>WTXF01000007.1:0-645816 GCA_022496215.1 Russula brevipes | reverse complement strand
GCTCCTCCCCGTGGGATTGTACGCGCTATCGTTGCGGTCATTGCCGATTCACCCATATTCACGCTCCAGGTGTACAGTAAACGGGTACGGGTTTTACCGCGGTGTTGCCTGCCTCTCTCCCCTCTCCTCTCCTGTTGTATCTCACTTTAGGAATGCGCGCCGTGCTGTGAGCTTAGCTATGGTGGATCACGCGTTTGGGGCCCCGCCAACTCGAACCCCAAGCTTGCCCCAAAACCCACCCCTCGCGTCCTCTCTACTTCCACCTTTGCTTTTACCCTTCTGGCTCTGTTCCATGCCGTCGCAAGATCACCATCACCACCCATCAACCTCGTCGCCGGTCTCGCCAACACCTCGCCGCCGCCAGGGGCCTCGCATCGGCCGACGCACACCGCCCAGGTGGCTCGCGCCTCCACAGTGACTTTAGGTGTGCCCTGTTTTCCCCCATGCATTTTTCCTTTGTGCGAATCTGAATCTTTCATGTTTGTAGTCGCCGCAACGCCACCTGCGCTGTCGCCGCGTGTTTCAAGTCAGTCGGCGTTGGTCCTCGTCGGACAACGACGAACCCTCTGTCATTATGACTTGTTTATCCTTTTTTGTCGTATCCCCCATCTCTGCCTCCAGCTGCACCGTCCACGCCACCGCCGCTCCTCGAACCGCCGCCGTCTGCCAAGTCCGCACCCACACCACCACCACCACCACTGCCGCCGCCCTCGTCCCTTAAACCGCCGCCACCACCACCGCCGCCTGTCCAATCTTATCGGCTTGACGTTCCACCCGAACCCCCGCCCCGCGACCAAAGTAGCCCAAACCTCAAGGCCCCCAGTGATCGCACTGCCACGAGCACCGACGCCACAGGTTCTGCCGACGCCACGCACGCAGTGCTGCTGCCCGCGAGCCCGACGCCAGCAGCACCCTCCACCTGCAACCTTCAAACATTTCCGACCCTCTCCGACACCTCTCAAGACTCTGCCTACAGCACTTGAAAAAACAAAGTTATCCGCAAGCCCGCAAGGCTAACGCCCTCGACACCCTTAAAAACAAGGCCGCCGCCGCACCCGACTCCGCCTTCAGCACCAGATAGCTGTAATAGCTAATTTTACCGAAAAGCTACCCATGTGACAGAGTGACAGACTTTGCGATGGGCACACTAGTATCCCTGCGGCCTCCCTCAAGTTACCAGTCCATCTTCCCCTGTGTCAGCGCAGCACGACCCCGGCTCCCTTGCCCACAGAAGAGCATCCCGGGATGCAAGCAACAACGTCGTACCCCGGTATTGCCAGCGCGCTCGCAGACGCTGCCACCGTGCGCAGACCGATGCAGCGCTGAGGGGCACGCACTCGCCCGCCTCGACGCTGACGCCAGCGCGCGGATGCAACGGCAACGCAGTTGGCCCACCTGCGACGCTGCTCGTGTTTTCAACTTCGGCGCGCGCGTACTGCGGCGTTGCCACCGCGGCGGTGCGGGCTCAGGGCGTGCGTTCTTCGGCCGCCGCGAGTGCAGGGAGCTTGCAGGGTCCGAGTCCAGTGGCGCACCAGGATATAAATCGGTATGAATGTTTCCTTTTACTCCGGCTTGGATTAAGTTGAGAACGCTGACTGATATGTTGACCAGTATTATATTTAAGACACTCACTCCCTGTGCCCATTTACTTGGCTCTCGATTTCGGCATGGATGGTGCACACTCTGACTGGAGCATAAGGATTAAGGGTATGCTTTGGTGAGTCGTCATATGTATACCCTCCGACGACGGCCCCCTTCCAACGGCGGTCCCCCTGCAACGACGGGCCCCATGGCAGGCGGTCCCCCCTGCAACGACGGTCCTGTCACGACGACGCTGCCACGACGACGCTGCCATGACGAGCCCTGCAACGACGGCGCTGCCGCCACGCCACCTCCAACGCCCCCCTCGCTCGCAAATGCGCGGGGTGTGCAACAGCTCCCCGCGCCCGACCTCGACGACGACGACGCCTGCCCGACGGCCTTCCGACGGCAGCCCCCTACCACGACTCGGGAACGGTCCCCTGCCAGACGACGCTGCCACGACGGCTGCCACGACGACCCACCTGCTACGACGACGTGGCCACGGTGATGACTAGGGTGAGTGGGCATGTTTTTGGTGCCCTGGAACTGACAGAGTTTTTTTTGTGGGCAGGTTCTCTTCGCAGCGCCTGGCGACGTCGCCCGCGCCCTCGACTGAGGTTCACAGGGGAGCCACCAGAGCGGCCGAGTCCGCCTCGGTTCGCCGCCTTGCCTATCGCCTCGACTGTGCGCGGTTGCTGCGCCTCAGCCGCCCTCGACCCTGACCCGGGCGCTCTCGGCGATGTGAGGGCCGCCTCCTTCCAAGGAGGCTCGTCTTCTGTCGAGACTTCGGGTGGCGACCCTCCCTCTCCAGGGTTACTCGCTGCGGCTTTGTCAGACGCTTGTGTGCAGGCCAGTTGGCCTTGCACATGGCCCTGACCATGCGCGGCTGTGGTGCCACGACCGCCTTGCTCCCGGCCTCGAGATCGCGCCCCAAACCGCCGGGGCTCTAAAGACGGGAGGGGTTGCGAGCACGGTAAGGTGCTCGACTCCGGATTCCCCACCCCGACGCCACTCTCGCTCGCAAACGCGTGGGGGGTCCATGCGACAACCTGGCCGCGACCCCACTTCGACGCCCCGCTCGGAAGGCTTCCCCAAACCCACCACGAGCAACGCAATGGCACGCAGGACGCAGAACAGGGCTCCTTCAACTCGTGGCCGAACTTCGGTCCCAGGAGCAACCCAGTATCCCCCCAATATTGTAAGTCCTCATCCTTTTTTTAAATTTCGACCACCACTCATCCCCGGATTCAGAGTAAGCGAACAACCCTACAAATCCCATTCGGTCCCTCTCACAGTCGTGGAGCAGCCACAGCAAGACGCCGACGACCTACGCGGAGAGCGCGTCGCCCGCGCCGAGCGACCAAAATGCGAGCACATCGCGGCAGGCGCGACGAACGCGTGGAGCTCCCAGGGAGGAGCCACGACGACCTCGCCGACGACCTGCGATCTGGCGGAGTACGTCGCCCACGCCAAGCGACCAAACGCGAGCACGTCGCGGCGGGGACTGCGTGGTCTGGCATGTTATAGGTAGGATGTCCCCTAGCCCCTAGAAAGCTAAGTGGCTTTATCAACTCACACATTTCAGCAGGTTCCGAATATACAACGCAATGCTTATGCTTTGAATCACCCGCTCCCATCAAATTTTGTTTCGCCTGGTTTAATTTTTGATCCCGGCATGAATAACAGAACTCCCAGGAGCACGACGACATCGTGGCGACCTGCGCGATCTGCGTGTGCGTCGCCGCGCCGAGCGACCAAACGGGGGCACATCACGGCGGGCACGAAGAACGCGCGGAGCTCCCAGGGAGCAGCCGCGCTGTGCGACCTGCGCGTCGTGCGTCACCCGTGTCGAGCGACTAAACGCGAGCACATCGCGGCGGGCACAACAACACGCGGAGCTCCCAGGGGGCAGCCGCCACGACGACATCGCGGCGACCTGCGCGACCTTGCGTCGTGCGTCACCCGCCAAGCAATCAAACTCGAGCACATCACGGCGGGCGCGAACAACGCGGAGCTCCCAGGGAGCAGCCACCACAACAACATCATGGCGACCTGCGCGACGTGTGTCACCCCCCCGAGCGACCGAACGCGAGCACATCGCGGCGGGCACGAAGAACGCGCGGAGCTCCCAGGGAGCAGCCGCCACGACAACATTGCGGCGACCTGCGCGCCGTGTCACCCGCGCCAAGCGAACAAACACGAGCATCGCGCACAGCGAGCACGACCGCGTGAACAGAGCTCTGTTAATATCATATCACTTTTATGTAGTAGTTTACCTACTATAGATACTGAGGAGTGAAACCGCAGTTAAGTTTTAAAACTGCGGGTTATAAAAAAAGCCAGAAGTAAGTTAGACCCTGTACTACGGTTTTCGGCCATATAACCCCCCGTACCGTACCGTAAAATATTTATATTTATGATTACGGTACGGGCAATGGTCAATTGTGTACTAGTACTGTACTTAGCATTGGTACTTAGCCGTAATTATATGGCCGTAAACCGATACGGTACGGTGCACAGCCCTAAATTTACTGTCTGCATGGCCACTATCAGAATATCAGCACAACCTTCAAAACATGGGCCATACTAGTATGCACCAGGCCTTACCATAAGAACTCGGATATGCCATACAGAGTAGTGGCCCACTAGCTCAAGTTGGGAACTGGTTTCAGCAACACCGCACTCTGGGTTGCTGGTCTTGCCTGTCCATGTTTCTTCCCAGTACAACATGTCTCCTTCACAGCCTCTTACATCTTTCAAGTCCAAAATCACCAGGATTCAGTTTCCCATTCCTCAGTCCTGTACATTTCATGCAAAGGCATGACAGTGGCACCATTGCCCACCCAGAAGTGAGTTGCCTGCCCGTGTCACCATTGCTGCCCCGGGACTCATGATAACATCACTTAATTTTGAAATTACAGACTCATCTTTTGTTCCATCGTGCTATAAGTTTTTCTAGAGTACCATAGAGCATATTTTAACAGAATGACCGAAGGAATTTCGCATTGACTGAGCGAACAAATTTATATTAAACAAATGAAGGCTCAACCATGCACTCGACAACGCATATGGTTATGTGACCGTCACATCATGTGATGTTCATCGAATTTGTACGGAACCTACCTTATAACCCTGGATGGTAACCCATCAGTATATCAGTGTTGAATTTTGTCACATCAACTGTCAAACCTTAAGCTATCAGCGTTAATCGTTAATCGTTACAGCAAGATCCAAAATGGATGACCCTTTCTTCAAAAATTATATGCTTAGGCTGAGGTTAAATGTGGGTCGGCAACTCATGCTGTTCTTTTTTCTCACACAAAAATTATTCGCAGTAATAAAAAAAATAAATTTATGTAATCTTTTGAGAAATTTCAGTGCTAAGTAGCAAAGAGCAAAGAGCGAAAAAAAAGGGCACAGCCGCACGATGAACGCAAACGCGTCGCGTGCACGCTCGCACGGACCCGAAAGACTTTCGACCAGTTGAACCACCCATTGCTGAGGGAGGCTGCTGTCCCGCATGAAGGCGAAGCTGCTTGCACGCATCTTGAGGGTGCAGAGCCGACGGATTTGCGGTGCCTCAGTCACCTCGCTCTTGGACTCAGAAGCGTACTCCAAACTGCTGGGGCCCAAGCTCGTCGTCCAGCTACAGTGCACGGTCGAGGCCATGTGCAAGGCCAACTGGCCTGCACAACAACGGTCGACCGAGGCGGAGCGGATACTGAAGAGGGCTGGCCTGGATGAAGACTGGGTAAAGTGTTGTCCACCTTTTTTCACTTCTGTCACTGGGAATTTAAATGGGATGTGTGGAGCACGAAGCGCAGTGGGCAGGTGGAAAAAGAAAGATAAAGCTAAAGGGAAAGGGAGAGGGAGAGCCTGAGAGGGGTTAAAGCGAGGCGAGGGCGAGCGAGTGGAGCGAGGGCGAGCGAGTGGAGCGAGGTCCAGGCGCCCAGACCAAAGTCTTGAGGGGAAGGGGCCGTTGCGTTGCCAAGGGGGTCTGGGGTAATAATTGAGGGCACGGGTGATGTCGCTGCGCAGCGAAGACAGCCTGCTCACACACATAGTCAGTTCTAAAATATGAGTGCTTACTCACCTCCCAATCCTAGGCCACTAGCTCAGTAGCTAATCTTCAGAATTTCGGGCCCAATGGAGTCGAGAATGAGGGGGAGCGTCCAGGCGTCGTCGTCGTCGTCGTGGCAGAGACTAGAGAGCAGACGCATGCGTCACCCGGATGTGAAAAAACGTGAGAATTTCGGCCAACGGAGTTGCCCCAAGGGGAATGAAGTCACAAGGAAACGAAGCCGGGTGGACGGCACGAAACAGGATAACTAGACAATAACTCAAAACTTGCAGGAGGAACAGTGATAACTGTTGGATAACTCAAATTTTGTGTGACAACATAGGCGCTAATAATTTTCTACTACTTAACTATGAGCTCAGCTGTCAAATTTTGGAGCCGCAAATATAAATACAAGTAACAAGGGCCATCCATTTTGGATCTTGCTGTAATCAGCACAGCAGTCTTGGTCGCTCTGCTGCATGGCTGTCAGCCAGAACACATCCATCTCGTCATCGCCGTCTGAACTCTCCTTGTATCCTTCATTCATTACATGGCCAGACTGTCTGCCTTCACTTACTGAACTATATCATCCATGTAACGCTCCGTCGCTTGCACTTTGACACCCTTTGTGTCACTCGGCGCGCCTCTCAATCGCTACTGCCATTGGCTCTAGATTAGTGGACACCTATGCCAGGCTGGCCTGGCCAGCGTATGCATATTCCTACAGCCCTGTTGTGTAGGACATGTTAATCATTGACTCTTTGCACCAACATCAGCGGGAAGATCTGACACCTCGGAGAGGGGGCTGCTAAGCCACAATGCCTCCTTCATCGTGCGTTGCCACGACGTACTCGCTCTCGGTCACGGGGCGCGATACAATCTCCTGGCGCCTCGATGACCACGACACGGCACCGGCGTCGATGAGGAACGCGTAGCCCGAAATGGCGCGCCGATCCTCGGCCATGCTGCCGTCAGCGTCCGCGTATCCTTCAGTTCGAGCGTGCGCTCGGTCTCGCGCCGTACGAGGGCCACAGGTCACGCGGTCACGCGTGCCGGCCAGGTAGCGGTAGATCTGCTTGACTGGCTCCCAATGCGCTAGTTACTAGTGTCTACTTGATAATAGTTGATATACAGGGAGTTGGTAGCTAAGGAGAAAGAAAGGAGAAAGACAGAAGGAAACAGGGTCACAACGAGATGCCGAAGGGTCGCGAAGGCCCAGCCTGAGAACGATCGTCGTCGGCACCGCGCGTGACGAGGACAAGGGCAGTCGACGATGTCTAATCTAAGTTAGCTGAAAGGGGTTGGGGCGTCGGCGTGCGGTGGCGGTGGCGTCGTGCTAGTGGAAAGTTCAGGCCTGTGGAGGCCGAAAGGATGAAGAAGAAGTTCAACTCGGGCGTGGACAGGCGCTCCGATGCGGCGGCTCCGAGCTCAACGTGCTCAACGTGCTCAACGTTCAACGTTCAACGTTCAAGACGGTACTGGCCCTTGAATGAACTCCTCTTCTGAAGCTTTCTTCTTCTCTGTTAGAAAATATACAAGCCCCATGGCCAGGGTCTGGATCCGTGTGGCTTTGATAAAGACTTCTTCGAGGTGGTTTTTACTGCGCGTGGGTGTTGAGTCACTTCTCAGGGCTGGGGTCGACGACTGGCTATTCGCGAAAAGTTGCTGGAAAAGGTGCGAGAAAGTTCGAGGCTTCAGTACTGTAAAATCTACGGGCTGGGAGTCGCAGCTCAGTTAGTTACACAAAGGTTGGGGCAACATGCATGTGTATGTAAAACGAACCTTGAATATGGAGAGCGCCACGCAATCTTTCGCAACCCACAATCTTTCGCAACCCACCACGCGTACGCATTCGCAACATTACGCATCTTGGTCGAACAAATATCTTTCACTTCGAACCCATCCCCGTTACCTTTGAAGGTTTTCAGGACGTCTGCGCCGCCAACTGAAGCCTCGCCGAGCTCTCGTAGGAAATCCCAATCTTTCAGCGCGCTGAAGTTGTTGCCCTGAATCTCGAAGTACTAGCTCAGCCACGAGATGCGCTCATTTTGAAAAATCAGTACGTACTACGTTGGAGCTTGAGTAAGAGCTCCACAACGAATTCTGTCAACTCCGCAGATAGGAGACTACGGATTATATCATAAAGCAAATGCAGGAGATGACCTGAAAGTTGTAGAGCTCTGAAATTAGAATGCTAGGGTTCAGGCACTCCTTTCCTACTGGTTCGCTTGTTGCTTCATCAGAAGCCAAAAAGAGAACATTGTAGTGACGCTCGTAAGACACGAGAAAGGCGGCTCGAATTGAGAGTTGCCAGTGGTCTCTAAGAACACGCGAAGAGAGTGCCCCTACCGAACTCGACACCAATAATTCTATGCAAAGAGGATAGCAATGCAGCATGAAGAACGACGTAGGAGTCCAACAGCATGGAGTGAGCAGATATGCTCTCGATAACGAAAGATGTGATTGACACCATCACGTCTAATGCAGAATGTAGTGAACAAGGCTCCGTCGAAGATATCGGATAAGATATTCACCATGTCTACAATGTTCGCGATACAAGGCTTCAATACCGTCGAGCATGATGGCTATGTTTTGTTCGCTTAGTCTGTTCAGCACCCGTGTCAGCCTCCTGTTCACATCAGGGAAGAATGAGCTACTTGTTGAGTAAACCCTTACAGTAAGCTGCCGGCGGGGTCAACTTGACATTGCTCTCTACCCCATTTGAATCCGAATCCTTCTCTCTAAGGTGAGGTGGGACATAGTGTGAAGCCCCTGCCAGTGCTGCGTGACTGGCTCAGCACAACGAGTCTGTCTGAAGTAGTTTTGACGCACCGGACGACGATCGTAGACGAATCGGTCGAGAATCATCCGACGAGCCAGGATCTCAGTCTCTATCGAGTAGCTCTCTCGAATGTTGTATCTTGGAAGCCATGCCACTCTTCCAATTCTCAGCGATCTCAGCTGTAGAACTGTCGTCGCCATTGTCGTCTTCATCTTCCCTTGGCTCACTCTCGACGAGGTCCAATTCCGGGAAACGGCGCGAAGTACGAGAGACGTTCTCGAGGTGTTTCTAAACGCGCATAGTAGTGAATGCCTTTTCAATACAACTTGAGGGGTAAGGACGCACCTTGGCCGACCGTGAAGTAGAAAATCTCATCAAGACCACCCAAAAGATCTGGGGCCGTCATTCGAAGCTGTGATGCGCGAAGCAAGCAAAGTCTACCCACCGCCCAGCCCATCACTCTCAATGTCCTTGAGGTAGCCAGCACTACTTTTCGCTCTCTTTCCCGAGGTTGGTTTTGCCTCGACGATGGCAATATATCGGCCCTCGTCCTCCTCGTGGTGGCCACGCGCACCGTCGGTAAGGTGGAGCGGTTTACGAGAGGAGATGAAGGTGCCCTCGGGGGACCAACAGCTTTCATTTCATTGGAGGCCAAAGCAGATGGACGTTTGGAGGGACTCTTGCCGGACTGCAGGCTCGAAAGTTGGGGTCGTGGTGGTCCGGCCGCGACTCGGGCCTGGGGTGCGGAGAAGTGGCTACACGCTTCGAGTTGGTTCCACTAGAAGAAAAATATTCGGCCTTCCTTCGTTTCTTCTCCTCGCGGCCTTGCTTTCTGGCTGCTTTCCGACCGATTTTTGACCCGTGCAGACCACTTCGACCACGCCGGGATGTAGGGACTGTGCCTGGTGTGATAATTAAGCAGTGACGAGAATACCTGTGATTCATTCACCTGATGCCTCGTTGAGTTGATCTAACAATATATGGGGGTAGTTGCAAGCTAGTGGGATGTGGGCGCGGTGGGCGCATCAGAAATCGTTGGTCCGCGCTCGTCGCCGGGTCATGCAGTGAGCTGCGCCGCCCGTGCTAATAATAACCAGAGATGCACCTGTGACCCCCAGCCTGGTTCTGCAAACATATTTGGTGTTTTTCATAGTCATCAGGCTGCTGCAGCTGAACCTCCAAAGTGCCGAACTTGTCCATCGAAGGTCCATCGTTCATCGATGTTAAGTCAAAGTACTCCCCGTTTTCCTGATGAACGACGTGGACAGATAAAAATGTCTCTGATAAATTCGAAATCCTACATACAAGTCGTAACAACAACTGAAGAAAGTAGCACAGCTTAACCAAGTCAGGGTTCAAGAAAGTCATTCCAACTCCAATCCACTTCTGTACTGTAACAAAGCGTCACGGATGTTCTGGCAGACAAGAACATTCGTGATCAACCAATTCTGAAAAAATATATTGTGAGGAGCTTTCGAGGAGGCCTGCCGTTGCACTTACGCGACCTCATAGGCGTCACCAGACTTGCCAGTACCGGCGCAGACGGCTGCTGTCGACTTTCCGAGGCAGGTGTCACCCGCAACAGCAGCGTCGTATGCCTGTAAGAGGTCATCGGATCACAGTAAATAGATGTTACAAGACGTGCACGAATTGGATGAAAGGCACTCACAATTGTCTCGTAGCAGATTGAGTACGGGACTGTATCAGCATTCGCAACTGCGATCGTGCAGGTGAGGTTGGTCCAAGTGTAGGTTTGCCCAGCAGCCAATGTGAGCGATCCGGCTGGCGGTCCAGAAGTGAATTTGGTGTAATAGTGTAAGCAGAAGATAAACGAAGCAGCATACGGGCATAGCTAGCGATGTATTCGATGAGGCCTACACAGTCGTCTACGGATGGCGCCGTTGCTTTTGCGTCCTGGCATGTGACGGAACCTAAGCAAAACATCCCCAGTCAGTTACTCCAAGGGCATCCTCCAAAGGGGGCCGACTCACATGCGCCGTCGGTGCATATGTTCTGCCGCTTATCAATATTGACTGTTCGCAGCATCACTAAAGCGCGATACGGGAGTGAGTATGTAAAGCTTACTTGCGCCCCCACTGACTAGGATCGAGCCGAATGCGAAAATGGATGCGATAGCAAAGAGCTTCATATGATTATGATGATACTTGGGACAGGGCAGTGGAGTAGTGGGCACAAAGGGTGAATACCACAGGGCCTGGGACAAGCATGGCTTGGCCATGAGGGTATTTATACCGAAAAAACGCCGAGACTGGAAAAGCATACAGCTCGACAAGCCCCCCGTACCCAGTGTAGCCTAGCACCCAGAAGGAATCGCTTCCAATTGCATAGCGCCTGATGCAGATGACCAGCCTGCGCTGCCAGGCTGTATGACAGTGGCGCCGAGGAAAAGCCCAAGCTCCAAGCAATTTTACAGCATGTGTTTGAACGTTTTTGAACATTTGAACAGGAGATACGGGACAAACCCAACTTTTCCGTCCTCAAGTGGTACTTATCTTGATAGATATTTTGATCCTTGTGATTCGATCCCAAAGTTCTTCAGGACATATTTCTTTTTGGCCCTGACTTTGCTTGACAGGTATTCTTTGATACTTGCGCCTTGGTTTTTGTTTTTCACAGGACCTCGACCGATCAGCTCATCAGTTAGAGACCGAAAGATTATCATATGACCCACATACGCAATTGCACATACGTGTATCGCGCGGCCCCGCCCAATTTCCGAGTGCCTGAAGCGCCCGATCTGGGCGCCCTGCGCGCGAGATCTGTGGGCACGCCCAACAAAGGGCACTACCTCCTTCCGTAGACGATGATTTGGGGACCCTGCCCGAAGGCCCCGAACATGGTGTGGTGGAATTCGACTTACGAGACCCCCCGATGATTCGGAGTAGCGAGATATTGTGACTGCGCTTGTCTGGGAACGGCGACTGCTGAGATGGAATATCTGACAGCTCATTGCGCTCAGGCAGATAGGGGACTTGGACACGACCACAATCGGCAAGGAGCGTATGCGGCGCGCGCTATCCGGCTCAACGCCCTCAATAAGCATGCCTGTTAGCCAGAACACATCCGTCTCGCCGCCTGAACTCTCCTTGTATCCTTCATTCGTTACATGGACAGACTGTACTGCCCTCACTTGCTGAACTATGTCATCCATGTACAGCTCGGCGCTTGGCCGCCGCTCGCACCTTGACACCCTTTCTGGCGCTCGGCGCGCCTCTCAATCGCTCCTGCCATTGGTTCCAGAGCGACACCTATGCCAGGCTGGCCTGGCCAACATATGTGTATTCCTACAGCCCTGTTGCATAGGACATGATCCATCTGAATCGTCAACTCTTTGCACCAACTTGGTTGACTACCGCCATGGCACGTCATGAATGTGGTGTGAAGCCCCCTCCGCCGGTCCTCCCACGGTGTACAATGCACAGCAATCATCTTTGAGTAAAGCGTGATAGGAATGATTCGATGTAGGTCAGCGGGAAGGACCCCAGTTGGCCGGGTGATCTGGTGGAGCAAGGAAGCCAGTAGTAGACCTAGGAATTACAGACATCTACAGTTCTTCAGGGTCATTTCCAGAGGCTATTCAGAGGGGCCGTGCCGTGCGTGGTTTCCCCCCCTCCCCTCCCGGGTGGGACATAAACAGACTAGCTGATTCTCTTATTTACTTTACCAATGGGGTACATCAGTACCAGTATTGAATCTCGCATCAACCGCCAAACCTTAAGGCCTTAAGGTCGACACGTGTTATTCAATGCGGCGCACGGGGGCTGATAAACAGAGCAAGAAACAGTAGCCGGTGTGTGGGTCTCGCGGAGCAATCTTGCATGAGCGCTATGAATGAAACCCCGAAAGGGGAAAAGAACATTCCGCCGGGCCTATCATTGCATTGCAGGTGTATGTTGGAGTACGGGCGCGCAATTCCAAGGAGGGGCTATCAGTCGAATTCTGTTGATCATGAAAGATGAAAGGGCACAGCCTGGCAGGGAAAGCATCCGGGAACCACTAAAGGGATCCCTGCCATACGGGGCACGGAGATCTTACTGTATTCATCATTGCTGAGCAAGCTGAACTTATGGGATCATTACGTCCTCATGACCCGAATAATCAGTTATATCATAATCTTCCCCAACGCGCTTCAACAGCAGAGTGGAAATTGCAGCGGAGTGGTAGGGCATGATCGGTGCTGCCAAACTCGAATGTGCACGTCCTGCAATAATGTCTCGGGCAGATGCCACAAAATCGCTCGCGCTTGTATCACAGGCGTACATGATGCATGAGTGCATGAGTGCCGCGCTGAAGACTACATGCAGCATGAGCAATGCGCCACGTTTAGTGATCTGCGAAGAGATATACCGTGACTCCATTTCGCTTTAAATATCTCCGACAACATTACAACTTGCAATAATAAGCGACCGCGGCAGTTAAGGAGGTTGGCAGAAGTGTTCCATCACGCACGAGTCTGGAAAGCTGGCGCGGCCTTGGACGTGGCGGGAATTGAGAAGCCCGGGCCGCGATCACCGTTGGTCGCGTGTCCCGTGACTCGGACCGTCCGTTTCACGTTTTACCACGCGACCATATAGACCTCTTTCTCATATCATAATCGTCCACCTTTCGGACAAGCAAACCATTTCTGTTTTCCTTCATGTCTTCAACTGGATATACAACAGTCTCCCGATCAATCATTGACGCGTTGCGTAACTGTGCCAAGTTAACGGGAAAGGAGCTCTCGAAGGATCTTCCGAGTTGCCGAGAAACTTACTCTCCCGATGCTATTCTTAAACTACTCCAGGAACGAGAAACGCCCTTTAAAGAATATCGCTATGGGAAATCGGAGATTGCTTGGCTGACTCAGACATCCAGTACTAACTTAGTGCAGGTCCTTAATGCGTGCGTCTTCTGGGGTTCTTGGCAAAGCGGTGAGCCATTGTGTTGGAAGTGCAGCCGCACGCCGCACAAGGAAACGACCGCGCCGATAAGGCAGATCCATGACACGACAAGTCTTCCTTGTGGGGTTTCACCAATTTCACCCCTTCCGTCCTTCATTAGCTTTATTTGATATGCATGTATAATAGATAAAAAGGCCGTATTCTGGGCATCGTCTCGCCCCTCGCTCATGTACTCACTCTCCCCCCAGGACCTTGTTCCGTTGTTTCTCCCCAATAATTTAACGCAGCCTCACTAGGTCTCGTTCTCATACTCAAAAGCTGTATTTGTCGGCATCGATATTCACCTCTCTGTACGTCCCTTGAACTCAGTCCCCAACAAGCACCCATTATGACGCCCGGGTGTGGCAGGCTACCAGTGGCGACAGTTCAAGCTATAGTGCTCTCCCCGACATCTTCGAATGCATGGCGAATTTCTTTGGACGTCTTGATACATATACCAAAATTTCGGCTATACTGATAATGACGGATGTGACAATAGTCGAGTGCTTTCGGTGCTCGCCCTGGAAGCAAGGCTGATCAAACAGGGACGGTTTAGTGAGTACATGATCACTAATGAATTCCACGTGGCTCAATCGTCCTTAGAGGACCTTGCCAAGAAGCTGACTGTCACGCGGACGTTAGGTGTGTGGTATAGTCTTGTAAGTAATATGAAAACAGTCATGGAAGGCATGCAATGCCTGCTTGATCAGTCGCTGATATTTTACTGAGCCCATTTCGAGAAACGGGAAGGCATCGACAGAAGATCGAGCGACGAGATGCCCATATTTTGAGGTGTAACCACAAGGCCGCGAAAACCCGCACATGAAAGATAGTGCAATGTTATTGCCACAGGTCGCGTTGGGTGCATCTCAGGCATGAGCCTAACCCAATGACGATCGATGCGCTGAGTACGGTCGACCCAATATCGAGCGGCATATGGAGCGAGAGGAAAGCGATGTACGGAATTTCTGTCGATTTTTTCATCGAGTTGGAGGAGGACACAGAGGCTGACATGTGCAAGAACAGCATGTGAAGAATGTGAGAAAATGAAAGACGTCCTTCTGCGGTCGCAGGTTTCACAGTCAATCTACTATAATACAAAGACGTGCGTCTATGGTCTGCGGGCAACCTCGCCGTTGTACTATTGCTCTTGTTGTTTGAAATGAAAAATCTTTGGAGCTGGTCTCCCTTCTGCCATCGTCTATTCATTCTTTTCTAATTGTCACATGTTCTCACTCAAACGGGTCACCTCTAGTCAATACCTATATCTATGCTGGTGTTTCTTTCAATGAGATAGATATGTTTGTCTTGCACACGCCCAGGAGTAGGCACGTGGTTGCGAGGATGGACGTGGCAGTTGCAAAAACTCGCGTTGGAGCATATATGAAGTGCAGTGGTTTTATCGACTACAGAAAAAAATCACGAAGCATGAAGCAATATGATCTAAGCGATGGCGTTGGATAAGGAAAGGGTGCACAGCATCTGTGGCGTGGGAGCTCGACACATCAAGGTCGCTTTTGCCGTCATGGCACCTCTGTCCACCATCGTACTTCCTCTCCCTCCACACGCACCACCCTCTGGATATGGTCGGTCAGACCGTCCATTGTCGACTTTGTCGACGACCACCGCGTTCCGCGTTGGATTAGATCAACGAGACCAGTTCCTCGGAGAGTGTCGCTGCGTCATATGTGGGATTTCTGGTATTGAGATAGAGCATTGCCACATTATCATGGATTCAGAGCCTCATACTATAAGTCAAAACGGCATTTGAGCCCTCCTGAGGCTAATATGTGACACAGTGGAACGACCTCAAGGACCGCGGTTGGATCCCTGGGCAGGCCAAAGCCGCACCCCGTCATGAACCGCGCGATGGCATGATTATGTGTGCAACCCATCATCGCAAATTCGATGGATATAGTTTCTTCATCCGTTTCGTTCCAAATGTGAGATTGATTCGTCTTTGATTCGGGCCAAGTATTCACAGTAAACAGATCCGCAAGTTCGTGTTAATCAACTACTCCGGCGACCGGGACCTTCAGCAATTCCACGGTAAAGCTATCGCGCTCGATATCAAGGAAAAATATGCGCCCTTTCCTTCCCTATTCATAATCCATGAGATGCGCGTCCGTGGGTTTCACCCCTTTCAACCTGTTGTTCCAACCGTCCCCGATGAGATACCTTGGCAAGACTGGATCTTGTCGGACCAAGTGTTCGACAACGCCTCAGATTCCTTCAAACGTGACCGCCCACCACCCAACCGCAGCCACAGATCTGCGCAAGCACAGCTGCCGTCTCTCCCTACGACGGCGGCATCATCAAGTCAACGTACACTAGCGCTGAACGCAGACGTCATCGCTGAAATCCTCGCGGCGACGCGTGCCATGCCGTCGTGGAAGGCCTGCGAGGTTGAGGGCACGAGCTGGACTGGCACGGCGGAAGAAAACATCCAGAAATATGTCTCTTCTATTGGTGCACAAGATTGTTGACTTCCTTGATTTTCATCCCTGAGATGTAAGAGGTAGCCGAAAATCCAATTCTCGATATGAAGTGGTTAAGGAGGTTCTAGTGGTTCTGATGTAGATAATAACCGAAATATCGAAAAATGTGTTAAGAAGCAGAACGTAGAAGGCCGCGCTCAACAGTGATGGCGTCGATCAGAAACTAAAAGAGAGAGGGTGAGGGCCCTACTATTCAAAAGCCATGGCCGAGACCTTTATAAGCGCCTCGCTTTCGGCAAAGTCTGAAGTTGTAAATACGGTAACTTAGTCGCAGGCAGGTCACGAAGTGTACTGGATTGCAGAGCTGCAAATATCGGTCTACAGTGCAATGGGCCATCCTGTCGTCGCCGCCGTCATTCACCTCAGCCTGACGTTGGAAATTACACGATTTACCCGTCATCCGTACGCGCTTGACATACATACATTTCCGGAAATGGAGTCGCCTAACAGAAAGTGGAAAGGAAGGGAGAACCAAACGGATGGCACACGGAAAGAAGGAAACGAGGCTTTTGTTATTTTTGTTTGGCACCGTTTCGTAGTTCAGGGGATGCTATACGCGAGCCACGTTTCGTCGACGCCGTTACTCGGGCCAAGAAATTCCCGTACGAGACTGACGACGCCAGTTTTGATGACATATCCCGACAGGAGGACGAGGCTGGTAAAGAATGGATGGCAGTCCAACACCACTTTTGGAAGATATCAGAACACCCGCGCCCCCCCCAAAAAAAAAAGAACCATGGGTGGCGCACCTCGTAACCCAAACCCAGTGGAGAAGCCCCCCAGCATGTTGCGGACTAGCCATGTCCGATCGAGGACGTCGTCATCCAAGAGATACCAGAGTGGACTCTCTAACGACATCGTGTATGCGTATGCTGAGCGATCGGTGTTCCTCGGGACCTGGGGCCCCCATTCCCAGATGGAGAGGACTACGAGGAGTACGAACTTGGTGAGCGATGAGTAGAGGAGGCACAGGGAAATGTGGGAGTATCTGGAACCCGGGGACTAGTCAGTAAGACAAAATCATCAAAGTGGAAGCCGCCGCAGGACAAGAGTACGTGCCTGAGCTGCTGGCGGATGCTAGACGGCGGGTTAGCGCACTTCCTCCGTCTGGCTGTCCAATTGAGACCCGTGAGCACGAGAATGGACGCCAAGGTGATCCCTCCGTGGAAAGAAGTCGTTTCTGCGATCATCACACACACATGATCAGAAATGTCTCTCTATCCGAGAGAAACAACCGGCACACACCCACAAAACAGCCCAGCAGAATGCGCAGGAATGCGACAGCAGCAGCATCGCGATCGTTCGTTATCGTTCTCCATGGTGAACCGGACTCTGCCAGTGGTGCGGGCGCGAAAAGGCAATGGTATCAGTCCCGCCTGAAAAAATTCCAGGTCGATGTCAGCCGATATATTAGAGAATTCAACCCCACGCCCAACGGAACGGCGGTGGGCTCTGAAGGGAGGCACTTACGGAGGCGCGACCAGCGAACAACTGCGTGAAAAAGGATACATTCATCAATAAAGCCCGGGGGATGAGGGAGACAGAACGGCCCGCAGCCCACCTACACGAATCAACCAGAACGACACCCGCGCCGACGCGGACGAGCAGCCACCTGCGGGTCTAGCGACCAACGACGACGGCAATAAATCAATAAATTTTTACACGCAAGGCAGCGCCCCCGGCGAAACCAAAGAAAAAAAGCGCACCCGTTCCCTGGCGTCGTCATCTTCATGTGCCTGTTTCCCATTCGTGCCCGGTTGTTTCCTCGGTCCGTCGTCGTGTCCCCGCGAGGCTCTTTCGTCCACCCTCCTGGGCGGCGTGTCACGGTTGAAGAGCAGGTGCCTGTAGACACCACGCTTCAGGAGGATGAGGTCTAGCGCGATGACGAGCGCGTCATGCTCAACGTAGGGATCTGCGGGTGCGCGGCATGAGGGCTACGGAGTGGGTTGCTGAGATGACCGGGGTCGGACGAGGGGGAGTGACAAGACGGACACACTGTTCTAATCTGACATTGTTGACGGAATGGTAGATTGTGTATAAATACGGCACCGCCTGGGCGCAGTTGGTGCAGAGCGGCATCGACTACGAGGTGGACCCGTGCGAATAAATATAACTAGTAATCGTACACTATTCCTCTACTCGACTTCCCATACGTAGAATGGATATCATGGCTGGTCACCCGCCTCCGGTATATATTGCAACGCTGGTCCCCATATAACCTGAAATAGATCCCTCAGTATGCAAATGGTTCGCCCGTTCCGTCCTTCCCATCCAGAACGTCTCCTACTCCTTCCAGAACGACCTTTGGTAACATCAAAATAGTTGAATCAACGCCTCCCTCGACCAGTCCGTCCGCTGCCGCTCTTGCATTCTTCTTCGTCTTGCAACGCAGCCCAAGTTCTGTTGCACACAACACCGCACCCAATGACTCCCCGACAGCACCGAACGCATTGGACATGCAAGATGGATCAAAAGCACGTCCATGCTCGGAGAGCATCACTTCAAAGTTTGTTGACATGATGTCCTCATGCAGGACTCGCGCAAGCGCGCACGCAGAGCGGACCACCCGCTGCGTCTGTGTTCCGAAGCGAGATCGCAGTACATCCAGAGTGAGCTCAGAGGGTGCGCCACCACAAAGGATGAGGACGTCCGCCCAGGCGCGAAAAATTTGAGTGATGAAGTCCTGCACTGCTGACTCTTCTAGTCGTGGGTTAAGGGTCCGGAGATGGGTAAGGGTGAGAGCACGCCAACGCGCCGACGTCGCTTGAAGTTCTGATACACACACCCACGTGATAATTCAGTATGTAGGATAGCGGCAAGCGCAGAGCAAAAGACCAAGGAAAGTATCAGAGGTGTGACTGACCTGTTGCGTGCATGCGAGTGTGCAATTGCAGGAACAACTCGTTGGTCGTCAATGGGAGTCCAACACAGAAGACCCCAAGGAGACGGGCGACACAAGTTGCAACGCATGCCTGCAGACCAAACTGGAGGAGAGCGGGCTCTTCTGAATGGTCTCTTGACGCGAGGAGGCGGGCAAAGGGTGCGCCCAGCCTGGAAGAAACACCCTTTGTTGCCTGGTTCATGCGCGCCTGTGACGTCTTGTCGCGGCCCTGAATCGTCACACTCTCAGTCGCAGCTGCAGAGAGTTGCAAAATCTCCGAATTGAGATCTTGAACGGCTTGGAGAACCTGGGCACCAGACCAGGAATCGGTCTTGTTAAGAAAGACCTCGGCGCCTGGCGGAAGAGGGACACCTTCATATGCAGCTGTTGCGGTGCGAGGAGCTGGAGGAAGGGATTTATTCCGACGTCCACGATAGGGACTGGCGGATTTGAGAAGAGAGAGGTCATCAAGTTCGTGATCATGATCCGAGTCGTAGGCAGTCCTACTACTTCGGCTGCGTGTGGTGCTTGAGCGGCGGGCGTCAAATCTGAGGGCGTTGCGGTCAAGATCCCGGATGGGACCACGGGATTTGCGGTCTGCCATGGCAAGATCCCTCTCTCGTTTGAGGACCTCTATTTGTCTATCGCGAGATCGGAGAGCATCGTTGGCCTCTTGGAGAGAACGTTCTACGACGCGATATTTCTCTGCGAGCTTTGTTGCATCTGAGCGATACCTCGCGAGCTCGGACCGGGTGGCATCAAGCTCACTACGTATAGATGCGAGGATGGCATTGGAAGGTTCGATGCGGGAGGGCTGTGGAGAGTGATTGGGCTTTTCGTTCGGAGAGCGCTCTGTAGACACAGAGGGAGATGACTGATCACCTCTACGCCTGCGTGCAGCAGCACGACCGCGCGCCAGATTGTCTGATTGAGAAGGAAGAGTGGGAAGGGTGTGGGCACGCGGGAGGGTGCGGTCTGCAGTACTCCTATCGGACGAGAGGAGCGAAGCAAAAGGCTTTTTGAGCGCGAAGAGTTCGACGCTGGTGCCTTTTGGTACCTGGACACGAATATTAGCCTTGAGGGGAATCATGGCGTTGAAGAGGGGGAGAGGAAGGATGTAGAGGAGACAAAAAAAGCGATCCAGCGCACAGTAATTGGAGCGAGTCTATGAACGACGCTATTTGAAGGCTGGGGAGTGCGGCGATGTGAAAAAAGTGAGGCGAGAAGGGTGTGTGCACGCCATCACTCGCCTCGCGCTCGAGGCAGGCCAGAAAGTGCAGCAAGGCAGCCAATGCCGTCGCCGTGGGCCGGCGGTGCCGTCTCCCCGGCCGCGAGACCCCGGCACCCAGTTTCCAGGAATGGTATGCTATTGCCTCGTTGTATGCCTCGTTCCTCCCTTCCGTTTTCTCGGTATGCGTTCCACGATCTTTTTATCTCCCTCTCTTCACCACCCTTCACTCGCCCCTCCCTTCCCCCTCCCTCCGTCCCTTGCCCTTTGTCACCCAACTCGGTAGCGGCCCTCCATGACCGTCACCAGCGACACCCGTAAACCATACAGCGGGAATACCCGCTCGATCGTGCTTGCTTTCGACGTGGGCACGACGTTTAGTGGTGTCTCATATGCCATCCTAGAACCAAACGAAATTCCACAGATCCACGGCGTCACCCGGTATGTCCCTTCGCATCCTTACCTTTTTTTTTTAACCACGCATATATCTTCCACATTTCAGCTTCCCAGGACAGGAACATGTGGCTGGCAGCTACAAGATACCAACAATCATGTATTACGATGCGGACGGTAACATGACAGCTGCTGGCGCAGAAGCCGAGGGCAGTGCTATCATCGACCTCGCAGAGGATTATGGTTGGACCAAGGTGGAATTGTGCGCTCGACTCTTTTTTATCTTATCATCATTCGCTCAATACTGCTTGCATAGATTCAAGCTTCGACTGCGACCGCAGACCATGAAATTAAAAATGAACGGAATGCGCCTTCCGTCCCTTCCGAAGGGAAAAGGCGCCGTGCAAGTATTTGGGGATTACCTTGGCTATCTCTTTAGGTGTACAAAGAATTTTATCACGGACACACATGCCAATGGCTCCGCCTTGTGGCGCGCCGTGGAGGATGATCTCCAGTTTGTCCTCAGCCATCCCAACGGGTGGGAAGGCGCCCAGCAAACAAAAATGCGTAGAGCGGCTGTTTATGGAGGCCTCATTCCAGATGCAGACGCCGGCAAGGCAAGAATTCGATTCGTCACAGAAGGAGAGGCTAGTTTGCATGCCTGCGTTCTAAATGGCCTGGCCAGAGAGATGCTCACTGTACGCCATTTTACTTCATTCTCCATTCTCTCTTACACTAATCGGTCTAACTCAGAGCTACTCTGGACATGGGTTTCTTGTTGCGGATGCCGGAGGAGGCACGCTCGACATCAGTTCGTACGCAGTGCGCGGAACTGCGCCACTTGTTATGGAAGAAATTGCCCCTCCCGATTGTTCGGTTTTGTCCATTTTGCACTTCACCCTCTCCTCACAATTCTCGTGTTCCAGGCGTTTTTGCTGGCTCTGTCTTCGTCAGTCGAAGGGCTCGTGCGTTCCTCGAAGGTGAGTAGTTCTCCACTCCATTGAAAGGCAGCGTCTCCTCATCCGCACTCAAGATAAGCTTCGCGGTTCCAAATACGGCACACAAGACTCCCTGGAACATATCACCAAGCGCTTTGACGAAACGACTAAGCGTCTGTTTCGTGATAAGAAAGAACCTCAATATGTTCAGTTTGGTTCTCCTCTTGATAAGGACCCCAGTGTCGGTATCCGTCAAGGTCAGCTGAAGTTAACGGGGTGAGTAGCTCTTGTGAGTTGGATTTCTTCGATTGAAGTATTATTCTTAGGGCTGAAGTTGCGGAGCTCTTCGAACCATCTATCGAAGCTGCTACGAATTCGATCAAGCAACAAGTAGAGAGCACAGGTGGTTTCGTAAAGGTAAGACTTTTTCGACGGGTCTTTTTCTCAATTGACGTGATGGTCCCAGTCCGTCTGGCTTGTTGGAGGGTTCGCCGCCAGCCCTTGGTTATTTGGCCAGCTGCAAGAACGCCTCGAACCTCTCGGCGTTACCGTGAGCAGGCCGGACAATCAAACGTCGGGTTCTTTCTATTTATGATTCACAGCTTCACGCTTATGGCTATGCTATCATGCAGATCCAAAGCTGTCGCCGATGGCGCGATCGGGTTCTATTGCGATCATCATGTCTCCGCTCGGATGTCTAGATTCATGTATGGCGTAGAGTTCTTACGTGAGTACAACTCAGACGACCCGGATCACGTTGCAAGGCAGAACAGAATGTGCGAGCTACCCTCGGGTCCGAAACTGCTCGCGGATGCTTTTGACTGCATCCTTGCCCGAGTATGTGATACTACTTCATTAAAGTCGCTTTCTTACTGGTAGATCCAATGCTCAGGGTATCAAAGTCAAGGAATCTAGCGTCTTCACTCGCAAATACTGCACGGAAGTCACTTCGCTTTCCACTCTCTCGGTCTTCGAGGTCGAGATTTGGTGCTACCGCGGGGGTACATCTACCCCGATGTGGATTAATCGCACCGCGGAAGACTTTACGACTTTATGCATCGTCCAAGCGGATCTGTCACCCCTCGCGAGTAGCGCACAGTCAAAGCCGGGAAGGAGTGGGAAAACATACTGGACGATAGTCTTCAGTGTGGAGATACATTTTGGATTGACAGAATTCAAGGCCAGGATTAAATGGGTGGATAGTGTGAGTTTTCATTTTAGAACTTTCTCGTGCTGCTGACACAGACCTTCGACCTTAGGGAAGAACTCGCTAGTGAGTATTAATATCTACTACTATTGCGCGAGTGATACCGACACGCGATGATATCCAGTGGACCTGCTACTATCATTTACAATGAAGGTGGACAGCGTGCCGAGGAAGACGACCTAGATGAAGATGAACCCGTAGTCTCTGCATACGTCTCTCGGGCTCCGTCGCCTCCCCCTGCACTCGATTCCCAACTTCCCGTGCCTGAGAGGTCTTATCTTGAGGTACCCAATGCGGCTGCCACTGTCCGTTCCAGCAGGTCACGGGGCTCGCCACCTGAGCTCGCAGGCGTCGACAAGGGCAAAGGGCGCGAGGACACAGCTTCGGGGAACACTCCTTCACGATCCATGTCAATATCGCGTAACCTCCCAGGCGGCATCGAACTTCCTGGTCCTATTGCACTCACTGACTCCAACTCTTCGCGGCGTAGCGGTTCTGGCCGTCTCGGAGAGACACTTACCTCAATATGGGGCAATACAGCCCCTTCCGCTGGACCCAGCGCTAACTCTTCTGTCTTACCATCGCCGCTCGAGGGCCCGTCCTCGCGGAGCGCACTTCTTAATGCACTCAAGCCTCTAGCATCTGTACCAGAGGGCTCAGCCATCCCAGAAGTAGTCCACGCTGACGAGACTGGAGCGGGTGCTGTGCCACAGGTTTATCGCAGTTCACCGCCTAAGACACCGAAGGCAGAGACACCGCATGCAAGCGCGTCTCCGTCGCGTGTACACACGTCCACCAGTGCTGCCGCCACATCGCCAAAACCCACAGGCACACCTAGAGCTGCATCCAGGGCACCTACAGCCGCCGCCTCCCCACGTTCTGGTGGCACACCCAGGGGACAGTCGATTTATAGCAATGCAACACAACCTCCCCCTGCGGCGGCAACGCCAAGTGGCCTAGCAATGGGCACAGCCTTTCCAGTTCATTTCCCGCCCTCCACCGAGGCACCGACAGAGCAGCCTACAATGCTAACAGGACCAGAAGTGGTACCTCCGGCTATTTCAACCCCAAAGCCTGCTTCCCGCGTACCGACCAAGCCCTCTACACGCGTGTCATCTCCCAAACCACCCCTACAATCCATCGAGCCCCCGGTGGCAGAACCGCCCATGGTTGGAGTGGAGTCAGTGCCCGTTGCACCCGAACCAATCGAACCACCCTCAGACCCGCTCGCCACTGAACCCGTGCAGGCTGAATCCGCCACAGCTGAGGAAGAGGATATGTTCGGTTGGGGTCAACCAAAATCGAAAGCGGCATCCCGGAAAGGTAGTAAGGGAACAAGCAAGGCAGGGAGCAAAGCAACAAGCAAGGTGCCAAGTAAGGCGACAACCCCCAAGGGCATTCAGACCCCGAAACAAGTAGACCTCACCTCTGAAGGAGCAAGCGCTGGTATGTCCGCAGAGTCCCCTGCTGCAGGCTGGCCAAAGCCGCCATCAGGGGGTCAGTCTCCGCTTGCAACTGTTCCCGAAGACCCTCCCACCGAAGTAAACCCTGAGGACTTTAGTGCACCTCCTGGCGGTTTCTTCGTAGTCAACCCAGATGAGACGCATGATGCACCTCCAGCCCCAGCTCCAGCTCTACCTGAACCTCCAGCTCAAGCGGAAGCCAACACCTTATCTACCTTTGGTGGCTCGCTGGGTGGAGGTGTGGGCGGAAGTCTGTTTGGAGCTGCGACCTCCGCTTTAGGATGGGGGGGTTTCGGGAAGAAAGACGGTAAAAGTAAGCCCTCAACGCCGGGAACATCGACCCCTGCATGGGGCCTCGGTAGTGTCGCCCCTTCCGTTGCAGAGTCTACTGGCGGCGGCAGTGGGTGGGGCGCTGCAACCGGTAATGACGGCAGATCCAACCCACCGTGGATGAGCTTTGGTGGAGGGAACAAGTCTGGCAATGTGTCGACCACAGATTTATTGGGTGGTGCTGGGACCACAGATCCTTCAATGCAGGTCCCTGCGGAAGGTGGAGAGTTATACTCTCAACCCCCTGTTGATGGAATGCTGGGCGAAGGAGCGCAAGAAGAATTGTTCCAGGGAGACCTTCAGACCCAGGAACCCCTCACCCTCCAAACGGATCTTACGGCGACCGCTGAAGCGGAGACTGCTGGGCCAACCACAGCAGCAGGCAACTCACCTGAGGTAGAAGGCCGTGAAGGTGCCGGGGGAGACGGTATTGAAGAGGACGCTGCTGAGAAGCCTGAAGACGAAGAATGGGGCTTCCCCGTAAAGACCAAAAAGAAGAAGGGAAATGCAAGCGCGGGTGCTGCTACGCCCGTCACGCCAAGTGGGGCTGCTGGAGGTGGAGATGACGCCTGGGCGACGAGTGGGCCGGGCGGGAAAAAGAAGAAAGGCAAAAAGAAATAGTGAAACATGGGAATTAATTTTTCTTGTCTTGTGAATTGATTGTATGCTGTATCTTTACCTTTACGTCGAAATAGAAATTCTTGTTGTGGCGGTACAAACAAAGACCAAAGCGCCTAGCCGAGCCGAGACACAACACGCGATAAACGCGAGGCCCTCCTGCCTTTCCACTAAACACTCACCCTCAAACACACCCCCCGGACATCAATCGCGTGTTCATTTCATCATCCTAGCCCGGCACGCCGTTACATGTCATTCTCGAGCACACCGCTCGGTCAAGGCAGGCGGCTCGATCGCCAAACATTTCTCAACAAACCCAACCCATCTGCTCTCCAACAAACACAGTTCATAACACGCCCTTCCACAGCCACCTCTACCTCCGACCGTCCCATTCCCACTTCCTACGCTTACGGGTGAGTCATTTTGCCACGTTATTCATCACCACGTGTCCTCATCACGTCTTCCACACCCCTCTGTCTCTCCAGTGCCCCCACGCTAGGAACACGTTCCCCTCCGAAACCCTTATCAACTGCTTCATCGCGTGACAGCTCCAGCAAAATCGAACCCTCTTCACGTCACCCCGCAGACGACACCCAAGGCGACATTTCGCTCACCCGCGTCGCTCGTCTCAAACAACGCGAACAACCAAACCCTACTTCCACCAACCTGGCGAACGTCAGCTCGCGCACCATTCCCAATAACCCCGACCCATCAAAGTGGGCCGTGAAGGGTACCTCCGTCCAGGCCGCCAACGCCATTCACCAGGCTGCCATGGCGCTGAACCCGAAAGACTCGTGGGCATCCAGCCAGCGCACCGTCGTCCCGCGAAGTTCTTCTGTCGAGTACGAGAAGGAGACCCAATCCACCACCACCAGACGTCTTAATGCCCCTCCTCCGCGCAACGGCCCGCCCCCTGCACGATCGGCTGCGGCGGCATCTAAGCTTGCCAGGCAAACATCCGTCAGATACGCGCCCGACTCTGAAGGAGACGACACGGCCGCGGCTTCTCAAGGCCGTCAGGAGCGCGCCAGGACTCCCCTTGACTCCGTCATTGACCTCGCAAAGCGCACAGCCTTCTATCTGCGCCAACGCTCGACCGAGCCGGATGTCGGACCCTCTGAGCAGGGTCAAAACGGACACCACAACGGCAACAACAACAATCATGACGAATCGTATGACTACGCGGCTGAGGAGCGCGAATACCAAACCCAGAGTGCCTCGGTCAAGGCGCGCAAAGCCAGCAACGCGGCTCAGCACAGGCGCGGCCGTATATCGGCGGACAACAAAGCGTATCGCCCGACTCAGTCCGATTTGGAGCAGTCGGATGAGGAAGTTTCCGATGGTGGGAAGAGGAGAAAAAGGAAGTCCAAGAAGAACATGATCGGGCCGTTGACGACCTTACCCGTCATTGACCAGGAAAGGAAGCGGAGAAGGAAAAGCCGAACAAAGGCAACGGAATAGGTGAAGGTGAAGGGGATGAAGAGAGAGATGAGGGGGACGAGGAAGTGGAAGAGGAGAAGACAGTGGCAGCGATCGTGCAGTCAGCCCTCAGGTACGTAGTCCCATAAATGCTTGCCTCCTTTCGTGCGCTAACTTTTGGATTTCTCAGCGTTCAATCCATTCCTCTCAGCGACTCTCTCAACCTCGCGAACTACAACGGCCTCCATCCAGAGCCTCACTTCCCCGTGCCTCATCCATCCCCCCACCACCTACTTTCGTGGAAGACGTCGCGGATGTTACACTTGACAGTCATGAGCGGAGCCTCGACCCGATAGCCGAGCACAACGAAGCGGCAGCGGCCCCATCGGGAGCGATTCAGCCGCAGTATTCGCGACGTGCATTCTCCATTGGTGGCTTCCTCGGGCGCATCGTCAATCTCGTCCTCCGTCTAATTGTCGACTTGTTCATCTATGTCCTCCGCATCCTCTCCGCTCTTATGAACATTGTGGGCCAGGGCTAGGTGGCGCTTTCGACGCTCTTTTCAACAAGCCCGCGCATTGGATACGCCGCTCAAACCCCGCATTCCTAGTCAAGTGGTTGATCGTCGGAGCGATCCTTTACTCTGCTTTGTTGGGCCTCAACAGAACAAGCCTCGTCAACTACATCCCATCCCTACCGTCTCAGACCACTCACTATCACGCCCCTGAAGGACCTGCTGCTAATATCGCTGAACTATCTGAACGACTGCAAGCGCTGGAGAACGCTCTTGCTAGCCTTTCACTCGATACCGAACAGTCCCGTGCACGTATTGACAGTCAAGTTCGAAGCCACACTGACGCTTTTGGCCGACTCGGTGCCCTCGAATCGCGCATACAGAAAGAGGGTGTCCGTGCCGCAGAAGATCGGAACGTCGATCGCGTCGCAGCGAGTCAAGGTCTACAAGCCGTGCGCCACGACATTGATGCCCTCCGAAGTGCCGTGGTAGCAGCCCAGCAATCGGAACATGTGGTCAATACGGGTCCCATGAATGATGCAGAGGCGCGCGCGAAGCTGTCCGTGTTGGAGGAACGCGTTGGTAGCTTTGAGGGCGGCCTGCGAGAAGCGCTCGAGCTTGGCAAGAATTCAGCCAAGACAGGCGGCGCCGTCACAAGCGCGGCGTGGTGGAGCAAGATCACGTCGTCGGGTAAAAAGGCATTGAACATCAAGGCGTCAGACGGGCAGGACGTGACCGAGCTCATCGGGCACCTCGTCGACACCGCGATGGCGCGTCATTCCAAAGACTCGATCGCAAAGGCAGACTTTGCGCTGCACTCGGGCGGCGCCGTAATCATTCCTAGCCTCACATCGGATACGCACGAAATCAGGCCGCAAGGCGTGCGGCAGCATGTCATTGGGTTCCTCACTGGCAACGGATATGCCCTCGGACGTCCCCCCATCACGGCGCTGCACCACGAGACGCATGTCGGCCACTGTTGGCCCTTCAAGGGGGATCAGGGCCAGCTCGGCGTCACGCTTTCGCGCATCGTTCGAATCGAGGAGATTTCGATCGACCACGTCGCACGCGACATTGCGTGGGATATGCGCTCTGCACCCCGCAAAATGGAAGTGTGGGGACTTATCGAGGGCGCCTCGAACTTCGCCAAGGTGGCCGCCTGGGACGCAGCTCGGACGAACGCCGGACAGGAGATCCCGCCGCAGCCGAGGAGCTTGCCCCATTCGGCGAGATACGTCCGTATCGCGCAGTTCGAGTACGACATCGACGTGCCGAACGCGGTGCAGACTTTCCAAGTCGACGAGGACGTGCGCGCGTCGGGATTGGACTTTGGCATCGCCGTGCTGCGCGTGCTGAGCAATTGGGGTCAGGAATTTACTTGTCTCTATCGCTTCCGCGTGCACGGACAGATGGTCGAACCAGAGCTCATGTCGGACGACGCAGCAGCAGTGCCCGAAGCACAGAACGCTGCGTAATGAGTTCTGGTTCACAGACCCTTTCATGACACAGACAGAATACAGCAATCGCACATCATCGCATTATATGCCTCAGGCATCCATGACCCATGACAACTTTTATGATGTAGCTCTTACACACTCACTTTACCCGTCGTTTGGATCTCTCACTCAGTTTATTCCCACTTTCCACCTTGTCTCCGCTACTGCCGATACCTTGGCCCGTGTGTTTCTTTTTTTTTATAATCTATTTTGCTGTCCTTGCAACGGATCGTTACCGCTTTAGCGCTTGACTTGAATGTCGCTGTTTTCGTCCCCTCGTTTTCCCCTTTCCTTTTTACTGCCCAATATACTACCTACCTAGGCACTCGTCTTGTACAGTCCCTTGTACCAACAGCACAACTGCTGATGCAAAAATCGTCAAACTCCCCGTTTCCTAACTTGAAATGAATTAATTGATCGAGAGCTCTAGCGCTGGAATCAATTAGTGTATGCGGGTAGGTTTGATATATCGCGTATCGTATCACTCGACTCGACTACGTGGCTCCGTCTCCGTCTCCAGCCGAGGCCTCAGGGTTCGTGCAGTTCATTTATCAACTTGGATTTTGTTTCATCCATATACTTCACCAACTTTCTCTTGCGACCCCTCCCCGCGCCGCTCAACGACATTTAGACCTTTTTTTTTTTTTGGTTTGCGTCTTCGACGAAAGAGTTTATGGCAGCGGATCCGGTCACCAAATCTGAAGATGCGAATGTGAACGGGAACGCGAACGGGAACGCGGAGCGGTGGACCACGCGGCATATCTGCCGCCTCCAGGACCGAGCGAGAAGCCAGCTGCGGGCAAGCTGACGTCCGCGCAAGAGGCGATGCACGAGAAGGTGCTGGAGCACTTTCGGAGCGAGTCGTACGAGATGCCTGGCGTGCAGGACGATGGCCGACTCATGGACGAGGAGAAGTTTTGGCTCGTACGTGGTGACCTTTTAATCTTGACGCGTTTTTTTTGACGGTTATATATGTAGTCCAATGATTGCATGTTGCGGTAAGTTTCTTCTTCGCTCGCTCGTGATTGCGGGAGCTCCCGAAGGAGGAGTCTTGTCGAAACAAACGATAAACGATATAAAAGGTATCTGCGTGCTACGAAGTGGACCTCGGCCAAGGCGGCTATCGAGAGGCTGGAAGTTACGCTCAAGTGGAGGCGCGAATTCGGCATCTACGATCTCACGCCGGAGGAGGTCGAGCCCGAGGTGAGAGTTTTCGCTAGGCTCCCCCGCCTTTTTCCTCTCACATTCTTTTTTGAGGAAAGGCGGTCACAGGGAAGGAGCTCGTCTTTGGTTATGACACGCATCGCAGGCCTGCCCTGTACATGATCCCTAGCCGCCAAAATACGGAGGAGTCTCCCCGCCAGATACAGTTTGCCTTCTGGATGTTGGAGCGTGCACTTGATCTCACTGGTCCAGGCGTCGAGTAAGCGTGGCCCCGTCTCTCCCTTTGCGTACCTTTCCTCATCTATGGTGCAATATCGATAGGTCTCTCGTGGTGATGCTCAACTTTGCTGATAAGGCGAAGAATCCGTCCTTCGCCACCTCAAAATCGGTTCGTAAATCGTCATTTATTTCTCTAGCTTTACCGGTCAAAGCGTATATTCGTATGCTCACTGGTGTTAATTTTTTTTCTTTCTTCCTTTTTAACTGTCTAGGTCTTGAACATCCTTCAGACACACTACCCAGAACGCCTGGCCGCGGCGCTGATCTTGAACGTGCCCTTCGTGATCCACTTGTTCTTCAAGATGATCGGCCCATTCATCGACCCGGTGACGCGCGACAAGATGAAGTTCAACCCGAAGCCGATCGAGGATGGCCTGTTCGCAGCCGATGAGCTCTTCAAGGACGGCGGCTGGGGTGGCTCGCGCGATTTTGTGTGGGACCACGAGAAGTACTGGGGTCCGCTCGTGAAGATGTGCCGGAGATTAGGGCCGCGCAGATGGCGCGCTGGCGGAAGCTCGGTGCGCACGTGGGCTGCGACGAGTGGGATTACAAGTCGGATGGCGTCGTGGACGTCGCGCACGCCACGGCTGAGGGCGGGGTTGTGGTTGGTGATCAAGCAGCGGAAGCCGGAGCCACGGCCGAAGTATCAGCGGAAGCACAAGCACAAGCTCGGGATCAGGACCAAACCGAGGCACCACCCACCGAGCCGCAGACTACCGACCATGGAGACCCAGACGTGCACGCACCTGAACCCGGCGAGGCGGAAGCAGAGGCCGACTCGGAGGTCGTTGTGTCGGCCACTGCCATTTAGATCTTTAGATACCACTTTGTCACGCATGTCATAGAGAAAGTCACCCTTCTTACACGAGGAATGTTACGAGTGAATGAAATGCGACATGCGTGGCCGAGCGTGAGTGGCTGCGAAGGGCGGCGATGGTGCTTTGGGGCATTCGGGTGATTGCCAGACGAATCGGCCGCGGGTCTCAGGCTCAGGCTCAGGCGCAGGCGAGGTCACGCACCCAAGTGGCGGCAAATCCTGAGCCGCAACACTCATCGCACCTCGGTTTCTCCGCCCGTGCACCGTCCTCGATGGTTTACTCGTATTCTGCGCCCTTCGAGGTTGGGAAGCTCAAGGTTTCCGATATACATGCTCTACAGTCAGTATCCCGCCCTCTCGTCTCTTCCTCCCCCGTCCTTCCCGACTATTGATCTTTCTCCGTTGGGTGCGTTTGACACGGGAGGACAGCTACGAGGTCTCAGGGAACAGGGACGGGGCCCCAGGTGCGTCCGTGCCACTGCTCCGAGGGTTCGTTGGTCGATTTGACCCCCTCGAGCAGTCATCTTTTTACATGGTGAGACAAGATCTCGTGCCATCGCCGATTCATAAAAAGTCTGCCCAACCTTGGCTGAAAACGCTTCGTTTGGAGGCGGTCCCGGCGGCGGGTGCGATGAGAAAGATCGCTGCTTTTTCAATCCCAATCAGTACAAGGTCGGGCGATTTTACCCTTCAGCCGAGAGACCAAAAAAATGCGATATATTCATATTTCGTTCTGATGCCGGTGTTCTATTGTTGGCTTTGTTAGGTCATCTTCTTGGACCAGCGGGGAGCCGGGAAATCTACTCCGTGCGTGGACAAATTACATGACGACTGACCGTTCGGCGACGTATTGCGTTTGTTCGTCCGCCTGTGTGTTACTGGCTGTAGGAGTGCGTGCCTGGAAGAAAACACGACCTGGCATCTGATAAAAGACTTGGAACGCCTCCGCGAGCACCTCGAGATCAAGACATGGCACGTCTTTGGTGGATCTTGGGTGCGTGCGATCATCACTCGCTTCGCTCTCCGCAGGGCTTCGATCATTTTGACTCATTCCGGCATCTTCTCCAAGGGCTCGACGCTCGGTCTTGCTTATGCGCAAGTGCGTACTTGTCCGTGCCTGACAAATGATCCGCGCGGATTGACGAATGTTCTCCAAAAAGTCGCATCCAACCCGCGTTAGAAGTTTGGTCCTACGGTCTGTCCGCCGGCCTAGCTTCCTTTCCTGTGTGTGCCCTTTCAACTGACCGACGCGATGTTCGCAGCGGTATATTCACCTGCAGAAAATCGTGAGCCCGAGATCCCAAAAAAGCCCCGCCATCCTTTCCTTTCAGCTCACTGATCCGATTCAGTGAATTGAGGTGGTTTTACCAGGAAGGCGCATCTAACTTGTTCCCAGACGCCTGGTGAGGCGCCCAGCAATCGTCGATCGGTCCATGTGTCTTCCCCTCACCTCTCGTTAATTAGGGAAGAGTACCTGGCACCCATACCTGAGTCAGAGCGAGGTGATTTGATCTCAGCTTACCATGCGCAGCTGAACTCGACGGACGAGGAAACCAGGCTAAAGGCAGCGAGAGCCTGGTCCAAGTGGGAGTACGTGCTTTTTTTTTCTAGACCAGCTAACACTCACAAGAGGGATTGTATTGATACGGGGACGCGTAGGATGTCGACTTCGAAGCTCTATATCGACCCTGCCCACGTCGCCGCAGCGGAGAAGGACGATTGGGCAAAGTTCGTTTGCTCATCGTCCCCACGGGGGCCAGGACGTTTACTTATTGGTTTCTCAGTGCCTTTGCCCGTATCGAGAATCATTACTTTATGAACGACGGCTTCGTGCGGGATGGACAACTACTAGACCCACAAGAGATTGACAAGATGTGAGGGTCTCGCGTATCCTGCGTGTCGGCGATCGAGATCTGAGCCCTTACGCAGCCGCCACATACCGACAATTGTCGTGCAAGGACGGTATGACGTCGTATGCCCGGTACGCGCAAGCGAGCCCACCCTTCTGGAATCTGTCTTCTCCGCTCGCTTACGATACTGACCTCCACCAGCCGACGACTGCATGGGCATTGAAGAAGCGTGGCCTGAGATCACCATACACATCGTCCCAGATGCGGGTCACTCGTCGCGCGAGCTGGGCACTACAAAGCTTCTGGTCGAGGTGAGCACCTCCGACCTATTTGTCTCCCCCCCCAATCCGAAGCTCATTTCGCCTCAGGCCGCGGACAAGTTTGTTGACCTCTAGAGACGAAGAGCGCATGGCACAACGAGCAGTTTCAGCTTTCATAACCCCCCCGATACGTAGGTAGCATCCCGCCGTAATTGGGTTTTCCAAACGATGATGGATCTGTAACATGTATGCTGTGGCAAGCACTAAATGGCAAACCGCTCTGAATGGCCCGACTTTGGCGGCAATCGTGTGACTTTGCTAGCGCGCTTCTCTAATCGGCATGAAAGATGGTCGATGGTCACTCCAGCGACACCTACACGGCTCTCCTTTCGGAGACTTTTTGATTTATCATGGGACCCAAAGCGAGAGTTTGAGAAAATCTGAGATGTGAGATGGCGATATTAAGAGCCCGAGCCGGCCATCCAACAAGTTTTCGTGGTCAGGAGTTTGAAACCTTGAAGGTTCGGAAGTGCTTGAACGGGTGTAGTTTCCTTTACCCCCGGTGCACAAGAGGCATCGAATCATCGCTTTCAATTCAATGGCATTTCACGTCTAGCCCACGCTCCCATTTTTTTCACGAATGACATCTCTCTACTAGTGGTGGCTATACTGAGGAACACAGGCGACACCACACAAACCGTCTGCAACGGTTAGCATGTTATGGCGCTCACTATCCCTCTCTGAGCAGGTGCGGGTCCAATGCACGTAGATTCAGCGGTCGATATTAACACAAGAACGACGGACATCTCATCCTATCCTCCTGGTGCTTGCATGTAGGGTTGCCACTCCCTTGATAGAAGGTACTTCACACTGCGAGAATAGCCGGATTCAATATACAACCCCCAACTGAAGGATATATGATTATTGATCTTTTTATATGGTACAAATGCGCTACTCTGCTTGTCCCGCCACGATAACATCATCTATGAAAAAAGTAAAATACATGAGTATGATGACGACTACGAGGTGTCAAGAGGACTGACCGATTTTTAGGACGGCGCGAACCAGCTGCGAAAGCCGACGGTAAGCTCAAGAGAGATCAGAGGACGACACAATTGGGCGCATACCTGCGTCGCGAGCAAATATTGCTGCCGTTTGGAGATCAGCGGGTCGTACACGAACTGTTCCTTCATATCTACGAACAGACAAAGAAGACAGGCAATGAGTACCTGTCCGACTGGGGGGCAAGTGAATCGCACCGTTGTTCCCCCGCCCATTGCAGTCAATACCCAGCGTCGAATCCTTCTCCTTCACCTGACGACTCTTGACCTCCGCGAGCGTCTCGATCGGCGAAAGCCCGCTGTTTTCCGCCAACGCTAGTGGCACCGAGTCCAACGCGGACGCAAAGGCGCGCATGGCGTACTGCTCGATCGACGGGATCTCGTCGGCGGCTTTCTGTACAGCCAACGCCGAGCTGATGTCCGCAGCGCCTCCGCCGTATACCACCCGATTGTCCTTGATAAGATTGCGAACGGCGCAGATGGCGTCGTGCAGAGCACGCTTCGCCTCGTCGACAATCTGGAAGTCGGGGATGATCGGTCAAGAACACATTGCTCACGAAAATCGCGCACCATTTTGTTACTCCCACGAACAAAGATGGTCACAACGCGGGTGTTGGCACACTCCTCGATGACGATCATCTTGTCCCGCGTGGTTCCGAAGGTGACTTCCCTGACGATTCCTGCCTTCCCAAGCTTCTCCGGTGCTAAATCCTCGAATCGAGGGACGATGCGACCGTCGGTAGCCATAGCGATCAACTAGATGGCACAGTGTCAGAGTTTCAAGGCCAATGTGGCATCACCGTGACCATTTACCTCGATTTCGGGGCCACCGACCCATCGGATAGCGGGAAGATTATTTTGCATCAACAAATGGTTTGCCTCATCGTCAAAGCCCCATTGGCAAATAACCAAATTTGCGCCCGAGTCCTGGACACGCTTGATCATGTCTGCGAATTTCTCCTTTTCGTAATTCTGAAGCTTTTTGAATTCTTCGACACTTGTGATGTCGAGCTTATGCTTTGTCTTGGGTCGCGGTGGCTCGAACGGACAGGTGAGAATGGCGATGCGTGCGTCCTCTACCTTACTCGGCATCTGCGAATGCGACATGTCCTTGTCAACGAGCACGCCCTTGATGAGCTGCGTGTCTGCGAGAGATCCACCGACTTTCCCGTCGACTTTTATGAGGTCGAACAGGACGTCTTTGCGCTCCAAATCGGCGACTTGCAACACTGCGTCGACCGCGATTTGGGCAAATTGTTGGTGCTCTTTCGAGACACTACGTGCAGGCATGTGAGTCAATCGATGCCGGCACGTGGATAAAGGGAGCACACACATTTTGCTACCGAGACTGGTCATGGCGGTTTTGAGGAGATTTTCTGTACGAGACTTGCTGTATTCTATCGTGTCCGCTATACTCTCGAGGTTTTTCACCGCGATCCCGCACGCCCGATCGAAGCCGTCCGCAATCCGGATAGGGTGAATGCCGCGATCGAGGAGGGATTCACTTTGTTCTAACAAAGCGCCAGCAAGCACTGGTACGCGCAAGGTAATTAGGAAAGAAATTTTTACGAGGACGCAAACCTGAGACGCACCAACGACACCCGTTGTACCATCGCCAACCTCGTCATCCTGACTTCTCGAGAGTTGTACAAGGAGCTTCGCGATCTGATGCTCCACCTCCATCTGACTCAAAATAGTTGCACCATCATTCGTGACGGTGATTTCGCCATCGGGTGAGATGAGTATTTTATCAAGACCTGAAGCGGATGGATGAGGCGCGGTTCGCATAGACAGCGACAGAAGCAACCTCGAGGCCCAAGAGACGTGCGGACGATGTTGGCCACTGTCTTCGCAGCTAAGATGTGCGACTATGGAGTGTTTGTATGCGCCTGCTGCAAAAAAAGGCGGTTACTGACCTTGATCGCCTCGAGACCATGTGAACGAGTCTTTCTAGCTTGCTCCCTGAGAATGATGAATGGACGACCATACTACGAAAATCAGTGAACACGGTATTGAAAAAAAATACAGAAGGTTTTCTACTTCGTCCGTAGCATATACGGCTTGGTGCTCGGCCATCTTTGTTGACTTTTGGACGATAATCGGGCGGATTAGATGGAAGAGCTGCGCGGGGTGCGCGTGACCGTGACGAAGGGCGTGACCTCGGGACCAAGCGAGTTCGGCCCTTGGTCTCTTTAGATTCTTCAAACTGATATTTGCACGCTACCCTTCATCATGGAACACGAAGTCGACGGATGGATCCAGCAACTCAACCAATGCAAGCAACTTTCAGAGGCAGATGTAAAAAAGCTGTGCGACAAGGTGCGCAGCCCTTGGCCTGTAATCGTCGATATCGGCCCGCCTCTTACTCGGCCCTATTTTCATCATCTATCGTCTGGTGCTCTTCCTTTCCCTCATGATGGCAGACAAGAGAGATATTGATGGAGGAATCAAACGTACAGCCCGTGAGATGTCCCGTTACCGTTTGCGGCGACATCCATGGCCAATTTGTGCGTAACTTTCCTTGCTCGACATCACCTTCCAATCCAGACTCTTTTATCCTGCTGCTGTGGCCCATCTATACCCGCTTCTTACGTATTTTCCTTACCGAACCGAACATACAGCACGATCTCTCAGAGCTTTTTCGTATCGGCGGAAACTCCCCTGATACCAACTATCTTTTTATGGGGGATTATGTAGACCGGGGTTACTACTCCGTGGAGACTGTCACCCTCTTGGTGGCAATGAAGCTGCGATACCGCGACCGCGTAACGATCCTTCGGGGAAACCACGAGAGCCGACAAATCACACAAGTTTACGGCTTTTACGACGAGTGCCTACGCAAATACGGAAATGCCAACGTCTGGCGGTTCTTCACTGACTTATTTGACTTTCTACCTCTTACAGCCCTCATCGAAAACCAAGTACGTCTCTCTCTTCCAACCTCTACTATCCCATTTTCTCTTGCCCGCTCGATTGTGCAGCTCGATTTTGCTGGATCTGTCGTATGCGTCACGATGAGATGACCTCCTAACCTGCTCATGTGACAGATCTTCTGCCTCCACGGGGGCCTTTCGCCTTCGATCGACACCCTCGACCATGTCCGCGCCATCGATCGCGTACAAGAGGTCCCACACGAAGGACCCATGTGTGACCTGCTGTGGTCCGACCCTGACGATCGTTGCGGATGGGGTATCTCGCCGCGGGGGGCGGGGTATACCTTTGGCCAGGACATATCGGAGGCGTTCAACCACAATAACGGGTTGACACTCGTCGCGCGTGCGCATCAGCTTGTCATGGAGGGTGCGTGTTGGGATACCTATCAAGCAGTGATGTCGACAAAGCTGACGCTTGTCACCTTTTTGTGTCGGGACGCGCAGGATATAATTGGGGCCAGGATCGGAATGTCGTGACGATTTTCAGCGCTCCGAACTACTGCTATCGTTGCGGAAATCAGGCGGCGATCATGGAGATCGACGAAAAATTATCATACAGTTTGTTCGTCGCCACGTTTCTTTCGGTGTGCTGCGCGTTGCGTGTGCTGATTGACTCGATCGACCTGCACCCGCAGCTTACAGTTTGACCCCGCTCCGCGGGCTGGCGAGCCGCTGGTTTCACGGCGCGTCCCGGACTACTTTTTGGTAATGTTCTCCCCCTTTGGCCATGCATAGATCGTACTTAAATATGATCCTCGACAGTGAACACTTCCACACGCCGCACCCAGCGTATTGTACATACAGCATGACCCAACTACCTCTTGTAGCCTCAACCGCCCTTCCCCAATATACCTTTCTCCTGAACGCCTGCTTCCCAGCCTGCTATACAGCACACCACGGAAGCAGTTGTGCATAGCTATAACTTTTTTCTCCAGCTGTAGAAGTGCCACATGCGCAGTGCTATTGCCACCACCACCACGATGTCATGACTTGTCTGGGTTTCTGTTTTATTTATGGTGCACGGACCTTGTTTACAAAGAGAAAGGAAGAAGACTAGATACTGGAATAAAGCGGACGCAGAATGCGCCCTTTTCACACTCCCAATGATGGCAGCGAGTGCGAAGCGATAAACTGTATTCTGAAAATGCTGTGGTCGGAGTGAATGCGTTCGTTCAGATAATATGTGTACAGCTAATTTGGGGACCGCAGAAAATCGATCGCTAGAAGTACACCCAAGAACAGGAGGAATCTGCTAGACCATCTCCGCCGTTTATAGGCTGAATTCACTAGAACCCTTAAGGAAACCGTGTCTACGATAACGAAAGAGCAGTTAGACGCGGCTCCACGAGATAGGATGCAGGTCGGCTCACCTTTGTGTGCTCGGCGCGCTCACGCTTGACCTTGTGCGTCCAAGCACCTTCCTGTTCCTTGATCTCCTCCTCGTAAGCATCGTCAATTTCGTCGTCGTCGTCTGCGCCAAGCGCAGACCTCAACGGGCCGGAGACTTCGTCGCGGTCAAATCTGGCGGTGCCGGACGCTATGCCTTCCTCCGCAGAAGCCTTCGCCTTGAGATGGGCGACGGTGCGGGAGGCGAGGTCATGTGGGGAACTGACGTCCTTGTCGGCCTGGCGGCAAAACATATAGGGGGCGACTCTTCCGAAAGTACCCGACGTACCTTGACGTTAGCCTCTGATGTGGAAGCGAGACGCTCGTTCCATCCGGGCGAGTGGTCGAGTGGCGAGGAAGTCTGATACGGATGGCGAGACAGGTTCCGCCGCTTCTCGCGTTCCAGGACCTGAAAGTAGACGACGACGACATGAGCGGGCGGGGCTTATCAACGGGGGATAAGCTTAGGTCACTCGCCTCTGGGTCGTTGTCGTGCATGGTGCTAGTGCTGGTGAGTGAGCATGAGTGCATCCTAAGGGAATTTTTTACGGGGCATATGCCCCGACGAACCTGTATGTACAGCTAGAGAACGCCATCACGATATGGTTCAGTGACGTGAGAAGATTGACTCACTTTGCCACTCTGGATGGCGTGAGCGTGGTGGATACGACGGGGCGAGCGAGAGAATGAGTCCCGTTTCTAAAAATGCTGCGAACGGCGAGAGTTCCCATGGCGTGACAGAATTTTGTGTGGTCTGGTCGATGGTCTGAAAGAACGAAGGGCGAAAGAGCGACAAAGAATTTAAACAGGCTCGTCCAGAGTTGGCAACCCCGCTGCTTCTCCACACCTTCCGATGACGTCATATCTCTCGTGACCACTCATCACACGGATTTTCCTAAACATTTAAACGACGACGCGGATGCAATGTAGCGGGCGAAAGTATAGCCAGTAACCAGTAAACAGTAACCAGTACATCTATCAGTAACAGTGGCATTGGCATTGGCCGACAGAGACGGCTCCCGAAATGCCATAGGGGTATCATTATACGCCAATGAGCCTTCTGGAATGCCACACATCGCACGCCACCACCGAGACTGTTCTGGTACGATCGATTGGCACGTAAGCAGAGTTCTGAGGCGCTCCAAGCAAAAGGTACAAGTGCTTGGACTAGAAGCTACTTGGCTAGACAACACTGGGGGTGCCTCTTAGAAATCTTGCTAATCTTTGATAGGTCGTCGACACGGTGCAGGGCAAAGGGGTAGGTACACCAGGCTCACCTCTCTTCGCCCTCGTTCGGGGTTCTTGGACATCGACCCTGATAACACCATCCGTCTGACGCAACGCGTGGATGATGGGTGTTGATGAGTGCTCCCATGTCGGCTTTGGCACCGAGAACACATGAACGTCAGGCAGTGCCCCGGCCTTTCGGCATTGCGTGAGCGGATCAAGCTGGGAAGAATGTCGTAACGCACTGGACCGATGTGCTGCAGGTCCGGATGAACCCTGGACGGATCGGCCAGAATGGAGGAATCCGGCCTAAGAAGGACGGCGAGATAGGTGTGCGTGTCGTAGTTGAGAGTGGCTTTGGAGGATGCCAGCATGACAATATCTGTCGGGATCTGGGGGGATGGGCAACAAAAAGAGGGAGCAGTGTGACAACAGACACGAGGGGGCAACGAGGCGGACACGCCACGGTGCGGTCTAGATGCCCTAACCCGGTCACGTCGCAGGCATTTCCTTTGCTGCGTGCGTGCGGTGGGAGAATCAACCAACCATCACCATCAACATTCGACAACAACACAATCGTCGCTCTTGCTATCTCCTACGTCAGCTCTTCCAGCGCATTCAATCCACTGAAATCTTTGCAATTTTCCTCTCAACATTCTCCTCCTTACCCGAGGCTCATTTACGAAACGTGAATGCTCCTGGACCCTTGGTTCACGTGTGAACCCCGCCAAGCCCGCATCCTTAGACAATGAATGCCTTTTGGACCTTCATCGCATCGTATCTACCTTCAATTCGCATTTACAACGACCTCGAATCCAACTACCTTTCCGACGACGAAGAGTCCGACGACGGATCAAACCAGCTCCCCACGACCAGATTCAACTCCATGACCCTCCCTTCCCCCTCCAAACTCGGTCAACGCCACGACCGACTGAGTTTGCGTACCACATCTCTCGACCACAATGGCACCGCAGAAGCCGGTCAGGTTCGAGTGAAGCAGCTCGAGACGTTCAACAATCGCCTTCAAGAACAAGTCCTCTCCCTCCAGCGCCAGCTCGAGCACATGCAAACCGACTTTTCGAGCACAAAAATGGAACTAGAGCACCAACGGTCAGCTAACACCCTCCTCGTCTCACAGAAGGGCCAGCTTTCTGTCGAGCTGGCGCAAGCGTGCGCTGCCCGTCAAGCCCAGGCCCTCGAAGTCCACAAACTCCGCACCTCCTACGCCGAGCTGGCAAATTCCGTGCGAACGCTGGAATCCAGCGGCGAAGAACTGCGTTGTCTCAAAACTTTCCTTACCAAGACAGACGATTATTCCGGCCAGCAGATAGTTCAAGCCCTGCATGATCTCAACTCGGAGATCCTCCAATTGGCAGCAGCAGTGTCCGACGAATTCCCGTTAACCCGCCGCTCACCTGGCTTGTGGAAGGAGTCACATTGCGAATTTGTTCGTCAAGCCATCGGCGACGGCATGCTCGCGTTGTTGCGCGACGGCGATCACGAAGATGACCCCACGGTCGTGCAGCTAGCCGTACAAGCGTGGGAAGTCTGGTGCTGTCGCCAAGTCCTCGATGCTTTTTGTGCGGGAGCTCCGCCCGAAGTCGATCGCTTCTTGAGTGACGTCTTCCGCGAGATGCAATCATCTGGTAAGCACTTCTTAGCCTCGTGTTTTGCCCCATCCATACCGACCCGCGGAATCCACCTACCAGAACCACAAGCAACGACCTCCCGCTGGCGAACCCTCACGCATATGTACGCCCGGAATGTAGCATCCAACTACAACGCACCTGCGCCAGCCTATCCCGGCTCGCTAACTTCATCCACCCTCATCTCACCTATTTCCCTCCCCCATATCCCACTCCTGGCTCTACAGCCAACAACACTCCTGATTCTCGCCTTTTCGCGCTCCCAATGCCACGCTCGCGGACACCATCGAACGCATCTGCGAGCTCTGTCGGTGACCCATCCTCTCGCACAGGAGCTCATATCAGCGGCATCCTTGCAATCCTCTCCTTGCCGGGTGCACCGACGAGCGAGGAGTGCATAATGAGCCATGCGCGCACGCTTCGGCGAAGCTATCTCCCATATCACCGAGCGAACGGAGGCGCTGCTCGCGTACTTCGCGAGGGCGTCAGCAGCGCGTGGTTTGAGGTCGTAGTCGAGCGCCCCTCGGTTACTCCCCGCGCTCGCAGCAAAGCCAGTGCGCGGGATGTCTGGCCTGGTAGCCAAGCGTTCGACCCTGCCACTATGGAGAACATGTATGCAGGCTTGGGAGCGAGGCGTGCGGAGTGTTGTGCACAGTTGCCTTTGGACTTTCTGTAGTCAAGCGGCGAAAAGAGGGGGGAGGCTGGGAGGGACCGGCAGCCCTCGTACCTGGATAAAAAGGGTGAGGCAGAGGCCTCACGAAGTAAGGCCGACATGCTGGAGAGCACGTTGCTAGTTAAGCCCAAGGTGCTGTTGGAGAGCGTGAAGGAACTTTTATGATCAATTTGGACCCTTCTCGATCCCGTTTCATTCTTGCGATGTGAAAGAGTAAGTTTTTCCGAGAACTTGGGCGTGCGGATCTAGGGCTGACTAGGGGGGGATGGTTGTTTAGGCTTGCGTGTACCCCACTTCTTGTTCAAGTTCACAAATACTCCTCCGACGGCGTCAACGGTCTGTCCCGGTCTGTGAACCTCGTGCTCAGAGCGCCGGTCCGTAGGCGAATACACCCCTCGGCATCTCGTCACACACTGGTCAAGTGGTCCGGAATTTCAAGTTCGCTCAAGGCGAAACGATCGCCTGACCGTGCGCGTACCGGGCGTAATCCAGCAGGCAGCTTTGAGCCTGTGTATTTTGGCCCCCGGGCGCTTCCATACCCTGCTCCCACCTTCCTCTTTTGCGTCATCAATCATGCATCTCGCTCTGACATGCTTTCTCCTTCACTATCCCTTATTTAATCTCACCGCATGTAATCTGAAGCTCCTGATACGTCATCGCTGTTCACAGCTACGTTGTTTTTTTTGTTGAGACCGTCGGAATATCGTAGTGTACTTGCTATATACCTCATCGCCAAAAGAACGCCAGAACGAATATCTATAATGCAACCTCCTGTCTTTGTTTGTGAACCGCATCCTAGGCTCAAGTTATTTAGGGGGGTCGGTCGAGTCTTCGTTTCGTGAAACAACGCTTCCACCTGGCCGCTCGCGCACGGTTTGCGCCGCGTTGCACGCAGTTTCGTTCTGACATCAGCAAGTTCCGGGCACGCACAAACGGCCATCCGCTAGCTCCGGCACCGTCTGAGATCTTGATACGTCTGCCTAGAGCTACGAGCGCGTATTATCATCAAAACATACGGTGAATGTGATCCAGCCAGCAGCACAACCCGGATGCTTGAAAAATAACCCTTGGGGGGGGTTCAGTTGGGGATGCGCTAAAGGGCGTTGGAACACCGGCGTCATCTCGATCGCTAACGGGGCACGATGGCCCCCTCAATTACGATTGACAGGAATGGGGCGTTTCGGTCTTGGGTGCATTTGTGTCCCATGTTTCACGTTCTGTTCTTTTTGCTGTGGTGAAGGACGTCCCTTCCGAGTTCCCCGTCCCGTCCGTGTCCCCGCAACGGGAACGGAAGCAGAAGTGCTGCCGAATTGGACAGCTCGGAACTCGCCCGGTCGGCCCGGGTTGCGGGGAGAAGTAACTGCCGCTAAAGATAAAAGGAAGGAATTAAAGAGCTCTCGTCTCGGCCTCGATAGCTCGATCTCTCATCAGCACGCGCATGTGCAACCCCCCAGCCGCCGCAACCTTCTTCTTGAAGGGCAGTTCTAGAAACGTGATTCCATTTCACAAAAGTATCGGACGTGTATTTTCTGTGGCTTCCTGGCCCAAGAGAATTAAAAAAAAAAAACTCATCCTCTCGCAGCAGTTTCCGTTAGCAGATCTGAAAGTTGCAGCTTACAGCTTGTTGCTGTCTTTTTACGTGGACTTTTCCCTACATCAACATGCACCGGTGAACTAGCAGACTGTTGGGCGCTTGCGAGCGACTCCGATGACCCGATGACGTGTCCCCATTCGAAATGTATGCCCCCCCAAACGCCAGGCCATTTTCCCCCAAGGCTCTATGCGTGCCGTTAACTGATGTCATCACTGTAGGCCGGGGTTGGAATCTGCAGAGCAGTGGCAGCAATACTACTGTACTGTATAATAGATCACGGTGGTCGAGGCATTGCAAATTTCTCACGGCCGTAAGGAGAAGAATAACCAATCACCAATCAATGAAAATGAAAATGAAAAAGCCTCCCCGCCGGACTTTTCAGTTAGGAGCGCAGCTATCGCCCTCATCAATATTCGTGGATGCGGGTCGCACCAGCCTGACCTCGGACAGCTAACGCGTGGGTACAACCCCTGGGCCCGGGCCCATGACTGAAACGAGGAAACGAACGAACGAGCGAGTATGTGAGGTGAGTTGCCCGTACGACTTCGTGCTGCGGTGACATGCACTTTCGCACAACTGGGGAACGGGTCGAGAAGAAAGATTGTGCGATTCTCCGGGACTTGGCATGAGGGCGCGGCAGGCGCCGATGCGAAGTTGCGAAGATGATCGATGATCGATGATCAGCGATCTCGAGCAGAGTTTTTGATGGCCACGTCGAATCGACACGCGGGGTCGGACCTATGGTGCCCATCTCGTATCAGACACGACAAGAGTCGTCGTCTGGGACATGGATATGTCACCTGTATTGCAATCTCAGGTTGGGCCAGTCTGCAACTTGAAGACCGAGCAGCAGGGGAGCCTCGTGGAGGACTCGGTTGAGAGAGAGTTCAAGGCGTCGAAGGTGAGACACCCCTCGAGTCGCAACTTCTTTTTCGCCCATTTGCGATACTGGAATACCTATTTTCGTTCTTCTCCCCTAGGCCCGCAGGCACACGATATCCTTGGCATGTGTCAGGACGCAAATGACCGCAGTATAACTTCGAGCTTCTGAGAATTCCTGGAACAAAGGCGGTCCAGAAATAGATGCGAGACAGCCCAGCTTTGGACGAGTTGGAAAGTAAACCCGCAGATATACCGTTGCTGACTTGGCACTGCGCGTGTGTACTCTGACGCATCGATGGCACCCTCGGGTGCGGTGAAGCACGCCGCCTGTGCGGATCCAAGAACCAATTCGTTCATACTCCTTTACGGATCCTCCCCTGAAGCTTGAAGCTTGAAGGAGCAACTCCCTTTGGTCGTGACAGTTGGCATTGTGCTGCGCAAAGCTTTGAGAGAAAGCATATATTCTTTTGTTGATAAGCACCGAGATATAGCTGCGGCGCGGCGTCTTGCGATCGCCAAAGCTGCCTGCCGTGCAGTCGAATACCCTCGAATGAAACCTTCTGGCTGGAAGAACGTCTCGGGAAAGTAGGACATCATACCAAAGTGAGTACCCAGAGCACTTCCATAGCCCATCGGATTACCATCAGTTGGCACGCCGCGCCTAAGAATGGGCCAAAAGCACCTCTTCTCAGGCAATATTATCCTTCAACTTTACTATTCCTGCGAAGAAACTGTGGCACGGTTTATTTTCAAGACGCACTCGTACGGGCCATTACACGCAAGAACTATCCTGGCGCATCGACGGTAGACATACTCAACCAGTTCCCAATCAAATTTTCCACACCCTTCCACGACGGGGGAGATTACCAGAAAGACTGTTTTGGTTCGCTGTGACTTGGACAGCAAAAATGGTGCGTTTTTGCAACTTGATCAGAACCAACAGGTGACTGGTGACTAAAGCGACGATCTGTAACTCGAATTGCGGAAGTCAATGTCACCTTCTGCATTCAAAATAAGGTAATTATAGAGGCATTCCACAACTCAGGCGACATGCCCTCAACACACGACCTTGTGTACTCCTTATATACACTGAGTTGTTCCCGACCCTTTCAGCAGCAGCCCATCAGTCCCTCCTGGATCGGATCAACGAGGTCGACTCATGGTGGTTACAAGCACGCAAGCATAATTCTCATGGACTGATATTCTCTGCTTTACTCAACTTCCTGTGTGGTTGGGCAGCATCATACATATACATATACATTTAGTATAGATAGACCCATTGGTGGCGGGCGTATTTGTCTCACTAGTTCAAAAGGATGTTGACTCGCCGTCACTTGAAGGCATCTGCGGTGTTCAGTTGTTATCCCGCTAGCCATCTTGAGGTCGTCAGTCACCTCAATCGGGGTTGGCACAGGACACTTCCCGTGTTAAGCTTCCCGGTAGTAGTGTAACAGCCCAAGTCAAATTATCTGTCTCTCCTCCTTGCCGATATGAATGTGAGTTTCCCAAGCTATGCGGATCGATGTTCGTCACATGGTTTTACAATCACAATCACGGACACTAGAAGAGTAGAGAAGAGGGGTGTTGACACGTCGCGCTCTGGCAGGAGTAGCCTGAGAGATGCCCAATCCCAATCGCATGCTCGTCGGTAGTCGGGGCAGCATGGGAACCTCGAAGAACTGAACGTTGAGCCTCAACTTTATCGGTAAGTTGGGCAGCCATCACGGACCCACATCTGGGTCTGAGTCTTTCCCAGTAATCGAGTAATCCCTTGAGTTGTTATCGGAGAAATTCCAGAACTCGAAGAACTGTCATGACTCTGCAATGTAAGTCCCTTAATTTGACTGTGCCCTTTCCACGGCATTCCGCGATGAATACGATGATTCTGTGGCTTTTCTTCCCTCGCCCCAGTTGCTGTTCACGAAGTTGATGGCGACATCACGGCGATGAAAAACTTACTCTCATCAGCACCTCGATCTGATCCCATGCGACCTGTCCTCACCCACACCCTTGCTATGGCCCAAACCGTACGCCACGAGAGATCAGGTCAGGAGGAATACCTGAACGAAGCTATCCTGCACAGGCTGCACTTTACCGAGGTCATCTTCCTTCCCTTCGCCGAACAGAGTCTAGATATCGTTCAAGTCTTCTTCTGCCTTTCTCGCGCTCTTCTCTGTCGTTTGGAAAAATCCATGCGTCCCGAGGATGTCGAGCTCTCGATAGAATACCTTCAGTATCTCCACGGCTTGCCGCTAGACGTCCTCGTTGTTCCGCGTTGTCGAATCCGTCCCGACATTACTTGTCCAAGGGTTGGCTGTCCGAGTGAAATCGAATGCTGGTGATGCAATGGATGGACTCGAGGAGATGGTCTCGCTCTGTCGTGGACTTCTCGCCTCGGATTTTTCCGCGGGCTACCCAACCACTGCCATCACATCTTTGACTGGGGCCCTACTTACCGTATTCAATAGATGGGAGGAAGTACCACCTTTAGACCAAACCATTGAATGCTTGCGGGAAGCGCTCGAGAAATGCCCACCTGGGCCATATTTGGACTAGGTTTCTCTCGCATTGGCCATGGCTCTTCACCATCGTTTCGTCATAGCCTTTTCGAGTAGTGATCATGAGGAGGCAACTGTCCTCCTCAACAAAGTCATCGCTTCCAATCCTTCCGACGCTGACTCCCATGTTTTAGCCTCATGCCTCCCAGATACGCTCCGTCCGGCTGTCGCTGAAGTTCTAGCGGTGAGTGCAGGACTGCGCGTTAGACACTTTGGTCTCCCGGAGGACACCGAGGGAGCGAGCTCTGGTATCGCAAAGATTTTCGGGTTTCTGTCATCCGGGCCTCTGCACACTTCTGGAAGAGGGGTTGTTGAATTGGATGCTGTGCGGGCTGCTTATTCGATGACGGAAATAGAAAGCAACATTCAGCATCTTCATGAACGTCTTTCCACGATCACTCCGGGGACCCGCCATCATATCATATCCCTCGACAATCTTGCAGATTGGTATGAGACAAAGTCATCTCGCACTCACGGGGACGACCTATTGGACATCGAGGAAGCTATCAAGTATCGTCGAAGGGCGCTCTCTTCAACTAGCCTAACAGATCTATCCAGATTCCACCACCTCATGTCCTTGGGTAATGTTCTTTTCATGGCATTCAAGCACGGCCAAAAATCCGAGTACCTAGACGAGTCAATCAGTATGCAAAGTGAGGCTCTCGCGGGCCAAAGTTTGCAACCCGGCCGTTTTAACGTACTCCATCGCCTTCTTATGGCCTTAATCACTCGCTTTCTGTCACGTCCTCTCGCACAAGACTTGGATGAGATCATACGCCTATTCCCCATGGCCGTTGACGACGCATATGCGGGGATACCAGACCGATTTGAGCATTCATGCCTTTGGGCGCTCTTTGCACGAATGGTCAGGCGTCCCTCCGTCCTCTCTGCATTATAAGTGCGAGTTGGTGAATTCGACCCAAGGGAAAGTGTGGACAGATATAAGTGATAAGATATGAAAGAGGGAGAGCTGGGGACGAGGAAGCGGACGGGACGCGGGAACGGAACGGGGAGTGCACGGCGGTGCGGCACGAAAGGAAGGGGAGCGGACTTGTGCACGGTGGCACAGCGAACGCGGGCAAACGAAGGGAACGGGAGCGCACGGCGGCGCGGCACACGGATAGGGAACGCAGACGAAAGGAGAGGCTTCTATTCAGTGGGGACTAGGTAGACAGTTTTTGTAGGTAGATATTGAGTTTACTTTATAGACAAGTTGGTATCTAGGGGAAAGGAAAAGAGGGACAGAAAGAGGGTGACAGTAAGATAGACTATGCTAGCTGAAAGGGTTTGGGGCGACGGCGTTTGCTTGCAGGGGCGGTGGCGTTGTGTCGAGAGAGGGTCGAGGCCGAGAGGGGATGGAGTGTCGGGCGTCGGGCGCTCCGGCGTGGCTAATCGTGCTCAACGCGCACGCATTCCTTATAGCATATAAAAATCCTATGTCGTTGATGAAGAGCGCACTGGACTTTGCTCCCACGTTGCAACTTCAACATGCTCGCCTGGTCAAGATGCGCGGCACTTGCGAGAAGATGCCGTTGGACTACGCATCCTATCAGATCGACACAGGTCGATACGAGGAGGCAATCGAAACTCTGGAACAAGGAAGGGCCTTACTCTGGTCGGAAATGCGTGGCTTCCGTTCTTTCATCAGTCGACTCCATGCAGCCGATCCAGCCCTAGCAGGGAAATTCGCGGCAGTAAATAAGGAACACGAGATATTGACAACGTCCATCGCACCTGGAGGGAACGTAGAACCTGACCAGAATGGTGTTGGACTCGAAGGTGACGAAGAAATGGACCCATTCGGTCGTCTCGTGGTGAAGCAGCAGGCACTCGTTGAAGAGCGCGAGAAGCTCGCTTCGCAGATCCAGACCTTGCCAGGCTTCGAAGGCTTTCTGAAAAGGCCTTCGTTCGACTACCTTCGTTCTGCTGCTGTACACGGACCGGTTGTCGTCATAGACCACTGTATTTGGCGCTCCGACATCATCATCCTTCTTTATGATTCCCCTCCGTCTATTATTACGACGACCGACGATTTCTACAGCCGCGCAATCGAGCTGAGGGATCGGCTGGTGAACCGGTGAACACTCGAAAGGAGCACCGTCTCGAATCAAAACAATACCAGCGTGCTATACGTTCCGTACTCGAGGGCCTCTATGAGCTTGTCGGCCGGCCTGTGATCGAGGAGCTTCACAAATTGAACATCCCGGTACAATCCCGAGTTTGGTGGTGTCCGACATCTGTTTTTTGTTCGCTCCCCTCCACGCAATGGGTCCAATTCCATCCGACGACGGTATCAATCGGCTTCTTCCCTCGTACACTCCGACACTCTCTGCGCTCATCGAGTCTCGCAAATCAGGTAGACAAACTTTGGAAAAGCCGTCGCTGCTCCTTGTAGCGCAGCCCGATGAATCTCTTTTCCAGGCATGGCCGGAGATTTGGCACATACAGCGCCTTCGTTAGAAGGTGACGACGCTTATCTCAAAGAGGGCAACACCCTCTGGCGTGGTGGAGGGTCTCCGGGATCACCGGTTCGCTCACTTCGTGTGCCACGGAAAACTGGAAACAGGGAAACCGTTTGACGCTTCGTTCCAGCTTTATGGGGGCGAGCGCCTTACGCTGTTGGACATCGTGTGATCGCGACTTTGCCAATGCCGAGTTTGCCTTCCTCTCGGCCTGTCACACGGCGGAAATGGCGGATGGGAGCATCGCCGACGAGGCGCTCCACCTCGCAGCGGCAGTACAATACTGCGGATTCCGAAGCGTAGTCGGGACGATGTGGGCGACGGCCGATGTGGATGGTGGTCAAGGCCTGGTGGAAGATTCTACAGGTCGACACTGGCACTCTCGTGCGATGAAGAACGTGGGTCGAGCGCCGGACCATATTACGAGAGAACTGCGAAGGCACTTCGGGACGCAGTGGGGAATTTACGAAGAAAGAGGGGCGTATCCTTGGAGCGCTGGGTCAACTTTGTTCATTACGGTGCTTGAGCGGCCCAAGGCCTATATCTATAAAGATGTGCGTGGTCGAATATCTGTGCCCTTCCTTTTACTTATCACGTGTTTGTAGCATGCGTAGCTCAAGGATACGCAGTGGCAAAGACTTGGCCTAGGTGGATCTCGTGAAGATAAGTGATTCTCGGCCGATCGCCCACCCCTCGAGAGCAAATGCCCAGGCCGTGGCTCAGCGTGGCCCAGAATACTCACCGCTAGCCAAAAGCGCACGCTATGGCTATGGTCTGCCGCAATTCTTGTGATGTGATGATGGGAGGACTTCCTGAAAAATTCCTATGCGATGAAAATCAGGATGACACTTCTGGCTGGTGTAAGGCCACCTTGTGGGCTGGCCCTGAAACGGGCACGCTGATGCTTCTCAACGCCCGACTGACCAAACCCTTCCATTCATTGATACCTTCTATTTTACATTCTTCCTGTTACACTCTTTTACAGATTCAAAGAGAGATAAATTAGGTAGAATACATGTATAAAAGGATGATGTGTCCTCATAGTACTGCACCGGGTTTCGGATTCAAAGCTGTACTCTCCCCTTTTTACCTCCTCTGCCTACTCCTCCCCGGGACAAACTTTAATCCTCGTGGCTTACAAATTGGAGCCCACCACAAGGGTCGAACTTTAACCCTCGCGGTGGGCTCCAATTTGTACGGCGCGAGGGTTCAAGTTTGTCCAAAGAGGAAAGCTGAAGCCCGGTGGCAACTGTAGTGAGGAGGAGTTCCTTTTAGGGGAGAGAGGGGTTTCAAAGGTGAGGAGACTGGAGGGAGCTTGGCACGCGTGAGAATGGAGTCAAAGCCGGGAGCTGCCCGGGTGATTTCTGATACAGCACCGCTCAGGGCACATCACCCTTTTACTAGTATACATGTACACTAGCTAATTAATCTACTGCCCAGATCTTTGGGGAGAATACAGGGGCTTTGAGGAACTCCACTACGAAACCGGTAGTTGTGACCTTGAGGGAGTGGCCTGTGTCATACCCGGACGCGGCAACAGGACTTACAGGAGCAGGAGTCGAGGTGGTTTGTGACCAAACAGCTTGAAGTTGGTCTTGAGGTTCTTTGCACGTGATTGGTACTTGAGGCTTTGTCAGGCGAGGTGTGAGATAGGCATTGGGGAAGAAGCGTTGAATAGGGAAAGGAACTTGAAGAGTCAAAAAGGAGGGGAGGGATGAGAGGAGCGAGGTTGGTCGGTTTCGGGGCCAGCCGGATACTACACCTTACACTGGGGAGCATAACTTGAGGCCAACTACTTCTTGGACTCGGACAGAACGCGAGAGTCGTATAAACTTGAAGTAGATATATGTTTCTCTCAAATATTTTGCACTTTATTCACTAGTAAATAGTAGTCCTGAGCGCGGACACGCTAGCCCATGCCTGTCATACCCCCGCGCCTCACCCATGCCAGTCAACTCATTGGCACATCAGTGCTCAGCGCTCGCGCTAAGCAGTCGTGAGTCCAAGCTAAACGTAACAAGCAGAGCAGCGGAATGCAGTGGATGACATTGGGACAACCCGTGCAGACAAGGATAAACTCCACCACTAATAGATATCTACCGCCCGGAACCATGACTAACGAAAGAAAGCTACGCATCCTTTCTAAAGCAAGTGATCTCCCCCTTGGCCTCCAAGTTGCATCCCGAAATCGCCCTTGCAAATAGGGTACGGTAACCCTATTCTCTCCCGCTTCGAGAAAACCGACTCTCTGTCCAATGTTTCAACCGGACCTGGACCGTTCGTCTGCAGCATGAGTATTTCCCTCGCATCATCCTCCCGACTACACGTGAGAACTGTGCGGATTCCACCTTTCAAGGAAGTGACTAACTGCCCCCTTCTGCCGTAACGATTGGGCGTCGTGCAGGCGACGAGGGTTTCAACCGAAAGCAAATATCAGATGATGCAAGAAACTCTCAGGCTGAGGAATAGCGTCATGACGCGGCGGGATGGGGGGCGCTGGCGCAGACGTGCCTTCTCGGTGCGAGGGCCGCCAGCAGCAGCAGCAGCAGCAGCAGCAAGGGGCAGCGGTTGTGGTTTCGGATGCGCGCAAGTGGGCTTTGGCTTTGGCTTGTAGTCTGACAGCAATTGCACGATCGCGCGGTGCTTCTTCTCCGCCGCGACCTGCGACGCGTTCCTGCCGCAGCTATCGCGCGTGCCCGCGTTCGCGCCGTGCTCCAGCAACAGCCGCACGACCTCGCGCCGTCCATTTCCGCCGCCCGGGACAGCGGCGTGCGGCCGCGGTCGTCCTGGACGTCGACGCGCGCGTCGTGCGCGAGGAGCACGCGCGCAAACTCGAGGTGCCCGTGCAGCGCCGCGAGGTACAGCGGCGTCCAGCCGTCGTTGTCGCGCGCGTTCGCGTTCGCGCCGCGCGCGAGCAGCCACTTGCCGTTCTCGAGGCGCCCTTCGGCCGAGGCCTTGTGCAGCGGCGTCTGGTCCCACTTCCCGGGATGTCCACGGCCGCGCCGCGCGAGTGCAGCAGGGACGATACCTCCACGTGGCCCTCGGACAGCGCCGCGAACAACGGGGTCCCGTAGTAGCCGCCTTTGGCGTTGACGTGCGCCGGGTGGATGGAGAGGAGGTGTTCGACGAGGTCACGAAAGCCGAACCGCGCGGCGTAGTACAGGGGGACCGCTTCAGGCAGGGTCGGGTGCATCCCGGACGTCGAATTCCACCGTCTGTCTTCGTTGTGTAACCAGATCCAGGTTCTGAAGTGCAATCTATCAGCGTCGAAGAGACACAGCATCCCATCCTTGATGCACGACGACACTTTCCCAAACTGGGCATGATTGACCCAGTGTTCGGCGGCGTATCGCGCCAGTGGGAAATCCTTCACGCTGTGCTTGTGGATGCTACCGTCGAGTCGGAGTAGGACGCCGAGGCAGGCCTGCGCAGGATCGTGTGCGCGGGCTCGGGCAGAATGTGATACCGCGAAACATCTTCGGAGGAATGGGCGAGACGACCCGACGTCAGGAAGTCTTTGACGGAGCAGTGCGAAAATTGCACAACTCTGGAATGGCGGTCGATCGTGACCAAACTCGAGCATGCCGTTAACACGGCTTCTTCTCTGTCCGCCCAACGCCACTCTGGGTTGAACCTGGGAACGCTTCCTGCGTCAAGATCAACGGCGAGGACTTCTGCGAGCTCATCGACACACAACGGGCGGACGGCCACCGCAAGGCATTGCAAGAGTCGATGGGCATGAGGTTGGTTCGCCTTCTTCATCTCCTTTAGGATGCGCTCGTATGTCTCGTCGAGGCCTTCGGGCAGTTCTTGGAGGATCGTCTGGACGCTTGACGGGAAGCAGTGGCGCAGGGCTTCCAGCTGGCAGAATACCCATCGGAACCTATATGTGCTGTTTTAGAAACGTACCATGACCATCGAACTGAAGACACCCTCTTACATTCCCCCAGCCTTTTCTGTCAATGTCTCAATGACCAATTTCTTGTCCTCATCCCGCCATCTCCGCATTCTCGGATCCGAGTGAACGATAGAGCTGATATAGCTCGCGATGTCTTGCTTTTGCCCATTTTCGTCATGAAGGGACACAGTGTGGGGCTCCAGGGAGTGAAAGACAGCCCGGATGTCGAACTCAGGACGACCGGACACACAGATATGGAGGTTCGAGAGACGAAGGCCAACCAGCTCACTAACAAGCTCAAGGACCTGCTCTCGCGAAGACGGGATCCCGCAGGAACTAGAGCATTCGTCGATGGCATCCATTATTATGTAAATCGGGCCACGCGAAGGCAAGAAGAGCATCTCTTTAAGGCACTCTATCATCTCAAGATCACTAGGCTTCCGTGTTCCACGGTCGTGCGCGTCAAAAAGTCCAGAGAGGATATCGCAAAATGGATCGAACTGCGCGGAAAGCTGAATAAGGAGGGAATATAACAAGTCACGCCGGTTTTGCTTCTGGATGTCTCTAAAATCAAAATAGAAATATGCAACAGAAGCTCCTCCGACATCGCGCAAGGACATGATATCCTGTACAATCGCGGAGCTGACCAACAAACATGAGTTCCACTGGGAGGAAATAGATAGGGAGGGGCAGACCAGAGGATTGTCTTCCCCGAACCCGCTACGAGAACATGAAGTATTCAGCGGCGGGAATTGTGCCGTGAAGGCTAAGAGGAAACCTACGCTTTCCGTCGATCCACAAAAAGGAACCAGTGGACTTCCATCTTTTGTAGATACTACGCCGGAGGAACCACTGGGCTGTTCCGCGATGGTGCGCCTGGTAGGCGACGTTGTGATTTGTGGATGGATCTGGTGGCGAAAGCCATTTGAGATGACTGTCATGTAGGTGGTTCCCTGTGAGGGAGTGTCTGAGCCACCTAAAGCAAAGGCAACTTGAACTAGAAGCTAGGAGATAGCGCACGCTTGGCCTGGTCCGCCTTGTCCTCGATACTGCGCGTAATTCTGAGGAGTTCTGCGCCCGCCATCCGAACCTCTTCCTGCGTCAAAACATCCAGCCTCTGGAGCGCGTCCTCAACGCCTGTCCTCCCCATCAACTTCTTGAAATATTTTTCTAAGAAAAAACGTGAGCCAAGAATAATATTTCAGCCCGAGGACAACGCACTCATTCGCCCGCGCTCCATTTCCTTTGTCGCGAGGGCGAGGATGGACAGTATTTCAGTCATGATCCTCACGATTACGTCCCTCATACCCGCGGTCGGTGGAACTTCAGTGTAGGACTCCAATCGCTTCATAAAGAATTCAATGCGACCGAAGATGTGGATGAGCGTATTTCGGCCAGCGCTAACGTCATTAGCGACCTGGAGGACGTGAGCCTGGGCAACGAGAGAATCGTGGAGATGGAGGATACAAACCATCAAGAGGACACCCACGCCCGCGAATATGAGCTTCGCCGGTGAGAATATCTGCAAAACAGATGTTTAGCATGCGCCCTTGGCGGGGATGTATCATGGTGATATTCACGAGCCCAACACCCTCGCCGAGAGTGGCAGAGAACACATAGAGGACGTTGGCCATCGGGACGAGCATGTTTGTCAACCTGTGATTTTCAGCGTCAGATCTGTAGAAGTCCGGCATTTGGTCTTGAAGGACCGTGAGCATTTCGCCGGGCGAGGAGCAGTGTTGTAGGACCGCATGCAGTGGATCGGACGCAAGTTCTTTCCCGGTTTGTTTTCTGTACCCATCCAATGCAGAGATAAGGATCGAATTAAAGGTGGAGAAAGACATGGAAGGTCACGGTCGCTGTGGACAGGTAAGATATTAAGGGCTAGTGGGAGAGGGGGGGAGGGTGATGGTAATGGATGGTCATACGTCATTTTATGTACTGCAGTCCGACGGGTATCGTATCGAGAGCAAAGTCCTGGTCTCCGTCTATGGAACCGGTCGGATCAAAGCTTGTATGCCACCCAAATACGATCGTTCGCTTCGCAAATGGATCTCTCCATAACAGGAATAGTGGGGAGGAGTGAGGCATTTTGATTGAGACATTTGTGCAACGTGTGGGGTGTGGGGTTTCTATCGCCGAGCGCTGGGTACACCTGCGCCCAACAACAATCACAATCAGGACACACACGTGTAGCAAATGGCGATGAGAATGACACGTCAAGAGATAAGTAGGCTAGTTGGGAACGCCGCGAGGCCGCTCACAGCCATATGTTGCATCAACCTGTGCTGTTGCGCATGGCAGTGCTGTATTGACAGATGACATGACCTCGCGTCTCTACTCTCTACGCGACCTCACGGTCACCTGATTTGAATATTGGGCACGGGCCGAGGCCCGGGGAACCTAGTCATTTCATCGACAATCGATGGGCCAGCTCTTTTTCTGCGACGAGCCTCTGCTCGAGACCCGGTTGCACATCTACTCCCACTAGGATTCGATCCGTTGTTGGGTTAGTCGATTTCTCGCACGGCGTCTCGGCGCTACTGGGGTAGGCCTCATACTTGGGTGTGCCGGTCATCTGCCCCGTTCGACCCCGCCCAGTATCTCGGCCTGTTTGATTTCTGGGATGATATCCTCAGATAACCTGTCTGGTGGTCTCTGTACAGCCTCCTGCGTACCACCAGCGCCACTGACGCACGTTCCTTTGTGGTGAGTGAGAAACGATCTTACGGCAGGCTTCACCATTGGCTCGAAGCCCTCGCGGTCGTCCCTCGCCCCAACCAAGCATTCCCCCCATTGATTGCCATCCACCTGCGAGCTTTTAAAGCGCTACCTTCTCGATACATCACGACGTTATGCTCAAGTCCGAGACTCACAAGCTATCACTGCGTTCCTGTCAACGAAATCAAGACTTACAAAGCCAATAAGGTAAACAACAAGCTGAGCAGTATAGTACAGGTACAGAATATCCAGGGCAAGCATAGAGATCGCATAAATACAGCAACAGGGCCAGGTATAATCAAGAAAGCAGAGGCTAGATGGAACGGCAATACTTTGCCAGGCCAATTACGGTGAGTGTTGCGAAACAGGGATTGGGGCTAAGCGACTTACAAATTACACCACATCAAGCAGCGGCACTGAGACCCATCGCTCGAGCACCTGCACCGATTGCGCCTTCCCAACCGAAAAACCGCTCCCCAGGTAACGTGCGCAACTTCTCCGGGCTACCGTAAAGGTCTTCGTCGCCCCATCTTGTCATGCCCCGGGAGCGCGCCCAAACCGAGACGAACAATATTCGCTTCAGTCGCCGATTAAAGAAGAACCAATGCGAGCTCCACAACAATGCGCCGCGGCGGCGCAGCACCGTATGCGTGTGCGTGTGCGGGTCGTCATCGACGAGCGCACGCAAGCGGCCCCCGAATGCCGGACGATGGACCGGTGCAGCCTCGTCGATATCGTAGTCGTCAAATGCGAAGGGCTCGTCTCCCGAATCGTCGGACGAGTCGAATCACCGACGGACTTGACGTCGTCCTCGTCGTCCGAGAAGTCGCTCGCGTGCGGGTCGGACTCGATGTCGGGCACATAGGAAAAGACCTCGCATTCGGTGAGCCCTATTATGTCGTCGAGCGCGCGATACAGCGTCGGGTGTGTGCCGGACACGATCTGCGGGGGCGCGTACGGGCTCGGGAGTGGCTGCGCAGGCGACGACGACGTGGGTAACGAGGAGGGGAAGAAGTCGACCGAGGTAGGTGGGTAAGACGAGTATGACCGCGGGGCACGGATACCAGCGCGGTGTGGCGCAACCAGGGTCGTGCTGAGTGCGTTCAGGACGTTGGCACCGCTTTGCTCTTTGTGGAAGTGTGCGGGCTTGACGTCAGAGAATTCGTGATCGGGGAATGCGACGTTGAGCGTCGCGATAAGTAAGTAGAGGGTCTTGCGCGTTGCGTGCTTGTCCATGGGCCCAAATGGGGTGATCTCGGCCTCTCGGTCGAGGGCGATGAAGGAGGGGAGCGGCGGGGAGTGGGAAACGTCTTCGTTGTAGGCGCTCTCCAGGGACTTGAACAGCTTCTTGTCCCGCTTGATGTTCTTACAGCTGTATGCCTCTATTCGAGTGTGGACGGCACATTCGGGGCCCTCATGCGTTAGGGCTTGGGCGAGCCGGGCCAGGTTGGGTATCTCGATGTATTTCATGGCCGAGGAATGGCTTATCGGTGTGGGGGGAGGAGAGTGGCAGCGGACGTCGGAAAACGTTGAAAGGGGGCCTGCCTTTGTTGAGTGGGGGGACGGAAGCGGAGGGAGTGGCTTCATACTCAGCCCAGCCAATCACACATCACCGAGAATGGCGTGCCCTTCCCTTCCCTCTTCGGCCCGCAGCATTCACGCATTCAGGCGCACGTTGCTCATTCCGTGGGGCCCTCGAGACCGTTCTCGACCTTTTTGCTCTCATCTCCGTGTTTCCGTGTCCGCGTGTCCGCGCCACCATATCGAGTAGGTCATGGTACTCAATACCATAAATTTACTATTCATAAATAGCCATCGGTGTAAAAAATAATACACTGCCAACGTGTGTGCGGGTAACAGCTCGTAGAGTTCACAGCTTCGCCTTGCCCTTCGTGCTCTGTTTCGGTATTTTAAAAAAAGCCTCGGTCAGTGCGCCGCAACGATGGATGGAGGGAGACAAGTAGGGGCGTTTTGCGTACTTTGAGGACACCGTCGAGTTTCGTCGCGAGCATCATGTTCCCCTTTGTCTTGAGCGCGCCGGTCATGAACGCCTTCTGTCCCGTCGTCTTGCCGCCCGCGATATCGACGAACGTCTCGTCCGACAGGACGATCGTGACGTCCGGCTTGAGCCCGAGCGCCTTGGCCTCCCCTTTCTTCACCGTGCCCGCCTTCTTCAAGTCGATCGTCCACGACGCCTCCTTCCCGGCGGCGTTCTTGACCCTGAACTCGAAGACGCCGTTGTTCTGCGGTTGCGGAACGGACGGGCGTCATCATCACATGAACAACAAGGACAAGGAAGGGTCTCTCCGCAGCGCAGCGCGGCGCAGGCCCGGGGGACAACGCGCAGCCACGCAGCAAAAACGCAAAACGCACCTTCTTTAGCTGCGCAGCCCTCTCTTCTTCGCTGTATCCTTCAAAGACCACCGCGAGCGCAGCCAAGATCTCAGATGTCTGGCAAAAAGAAAAAATTAAGATAAAAAAAAAAGAACGTCAGTCTCGGGGCTGAAACCAAAATTCAATGGAAACGAGATTTCGTTACTTTGTAACCTTCAACCTTGAGGTCCGACATGATGTTTAATGAGGGAGACAGGTAAAAAACGAAAACCGGAACGCAAGATAAAATATATGCGTTGTGTGGGCGGCCGGTGAAGGATTTCAAATAAGCGGAATCGCTCTGCATGTGATATATGTGATATTCCGATCAACGTCCGGAATGCCCCCCGAATACACCTTCGGCACAAAGTCATTGGCGGTCAAAAGAGGCACTGTCTTATATTCCGCCGCTATTATGCGCAGGTGTAATGAGCGTGCGTTAAGTAAATTAAAACTATTCAAACATGACATAAACCGTGACTGAGAGGAGAGAAAGATACACAGGAGCGCAGCGAAGGTCATCTAAGGATGATCAGAATATGCCACCAAAGAGACCGCGTGGACGTCGTGGAGCGGGTTGTGCGTCGGCACGGAGAACAGATAAACCATTGAGTCGCTTCATGACCTATACAAGCGAATATTAGCCGCAATTTCACGGGTTGGTGTGTGGTCCGTCGAAAATGGGGCACGCACCTCCTCCAGCTTGTCCTTTCGGTCTTGCAGGTCCAAATGCCGGCGTATTTCCGGATTCTCCCTCGCAAACTCGACGATCTCGTTGCGGTCCAGGTCGTACAGCAAGCGCGAGTCGATCTCCCTCGGGAACTGATAGAAGAACTGGTCGAGGAGTTCGATGTTGATGAACATGGACGACGTATAGGCCAGTTTGTCCGCCACGACGTTCAAGAAGGCTTCGGGACAGAGCGAATCGCTTTCGGGCCCGGCTTTGCACCTCTTCGCTTTGAGAGCCGCGAGACGGAGCTTGAGGATACCCAATCGATCAGTGTACAAGGCAGCATGACGCGCTGGAATAGACAGCAGTGAAAAAGAGACGGCGAAGACCGTGTACCGAAAAAGACCATACCATCAACGAGTTGTGCGGGAGTATATTTGTATGACTCCGGCGGTGTGTCGACTATCTCGCTAGCACCCGCCGCCGCTTGCATGATGCGCCGATTCTTCCTTTCTCGCTCCTTCTCCTCGAGATCCCGGACATAGTTCATCAAGCTGCCGAGCCTCCGGCCGCCGCCCACCTTCTTCCGGACCTCCTTGAGCTTTTCCTCGCACATCTCGAGTTCGCGCTCAAACAGCTTGACGGCTTCCTTCCGGCCGTTCTCCCACTCGCGCTCGTCGACCTCCACTTCGTACTTGTACGGCTTGATGCAATTTTCGACTTGGTCCGAGGTCAGCGGAATACGGTCGCGCAGTATCGTGTGCGCGAACTGCACCAGTCGCTCGCTCGCACGGGGATGGAAGTTGAACGGTTCGCCGGCCGCGATGCTATCTATGAGAGTGCGCAGGCCGTCGGCTACAAGGAGCGTTGCATCACGGCCGACTCCGGACTTGGTGAGCAGTGACGATGCAGCCTCGAGTTTGTACTTCCAGTACGGCTCGACGTCCTCCGGCTTGAGGCGTCTGTCTTCTCCAAGAGCAGTGAACTCAACCACGCGATTATCACTCCAGTATAATTGCTCGAGGACATCCATTACGCGCTCATCGAGCATGGTCTTCAGCTTCGCGCGCACAGCAGGTTTGCGAAACTGGGCCATAAAGTCCCGGAAGCGTCCTTTGAGGGTGTCGATGGTCTCCGCAACGTACGATTCCGCGGAGATCCGTCGGTCGTTATATTGGACTTTGAACTGATACTGTGCCTCCTCTAGCTCCAGTTGTACAGCATTTGTGATGCCGTGAAGCGAGGAGGCCATGGACGACTCGAGGACATCCATGAGACGCTTCCGGAGAGTATCCGTTCCCACCATAAGAGACGACGTGCTATAGAAGTGCTCTCGGTTTTGCCGAAAGTACTCGTCACCACGTCGCGCAGCGACATCCAGGGTCTCGCGCCGGCCTGTCTTCCCAGACGGTTTACAAACGACCCCAACATAACCCAGATGCAATGGATAGCGGTTGCCTGACAAGATCGTTGCACCTTGCTCCGGTGCCACGAGGTCCATTTTTGTAATGACACCGAGGGTCCGCAGCCCTAAAGGGTCAACCTTCCTGCTTGCCCTGAGGGCGGGGGAGTTCGCAAGGTCCACGTCTGCGGCGCAGACGGCAAGGACGATGTTTGGCTCGCGGATGTACTTCTCACAGAGCGCAGAAACCTTCTCTCGCAGCGACTCGGGTTGGTCCATGGATGAGATCTGCACATATCCAGGAAGGTCGACGAGGGTGAGGTCTGGGACGTTCGGGCTGTATATCCGGAGGTCGATTGGCTCATCCGAGACAGCTTCCGAAAGTGGGACGGCAAGGTTGAGGTCGGTCAAAGTTTTCTGAACTTGTGAGAAATCGGTGATCTTCCCAAGACCGAGCGATGGGAATTCGCTATATTCGACTGCTTGGCCATTTGCACCAGTCGGTGTATGGACGAGGGTCAGCTCGATAGGGCGGCGTGTGACCATGTTGTTCCCCCTGGAAGAACGGTGAGATGTACGTCGCAGTTAAGATGATAATAAAAAATGGAAGTGCGGCTCACTTTGGGAGGAACTCGTGTCCGACAATTGTTTCCAAGACGGAACTCTTGCCAGAACTCTGGCTACCAATGACAACAATACTTGGTAGCTTCAACGCGTCACTCTGATCAATGCTGAGCAACATGGTCCTGATTTCTATGAGTTTCTTGGTCAAGTGCATGAGGCCATTCTGCCGCGGGTCCACCATTAAGTCTCCAGCGTCCTCAGGAGAATCTGACGGGGATGACATAGTGGCAGCCACTAATGCGGAAATCGCAGCGCCGTCACCGCCTGGGCGACCCTTGCCAGGTGCTTCACGTTCTTCGTGGCTTTGGTCGCTTTCACTTTGAGGGCCTTCCGTGGGCGAGAGCAAGTCTTTGAGAAACTGCGGTGTTTCGAGCATGGGGAAGTTCACGCTCTGAACCCGTTCCGATACAGCCTTTATTCCGTCGGACGCGGTGTCAAAAAGATCCGTGGCGGTGTCTTTGACAGAAGAATCCACCCTTCCGACGTTTTCCTGAATTCTCGAGGGAAGTTAGCCACACCCCGCATGCAGTGGTGGTAAGACGACGACTCACCCTCAAACTTGTAATTGGCATATGTGAATCCCCCAGCGCCGATCGTAGCACCTGCGATTGGCACCCTGAACGCCCTCGCGACAAACTTGGGTATTGACGCATAAGATAGACCGCGTGCATGGACGCGTCGGAAAGGAGCGAGGGAAGAAGCATAGCGGGAACGCAGACGAGCTGGATGCTGCATCATGGCTGTGGTGAACTGCCTGTGTGCGGATCTGACGCCGTCAGCAGGTCTTCGTAAGGGATTGAGGCCATATGTGACGGTTTTCTGAGCCGATAGAGAGCGGAAATACGGGTAGGACATGACGATAGGGGCGCGGCCACGACTCAGAGCGGCCTTCAGAAGAACATACGAGACACTGTGGGTAGCTAAGGGAGGCTAGCCCGGGGCTCGGGCTGTTCTGGTTGCAGCGGAAGGAATGGGCAAGCGAACACGGCCGGCAGCAGACGCGCGCCCTCAATTGCGCCCGTGCCGGCCGACCGTGCACTGGCAGCTTACACTGGACTGAGCCTCTCTCAGAACTCAGAAATGTCAGATTTGCCTCAATCTGACGTATCGCGTCCCTCAAAACTTCCTACTGCAAATCTACTTCTACAGGGCGCGGCGCCTCCGGCCATCGAACAGACCTCCGCCGAGTACTTGGAGGCCGTGGAGGAAGAATGGAATAAGAGGGTCGACGTCGAGATTGAGACTCTCGCTGATGGCATGGTCGACTTGGTGAACCTCGCTTCGGTACGTTCCATGGAGTACACTCTTAGTCGTCTTGACTTGACCTCCGCATCGTGGTCAGATCAACAACAAAGATAAGTTCAAGATCGCGCAGGAGACATTCCAAGCACAGTTCCGCGCAGAATCTATGGTCATTTTTTGTTTTCTTTATTATTCTGCTATATGAATTGAAACCTTTTTTCAAGATTAGGGCGGCTAACTCCTTGCTCTCCATCGTTCACTCTATGAAGTTACAACTGCTTCTATCTGACGAGGCACAAATCGTAGAGAGGCGGGACGCAGAACTCGCGACAACTTTGCAAGGAAAGGAGGAAGCAAAAGCTAAGGTCGCTGAATTGCTGGGAGAACTGCTCCAGTGACCATTCCACAGTCTGTGAGTCCTGTATATAAATATACATTATCTCTTGGTCTCGATCTCAACACCCTCGCCAGCGATACCCAGTCCATCGACAAGCAAGCGGCCCAACAAACTCTGTCTTAGGCTGCTGGATGATGATTCTCAGGACCACGTTCCTGTTTGCTGTCGGTAACCAAACATCAAATGCCTCTGCGCACAAGACGCCATCTTCGGAAAATGGGTTTCTTTTCCAGCCCGGCGACCCTCACATCCGTACTCGGTTGTCAGCATAACGTCCAGTCTTACAGTTACAGTCTCAGTCGGTTCATCTAACGCCTATACAAGACATTTTTCGAGTCACTTGAATATTAGGCTGTCAATTTCCTTGTGGAACGCTCCAAAGAAGCTTGGGCACCACCATTCCCCCTGGTGAAGTGACGAACTTTACCTGATGTATGTAAATCCGAGTTCGAGAGTAGACCCTAAACGCATCTGAGTTCTTGACCCGGCCATCGTAGAACTTGCTCCCTCTTGTTGGAATGGAAAGATAGTGAATGGCCCGGCAGTTATCAAGCTCCATCGCTTTCAGTAATAATCACAAATCTATTTTGTCCCTCCCCCACAGCAGTTCGGCTAGCAGGAAGGGGAGCAGCGTTACGTGCACTAGGGAATGGTGTACATATGATGCATCGATGTGGTCATATGGGTCTGATTTGTTCCGCGAACTATATCGTACCTTCGGGCGTTTCATAACGGCGCCCATGACGCATTATGCTCATGGGTCTCCTTCGCTCTGTACAAAAGTGGCCTTGAGCCCGGTTGCATCCCTTAAGAGTACTTCAGGTAAAATGAACCCGAGCTTATCCATCACTATGCGATTACTCCGTAGACATGACCACACAAGCTAACTCGATTTCTGGGGTTTGAGATTACGGTCACTAGTGTTGGAACTGGTACTACTGCTCTCATACACCGACCGTGGCCTCGTTGAGCTCGTGTGTGCATCGTAGCTGATAGAAACAGGTGAGCTGATGACATGTGAAAGGATGTCAATATGTACCGTGCAACGATTGCAGGGGACCATCCATCTGTTATCAACAGGAGTTCATGCCATGTTCGATGGTGTCGGCGGTGTCGGTGGTGGCTTCGCAATCCGAGAGACGGAGAGGCGGGAGAGAGAGACGAACATGGAGCCACGCGAAGAAGTGCCCGACGGCACTGAAAGATATCTCGGAGGTGTCGAATAGTGTAACCGGCCGGTTAGAACCTAGTTGGAGCCGACGTAAATATGCGCGTCCAAAGGACGCAGTGAGGAGACCCGTTGACGGCACGTCCTCGACAACAATGGGGCCGGATAGAGAGGCAGACATGTGCCAAGAGGAGCGGGGGGGGTGAGTTAGAGCGTGCGTCATCGCAAGATGCATAGCATACGGTGCGGACGATTGAAGTCAGAAGCGAGGATGCAGCCCGCGTACGGAGATCCGGGAAGTGGGGCAGGAGACGTCATCGACGGCAGAGTCGACGATCTACGGAGCGAACGGGAGGGCTTGACGACATGCCAGTGAGCGATGCGAATCAAGGTTACCGCCTGAAAGCTGTTGAAAGCGAGAGGCACTAGGGACGTGATAGACCACTCAAGGCGACGCACGGCATCGTCGGGACTCGGGACGCGTTGGACGGGGACCAGGGAAAGTGGAAGTGCGGAGATCGGGGCCACGCCGACGACGTGGAGGGGTGCGATGGATGAGGACGGCAGAACCCGATTCTGATGAACAGGAGCGCGCGGCTGAGGGGCGGATGTCGGATGTCGCAGACCCCTAGTCAACCACAGGGCACCTATATTTATATACAAAGGTGGGATCCCCTGAATCCCCTCACGAGTTTGTGGTTCAGCACCATGTCCAGAAACCTACCTGTCGAGCTATGGTCGGGAATTATCCGCACGGTATCCAAGAGGACCTCTGCCAACTACGCAGCATAAATTCGACTTTCAACGAATTGGCAACACCTGCGCTTTTCGGGAATATCACAGTCTCCAACAATTCAATTACACAAGTGAAGACAGGTTGTGGATTGTGCTCCACACACCTCACATCGCACGACATGTTCGGTCTCTCACATATGCCGAAAGTAGGTCCCAGTTACAGCGTGTGTCGACTGCCATCCTGTGGATGATACTGATAGAACGGTCTATTCACATGACAGAACGGATCGTGGAGGAAGATCTCCCGTACCGCAGACCAGTCCGGAAACGTCTTGAAGCTGCTTTTGCCTCCCTCCATCATGCTCCTGTACTGAAAACTCTCTCACTGTTCTTCAGGCCCTCCTTCATGGAATTCGGAAGGATCACCCGCCAGACTTACTCTCATATATGGGACATCGTCGCTGCTCTAGGGAGCAATCAGAACCCGCTTCCACAATTACAATCTCTAACAATCCACCCGTGGCTCGGGGCTTTCCGATGGCTCTCGCTCTACGACGCAGCACCCTTCGTACAACTCGTGACATCGTTACGGCATCTAAGTTTCTCCGTGCATGACGCGGATCCCACCGACTTGGAGCCGCGCGCGCTCCTCTGGAAGCCAGTCGTGGGTGTGCTGCAACGTGCGAGAAGGCTCGAGTCACTCGCGATAATTGGGAATGAAGATATGGGCTACAACGAATGTCTTGATATTTCCGAATTTCCCACTTATCCAGGACTGGCTGCCCTCTCGCTCACGAACATTATCTGGGAAGATGGCGAAATCGGACACCAGGGCGTCGTCAAGGCACCAGCGGTGGAAGATTTCATCGTGCGCCACAGAAAGACGTTAAAGACGCTCAAGCTGCATAACTGTGTAATCGGGATTTCACCAGAAAGGACGACGCCATTCTGCTACTGGGCAGGTGTTTATAACCGGCTGGCTGAGGCACTGACTGAATTGGGGGAGCTGGAAGTGGAGTTCCACGTTGACGATCTCAAAACACAATACGTCTACCTTACTCCTCGCGCCTCGTACCATCATTCCTCCTCGTACCGCTCTGTCGAAACATTGGATGGGACAGAACAGGACAGACTGTCGCTCGAGGAGTTCAAGGCGGCAGTCAAGGACTGCCAGTGGGGACAGGCACTGACTTGAAGCCTCAACTGTGAAGGTCATGGACTAAAGGATAAGACCGAGAGGAGAAGGTGAACGAGGGGGCTAGAGAAGGCGATGATGCAAATGGAGGAGTTCCCAAACAGCTAAAAGTACTAGAAATCTTTGATCGTTTTGTAAATCGGACATGCCATGTGAGTCCATCGCTCGAAGGGTCACATGATCGCATTTGCGTGACGCGTGAAAGACGCGTCAACAAGGCCAAATACGCGTTGAACCTCTGCTGGGGACTTCGCTCGGTCGCGACACACACGGCTACCATGTCTCGTTCTCATCCATCGTCATCGACGAACAAGGAAGCATCCCTTGATGTACTTAACGCCAAAAGCGCAAGATTAAGATCGCAAATTGCCTCAGAGATCGATGAGGCAGACGACCCACTTGCGCTATATGACCGCTTTGTCAAGTGGATCTCTGACGAATACCCACGCGAGCACCTCGCGTCATCCGGTCTTATCGAACTACTAGAAGAAGCAACGAGGAGATATAAGGACGATTCTAGCTATAAGAGCGATCTGAGATATCTCAAGCTATGGACACTTTACGCTTCCCTCGTGGACAAGCCAAGCGCGGTGTACAAGTTTATACTCACCAACGGGATCGGAACGGCCTATGCACTACTCTTCGAGGACTATGCATTGAACCTGGAGAGAGACGGTCGGTGCGGATATATTTTCCCATCTATTCTTCAGCACCCTCATGCCTTCAAAGTCACTCAGCTGCAGGCGAGGTCTATCGCGCTGGTATTCAACGCAAGGCACGACCGGTGGAACGTTTGAAAAAAAACTATGACGAATTTCGACGGAGGACCTCCTCGAGGCCGCCGATATCACCGCCTACTCCCAAGGTCACCCTTCCCAAGGTGAAAGGCACAACAGAAGCTGGCCTGTTGCGCCGACAGCCATTCAAAAACTATGACAACTCCAACGTGACAGCGCAGTCTCAACCCAGCTCTGCCGCTTCTTCCAGTGCCTCTCCAGAGACTTCTCATTCTCATAATCGGTACGCTTACATGCTCGCGCCTCCAGCGGTAGGAAGACGCCCAGAAAAGCTGCGACTTCATCTCCATTTATTGTTTACGGAAGAGGGTGGCGAGTACAGTTTGCCGGAAGCGCGCGCACGCGCCATGGGGCTCCTAGGTAAAAAGTGGGGGCCGCCTCCCGCTTCCGAGCTTTCTCGCACCAATCCATCAACAACGCGAGTCAACTTCAATGACGATGGGAACAAGAGCACTCGTAACTACACTGCCCGGAGAAGCCTCGCGGGGGGAGAGCCTACCGTCACCATCAATACCAAGGCAGCTCTTGCGGATGTCTTTGGCATGTACAACTCACCTGAGAAGTCAACACGCCTCCCAACTATGCCTGGGACTAAGCATGCTCCTGTATGCGCTGTTGAGCCTGTGACGCCCCTTACTCTGCTCCCGCAAACTCGGCCGCCTTCGGCTGAGAAGGCCAATCATGCCGCAGCACCTCAGAGTGAGGGTCGAATTTTGCTTTCCGACGATTAGGTCCGTATTACTTATTATTTTTCCCAGGCTTCACACCCTTCGTAGATGAGAACGTCGGCCGCAAAGAAAATGCTGCACCTCCTAAAGTATTGACTTTTTCCTCGCCAAGAACTAAAGCCTGACCATGTCTATGTAGTTCAAGCCGTTTGTCGATGAGAACCTGCAGGCACGGCCCCTAGCACCCACGTCTACGTCTGTGCGCCGAGCTTTAGCCTCCAAGGAGATCGGAACCACTGCGCAAGCGCCCATGACGAAGGGCAATGGGGATGGTGACAAACCAAGCGTGTTCTCTAAGGTTTTCACGCCTGTCGCGAAAGAGGAGATCAAACAACCAACTGAACACTTACTGCAACCTCAAATCAATGGGGCTCCCAAGCGGGGTGCTCAGAAGGTTGCGCTGCTCGGTGATGCTCAGGCTCCTTTCAAGGTTTTCAGTCGTCCGCCGGAAAAGGATTCCGCATTGTCGAGACTCGGTAGCTCCGCACCTTCCATCGAGGACATATCAAATCACCCGCCTCGCCCAGCTTTAAGCAGCCGCAAACCTCTTGGGACGTTTATGCCTCAGAGATCAAAGGAAGTCCCAGAAGTACTCTCGGAGGATGAGGATGACCAGGAGCACGAAGACATACCACACAATGCCGCAGAGGACTACGAAGAAGATGTTGAGGACTTTGAAACAGCCCACAACGCCCCATTTGGTGGACGATTTGGCCAATTCAACGTCATGACGCCCATTACGGAACGGACATTAGAATTCACATCTACCGGCCGTTTCTCTGTTCCAGAAGGTGACACCTCGACCTCAGGGGAATTGGGGGAAAGGGCATTCGGGCAGCCCGACGCTGTCGAGGCTGCTGAGCGTTTAGCAGCGGAGGTCCGGGAGGATAATGTCTTTGGCGCGCGGCGCGCGGCTGATCCCCACCACGTCCGTATTCCGAGGGATGATGAAGTATCTTCATCTTCATCATTCGAAGAGCCCTTGTTTTCCCGGCCACCGCCGTTCCGTCTGTCAGAAGGACACTCAATTCCAAGTCTTGACGAATCAAGAATAGATTTGGAGCTGCAGGTCGCCACCGAACTGGTAGAAGAGAAAACCGGAGCCCTGAACCTGTCCGATCAGGTCTTTGCTGCGTCTGCCTTCAACCCACCGAATCCATGCAATCCCTTTGATCCTCCGATTATTTCGACGCTGCTCTCTCTCCTTCCGGCAGATCCTGAATGCCATCATGTATCTCAGGAATCTCAGTTCCTTGACGAACTGCAGAAATTCGCACGCAGACAGATGCGGACAAGTGGTGGTTCTAGCCGCTCGTCGAGTCATGGACAAACGTTCTCTCTGCAGCTCGGAGATTCTCACTTTGAGGTGTACGAGAAGCTCGGCGAAGGTGGCTTCGGGGCCGTGTTCGCAGCCAAGGCTGTTGAGGCCAAGACTAGGAGTAACGATGACGATGATGACGACGATGACGATGACGAAGACGACGAAGATGAAGATGAAGAATCCCGCCGCGTCGCGATAAAAGTTGTGAAGCCTAGCAACTTGTGGGAATTCCACATGCTGCGCAAGGTCCACGCTGACCTGCATCAGCGCCTCCGGTCATCCGTCATCCACCCACAAGCCCTATACACCTTCCACGACGAGAGCTTCCTCGTGCTCGATCTCTGCACGCAGGGCTCCCTGCTCGACATCATCAACCGCGCAGCCGCAGCAGGCGTGTCGCAGCAAGGCGCCTGCCTCGACGAGCTCCTCGTGATATTCTTCACCGTCGAGCTCCTCCGCCTCCTCGAGAGCCTGCACGCCGCCGGGCTCATCCACGGCGACCTCAAGATCGACAACTGCCTCGTGCGCCTCGACGACGTGCCCGCGCCCAGCGCCTGGGCCGCGCAGTACGACCCCGCAGGCGCGGGCGGCTGGAGCAGCAAGGGCATCAAGCTGATCGACTTTGGCCGCGCGATCGACACGCGCATGTTCCCCCGCGCGCAGGCGTTCGTCGCCGAGTGGGCCACCGATGCGCGGGACTGCGTCGAGATGCGCGAGGGCCGCCCGTGGACGTACGATGCGGACTACTTTGGCCTTGCCGGGATCGTGTACTGCATGCTGTACGGCAAGTACATCGAGTCTTCTTCCGTCGTGCGCGTCACGCCGCCGCCGCTGCGGCAGCAGCCTGGCGTATCACCAAGGTACAAACTCGCGACGGCGTTCAAGCGGTATTGGCAGGTGGACTTGTGGACCCGCCTCTTTGACATCCTGCTCAACCCGCGTCTGGTTCATCCCGATGGCACCTTGCCAGTGCCGGACACTCTCGCGCTCCTGCGAGTCGAGATGGAAACCTGGTTGCAAGCGAACTGCAACCGGAGTAGCAATACTTTGAAAGGGCTGTTGAAGAAGATCGAGCTATCCGTAATTCGGGGTGACTAGGCGTTTTCTCATTACCTTAGACGTTACCCTCTGGCCTCATGTATCCGTTCATTTCCCTCGGATCACGTTTTGCGAACATGCCCTTGCGGAATGAACGGTGGGATAAAAGTGGCAGCACTGGCGTATCGAATGCATGCAAGAATGCCGTATATACAGGACAGCGGGACGACTAAGCTTTGCCACGCCAGACCAGTCGGCATGTACGCCGTACACAGCAACCATGCAGCCCTGAGCTGCGCACCGAGCGCAGGCCCCCCGAGCAGAAAGCAGAAAAAAACAGACAAACAACAGTGACTAACAATCTCCTTCATCATGCATGACCGCCCATGGGCACAGGCGGTGCAGGTCCTCCATCGTAGCCGTGCGGCGGGCCACTTGGCCCACCGGGCGGTGGCATCATCATCGGATACGGGACAGCTTGGGGGACTATGACATTTGAAATGAGCGACCCAAGTCAATAGCGGGGAAGGTAAATGATTACGTTGTGGACTTTGGTGATAGTATGGATGTGCGTGGGTGGGGATTGGAGTAGGGGGCATGGAGGGCCGAGGACCGGCACCATTCGGCGGCTGTGGGTACTGTCCAGGAGGTGGGGCTTGCATATATGCTTGTGGAGCTGGAAATGCGTTGAGCATCCCAAGAATTTGAAAATGAGAATTAAGGACATACGTGGCATCTGGCCCATCTGTGGTGAAGCGTACATAGCCGCTGAAACGCGGATTCAGCGCAAGGGGAAGATGATAACCAGTCAGAACTCACCGTTCGGTGGGGGCATGCCCGGGGGATAGGGCATGGGTTGTACGAAGGGGCCAGGAATGTAAGCGCCGGGAGGTGGTGGTGCCATACCAGGCATCATGGGCTGCCAAGCATATCATTCGGACAGATTGAAACGAGACCAACATGTAACACAAACCTGTCCAGGATATGCATAGGGTGGATAGTACACGTATCCACGGTGAATCGACTGATCTTCCTCGTACGGCGGCGGTGGAATTGGTGGTGGCCCAGGAGGGACCATATGTGGTGATTGTTGGGGCGGCGGCGCCTGGACTGGCGGGAACATCTGCATGTACCGTTTACCCTGGTATGGCCAGATTGCGTCTGACCAGAATAAGTTAATCACTGGATAAGGTGAGATAGGTACGTCTACGTACTGACGGCGTTCGCCTCAGCGACCTTATTAAATTTGAATGGATTGAAATCATCCTTTACATGTACAGGCGTCTTCTTAAGAACGACTTTTCCGAAAAAGGGACTAGGCACAGGCGGTGAAGTGGAGGACTGAAGAAAGTCTGTGTGAGATCATGGGCGTATGCACTACACACGGAGTTAACATACACTTTCGGGCTTGGTCTTCGGTGACGAGTTTGCCGATGGACCAACGGCCGTGTTCGGCGAAGCCTGCAGATGGCCAATTGACATCAGCGAAATTATGGGCCAGTAACGGTAGGAAATTACGGGTGTAAATGCCAGAGCCTTCGGATTGGGTCTGAAAGATGTCGCATTGACATTTAGCTTGTTCGCAGCCCCATCTGCCTTTGCAGCCTCGGCATTCTTGGTAGACTGTGCACTTGTGCCTGCACCGGAAGACTTCGGCGCAGCCTGCGTTGCACTATTGGATGATTGCGACGGCGACTTCTTGCCCTTAAATGGTGGGATGGACTGGATGACCATATTGATCCTGGCATTCTTAGCGGCGGTGGCAGTAGGTGTCTTGGTAGCGACAATGGAAGGACTGCTGACGAGTTTCGACATTGTGGAACCCGTGCCCAAGACATTACCAGAGTTGGACGGTACAACCCTATTCGTAGCTGTAGGTGTGGGCGGGTTAGCCGCAGGTGTTGCACTAAGCGCCGCAGTGGCGCCAATTGCGCGCGCTTGCGTGGACGAGGCGTCCTTAGTGGACTTTTCGATAATAGCACGTTGTTTTTCCTCATCTTTGGCGAGGATTTTCACGAGGTCCTCGGGATAGGCTTGTTCAACTAGTGGGGATAAGTCTGAGAAGACGAAGGCAATGAACCAGTAGGAGATAATCACCTTGAAACCCTGGCTGAACTTGAGTAGATCAGCCATGCGCTTTTCCCTCTCGCTCTTGACTAATGCCTGGCGCTTCTGGGTCAATCGCTGCTTCTCGTGTGTCACGAATTCACGGAACGCAGGAAGTGCATCCGCTGGGGGCTGTACAACGTACACAGTTTATAACGGGTAGCGTACGCGCATCAGACAGGCGAGTTACCTTTTGGGATGCAGAAGGAGCGGGCGAGGGTGCTTTCGATGACGATGCCGGTGTGGTTGTATTGGAATGTGGGACGCTGGAACCGTCCGGAGCATTGATAGACACCTTGGGGACATCGGGTCCTTTGACATTAACTCCAGAAGACGCAGAAGGTGACCCAGAGGCAAGAGGGGGGAAGGTCTTCCTCGCTCCTGGAGGAATATAGGCATTGGTGCCACGAACGACTGCACCGTATCTGAACGCAATTAGTAACTCTAGGAGAAGGTGTGATGCGCAATGTACTTGTCCTCCTCATTGATCCCATTATCCTCGACGTTATTCATGACGCGCTCTTCCATGACATGTGAGTTATTCGTCGTACCCTGCCACACTTCTGTGAATACGTTGAAGGATGGGAATTGCTTCAACTTACTCGCATGATCTCATTTGCCAACGCTTGCGCCCTCTTCTCTCGCTCAGCGAAATCGGCGCCAGATCGGTCCAGCTTGGTAGTATACAGCTCCTCATCAAATCCAGTCTTGACGCCAAATAGCTTCTCATTAGCAGTAAACTGATTCCATCCCGCATTTCCCGAAGAGCCGGCACCGAATGTGATGTCGTCAGTGTGCTGTCCATGTGCGGGCCCAGCGGGTGTGACTGTAGGAGGGGATAAGTCAGCTTGCCAGGCCTGAAGGTCTCGTTCACGACGTGGAGCCTTTTGGCTGATATCGGTATCAGTCTTGAACGCTACAGACAGAAGTGATAAGGGCGAGAAAAGGTCAACAAAGGCTGGTAACACGTACAATCCCCATTTGGGACCTTGGCATCTGCGGGACCGGAAGACCAGGTGTCGATATCAGGTGCAGCAATGAAGAGCTGGTCCTTCAGAGGGGCACCGGGAGCTGAAAGTTCCTTGACGTCACGGAGAGTAAGTCCAGCCGTATTTCTTTCCCCTGCAGTAGAGGCTATGGCGCCCTCATAGCGTTTCCCGGACTTGGTAGTGAGAGTGATGGTCGTGCCCTGATTAAATCAGCGGGTGTGCGAAAGCTATACAAGGCTGATAGTTATCACGTACAGTGAGTCCCGCGAGGGTCTGAAGCAATGTCCTTTCCTTTGTGTCTGCACGCGAATTCGCAGCTGAAGGGGGACCAGAGGTGTTGGAATTGGCAGGGACAGGCGACCAAGAGTCGATGTTCGTTGACGCGATGAAGAACTGGCTCTTAACGGGAGCACCAGGGCTGGTGAGTTCTTTAACATCGCGAAGGGTTACACCAGTTGTGTCGCCTTCGCTTTCGGTGGTAGAAGCGACGATACCCTCGTAGCGTTTCCCGGTCTTGGTGAGGAGGGTGACTGCCGTGCCCTTTTGAGCGAGAATGATAAGTACCGAACCAGTAGTGATGGGCGAACGATGAACGACACGTACGGTGAGACTCGCAAGATTCTGAAGAACGACTTTGTGATCCTGGCGAGGTGTAGGTGTCGAAGGACCGAGAGGAGGGAAAGACACGGCTTGAGTAGAGGTGGCGGGGGGAGGACCGTTGGGGAGACGGGCATTATTGGGGCTGGGAGAAAAGGACGGAGAAGAACGCGCTCCGCCCCAGGCGGTCTGACGGCTAAAAGTGACGGTAAGAACGCGAATGGAAGAGGCGAAGGGGGAAGGGGGAAGGACTACCGGGTAGAAGGATTATCACCGGGAAAGCCCTTCTTGGTCGGCTTTGGCTGTCGTACTGTTGCAGCCATGTGATAGATGGACGGGCGTAGAGAAAAAGAACAAAAGGGGAGAGGAAGAGCGAAGCGAGCGCAAAAAGAGATAGTAGCCTACGAGGAGATGGGGGGGAGAGAAGAGAGATTGTGGCGAGAGGGCTCGTATGAAGGCGTGCACAGGTTTAGGGAAATAGAAAAGGCCTGTGTGAGAAGGGAGAAAAAAGTATCGCAGATGAGTGAGAGAGCGAGAATGCTCGAATCTCCAGCAAGGTGCAGTGTGCAAGGCAAGAGCAGCAGCGGCAACGACTCTCGCCCAACAAAACAGCATATTGGGACCCCAACACACCCGCAACCTGCTTTTCCTATTCCCTCTCCCTCTTTATTCCCATTATATGCACACTAAATATTCCCCACCGGGAAACAGGGCGACATCCGTCCCAGCACCGATGCTCATCAAATGTGGTCCATGCACGCTTTCAGCAGAACCAGAGGTGTCCACCACTCATCCGGGGTCCCGCCTCCACTAGCCAATCCCGATCAGCGGAGCGCCTCTCCACATCTCTCTCTCGTTTCTTCGTGCCGTGCTCGCTCCTCCTCTCGGGAGCTGTATCAGTTGCCCTCTATACCTCAGCCGTTTCAGCTCATCGTGTTGATATCACCCTGAAGCTCATCCTTGAATGCAGTGCGTTGCCCGCCGCTTGCTTTACCACCTTCGTTTGTTATCATCCAGTCACCATCGAGTGTACTTTCCAGGCAACGGGACCCTTCGCCTTACGTTATTTGCGGACAGCATCTTCAGCTGGTACAGTACTGCGTATGGTGAGCGTGGAGAACCGCAGTTCTATAAAAGGGCACACGGTGTTTGCCGTTTGTTGGAATTGTCATATCTCACATCACTATCAAACACTATCTGGTTGATCATCGAACCCTCTGGACTGCACCCATCAACAACGTCCGTTGCCTTTCAGAAACTGTCTTCCCCTCACTCTTTCCCGTTCTGGGCGGGGGCCAGCCAACGGCAGAAAACACATCCTCCATCCTCCAACTATAACTTCCACTCTACCCCGACACAGCTCCTATCCTTGGACCCAAATTCGTCCTCCTCCTATGCGACGGGCCCATGCGCCTTTTCAACACCCTACTTTTCCCTGAATGTGCGCTATCCAGTATAGCCTTGACACTCACCGCAGCGGAGAAACCCTCAATATGACACAACCCAACGCTCGTTTTCTTTCTCGTAGCGTACATTCAAACTCGCCACCCGAGCCTTGTTTTTTTGGTTTGTTGCGCGCGTAACTGCGGAGTTGTCCCAGACGAAAACGACAAACAAGTCGCGTGATCCTTACTTACTCTATGAGTTCATCAGTCTTGATTTCGAAAAAAAAATGCGTGAAACCACACGTTGGGGCGCCAAACAGACTTGTCACAGCCACATATCAAGTTGTTTCCAGTCCTCCTTGGTTACTTCGTCTCGCGAGACGCCTAGGCTGTCCCGGGGTCCAAACAAGTTCCCAATGTCATGATTTCGGGAATCACATTGCCCCCCTGTTTCTCGCCGCCATTCAAATCAAACACCTGTTTACTCCTTCGCCTTGGCTGGCCAAGCCATTGAAACCCAATTGCACCATCTGCCACCATTGTTGTACGGGTTTTCTTACTTCGCCGTAATATACAATATTAATCCTGGGATTTGTATATCACCGTCAAACAGTTCCGGTAGATTGGCCGCCTCTCAGCTGGCCCCAGTAAACCATCCTCTACGTCGTGTATCATAGGTTCTTCAAAAGAGCCTTTAGCCCAACGGTTAACCCTGTTGATGGAATCACGGGTAGTAATATGCAACATCGAGGTTGAGACTCCCACATCGCCCATATCCCTTTACTTCCGGACCCGCTCATACGCATGTTAGAATAGAGAAAGTCATCAACACATTCACAACCAATCCCCCGATACGCCTCGCAATACTGTGATGTTACGCCATCCCTCCTACCTTGCGTGACTTCGGTGTTTGTCAATGCCCCCCTCCTTTCCTGGACAACAGAGCGTACCCTTCCGTGTGCAATGGGTATCGTCGATATGCAACCGCACGCACAGGTGTGATGCGGATTCAGAAATACAGGCAAGTGATGAGTTCGAATATCGATGTCTTGAGTCACAGTCAGTTCGCCGATCCCCGACCATAGCAAGACTCCCTTGAAGGCGAATTTGTCGTATACTAAAATTTTGCGCGAGTGAGCCACCGAGCGCCGCTCCTCGTGTTTCAGGGGAAGTCGTATTGCCGTCGCCGTATTGCCTCGTCATGCCGAATGGGTTCGCTTGGCCGTAACGTAATTGGGAATTCCATTTTCCATGAAGTCCATGAGCGGTGCTTGTGCTCACTTGTCGGGGTTAAGCCATGCGTCCTCTGCATGAGGCGAGGAATCCCATTTGCTAGCGAACGCATCAACCGAGGCCGTATATCGCCTATCTTTAATCTCCGACTTACGAAGTGGTATCTTATCTCGCTTCCAATTGTGGCGCTTATCGAGCAAGGGAGTTTCCCCGAAGAATGTGTCAGTTCGGACCTTCCATGTCGCCATGATCCACGACAGCTCTGAAAAGCGACCATATAACTTCCGACGTCGCGGGAAACGGCAGGAATGACGGTAGGCCATGAGGGTCAGCCAGCATGAGGCCTAAAGGCGCCAAGGGACAGCGGGGGACAATCTCACAAAACTTATTCACTGGCAAGCGCTCAGTTGCGCTCAGTTTTTGACTGCCACCCAAGTCTTTTTGAAAACGGACGTCCGAACCTCGGCCCTCGAATGGTGGAGCTGCCCGCCATCGCTATTCATAGTTTTACCTATCTGCGCATCAGCGATGACAAGGCGAGAATAGTGGTGGTGCCACTAGATCGGCAGAGTGTTATAGAATCACTTCCGCAGCACACTTTTCGGGTCGGGTTCAATCAAAGTGAAATTGTGTGTAAAAATGAGCACTGGAGCTTGCGCTGGAGAAGAGAAAGCAGAAGGAAAACCTTGATAAGACCAATGCCGTCAGAAAAAGTCGTTCATGACACGTCCACGTTGAACACTTGAAAAGCTTGAAAGCTTGAACCCCGAACCTAAGCTCCTAAGATCCTAAGGCCTAAGCATTTGATTCATTCAAGTCGATGTCTGGTAGCAGTCTTGTTGGACCAGGCAGGCTTGGAGTCCAGTGTTAAGGCCTTAAGGTCGTCACCCGATTATCTAATTTCGTGCACTGAGACGGTATTGGCGGAGACACTCTTTCTTCTCCGCTCAGTCAACGCACCAGATCCGGTGAAGGACGTAGCTGTATCTGTCCATTCATAGCGCCCTTTTTTTTTTTTTCCTTTCATATCATATCAGGAATGTGCAAGTGGATCCATTGATAGATGGCCCTGCCAGGATCATTGCAATATCACCTAGAATGTCAATATTCATCTGCTTGTGTTCTCTTGGCCAGCCATGTGTTGTAAGTGACATGATTCTCTCTACGTAACATTTACTCACAGGGTAAGCCTCTGGCAGTGTTCGCCCTTGCAGTAAGTCACGTAACTAGTACAGTACTACCGGCATGGATCATTGTGGGTCTTCGAGTATTCAGTTCCCGCTCGAGCGAGCAACCAAATCTAATTCTGTGCCTGTGACCCCGGGCCTCAAACTCTCAGGGCACCAGCAATTGCGCCCACTCAATTGTCAATGCCCACTGACGTCCTATCATTCACGGAACAGACTTGTCCTAAAAGGGTCTGGCATGCTGGACAGTAAGGCTTAGGACCTGTGCCGCCTGTACGTGCAATGCTATCGGTACTGTATATCCGCGGCAGCGCCAAATCGCTGCCGCGTGATAACCCATATTTCCGATCTCTTCGCAACCTTGAAAGATGCAGCCTTGACGTTCTCCCCTTCGGGTCCGGAAGAATGTGCCCTACCTTGATCCTTGATTTGAGGACTACTGTATGTTTTGTGTATGGCGACACTTCCGTCGGAGAGAGGCGTGACGCAATTCAGGCATGTGTGCCTGGTTTCTGCCGCCGCGACGAAATTACAAGTCATTTACAACACTTAATTCCCCAGACTGCTTCGAAGATAGGCCCCGTTGGTGTGGGGCCCATCGTGCCACCTGCGACCAAACTGACCATGGCATTCATCATCGCCGCGGGTCACGGGTACATCAATTGTTTCTTCTTCTGACGACCTCCTTCAAGGCACCACCAATCAGCTGACACTTTGACAGACATTCGATTCCACCCAAAGGGCTGAGACTGAACTAAGCATCGTCCGGCCCAGCCAAGCTGGAATTCGCTTGGGGCCCAGGCAAAGAGAGGAGACGCCTAAATCAAGTTCCCGCTGTAGTTTGTTTTTCCCGTCCACGTTCCTTCTGGCTGTACACGAAGACGGCGCTTTTGACGATGGGTCCGACGTGAATAAACTCTGGTCGACTGATATTAGCCTCCGATGAATCCCATTGCAAGCAACTAGGTTGTGCCTTTGAAACGCACCCGACTCGGGGGCAGGACGTTTCATCCACACCTCCCTAGGCCAGGGATGCGATGTGGGGGTAGGGAGGTATTAGTCTTTCCTGAACCGAACTTGCCAAGACATGGGAAGGGCAAACCAAATGTGGGAAGGCACGCCCCATATAGCAGTCGGGGATATGCACTGGCGGAAGCAAATGAGCTCCTGCTGTCTGGCCCGAGTCATCATGGGAGTTTTTGGTGGTCTGGGTTTCATGTCATATGTAGGCGCCCAAACCCGCCAATCTCACGGGGTCCACGGTGGAACGACCCAAGCCGCGTAGGTACCTATGAGGATGGAAAGGCGCGTCCTCCCACATACAGGTTTCGTTTCATTTATGGCCGCCACTCTGTATAAAACCCTAGCCCACAGGACTCCCCAGGCGCCAGAAGTCGAACTTCTCTCCTCCAATTCTCCCGCCTAGAGTTTTTCTCACCTACTGACGCTCCGATAACGGTGACGAAGTTTACATCGATTTGATCCGAGTCCACCCCGACCTGTCGACGAAGCAGTAGCATCAGCCATGGCGATGACCGAAGCATCCTCGTCTCGTCCAAATCATTCGATCCCTCACAAACACCATCTGGCAGACATCGAGCCACGTCCCGCCATCTTTCGCTCATGGGAGAAAACACGTCAGCGACGAGTCCACTGGCTAGTGGAGTGCATCGCTGAAATGGTGAATCTACCTTCGTCCTTGTCTGTCCTATTCAGTCCTGACCCGTATACAGTCCGGTGTTTTTTCTATTGTTATGCAGGTTTAGGCGCCACGGCCGCGTATACTGTCGGTAATATCCTGAGGCTCAATGGCATTGGCTGTACGTGGCGTTCAATTAATTTGAAATACATACCATGCTTACCGAAATGGGTGTGTAACTCGATCCTCACCAACAGCCCTCTTCACGATTGGCGCTGCCTATGGCATAGGGATCGTCGTTGCGCTCGTCGTATGCACGGCGACGTCTGGTGGTCACTTCAGCCCAGCGGTGACCGTGGTCCATATTCTCTTCAATGGACTTCCTCCGGCCAAGGGAATCAGGTCAGCGACAGCCTCCTTGAGACAGGTTCGGCAAAGCTTATACGTCCTCGTGAAGATACATCATCGCCCAGATTCTTGGTGGCTTTATTGCTAGCATGCTTGTGTACTGGCAATGGAACGCACTTATCAAGGTCAGTGGATATGCCGCCGTGATTTTCTTGGCAGGACTTACGGAGATGTATCCACCTGTTCGTAGGATGCCGAAGCAGCACTGAAAGCTGCGGGTCTGTACGACGCCGAGAACTTCTCGATAGTTGGACCTGCCGGCATCTTTGCTCTGTACCCAAACCCTGCAGTCCCCCTTGGCCAAGTCTTTCTGAACGAATTCGTATCGGTATGCTGTCGTTCCTGGCGTTCGAAGTTGTTATTAACTCATCCCGGGAATAGGACTTCTTTATCGGAGTAGTTATTTCTGCGTGCCTTGATCCAACGAACTTCTTCACCCCCCCTGCCGCCGCACCTTGGATAATCGGCCTGACATAGTGAATAGTTCCGTTTGACGATGGCAGATGACACAGAGCTGACATATCCGTTTCCCAGTGGCACCGCGATTTGGGGGTTTGCAAGCAATGGCTGTACGTGGGCAATTCTTCGCTCGAGCGCGCAGCTAACTCATTTATTCCGCATATCAGTGGCCGCGAACACCGCTCGCGATGTAGGTGGGCGTTTGGCCGCAATTGCAATCTGGGGGACAAGAGCCAGTGGGGGTAAGTACGCCGCGCTCGCGGCGCTGACCAACATTCTTGCGACTGTGGTCGCATACTCGTTCTACGAGTTCATCTTCAAGGACTCGAGCCGAGGTGCGTTGCACACGGGTCATCATTCACACGTTTCTGTCCGACTTAGTCTCCGTGTCGTGCCCAGTCCTCACCACTATCGGAAAGGAATGCCACGATAGTCGCGCTGCGCAGCTGGAACACCAACGGTACCACCATGGCAACGTCACGATAAGTTACGGATCCAATTCCAGTTCCGACTCCGAGAGGGGTGTCATGGAGCGTTTGGAGAAGCAAAAGACACGAGACCATTGAGTCATTTTCGTGTACGATAGAAACTATAAAGTATTGTACCAAATCAACGAATATACGCTACTCAGTTCGTCATGTCATGTGATAACACGGGATAACCCCGCGCAGAAACATACTCGTGCGTCCATGCAAACTTCTCGGGATCGTGTCCCCGGGATCTATTATCTCCGTTTTCACTCTATGATATATTCTTGTACGTACAGTCAGAGATACAATAACACCTAACATCCTCCTCGTGAACTGCTCAGAGTTTCGCGCGAAGACCGGAAACACGAACGACCCTGACACCCTTTGAGTTAACGCAGCAAAAATCGAGACTGTAGAAAAGCGGAAACCAACAATTTTCCTGTATTGCCTCCGGTGAAGAGTAAGGGGAACGCCTTGGGCGCACTTTCCAGTCCCTCGACAACGTGGTATTTGCGGATGATGCGACCCTCGGAGACCCATTTACTGAGTTGTCTCAGAGCTTCTGGATATCGTGCGACATAGTCGCTTCTGCAAAGCGACCATGCTCCCAATCAATAGTCAGCAAGCGCAGATTACGCGATACTCACACGACGTAGCCCTCCATCTTCGCTCGTTGATTGATGAGGTTGAGATAAGCCGAAAGCCCATTTGGCTTCACGGCGTCTAGATGCGCATGGTCAGGGCTAGAACTCCCGACAAACTAGATATGACCATCGCGCACTGTAATCGGAAATGGCACCTTACGGATTATATCCATTAATAAACACGAAAGGCGTTGACACTATCGCTCTGACTCACCGCAAAGAATAATGCGCGCCCTAGTCTCGAGTCTCGTCAAGACAAAGTCTAAGATCTCACCGCCGACATTGTCGAAGAAAACATCAAGGCGCCCGACCACGTTCTTAAACTCCTCGTAGAATGAGGGGCTCTTGTAGTTTAGTGCCCCATCAATCTTGAGCTCCTCCCTGAGCCACCTACACTTCTCGTCTGTACCGGCAATCCCTATGACCTGGGCGCCGTATAGTTTACCAATCTGGCACACCAGAGAACCCACATGGCCGGCGGCCCCCGAGACCACGAGGGTCTCACCGGCCTTGATCCGTGCTACCTCCAGCAGACCCTGTGTCACGACGGCATTACTATTAGCCATCTCAATGTATCGTCGACGATGGGATCGCCTACGAAATATGCCGTAAAGCCGCCTGAACTCGCGAAATCGGATTTGGCCTTCATAACAATAGAATTACATCACGGCACTACGCACCGGCGATTCCCAGAGGCCCTAAGAAGTCGAGCAATTGTGCGCCTGGAGGGATTCTTCGCTCGAATTTCATCATTTCAGACAAAACCCCATCCAGAGCAAACGGGAGACCACACGGTCGCGCTCACACAATCTTCTGAATGATCTCGTTCTCTTTCATGATGGCGTACTCCGTCCAACCTATCCGCCGATGAAAGAAAGATTTTTTAAAAAAAAAGAGGAGCAGCGTCGAGGGTTAGGTCTTACCTGGTCGGCCGCTCACGCGGTCGCCTGGGCGCAGCTCGCACCCCTCACCCGCTTCGACTACAGTGCCCAGCCCGAGGGACCGCATGACTGCGCCAATCGGCACAGGAGGCAGATAGCTCCCGGACTCCCTCAGCCAGCCCCGCATAGCGGGGTCGAGGGAAAGCCAGTCAACACGCACGAGGATCTCGCCAGGCCCGGGTTTGAGATCGAGGGGCAAAGTCTCGATGCGGAAGGTGGTGTGGGTGATCTCCTTCTCGGGACGCTCAGCAAGTACGATCCTCGTGTAACGGTCTGGGAGCGTCATTCGGGTCATGCTCAACAGCGAGAAGTGGGAATGTCCCTCAGCAAGAGGTGGAAGACGTTCCATCGGATGCTGCTAGAGGCCCTTTATGCGCTGTCGCCCCTCATGGGTCCCAAAACAGATGAGTTCCCATCTGATGCCAGATGTATAGCTGCTATTGGACGTGAGGTTTGCGTTCGGAACGGTACCGATAGACAAATGGCAAAAGCCACAGTCATCCTGCACTGGGCGCTAACGGTCGCCACAGTAAACATTCGTCTTGTGGGATTGACCCGTCCTGAGAGATCAATCACAACGTATTTCCAGCACGCTGGAGACGACGCCTTATGACAATGGGTAAAAAGGCGTGAATCCTCACTACGGTCTGAGACTTCCCCACGGCACCACACAGGGTACGCCTCTGGAACCGGGAAAGAATGCATTGAACAACAGCGACGCCAATCATCGACATGTGATAATTCTATCTTCATCATACCCATGTTGATTCCAACTTTCAGAGTTTTGCGTCAGGTCCAGACACATGAACAACCCTGGGAAGTTCAAGAGATCAGGGCATAGAATCAGAGATGAAATGACGTAGGAACAAACAATTTTCCTGTGTTGCCTCCCGTGAAGAGCAAGGGGAGAGCCTCGGGAGCCTTCTCTAACCCTCGAACGATGTGGTATTTTCGCATTATGCGACCCTCTGCGATCCATTTGCTGATGTCTTTCACAGCCTCAGGAAAGCGATCTGCGTAGTCAAATCTACACAACGACACCCATATAAGTGTTCAGGCAGGGCGGATCTCTGCTTAGGCAGACTCACACGATGAAGCCTTCAATTTTCGCTCGTTGAGAAATAAGGTTCAGGTAAGCAGAGAGGCCCTTCGGCTTGGGAGCGTCTGCAACGTGGAACAATCAGAATGAGGTGGCACCCAGACAACAACGAACGCACTATATTGAGAGATAGCACCTAGGGAGATATCAGTGACTAAGCGAGGCCCCAATTTCTCGAGATCTAGTCCCTGGACTCACCGCATAAGGCAATACGTGCTCCCTTCTTGAGTCTCGTCAAGGCCAAGTCCAGCAGGGCCCCGCCGACGTTATCAAAAAAGACATCAAGATAACCGACCGCGTCGTTGAACTCTTTTTCGAATGTGGGGCTCTTATAGTTCACGGCCGCATCAATCTTGAGCTCCTCTTTGAGCCATCTACACTTTTCGTCCGTGCCGGCAATTCCAATGACCCTCGCTCCGTGCAGCTTGCCGATCTGGCACACCAACGAGCCGACTGAGCCAGCGGCTCCCGAGACCACGAGGGTCTCACCGGCCTTGATATTTGCCACGTCTAACAGGCCCTGTCTCACAGCATTAACAGGAGAGAGACGGACCGCGGCATAAGACAACATACGAAGTATGCCGTTATGCCTCCTGGAGCAGTAGGATCAGTCAAGAGGTCACAGGAAACGTTCAATGTGGTACGTACCGCCAACGCCCAGGGGTCCCAAAAAGTCGAGCAATTGAGCTCCTGGAGGTACACTGGCATAACTTGTTTAGCCTCCATTTCAAACGAATGCATCGCTTGGTGATTCTCACTGGAGTTTCTGGGCGGCTTCCTCTTTCACGATGGCATACTCCGCCCAACCTGAATATAAGCTGGGTACTCCCCAGACCATAGTGATATGGCCACTTACCAGGGACACAACTCACAACATCACCATGTTGTAGCTTACTGCCTTCGCCGACTTTCACGACGGTGGCCAAGCCCATTGCCCGCATAACCTCGCCTATTTGAACAGGAGGGATGTAGCTCCTAGTGTCCCTCAGCCAACCCCGCATAGCGGGGTCTAGGGAAATCCAGTTCACTTGGACAAGGACTTCACCTGGTCCAGGCTGAAGGTCGAAGGGGACAGTCTCGGTGCGGAACGTAGTTGGTGTGATGTCTGCAATGGGCCGTTCATTGAGCACAATCCGTGTGTATTGGTTTGCGGCCATCCTTGGCAGTGTGATGTAAAGAGCATCGATCGTGGTTTCCAAGCAAGTGCCTTTAAAAGCGGCCCACCGGTCTAGAATTTACCGGTTACCGGAACCCGCGGAAACCGGTTTATCCTTGCGGGGCTCACAGGGTCCGTAAAAGACAACCAATTCAATCGTTTCGGGCATCTGATCATATTAATGTGCAGAACGCGGAACAAAGGAGGCTACCGGAACGCAGGAATATTAACCGATCAACTTTACAGACAGCCATGGTCCTTCATCAGATGATTTAACACACCCTGTTCGATCGCTGCTTCCCAAAGTTCCACTTTCGCACTCTCCAATTCTTTCAGGAGTTGCTGTCGTCGATCCCTTGCACGACGAATAACTTCATGTTTTTTCAATGCTCTGTTGTTAGAGGATTCTTGATTGAGACGTCGTTGATCCGACTGAGAAGGAATCTGCGCGATCGGAGCAATCGCGGACAGAGTAAAACCCTGCCTCGGTGCTACCGAAGACGCTCTGGACGACGAGGAGGTTGTCGTGGTGGTCGAAGTTGGGAACTGCTGCGAAGATAAGGTAGGTACCGGGAATTGGGGTTCCGTGCCAAGAAATCGCGAAGCGGGAGGTTGTGGAAATAGTGCCTTTGACTGAGCAGTGGCTTGCGACGTTGCAGACGTTGCGATCTGCAGCAGCAACGTCGCTGCGCTGATCGGATCTTCGGCTATCGCATTGACAAGTCTTTGAGGAACACGAGAGTGATGCGACGACAATTGATACCTACCTTGCTCGGGTCGGTAGACATCGGGTTCTGGACACAACTCCTCCCTGGGGGTCAAAGGGTCGAACAAAGAACTGGTTGAAGCAATAGGAGATTGCAGGAGTGGCGGCGTCGAAGGCCTTCGTCCGACTGGGTCCATCGAAGAATTGACCGAATTCCGATTTGACGATTCCCCAAGAAGGGTTGGGTCAATCATGCAGTCTGTGATAGCGCCAGAGGCGACGAGGGTTTCGTTTAGCGGAACTGGATCCGCTTGTTTGGAATTGGATACGGGCGCAACCGTCACCCCAGGAGAATCGGTGGTTGTTGTCCACTGTGAGGGACTCTGACGAAGTATGTCCAGCAACTGCTGGAAATCTGGCGGCAAGGTATCTGTGGCGGCGGTATGTGACCCTGCAGGAGGATTAGGAGTGGGGCATTCCGAAGACGGCGGAAATGATGTAAGGTTCGTTGAAGGCGATACGGGAGGTATAGAATTATAGAGGATAGAAGTTATGAGATCATCTAGGGGAGCAGTCTGTGGAGTAGCAGCAGGGGATTGCATGCTTTGACACAGTTCCTCAGATACCGTTGGCATGAGGGTACCATCACCGACTTCAAAATGACGGGCCAGCACATCCCGTTGCTCGGAAAGTGAAAGTGACACATCGGCTGTGGGCTGTTGTTGATATGACGTTTGGCCTGATACCATCGGGGGGCTGATGGAGGGGCGCGAGTCTGCATGCTGCTGGAGGTATGTCCTAGCGGCGGCAGACCGTTTTGCACCTTTTATTAGCACCGCAAGCTGAGAAAGAAGTTGCTTGAGGCGCTCCTTCTCCCAATGAAGACGATATTGGCTTGGCCCTTCTCCTTGTTGGAATGGATAGGGCACATCCCAGTCGGAAGCCCCCGCGGGAACTGAGTTGAGTCGGCGGCGCTTTGGTACAGGGCCACGTCCGCTGCTTGATCCATTAGAGCTTGAGGGGGCAAGGCCATAGGACGTTGTGGTGGGGGAAGTGGCGGGAACTCTCGTACCTGAGAGGAGTCGGAGCAAGGACTCCAACACAGGGAAGATATTCCTCTGCTTCACAAGAGACGAAACTACCTCCTCACTTGACGGGGGAGGAAGCGAAGAGGAATCAAGAGGATAAGTGCCCTGCTTCCCTAACGGTGGTGGATCAAGCTCGTCCTCAATAATGATCGGATTTCGTGAAGTAGCCCCCTTGTGATACCTCGTCGAAAGGGTGGATGGATCCAATCCGCCTATCAGACCGGCATGCCCTAGAAGTGCCTGCTGGCTGCGCAGAAAGTTCGAGGGTAATGGCTCATCGGGGTTGGGGAAGTGGATTGGAGGGGGAGGAAGTGGTGTGGTAGACCGCTCCTTGCCATTCTTCGAGTTTCTGGCGGCCCTTGATGGCGCGCGAGATGTTGTGGGCCTGTGGGAAGGAGAAATCGAGGTGGATGTAGATGGGGGAGTAGGGTGGGCGGTCGTGGGCGGATCCGGGTTCCTCGGAGGTAAAGGAGGGTTTAGAAGTAAAACTGCCGGATCGATGGCAAGTTCAGAACAATAATGGGAACCAGGAAGTGCAACGGTCCCCACGTTTTTTGCAGACCCTGGGCCCGCGGGGAGGGCTAGTTGTGGTGACCTACCTCTCGCCGGAGACGGTGGAGGGGAACCAAACAATGAACCATGATCATCTTCGTCTCCGGCTGGTAGAGATTGTTCGCCGTCGACTTGCATGCACTGAAAAATGTGAAATATTAGGCCACGAGGCAAGAGAAGAACAGCGGTGGGCACCTGTTGGGCGTTAGCGCCAGTGTTGGGCTATGGGCAGATGGGAGTGCGGAAGAAAAAAACAGTGTTTGCTGTATTGTTTCTGCCGGTGGTAAGCAGATGGTGACTCGGTGGCTGAGCAACGCACTCGCTTTATTCTGCATGCAGCCGCCCACGTCGAATAGCCGAGGAGGCTCCAGCACAAGGCAGCCTCGGACAGACCGTATCTCCCCACATGCCCACCCACAGGCCCTCGTTTCGCCTACTTTCGTCCAGAGCCCCTCGGGTGTCTTGCAACAACAGAGCTTTCCCTCGTCGTTTCCGACTCCGCAGTATGATTATCCCTCAGAATCAACGTCTGCCTCGCTCCTAGTATCCAGTCTTTCGCCTCCGCCTCCAAACTGGCAACGCCCAAGAGCTACCAGCTCGTATGCGTTGGAATCAGCAACTCTGGCATTTCCTGAGCCTCAGCTTCATCGTGCGACATCGACAAGAGCTGCCTCTCCTCCGCCCTCGCTTCCATCTCGGAGCTCAAGACCGGATAAAGGAGCGCCTCCTATAACTCCTGCCCTCTCCCATCGCAAGCCTGTCACTGACATCAAAACTCATAGCACAAAGGTGGCGTTGGGGCGTATCCTATTTTGAAAGACGCCACTTATGTATTTTCTCACCTAGCGTTTCGCACCTCCGGGAAAGCGTGATCTCAGTGAGCTCAGGTATTAAGCTCGGTTCTGGTCTTGAGACGTACGGAACGTTAACGAAGGATGCGTAGCCTTGACTCCGCAGACGAACTGGAATTGTTTCAGTCTGGCAAGATCCCTGAACCTGAACAACAGTGGGACCGGTTTGTCCCACCCCAGGCGCTTGAGGCCCTTGGGAAGAAAGAGGTCGAGCGGCAGTCTGTCTTGTTTGAGATTTTCAAGTCAGAGTTAGACTATGTTAATGACCTTCAGATCATAGAAGATGTACGAGACATTTAACTGCTCGAATCTTGGTAACTGAGTCCAGCTCCCAGGTCTATATTACGCCCATATTAAGCGCCCCGCACGACATCATGTCAGAAGAGAAGGGGACGATATTCGTGTCTGAGGTCTTCTGGAATCTGAAAGAGATATTGTCCCACCATCGACGCATGCTCGAGTCTCTATTTTTACGCCAGAAGGATCAGCACCCTCTCGTGCAGAGTGTAGCCGACATCATTCTAGACAGTAAGCTGTCCTTTGGGGACATACACCAAATTTACTGATCTACCAAACATCAGATGCACTCCTTTTCACACCCGAGTATGAATCTTATATAAAGCACTCGCCCTTATCGTTGGAACATCATGAGAAAGAACTTGACCAAAATCCCCATTACAAAGATTTCCTCCAGAGATGTTCTGAAGATCCTCGTCTCAGGAAGCGAGATTTCAAAACTCTTATCTCTCGCCCCGTCACTCGACTACCAAGACTGCAGTTGGTCTTGGAAAGAATACAGAAGTTGACCGCTGCGGATCACCCGGACCTCGAGACCATCCCCATACTGCTGACAGTTCTGCAGGACTTCATCAAGAGTTCAGAACCTGGCATTGCGGCTGCGGAAGAGAAGGTCAAGTTCGGGGCACTTCACAAGAGCTTGGTTGACATGCAAGGCGAAATCACTGTGCGTTCAGACCGGTTGATAATTCGAAGCTCATGATGCCTTCAGGACCTAGATTTTCTGGATGACTCCCGGACTCTCGTCTATTCTGGACGGCTTGCAAGGCAGAAATCTGACACTTGGCATTCTTGGAGTGATGTATTCGGTGCATTGTTGGACAACTACTGTGCGCAGCTGCGCCGTCCTCGTGGTGTTATGACTGACTTGTAGCAGTCTTGTTTCTTAAGGACGAAACAGGCACTTCCGGGACGATCAAGCGCAGACACATAGTAAGGGTAAATGCGACCATGCCCTGCCTTTCATCACATCTTCGCTTATGCACGTCCCTGTCTAGCCCATCCCTCTAGAGTATTTAGAATTGGCGTCCTTCAACGATCCCCCAGAGGGTCGAAAGGAGCGCGCAGACATCGGCAGCTTGATCAACATGAGTTCGACCAAGCAGAACATGTATCCATTCACCGTATTTCATGCCAATGAAGACAGTTCACGTCGATACACCCTTTACACACAGACGCCGGCCGCCAGGGCCAAGTGGCACGGTGCACTTGTAGACGCGATCGCTGTCCGGAAAGCTAGACAAGACGCAAACAAGGTAGTTTCGTTTCCCCTTTTAAGTACCCATGTGTCTGATGAAACGTAGTGGTACAGTCCCCAAACCCTTAACGATGGCTTCTTCCGTGTCCCTTCACTCACCTCGCTTGCCACTGGGACGCGCTTTACTGGTCGCGCCCTTTGTGCAGCGGCCTTTCGTAAGTTGTTTTGCCTTGGTTCCGTCCATTGGCCTCAATCCGACCATTAGCATTTCAAAAGCGGAATTACATTGCTGTCGGCTGTACCAACGGGATATACGTTGGCATCCGTATTGATTCTTGTGGGTCATCGTAAATTTCGTCGACCTGGTCACTGATTCAGTTGTTAACAGCGTTTAAGAGAGTCTTGGGATTCATCAGCCCAACTTCGATCGTCGTCCTTCCCGAGTTCAACAAGTTCCTGGTTCATTATGAAATGGGCCTATTTACCTATCCTCTTGATCTGGTCATTCGCGCTTCTCAAGGACGTGCTCCACTTCAAGTTCTTGACGACTCGGCGGAAAGACTGGCTCAGAATGACGGGAATGTTTTGTTCGTTAAAGCAGGTCGCGTTAAAAACCAAACATTGGGTGAGAGCCATGATCACGTATGGAGCCGATCTGTTTCTCATCTCCAAGAAGTTGTTTATGCAACGAAAACTTTCAGGCATGTCACATTGCACGTGCTAGAATTGATTCGCCGGGATGAAATCGCGCGATCCTCAGTGGATCGCGGATCGTCATACCAAACCTTTGGTTCTGTCCGTCTTCAGACGAATATTGACAGTTGAGCCACTGATCACTTATGCACAGCCGATGCCCATCCCGCGAGATGCCAACGATGCAACATTTCTTTCCAAGAACGTAGCAATTTGCTCGTCGAAAACCATTCATATCTTGGATCTGATGAAGTGAGCTCATGTTTCAGCTGAAACAAGCTTTGAGTTAATCATCGATCAAGCGTGGCCGTTTCCTCGCCCTCGCCAACCGTAGTACCCAACTTTTCCAACTCCGCGCGTGGCACAAGCACTTCTCTGCATGTACTCAAAGATAAGTGCGACTCGGCAAAGATCCTTGGATTGGTGAGATGCGGAAAGACCGAGATCCTGATAATCTATGACGGTTAGTAGACTTCCACTCGCTGGTTGTTGTCTGACCTTTTTGTAGAGTTTGGTTGTTACATCGACAATGATGGCAACCCCACTCGTTCAGCTGGTTATATTTCTTGGGAGTGCAGAGCCACCGCGTATGCTCACCGTGGACCGCACCTCTTGTTGTTCTCTCCCAGATTTATCGAGGTGCGCAGCATCGCTTCGGGTAAGCTCGTCCAGGCAATAGGAGGGCGCGATGTGCGACTCCTACAATCCGGTTTGACGGAGGAGGACATGCTGGTTGCTGTTATGACTGGCGGTGTTGAGGACGAGAACGGCCTCAGCGAGAAGGTCCTGGAGTTGGTACCGACCGCCGCCATCGATGCACAGACACCGATGGTACGCGGGGAGCAACACTGGGCTGAGTGGGACATGTAACTTCATAATAAGAACGATTTTGTGTGTAGCAGGGTACTCTTTTAGCGGCTATCGTATTGTATCGTAATGTGACTGTGTCATATTGCTCTCTTCACGCCACTCAAATGGGCTGTGCTATCTGTCGCACGATTCATTGCCTACAGGAACCACACCCTCCTATTGTTCTCCAACTGTGCTGAACGCCCCGCTGTCACAAACCCCGCTACTGCATCAGAATACTGGATCCGCCGGGTTGTAACAGTACGTTGAGTCGTTGTAGACCACTGTATCACGCGACCAAAATCGCACGTGACCGCGCGACCAAAACTACACGCGTTCAACACACGGCTGCACTTTCACTTTTCACTTTGATACCCATGCACAGCATCAATATTGCAACCAGTGCAGTCTATTGTCTGAACGCCCCAAGTGACACGTGTTCTTTGCACATTTTTTAATGGATTTGATGGCAGCACTTTCTCCGGAAGTCGTGAATATTCATGCGCGTTCATACTTCAGTTGTGTTGTCTCGTGTACCCTATGCCGCACTCATCCAGCAACAATTGTACAGCAACCCCCTCCGATCGCTCTGTTTTATTTTTCTTTATTGAGGCTATCAATGCTGCGGACCATCTAGCACCGCTTGGATCGCACTTGGCACTGGGCAGCTGCCATGCTCTCAAGGTTCATTTCCATGACAGTACCGCCTCTGTCTAGCAAGCCCTACGCTCCCTATATATTCCCCCTTCCCCCCTCCTCTCTTTCTCTGCTCCGCAGAGTATCTAAACCACACTTCTTTCCAAATTGTCATCCAATCCGACCTACTGAACCCATTGACCCACCTCGAAGCTCCAGTGGAAATATCTCGCATGGCTTCTTCCCAGCCGCATCGTAATCCAGCCGCTGGCCCCAACGGAAGCACAGTAGGTGGCAGGGCAGCAGAAGAATGCAAGAATATTCGTGAGACCTTAGTTTACCCCGAAGGCGAAATACCCGTAGGACCGCTATTGACAATTCTGGGCCGGGCTCACGATCGACACCTTTCAGCTCCTCGACAAAGATGATGATTCCTGGACGCTGATTCGCTCTGGGCCGCTTGCCACCAAAATTTCTAACAATGACCATTGGTGGAAACCATTCAGCAGTGGTACTTCGTGGATCGATGCATCTGGTGCCCTATTGGACAACTACTGTATGTATTGCTCTGCCACCCGTTTCTTGGGCCTGACTCGTGCTAGTCTTGTTATACAAAGAGGAAACAGACTCAGTGGGGACGACCCGGCGCAGACTTGTACAGAGAGTAAGTCTGGCCACGCCCTGTTCTCATAATGTTCCGACCACGCAATATCGTTGGCTAGCCCATCCCGTTGGAGTGTTTACGCTTGGGATCTTTTGACAATGGACCGGAAATTCGGAAGCACGACCGACCATGGTCAAAGCGAATCGTGCCCTGGACCTCTCCACCGCCAGCGGACTCCGTGCATCCTTTTACTGTATACCATGCCGCAGCAAGGATGACTCGTCGATATACCCTTTACACTCATACAGCAACTGAACGGAATATGTGGCATAATGCGTTCGAGGACGCGGCCGGGACACGGAAGGCCGAACAGCAAAGAAACATGGTACCTTAATTGTCATATTCAATTTTCTGCATTTTCTCACAAATGAATGTAGTCATTCACACCTCAAACGCTTGACTCTGACTTTTTCCGCGTACCGCCACGCATCCAACTCACCCATGGGAAGCACTTCACCGGAGAAGTCCTTTGTGCCTCTGAGTTTTGTAGGATGCCCTATCTTCAAATTATTTATCCGCGCTCATGCACCTTTCAGCGTATCGAGGGCGGCATTACCTCGCTGTTGGTTGTGCCAAGGGGATTTACATACGTGATCTCGCAAGTAACTCTTGTGAGTCGTCTGGGCATCGATCGCCTTCTTTGGTCACTAATTCAATGCCTGAAGCGTTTCAGGGTGTTTTGGTGTCCGATAAGCCAACGTCAATAGCTGGCATTCCAGTTTTCAACAAGTTTCTTGTTCATTGTGAATCGGCACTATTTTCATACCCTCTAGATCTCGTCATTCGAGTTTCTAGAGGAGATGCTACATCTAAGGATCTCACCGACTTGGAGGAAAAGTTGGCACAAGAAGGCGGGGACGTTTTATTCTTTAAAGCGGGTCAAGTTGCTAATCGAACCTTCGGTAAGTGGCTGAGATACGAACAGCTTTTCTTTGTTTCTTATCCCCGGGAAGTTATTTATTCAGCGAAGAAGTCCAAGAAAGCTACAATCCACATACTAGAACTGATTCGTCAAGGTTCGGACCCGCAGATCCCAGCGAACTTCCACCCCTTGCGCCCTGTTCGTCTCCATATGTCCTTCTGAAGGTCTGGCCACTAACCATTTCTGTGACAGCTGATGACCATTCCGGAAGACCCCCTCGGTGCGACTTTTTTCCACGACAAGGTCGCGATTCACTCTTCCAAGGCCATCTATCTCGCGGAATTGAAGAAGTGAGTCCGTCCGATTCTCCATATAGTCGTGAGCTGATCGTCCACAAAGTACGACCGATCCTCCCCTTAAACTAGTGCCCGAATTTCCGAATTCTAAGCGTAGCGCGAATGCCTTTCAGCGAGTTCTGAAAGGAAAAAATAACAAAGTGAAGGTGCTGCCTGGACTAGGAAATGACGACACCCAGAAAATCCTTGGAACAGTGAGATCCGGGAACAACATCCTCGTTGTCTATGACAGTGAGTACTTCTCCGTTCACACATGCGCTGTCTTACCTTTTCCAGATCTTGGTTATTTCATCGACGAACGTGGCATACCCGCTGATTCAACTTATTATGTCCCTTGGGAGTGCAAAGCCACAGCGTTTGCACAGCGCGGTTCCTCTCTCTTACTATTCTCGTCTGGGTTCATCGAGATGCGCAGCCTCGATACCGGCAAGTTCATTCAAGTCATAGAAATGGGCGACGTGCGGCCCCTACGTTGCGGGTGGATGGAACAAGATATGCTGGTCGCCGCCATTCAGAGCGGCTCAGAAGGTGATGGCACCCGAAAGCAGAGACTCGTGGAACTAAAATAGCACGAGGTCAATGCATTGCCATGGACTAATAGTGGAGGTACAATACAGTACGATCTGTAGCGGGACATCACTTGTAGCATTTTTTTTCGTACATTCGCGTCCACCGGAATTTAATGTATATACCCTTTCATCGTACTGCATGCTTGGAAAACATATTGCTTGACCGTCTGAGGTATGGAGCACATGCAAATTGCCTTCTATACGAATGCGTCCCCCTAGCACTCCTCGATCTCCGTTTTATAGTCTCAACAGTTTTGGATACCAATGCAGCGCACGGAGCACAGGAGCTCAGCGCTCAGCGCTCAGCTCTGAAGTTGGAGAGGACAACATTCTTGGGTTGCAGAGTAGAGACAGAAGGAGGGCCTTTCGCTGCTAGCCGGCCTGCATTGTCAGCAACTGGCAACGGTGTCCATAGCGGGTTGTTTTCGTCGTATATTCGAACCTGACCACCTCCGAGTCCCGATCGGCCTGATCAAGCGATGTAAACTCCATGAGCAGGCAGGACCTGATCACCCGAGAAAGAAAAAAGGATACAGTAGAGATGGAGGTGCACACCTAACCCTGAGTCGGACGGTACGGTCCCGGTGCGGATCGAGAATCGAGATATCGGGCGGGACCATATTCATCCATCGCCCAACGGAAGTATATGCGCTCAATATCTTCTGACCTGACTACAAGCAGCATGCACCGCACCTCGTTTCCCCCCTCAATGAAAAAGGACAGCAATTCAATGAAACAGGACAATGAAAAACAAAGCCAGTTCATAGGGTCACTGCCACGGTTTTCCCAGGCAAGCCACGCCACTGCCATGCGACGCGTAAGTATAAGTACGGTGGCTCTGGGCGTCAAATCCACTGGTTGTCTGTTCCGTTCGCAGCATGCAGTCACCACCAATCAACGCCCCGGTACCAAACATGGCGCAGTCTCCTCCAAACAACCTGCTGCAGCCTCCAGTCGCCAATAATGTTCGGCCCCCCTCACCCGCCCAAAGGGGCATGACTTTTCCTCCGTAGGGTGGCCTTGTATATCCCCTTGATATGGTTTCTGACTGCCCACAGACACAGGATGCCGAGCCCAATCCTAAGCCCCCCGTCCTCACCGACTCCGCCAGGCCCGGCATTTCCTATGCCGCTTCTTGCAGTCCCGCCGAATGACAATGGCGCTTCTGCCTCGCGTCCCCTTCGTGCTCAGACTCATCCCATACCTTCTCGTCCGTCTTCCGCGCTCTCGGAAAAGCCAGGAGAGGCGGCCGCGGAAGGGAAGAAACTTTGTGAGGGTTTGGTTTACGCGGAAGGCGAAATTCCTGCAAGTCTGTGGTGCCACTAACACTGGGCTCATAACTGATGACACATTTCAGATTCTCTACAATTATGGTTCCCACATTCGTTCCGGAGATATTACAATTAAGAATTATGGCGTTGGAAAATGGTACAAACCCTTTGGTAGCGATACTTCGTGGACAGATGCGCACGGCACTCTCTTAGACAATTACTGTACGTGACTGCCCCATCATCCCTTTCTAAGGTCTGACTCGTGCTAGTCCTGTTACTTAAGGAGGAGGAAAAGAGCTCATCGGGGGCGACACGACACAGTCATTTACAGAGGGTGAATGCGACCACGCCTGTTCTTATATTGTTCTTGCTCATGTTGTCTCTTTGACTAGCCCATCCCACTGGAGTGCTTACGATTGGCATCCTTCAACGACGGGCCGGAAACGCGAAAGCCCGACCTGCCATTGTCCAAGCAGATCACGTCCTGCTTAACCTGTTGCTGTACCTGTTGCTGTGACTGTTCAGCGTCAACGGAGCCCTTGAACATGTATCCTTTCACTATATATCATGCCGCTGCCAAGATAACCCGTCGATATACACTTTACACCAAGACGGCGACCGAACGGAATTGGTGGCGTAGTGAGCTCGACAAAGCGATTGATGCCCGGAAGTCCCAACAAGACTCTAAATCGGTACCCTTATCGTAGTTTGATCTTCAAGGCATCTCATAAATGAACATAGCTGTACACACCTCAAACCCTCAATGACGGCTTCTTCCGGATACCCCCACGCATACAGTTTACCCGCGGGGTGAACTATACCGGCCGTATCGCTTGTGCCGCATTGTTCTGTAGGGTGCCTTGGCTCGATGTTGTTGATTAGGTCTCATGCAACTTTCAGCGTTCGGCGGGGAGGGTTACATCGCCGTCGGTTGTACCAGTGGTATATACGTTAGTAAACGTGCTACTGACCACTGTGAGTCGCTGGAACTCCCACATTTCCCCGCCACTAATTCGGTTGCCCACAGCATTTCGGAAAGTCCTGGAATCCAACGAACCGAATTCAATGGTTGCTATTCCAGAATTCAACAAGTTCCTTGTCCATTGTGAATCTACACTATCCTCGTATGCTCTTGACAACATCGTTCGCGTTTCTCAGGACGCCACATCCAAGTGCCTCGAGGAACCGGAGACAAAATTGGCTAAAGATGACGGCGCAGTTTCGTTCCTAAAAGTGGGTCGCATTAACAACCGAACTTTTGGTACGTGATTTCGTTACATAGTGGGCCTTTCTTCGCTTCTCACTCCCAAGAAGTTATTTACGCAGCGAAGACTCCAACGGACATTGAATCGCAAGTACTAGAACTGAAACCCAGGTGGGGGATCCACCACGCCCCGCAAATAGCGAAGAACAATACGAAAAATTGGGTTCTGTGCGCCCCCCTGCTTCTTTCGGAAGGTTTTGCCACTAAATCATTTCTGCACCAGCCAATCATCACTCAGGAAATCCCCCACGACGCAACATTTTTTTCCGACGAGAAGGGGGTAGCAATTTGCATTTGCACACCCAAAGCCATTCACATCGCTAAGTTGGGGGCGTGAGTCGATCCGTTTCTCAACGCGAGTCGTGGATTAATCCGTCCATAAAGTGCTTCTGGTTCCTCACCTACCGTGGTGCCTGAATATGCGAAGCCCAAGCCTGTCAAGAATCGTTTTGTGCGGACGGTCACAAAAGGAACTGGCAAGGTGAAGAAACTTTTAACAAGGAAAAAAATCACACCGAAGATCCTCGAATTGGTGGGTAAAGCGAACATCCTCGGAATGGTGACATACGAGGATGATATCCTCTTGGTTTATAATGGTCAGCGTCTTTCTAGTTGTATGTTCATCATTTTGACACATTCCAGATTTTGGCTATTTCGTAAACAAAGACGGCAAGGCGGCTCGTTCAAGTTACTATATTGAATGGGAGCGCAGAGCCACAGCATACGCGCGTCGCGGATCACACCTCTTGCTATTCTCACCCGGATACATCGAAATCCGCCGCGTGGATTCGGGCAAGCTGTTTTGGATGATGGAGATAGGTGACATGCGGCTGTTACGCTCCGGTTTGACAGAATGGGCCATGCTGCTTGGCGCCATGACTGGCGGCGCCCAGGACGATGGCGGCCGCACGGAGAAACTTGTGGAATTGGTATACCGCGAACCAGGTCCATTTCATGCACAGGCAACTTGAACGATGGGACACGTCCATTAACAATGGGACGGTATGAATTGTATATGTGGTTTTCTTTGGATAAAGGACAACGAATCTACTGGAGCGGGTTTGGGAGCGGGATGAATTGTATATGTGGCTGTCTTGGACAACGGATCTACTGGAGCGGATCTGTAGCTATCGTAATTTCGAATTTACCTCTTTCCTGCCTGAGGGCCTGCGCAAGAGATGAGGCAATGAGACTGCCCGACTGTGTGGAGAGGCACCTTGTGAGTGCGAGTTTGATCCAAGATAGCTAGAAGGAGATGGTTCCTTGCGGCACGCGCCTACACAGCCCCATCTACTGCAAGTCATCGTCACTTGGAACCACGCGTTCCCGCTATGTTTTGGAAGTTAAAAGGTGCGTCATGCGGTCGTGTTGGAAAACACAGATATACCGATTCGTGAAGATCACCAATCACGGGCGTCACGCCCAACCGCGGCATTTTTGAATTAGTACATCTAAAGCAAGTTGGCAGATCTGGTTTGCACTTCTATGCTTTTACTCCACACCACGAGTAGCACTGCATTGATGCAGGTCTGACAGTTCTGCACCGCCTCCGTGGACTTTCCTTCCCACACAAGCTGATTCACCCGCCCCTCTGTGGATTCAACGCAAAGCCGTGGACGCCGTCATTACCAACTGTTCATGTGCCTTGTTTCAGTTGGTGCTCGGTCAACGAGAAGCATCACGATCAGCCGGACAGCAGCTGCTCTCTGATCTGTGATTTTTCGCTAAGACTGCGCCGGTACCGCGGCGGGCCATGAGGTACACTGCTTGGATTCTTTTGATTCAAAACGTTGGTCAATACGGAACGTCCACGAGTGAAGCTCGCTGCAACGCTGCCTCCTCACGGCCCCCCACTGGCATCTGCCGAGCCGTGGTTTCCTCTACGTTGGCGTTGGCCCCTTCTTGTCTGGTCGCCTCATCGTCGTCTTGTTGACTCCGATTGGGTACTTGGCCTCTCCCATACGCCCGGCCCAATCGAAATCGATCAAGCCGATCACCACATCTCTCCTACGTAACCCCATCTCTTCCCGTTCCAAGTACATTCACCACACATACACATATCCCTCTGGACTACCATTTCCCCCCTGGCCCCCTCATTCACGCCAGGCCTTCGATAATGCAGCCAACGATGGTTAATAACCTCGCTGAACGACGGCCGCAGGCGCCGGCATTTCCTGTGCCCCAGCTTCATGCTACGATATGGAGCGAGCCTAATGCCTCGCATGGTAGAATCCCAGAAGATGGAAAGGCTGATGATAAACGCAAGTACCTTTGTGAGACATTGGTATACCCCGAAGGCGAAATCCCAGTAATTCTGGTTAGTTGATGATGTTTGGTCCCTGATTGACGTCTTTCAGGTCCTTGACAAGGATGATGGTTCCTGGACGCTGATTTATCTTGAACCGCTTGCAAGCAAGAACTCTGGCGGCCATCATTGGTGGAACCCTTTCGGTGGCGGTAGCGGGACCTCCTGGACTGACGCATCTGGCGCCTTGTCGGACAACTACTGTACGTAGCTGTGCTGTCATTCACTTCTAGGGCCTGACCGGCACTAGTCTTGTTAATTAAGCATGAAACGAGCCCAACCGGGACGACTGAGTCCAAGCATATGATCAGGGTAAGCGTGGCCACGTCTTACCCGTTGATATTTCCGTTGATGCTGGACATGGTGTCCAGCCGATCCCATTGGAGTGCTTACGCTTGGCATCTTTCAATAAGGGCCCGGAGACTCGGAAAAAGGACCTCCATTTCCTTAGCAAGGCCAAATCACGTTTCCAAACGCCGACGGAGCCAATGTATCCATTAACTGTATATCACGCCGCTGCCAAGATAACTCATCGACACACCCTCTACACCAAGTCAGAGACAGAGCGCAATAGGTGGTACGATGCGCTCGTTGGTGCGATGGAGGCACAGAAACCCCGACAAGTATTACCTTTTTCATAGCTTTGATGTTCCAGGCTATTCAGAGATGATCGTAGTTATATGTACCTCAAACCCTCAATGACGGCTTCTTCCGGATGTCCCCGCGCATCCAATTTACCCGTGCAATGCACTATACCGGCCGTGTGCTCTGTGCCACAGGATTTAGTACGATGCCTTGTTTGGCGCCATTGATCAGCACTCATGCAACATTCAGTGTTTCAGTGGGAGAGCTATATCGCCGTTGGTTGTACTAGCGGGATATACGTTAGCAAGCGTACTGCTGACTCCGCTGGTGAGCCCGGTGCTGAACGTGAGTTGTCAGAACGCGCACATGTCTCGGTCACTAATTCAGTTTTCCGTAGCGTTTGGAGGATTTCTAAGAGTCCTGGAAGTCAATGAGCCAATTTCGGTAGTCGCTATTCCAGAATTCAACCAGTTCCTTGTCCATTGTAATTCGGCACTCTACTCGTATCCTCTTGATATGGTCGTTAGCGTTTCCCAAGGAACTATCGCGCCCATCAATCTTTACTCTTCTGTGGAAAGGTGGGCTGGAGAACACGAGCACGTTTCGTTCCTCAAAGCAGGTCGTGTTGCCGATCAAAGCTTGGGTAAATGACTTGGTCCTTTGCTCGGCTTTTCTTCGTCTCTTATCTTCCAGGAAGTTATTTATGCAGCGAAGAGTTCTCAGCAGTTTAAGCTGCACGTATTGGAACCGATTGACCGGGTGCAGACCCCGGCAAATGGCCGACCATCATACCGTCGTTTAGGCTCTGTTCGTCCTCACACGTCCCTCTGCAAAGTTTACCTCACAAATCTTCTCCGTAATAGCCGACGTCCATTCTGGAAGACCCCCACGACGCAACATTCTTTGAAGGAAAGATAGCGATTTGCGCGTCAAAAGCCATCTATCTCGTGGAGTTGACGAAGTGAGTTCGTCCGTTTTCTCAATTTGAACTTGAGATCGCGAAATTGATCACCCACGGAAGTGCCTCCGTGTCCTTGCCTACCGAAATTCCCGAATTCGCGAGGCCCAAGCGTGTCGCAAATCCTTTTCTGCGGGTACTCAAAAGAACGACGACGCTTCTCGGACTGGGAAGGAGCGACGTGCCTAAGATCCTTCAGTTGCTGGGCAATGCAAGCATCCTCGGCATGGTGACATATCAGAACGATATCCTTCTAGTCTATGATGGTCGGGATCTCTCCGCTTTGCGTATGCATCATTTGACGCTTGATTCCCAGGCCTTGGATGTTTCGCGGACAAGGACGGAAAGCCGGCCGGTTCGTGTTATTATATTGAGTGGGAACGCAGAGCCACGGCGTACGCGCGGCGGGGATCGCACCTCTTACTATTCTCGTCCGGACACATTGAGGTGCGCAGCATCGATACGGGCAAGCTTGTCCGGATAATGGAGGGAAACGAGCTACGATGCCTGCGCTCCGGTTCGATGGAACCGGGTATATTGATTGCTGCCATGACTGGCCATGCCCGGGACGATGGAGGTCACACGGAGAAGATTGTGGAGCTGGTATATCATGATGTCAATGCGAATGAAGAACAGGTGACGACAGTTTGCGTGATATAGCAATGTGATGTCGCAGGGGAAGGCTTGTGTGGAACTACTATACCTCGACGTTTTAATGCATAAACTTAATGTTACGCATGTAATTATAACTTTTTCAGCGGGTGAGGAGGTCACGGTATTGAACACGTTGTCCGCAAAACGTCTTTAATATTAAATCCAGAGGTAGCTTATTATGCGAAATGCGAACGCAAATCGGATATTGCGTCTCGTCGGTGCATCCCTCGCACCATCGCATTGCAGGGCTCCAGCTCCACGAATTTCCCAGCCCAGTGCCAGTGGTAACTCGTGCTTGATGACTGAATTGGATTCAAATCCGAGCACCGATTCCCGACGGCACAATTAATGCGATAGGTTCCGTATGAGCTAGATCGGGTCATCCTACGGTAAGAAAGATGAGATGCAGGAGCGGAGACAATCGATTTTGCTTTGTTTATTCACGTTTCACGTGACCGCGCGACACAATCACAATCCTCCGAGTCCTTGTCTCTCAGTCTCAGCCATGGGCCACATCCGCTGGCCGTCTGTCTGAGCTCACAAATTTGAGTCACTGCGGGTTTTTTGTTCTGCCCTAATGGGCCATGGGACTGGGCTGCACAGTATGGCGACTACGGGCTTTAAATACCCTACTTGGGTTCTTCGACTCGCAACATGCACTCACCATCGTCAAACACTTCGGGGCCAGACGCAGGGCACTGGCAGCCCCCCTCAGACCCTCATTTGCAAGCCTTAGTCTCGTCCACAGATGTTCAGCCTACTTTGCCTCCACATGAGGGCCCTGCTTTTCCCGTTCCTCAGTAGGCTCGCCACCTGCATCATCCTCAACGGTTGTTAACTGCCCACTTGTGCAGGACCATGCCCGCGGCCGTGCAGCCCATGACAGCTGACATCGTAGATACCCGAGGTTCTCCAGTCCCTTTTCCTGCACCTCAGCGTACTTGGACAATGTCGAGCGGGCCCACCCCACCTCCGTCCTTCCCTCCACTCCGAAATATTCAAAGCGTTCCAGAATTATCCACTTGTACACATTCCCCCCCCACTCGTATATATTCCTCCCCCCCCCTCGCATTACGATCCTGCTCTAACTGAACGTCAGAACATAGTGATGCGGTTGCAAAGGGCAGCGCGCTTCGTGAGACCTTAGTTTATCCGGAAGGCGAAATCCCTGTCGGTATGAGTTGCTGATGGCGCTAAGTTTAAGATTAACATCTTTCAGCTCCTCGACAAGGATAGTCACCATTGGTCACCAATTCGTTCCGGACCGCTTGCAACAAGGCTTGCAAGCCAAAGATCTGTCGGTGGTCATCGGTGGAATCCTTTCAGTAACCCGAATCCCTGGATCGATGCAACCGGGGTCCTGTTGGACAACTACTGTATGTGGCTACAGTGTCATATTATTCATGGGTCTGACTCACAGTAGTCTTGCTGGTCAAGAATGAAACGAGTGCAACGGGGTCGATTAAGACCAGTCACGTTTCAAGGTAACGTATCACTAGCTTATTTCCAGTACATTACCACTTATGCAAATTGTCCCATCTAGCCGATCCCAGTGGAGTGTTTACAATTGATATCTTTCGATAACGACGCGGAGGTTCGAAAAAAGGAAGTATCTCTGCTGAGCAAGGTCAAATCAAACTTCCGATCGCCCACGGAACTCATGTACCCTTTCCGAATATGTCATACTGCCACCCATCGGTGCCACACCCTCTACACCCAGTCTGCGACGGAGCGGAATCGGTGGCACAGTGCGTTTGTTAGTGCGGTTGAGGAACGGAACTCCCAGAAAGACTGGAAAAAGGTTACCTTTTCGCGCCCTCGCAGTTATACGCTCCTCAAAAATAATCGTAGTTATACGTGGTCCACACGCTCAATAATGGCTCTTTCCGGGTACCTTCACGCCTCCAATTGACCTATGGGGTACACGATACCGGTCGTGTCGTTAGTGCCGCCGGGTTCTGTGGGATACTTTGGCTGGCTATCATTGATTGACACTCATGCAACTTTTCAGCGTTTCAAGAAGGACGTTATATCGCCGTCGGTTGTACGAGCGGAATATATGTCAACAAGCGTGGTTCTGGTAATTGTGAGTCGTCGGCACTCGACTTTGTCTTGGTCACTGATTCGGTTTGCCCTCAGCATTCAAAAAAGTCATGGAATTCAATGAACCGAATTCGATGGTTGCTATTCCTGAATTCAACAAGTTCCTTGTCCATTGTGAATCGGCACTGTTCTCATATCCTCTTGATATGGTCGTTCGCGTCTCTCAAGGAGACGCCACACTTAAGAACCTGGATGATTTCGGGGAAAGATTGGCCCAAGAATATGGAGACGTTACGCTTCTTAAAGCGGGTAGCTTGGACGATCGAACTTTGGGTAATTGATTTAGTCGCATACTCAGGTTTTTGTTGTTTCTCATGAACAGGAAGTTATTTATACAACGAAGACTACCAAACAGGTATCATCGCACGTGCTAGAATTGACCCACCAGGCTGGGAGCTCAAAGATCCCGATTGCATCGTACCAGCCTTTGGGCTCTGTTCGTCTCCACGCATCGTCGAGAAGATTGAGGCACTGATCACTCTCATGACAGCCCGTGCCTATTCCAGAGGATCCCCACGACGCAATGTTCTTTCAGGGTAAAGTAGCGATTTGCGCGTCCAAATGCATTTATATCTCCGAGTTGGAGAAGTGAGCTGGTCGGTTTTCCAATGTGGGTCACGAGCTGATTATCCTTGGAGTGTTCCCGGTTCCTCGCCCACTGTGGTGCCCAATTTCCCAAACTCCAAGCGTGACTCGGAAATGTTGCAGCTTGTGCCCACCAAACGAAAGAGCGACACGACAAAGATCCTCGATCTGGTGCGCAGCGCGAACATCCTCGGAATGGTGCCGCATGAGAAGGACATCCTCTTAATCTATGATGGTCAGGATCTCTCCACTTACATATCCGTCTCCTGACCTTCTCTAGACCTTGGGTGTTTCGTGGGCAAAGACGGCAAACCCGCCCGTTCAAGTTACTACGTTGAGTGGGAGGTCACAGCCACAACATATGCACTTCGCGGATCGCACCTGTTACTATTTTCGCTTGGATACATCGAGGTGCGCAACATCGATACGGGTCAGTTGGTCTCGATGGTGAAGACAGAGAACGATCCTATACGACTGCTACGTTCTGGTCTGATTGGACGGGCTCTACTAATTGCTGTCATGGCTTGCGCCTTCTGCGGCGGTGGCGGCCACACGGAGAAGCTTGTGGAGCTGGTATATCACGATCCCAATGTACTTGATGCACAGGTGGCTATGGTTCCCGCTAAGTAGTGGTGGAGTTGACGGTGTATCTACTTTTCTTGAGGCCAATACCGTAGATTGACGTTCACGCATTCATACGTTCGTGAGTTCGTGTTTCCAGTGGACTCTAGACGCCTATAAGATGCGGCACACAAATCTAAGTGGTTCATACAGTCATCAGTTCTACAAGCCCAAGACAAAAATGATACGTTCAATACAAAATTCCTCCTTCGCTCTATTCCGTACCGAACACCAAGCAGGCGCCATCGTCAGCTGCGCTGACTACGACCTCCCCGCTATGCCCCAGTGCTGCACTATTGATAAGGTCTTGGTGCCCTTTGCTTTCCCGAACAAGAGCACCCGCACGGGCATCCCAAGTCCGAAGTGTATGATCCGCAGAAGACGAAATGACGAGGTGCGGTTTCGTCGGGTGCGCTAATAAGCTCGTAATGGCGTCCTGCGACCCCAAAAACGTCGCTCATGCATCAACAACAACGACAAAGACAACACAAAAGCCAGGGGAGAAGTGCCACCTTGTGCTCGAGCGTCGTGCGCAGCCGACTCGTGTTGAGGTCCCAGATGCAGACCTTCCCGTCCGTCGCGCCGGTGACGACCGTGCCGGCACCCGCCGCACCCGCGGGGCCCGGGCGCTCGAGCCGTCCGCGGCGGCCGGCGACGATGTTGACGAAGACGATAGCTCGACGCTTTCACCCTCGGCGTGGCCGCCGAGGGCTGCGATGACCTCGCCCTTGCTCAGGCTGACGACGCGGACGCCGCCCTCCGTGCCGCCGACGACGGCGAGCGTCGAGGCGGGGTTCACGGCGAGCGCGGTGATGCCGCCCAGGTCGAAGCGCGCGTTTTGGCCCGTCAGCTTGAAGAGCGGCGTGGGTGACGCGGGTCCCAGTAGATGAGCGTGTTGCCGCCGCAGCCGGTCACGATGCGTTTGCCTGTGTAATTTTGTTTTTTTTTCTTTGGGTTGGCAAACGATGCTCGCTCCGCTACGGGCGCATATGAATAAATCTGTTGCTCACCGTCTGGTGTGAACTCTCCGCATTGGACGGGCCCCGTGTGGCCTGCGAATACTTGCATAGTACTGCCGGATGGCACTGTGGCGCGGCTTGGATCTTCAGCTGGTGGGGCAGGGTAGTGATATTTGCTTACGCTGCCATAACCATACTGTACTGTCATTAGAACCCGCGAGCAAGACCGGGCCTTTGGGGTGCCAACGCAGCCACTGCAGATATTTGTAAGTGCGCCGCCCACACGACAGGATGAAGGACGTACTATCACTTCGTCAGGACCTTGTAGCTCGGTCAGAAACTCCCAAGTGTTGTAATTCTCCTTTCCGACTCTTCTCCACACTCGGACCCGACCATCCATACCGCCTGTAGAGACCATCTCGCCATCTGAACTGAATGCCACCGAACTCACACTGTCAGTGTGGCCCGTGAGCTTCACGACAGTCTCGCCGCTGGTAACGTCCCAGATGTAGCCAGAATCGTCTCCACCGCCGGATACCGCTAAGGGTGCAGTGGGGTGCGCAGCGATAGTATAGACGGGTCCCTCGTGGCCGGAGAAATGTTGGATGGAATTGTCTTCCCAGACGACCTCTCCTTCGATCCCGCCGGCATCATCAGCATCCTCGTCCATGGGATAATCACCTTGATCAAGCTCGGCATATACATCGTCCTGTTGTATGTACTCTCCCTCTTCCTCCTCGTCTTCGTGTGTTGGCTGGTCTGCGGGGGCCATGTGTAGAGTAGAATGAAGTGTGATATGTGTCGTTTGCACGAGTGTCAAGGTGGGTATTTTATAGGGTTGCGTCAGTGCTGAGTCAAAGTTGAAGGGACTCAAAGACACCACTAAGATTGCTGACGTGGGTGCGCATCCACCAGGCCCGAGATGCAAATACTGCAGCGCGCTCGGCCTGGCAAGTGAGATGTTCTAATCAACTGGCATTACGGGTTGCTCATCCTCTGGCCGAGGAAGGGCCACGTTGCCCATTGGTGAGACTGCTGATGTAATGTCTCCCTTACAAATGAGCTGTCGCGACTCCACGTACGCTTCACCTTTCTTTCCCGCTGCACCTCACATCATGAAGTTTTCAGTGGCGACCCTTTCGTTATCTCTAATAGCAGGCGCACTGGCCTCTAATGTCCTCGAGCTAGATACAAGCAACTTTGATAGCGTCATAGGACAGGGCAAACCTGGCCTCGTTGAATTGTGCGCAGATCTCCTCGAATTAACATCGAGTAGTCGCTGATGTCTTTCTAGCTTTGCACCTTGGTGGTATGTCCCGTACCGTTCGTCGTGAGACCACATTCTTCAATGGCCTTGATTTTTTTTGTACATCAGCGGTCACTGCAAGGTAGGATTGTTGACTTGCCCCGGGTCTTCGTTACTCAGGAGGATACCACACAGAATCTTGCACCCATCTATGAACAATTAGCGGATGCATTTGTCCACGCGAAGGACAAGGTCATTGTCGCTAAGGTTGACGGTGACGGTGCTGGCAAACCGTTGGGACAGAAATACAGCGTTAACGGCTTCCCTAGTGCGTAGTTTCCCTGCACCTCGTTTTCACTAGCTAATGACAACAGCTCTGAAGTGGTTCGATTCCGATGGGTCTGTTTCGGAATACGAAGGTGGTCGGGAACTTGACGATCTGGCGAATTTGTGCGCTATTTGACTTTCACACGACCACATGGATCTCTTCTTATACGCTATGAAATGACGTCACTACTAGCATCACAAAGAAGTCAGGCATCAAGTCAAAGATCAAGCCTCCTCCCCCTCCCGCGACGCTTATCCTTGATTCCCACACTTTCGACGAAGTTGTTCTCGTAAGTACCTTAGTCCCCTCATTCTTCGATTTGGCTCAGACCTATGGCAGAACAAGGACCATGACACACTCGTTACGTTTACCGCACCTTGGTGCGGCCATTGTAAGAATCTGAAACCGATATACGAGCAAGGTTGGCCCTCCTCCCGTTTGGCGTTGAATTCTTTCACACATTTAAACAGTTGCCAAGGACTTCCTCCCGGAAACCAATGTATGTACCTTTCGCTAACCCGTGCGCCTTTCAGATGTTGATGTATCTTCAGTGTATTGTTGCAAATATCGACGCTGACACCGAGGCTAATCGCCCTCTCGCCCAACAATATGGCGTTCAGTCCTTCCCCACGATCAAGTTCTTCCCTAAGGGTGGCGATCCTATCGAGTATGAAGGTGGTCGCCAGGAGGCGGACTTTGTGCAGTTCTTGAACGAAAAGTGTGGCACTCACCGTGCCGTCGGTGGCGGCTTGAATGACGAAGTGGGTGTTTGTGGCACCTTTTTCGGGCTCCGAGTAACCATGATCAGGCGGGCCGTCATCCCGAGTTCGACAAGCTGGCCAGCAAGTTCTTCACCGCTACTGGCACTGCGCGCGATGCAATTTACAAAGAAGCATCCGTACTTGCCGCAGAAGTCGGTCCCGCTGCCGCTCACTATCTCCGGGTGATGGAGAAGGTCGTCAGTGGAAAGCAGGATTATCTCACTAAGGAGTCCAAGCGGTACGTGTGCTCTTCTCAGTCACACAATTGTACTCCTCTGATGTCGCTTCGTCCTCGGTTTCACAGCCTCGCCTCCATCTTACAAAAGGGGTCTCATCATCTGCAAAGCTTGATGGGATTAAGGTCAAGGCGAACGTCCTTGCAGCGTTCGCCGTTGAGAAGGTGGCTGAAGTGCGGGACACAATTGAGCGTGCTATTGAGGAATTGTAGTTGCACTGCATTTTCGGACACAGCCTACAGTATCGTAATATATTAGCCCTGTTGCAATTGTCAGGGTTTCCATTCGCGGCATGCGGAGAAAGAGTGGCGCGCCATCCTAGTATCTTCCCAGCTACAGGAACCCATCAACCAACAGTCATAAGAGACCGTCCCAAGCACCGGGGAATTTCTCACAACATAATGTCGATGCTTCGCTTCTCTGTCAAAGCCAGGGTCCAGCATTTCCTTCGCCCTTTACCACCTCCACCACTCAGGACCCTCACCTTTACCCGTCGAAACGCGATGGCTGACGGCGCTGTGCGGCTTCAGGCTATTTGGTTCTCAAAATCCGGTCAATGGGAACACACCCCACATCTTCCTTATGAAATCGACGCCCCTTATGCCGCAAAGACCCTCCCTACGTCCCTGATACTCATTACGTGGAATGTCGACTTCGCTCAGAACAACGCCAGTCCCCGCCTAACCGCCGCGCTGGACCACCTCCAATTCCACGCATTCCCGGAATACAACGGGGGCCAGCCTCCACCGTGCATAATTTTACTGCAAGAGATCAGGTACGACGCCTTCGACGCGCTGCTCGCGCACCCGTGGGTCCGCGCCTGGTTCATGGTCGTGCCAGCAGCCCGGAGGCGGGCTGGCCGCAGGGCGCGCGGTACGGGACGGCGACGCTCGTGGCGCGGTGCGCGCCGCTGGCGGGGTCGGCGTGCGTGCCGTACGAGGAGAGCCACATGTGCCGCAACGCGCTCGTGACGGACGTGTTGGTCGGCGGGGCCGAGCCGCATGCGCGCGTGCTGCGCGTCGTCAATACGCATCTCGAGTCGCTGCCGGAGGGCACGCAGCGGCGCGTGAGTCAGATGGGCGTGGTCGGGCGCCTGCTCAAGGAGGCGGGAATCGTGGGCGGGATCGTGGGCGGGGACATGAACGCCATCGCGCCGTCGGACGAGGCGCTCGCGGAGGAAAATGGCTTGGCGGACGCTTGGGAGCGCACGCGGAGCGCGAGAGGGGACGACGGGGAAGGGGACGCCGGGGAAGGGGAGGAAGAGGAAGACGGGACGACATGGGGATACCAGCCGCGCAGCAGGTTCCCGCCTGGGAGGTTGGATAAGATTTTGTACACGGAGAGCGACGGGTTCGAGGTCAGGGATGTGCGGAGACTGGCGGTAGGGCTGAGAATGCCCGGCGGAGCTTGGGTCAGCGATCACTACGGGCTGATATGCAAGGTCGAAGCCCGGCAAACCACGCCACTAGAAGGGGGAGATTGAAAGGAAAGGACAACTTAAGGTACCGTGCCCGAATGAGCGCCTTGGAACATTGTAACGTACTGTATCAATAACACAGGTTGAAAGAAACCAAAAAAAATGCAGGGTAAAAAGGCCGTGAATACAGTCTGCAATTACGATGTACTGTATAAGCCTCCATCGAGCTCCATCCTCTGTAACCCGAGCCTGAGCCATTGCCGAGGCGCCGGTAAACGATGGTGCACAGGTACACCAAGACAGGGCGTTAAATAAAAGTGGAGTATTATGAAAATGCGCATGGACCCTCGAATTCCGTCAGAAGCGCCCCGAACCGATGTGAAAGGAACGAGGAATCCAGACGTTTCTCGAATATCTGCGCGAGGGACATGCATCGATCATACCTCGGCCGCAGGACGATGCGTGGACGCAACCGAGGGTCGTGAGGACCGGCGTTTTAGGCGTGGAATTGCCAAGGATCGCGCGGGTTCAACGAATCGAAAGCCCGTTGCAAGCGGGTTGGGGGAGAATTCGACGGGTGGTGTCATCATGCCAGTTGGGGTGTTCGCCGAATAAGGATCCGATCACATCACAGCCGATACGTAAACCGAAATCCGAGAACTCTGAAGCGATAAGCCCCGCTCGTCTCCACAGGGCCATGCCACTGAGCTCCAACCAGGGTCGCGGTGGCGGCAGGTCTGTGAAAATCAGTAACTTCCTTACAGAAGCTTCTGGGGTCTGACTTGAATCATGGGGTGTGAGGACACAAGGGCGTAGGACGCACGAGGACGGCACGGGCACGAACCGTGCAAACCGTCGCTGCTGCGGTCGGGTCTGTGGTCGGGTCGATCCCGATCGAACGCTCCAAAGCCAAATAAGTTTGTTTCGTCACCGCGTCACCATTCGAAACAAGCGGCCCACGGGTCCGGTCATGCAGTATTCCTGGTCTTGTCGGTGTCGTGAGGGTGGAGGGCCAAAACACTGCTGAAATTTGATACCCACGAAAAGACATTTATTTGTAATCCCACATCGCGTAAATAATTACTGAATAAATCGTCTTTAAATTCTGTTTACGGTCTTTGCCAAATGTTCTTGGGGTCTGTGCCGCGCCATTCCCTTGCCTTCCCCGCTTTCGCATAAGCGCACCCATATTGAGGTGGGCCGATTAGGTTAAAAAAAAACCAGGTGGCCCCCCTCCTCAGAAATGGCAACATTTTCCATTCCCGACATTCTCCAAACTCCAAACCAGCCATATATATATATATTTTCAGCAATGTTACCACGCGTCGGCTGCATTAGTCATGATCTGCATGATCGCGTGGAAATGTCCGTCGGCTGGGTTTGAACGTTTGAGCCCACACATGGTAAAGTTGAAGAGGCAAGGCCGGCAAGGGCGAGAGGGCGGGAGGAAAACGCAACTATATAAGGCTGCGGTTCAAGTTGATTCCCACCCCCCTTCGTTGTTGTCGGTTTCCCCCTCAACCTTTGCCCCAGAAAAACCCTCTTCTTCTTGTTCTCTCCCGCTGGTGTCTGGTCGCTGCCATAATGAAGTTTTCCTCTTCTCCGTCCTTTCTGCCACTCTCTTCGTTGTCGGTGTGTCTGCTCAGACGATCAACACGCCGTCGGTTTTCTTTCTCCTCAGATTCCACGCAAATTTTCTAACTGCTTATTTAGTGTCAGTGTGCTTTCTTGCAGTCCCCTCCAAATTACCTTCAGTGGTGGCACTCGTTCGTCGCCGCCTCCCATCTCTCGATATCACAAGACTGACATCTGTATCTTCATGTAGCTCCTTATACCATTGTACGTGTGGCCCTTGTTGCCTCCGCTTGTTTACCTTCTCGCATCTCGGCCATTGTGTAGACGTTAGTTGACTTTGATCGTACTTCTCGCCATTTTTTTTCTCACTTTATTCCGCTGCCTCTAGTGTTCATGACGGCGCCACCCCAAGTGGCCCTCCTTTGCAAACCTTTTCTAATATCACTAGCAGTCCCTTCACTTGGGCCAAAGTTACCTATGCCCCTAGTCAGTGGCCATAAATGTCGCGAGGGAAATTGATTGATTCATCATGAATACCTCTCAGACCGTAGTCTCGGCCTCAACCTTATCGATTCTACTGGAGCAATAGGACAGAGTGCTCCATTCACGGTTGCGGGCAGTATGAACTCCATTTACTTTGATAGTTTCTACTTGTTCACCCATCTCCAGCTGACGTGAGCTGCTTGAATGGCACTGCCACCACGGCAGCTACTCCTGCAGCAACTACTCCGGCGGCCACAACCCCCGCCGGAACAACTACTGGTGGTACAACCTCTTCAAGTACTACTTCCAGCAGGGCCGCAACACCAAATGCCGCTAATGGAACCTCGTGCGTTCAGCATAATTATTTAAGTTGCTTCATGATTCATCACTAATTTATTACTCAGAACAAGGCCATCTTCCACCACTACTCCGAATGGTGCAATGCCTATTAGTGTCCCATACGGTGCGGCTGGTGTCCTTGGCGCCGTTGTTGCCGTTGTCTTTGCTTGATCCCATGAGGTCATTCAAAACCAGAGGCTTTACAATACTGAAGTTGTCTGGGACTGATTATGATAGTGGGTGGACAACTACGCCTTTTTGGATTTATCTCTTTCAGTTCTCGGTTTGCTCGACCAATTTTCAGTACATTTTTTCTCTTGCCTCTGAATGACAGTGAGACACTTAATGCATGATTTAGTTTCCTGCGACGTCTGATACCACTGCGTTGCTTCTGTTGTACGCCTTGGCGTTCTTTGGTCTCTTTCACCTCATTTACCCATAGGCGTATTTGGTGTCTGTACATACGCAGTCACGTTGACATTTGATGATTACGATTGTGTGCTTGATGTTTTCAAAAGGGAGTCTGATCTAAATTAGTTGCTCCAGGAGAGCTCTCTAACCTAAAGAGTGGCGCGACAGGATCTACGTTCCGAAGAGGTGACGAATGTGTGTGACCTTGGCCGTGGCTGTGCCCTCCCCAGTTCACTAGTTCACTGCTTGCTAGGCTGGTTCAGATAGGCTGGTCAGCAACATATGATCAGAGCCTGGCCTGTACTCCAGAGAGTAGACTAAATTTGCATGGACAATCATTGAAGGAAAAATTTACCATGCACCAGAGAGGTTCCCCAGAGACTCAAAGCTCCCTAGCTGTCACCTCAATGACAAACAGTGTGGTGTTTATGTAAATGTAGAGAACTACAAAATCAACAGCCTCACACACAGTGACTGGGGGAAATTGAGGAACAACCTCAAACATGGTGTCGACAGGGAACACAGTATCGAGAAGGTGGTTCCAGGACCCATAGAAAGGTTTCTCAGATGTGGTGGTGGATGCCCTGGCAGTAAAAAAGGAGCACATGATGATTAACTGCCAGCCTGGCTGGCCACAAGTTCAGTGTGTGGACATTGGTTCTCTGGAAGTGTTCAAAGAAAAAGCTGGTCAGTTCTTCACGAGGAAGTCACACGAAACTGATCTCGTAGTAAAGCCTCCCGTCTTGATACGAGAACGCAGGACATTCTTGAGTTTTATATATGATACGACTGAGCGCGGACGCGGGAAAACCCAAACCCGATTTAGCACCACTCGGGCTTTTGGGGCTCCCCTATCACGGTGGCCGTATGTACAAGTCATTTGTAGAGCGGGGATGCCGCGCCCCGCCAGCATACGGGTACGGATGCAACGTCCCGAGGTCGCGTGCGCATTAATAGGGTATAAGATTAAGGTGCTCGAGCCGCGCTACACAGCCAAGACATGTGCCGAGGTACGATAGAATGGAAGGTCAGCGTATGGGAAAGATGACGGGACTTCCTACTACTGACTACTGAACAGCGCAGCGCAACGGGCCTGGACACAAGGAAATTACAGCACTGACTTGGCACAGATTCGAGCGCAGACCATATGCTGACGTACACGGGGTCGGGAACGAGTCTCAGCCAGCCAGATTTGGCCACATCCCTTCTGTACAGTGTCTAGACATCGAACACGTCACTCGCAGGATACCCGGTTAAACTATGGGATTTCGTTACCACGCGACTTGATCCGAACGGTGTAACTTAGTAACTTATATGCGCATGTGCGCAAACCTGGGGTGAAAGGCGGGGGAGCGGGGATTTGAACGACCCGCGTGAACATAATCAAGATTGCTGCCCAGACGTTCGAAAAGAAAGATAATGATAATCGAGTACAAAGTTTTGAAAAACATTTCCATGCCTTGGAGGCCAATCTAGATCACCAAATGGTCTGCTACAAAGTGAATGAATGTGTGGTCTACTGGGCGGGCTAATGGTACGAACGTTTGCCCCAGGAGAGAAGTCGACAGGCATGCCAAGGGAGAGGCCATTGAACAGAGGAAGCCCAAGAAGGGGGAGGGGACGGAGGATATAGGGGTGGGTGTATAGCAAGTCGATCCGTTATTATTGTACAAGGGCCATTGTGCTTGTGACTGGCCATGATGCAGCGCAGTTGCAGCGCGCGACGGGTCTAGCTGGGTTGGGAAGCCCGAAGGTGGCAGCTCACCGCGCTCACCCACAGACTCACGCCGCAGCGCAGCGGTTGGTTGTCATCTGCCGACATCACGCATCGGATAGTCGCCTGATGTGAGTTCTCATGCTGGAGAAACAGACAATCTACGCATGAGGTCAGAACCGCCGGAGTACGGCAGAAGAGTCCAAGGGGACCGGCAAGTCTTTTGGCATTGGATGGAATTTGCGGCGGTATCGATAAACGGTGAGCGTGAAGGTAACGCGGAGCGCTTAACCGATTTGTAACTGCCGCTCTTCCCTTTTTGGTGCTCCGTTGCATATTTTTGCGTCTGTCCTGTCCGTGTCCGTGTCCGCCCTCACGGCCTTTGGAAGCTTTGGAAGTTCTACCAGCGCGTGCTACGGACCATCATCAGTGCAAATTTCCAGAGTGATCCCGAAAAACAAGCTTAAATGTGCCCTCTGATCATGGCCTTCCCTGACTATCGAGAACGGTAGGCGGCGGGTCCATCAAACGAGTCGTGGAACATAGCTGAATTGGAGAGGCTCTTGCATGCCAGGTAAATTCCAACAGTAGAGACGCCAAACTAATGTCTATAGCTTAATGTCGCTCTATGCTAACTGTCGTGTGATGCCAGCGTAGTCGACTGCCAGCGCGGGGCATCCCAAATGGATGACGATGTCCGCGGGCCACGTCCTTTCTTTTTTTTTTCCTCTTCCTTTTTCTATGTGCGCTCGTTCATCCTGCTGACATTAGGTGAATCCTCAATGGGGATTCCCCACGAATAAACTTCTCTACCTCGTCGGTACTGTACGGCGTATTGCGCCTATATAATGATCTTTGCCTACGTCCTGGAGTCCCTACTTATCTGGCCGTCCGTCCCTTTCACCCATCGGTCTCCTCGCATTCCCGGTCGTTTCTCTTCCTTCAGAGCTAGGCTCGGACACATGACTGTCCCTACCTCTGTCCACGCTCTTACTGGCGCTATTCACGAAGGTCCATGGTGGAGACATCGTGGTGCGTATCACACTGGGCCCCTCCACGACTATTGATCGCATGTTGACGCGGCTCTGCTCCAAAGGCGTCTTACTTTTGAATTTTTATCTCCTCCTCCCTCTGCTTACGGGTTGTATCAATGGTTACGATACATATCTTATCAATGGTAGGAACTGTCACACCATGGTTCATTGGATGTCTTCGGCATGTCTTCATGCCACCTCCCCGCAGGATTGCAGATTCTCCCTGCGTGGCAACAGCAGTTCCATAATCCAAGTGGCAGGACACTAGGTATCCCCCATTTATGTGCACATTAAGGCGAGAAGTTTAGCTGTCCTAGGTCTAGTCACCTCAGCGCAAATAATAGGGAGCATAGCAGTACGCTGCACCTTCGATGACGACATCTCAGCCCTCTGACGTGTTTCTGCAAGGGCCTTCCTTTCACTCCTTACTGCTCAGACAAGTTCGGTCGAAGGGCGACTCTGGTTATGGGGGCTATCTTGATGCTAGGTGGTGTGGCGTTAGAAGCTACTGCGTGGACTGTGGGCCAACTCATTGGGGGACGAATGCTTGGTAAGACAAATTGTATCACTTAGAAATTTCGCGGCCTTGAACAATTCTTCGTCTAGTCGGCACCGGGCTTATATTTGGCATTAATGCTGCACCATTACTAATTACAGAGCTTGCTTATCCCACGCAGGTCAGTCGCTGTGATCGTATGAGGAGATGTAACTTACGGGTTGAATCTAGCGTGGAAAGGTTACTTCCTTGTATAACACTATGTGGTATGGAGGAAGCATTGTGGGTGGGTGACCTTTTGGAGTACCGTCAGATTCATTCTTATGTCGTCTAGCTGCATGGGCTTGCCTTATAGCTTCGAACATGGCTTCCAATCCGATTTGGTCGTGGCGAGCTCCGATACTCATTCAAGCCTTGGGCCCCCTTCTACAAATATTCTTAATTCGGTACATCTTCCCTTACCTTTGGGCCACACACTGGCTTTGCTTACCGCCTTCGCGATAGGTTTGTTCCTGAAAGTCCTAGATGGCTCATGTCGAAAGGTTTGGTAAGCTGTCCCCATTTCGTCTTTGCCGGGGTATCGAGAAAAGCACACGACCAATAGGAAAAGGAAGCGGCACGAATACTTGCTCGTTTCCATGCCGTCGGGTTCGATGAGCGCGACCCCTTTGTCCAATACGAGATGGCACAGATGCGACACGCGCTCAATATGGAGAAGAGGATGAACAAGAATGCCTCGTTTGCCTCCCTATTTTCGACGCCAGGAAACAGGAAGCGCATGGCGATTATCCTCGGACTTGCATTATTTTCTCAATGGAGGTAGGGCCTTGACGTGGTCCTTCGAGGTCACCACACTCACGTTGCCTCTCAAACAGTGGGAACGGGCTTGTATCATACTATCTCAAGCTGGTACTGGAAAGCATGGACATCACTAACGTAAGGACACAAGCCACAATCAATGGTTGTCTCCAGGTGCGTTTCCATGTCGTTCAATCCCTACTGTAATTGTAGAATACGCTTTCTAGATCTGGAACCTTGCTGCGGCTCTGGCCGGGGCTCTTCTCGTGGATAAGCTTGGCCGAAGGACCTTATTCATAATTTCTAATGCTGGAATGCTGATATGTCGGTATCTTTGGACATTGGCCGTGGCGATGTACTAACGAACATCGCACACAGCATTGTCGGCGTGGACTCTCACCTCTTCTCTCATCCATGCGGACGATCAGCATCGTACGACCGTTCCCAAGAGTCCAGTCGCCAAAGGTTGGTCGGTATTGTCTTCTGTGCACATTGCTGACAATTCCCTTTCCCCACAGCCACCATCCCCTTCATTTTCATGTTCTACCTTTTCTATGATTTAGCTTATACACCTATGCTTGTCACATACACGCTGGAAATTCTCCCCTACGCCATTCGCGCGAAGGGTTTTGCGGTCATGGTTCGTTACGACCAAATCGCTCTCGTGCCATTACTCACTCACTCACCGTCCTCAAAGAATTTGACCGTATCACTTGCACTGGCAATTAGCCAGTTCGTGGATCCTTGGGCTCTTGATGCGATCGGTTGGAAATATGTGAGTCTTATCCTCTCCCTGGAACTTCCCCGCCTCATTGATCACACAGTACCTCGCGTACTGTGGATGGCTGTGCTTCGAGTTGGTCTTCGTTATCATATTCATAGTGGAGACACGAGGACGGACCTTGGAAGAAACGGCGGCGCTCTTCGATGGCAAGGATGAACCTGACAGCTTGGATGGGACGGACGGTGATCCCGCTATCATATCCAGACGTGGGACGACGTGGGACGACGACCAGGATGACGACTACATTTACACCAGCAAGACAGGCAAATTCGAGGCTTATGAGCTACAACGTCCCAAGTTTGTCTTGCAAAGGGACCGGTTAGGACACACTAAGAGCAGAGGTAGCGTATTCTCGTACTCCGGGCGAGTTTGAGAAATATTATGTCTGGAGCTATTTTTGATTTTGATGTGAGTGTAATGTCGACAAGAGGCGACCAGTGCGAAGGACGGTGATATCACAGTGAGTTGGAAACTATCCAGGGACAATATTTTGCGTACGCGATATTATGCGTGTTGACGTCCTTTGAGATTTGGGGGGTCTTCTAAATGGCTTTGGCGACACGGTTCATAACGGGACAGATCGAGAGGATCCCTTGATGCCATGAGGTTTTCGAATATGATGGGTCCTTAAAGAGTGGCCAACATGGGGTGGGTAGAGATGAAGACGTGGTCGTGTCCTATACTATGCATGGTAGGGGACCGTGACGATGTTAGTGATGGACGTCATCAGGTGGGGGGCCGATGAAATCAACCAGAGACAGCATTAATTTCTCAGAAATCGCGGGGTGGGGGTTTTTTTTTGGGGGGGAAAAACAGGAATGCCTTAGTGGGGGGCGATGTAGCGACGGACCAAGAGCAGAATTTGTCACGAGCCGACGTCGAAATTTTAGGTGACACAAGGGGGTGTTTGAGTTTTTCTTAGACAGGATGGGGAAGTTGTCCGCAATCGCAACGCAATTGAAAGCTATGCCCGAGACTAAGACTTTTTTTTTTTTCGGATTCGTCCCGTCCGGCGTGTTCGGATGTGAGTGCGAGGCCCCGTGAATGAAGGAACGGGACACTGTTGAAATCCGGTGGACGCGTCGGTGTGTGTGAGTTGGACAGAGGCAATTTCGTGTCTCGGATTTGTCCCCATTTGGTGTCTCGCGACCAGGGTGCAGCGACGACAGGGCAGGGCAGTGAGTTTGTGTGCTGGCAGTTGTCTGTCGGATTGTCCCCATTTGGTCTCGCGATCATTATAACTCTCGGTGTTACGCGAACGCGACGACAGGACAAGTCGTATTTATCCTACAACTACAAAGATGGATCCGCCCGCCCACCGTGCACATCTTTCGTTGTAGTAGATACAAGTAAGTGATCAAACTTCTTGTGAGCGCGTGTGCCGCAAGAGCGCAGCCCCTACGTATCGTTGATATGTATCATGGATACATGATCAGTCGCAACCGCAGCACTCACGACGCCGATTTATGGCCGCGGGTCCTGCTGATAAGGGACGCGCGGGCGGAAGACTCGGAATTTACATCAATAAACCCCGCGCGATTAATAGGGACGACTCAACCGATGACCGAGACCGTCAGGGGGATCTCCACTTATAGCGTAAGAGTGGCAAGCTTAAGCTCGGTTCAGTCTTGCAGATTCTCCACGCCCTGCAGTGATGGTCACTTGCCAACTGAATACAGCACACCACGAACACAGCACAAATCAGCCACGACACGGCGGAAGAAGATGTTGATCAGTCAGACCGAGCCCACAAAAGATGGTAACAGAGGGGAGATGGAAATGGAGGAGGGAGAGGATCGAGATGGAACGAAGATTTGGGGGGCGTCGAGCAGCACGCGACGCGATCGCTATGCGGTATGCGGTGGTCGGGATTGGCGGTTGACGGAGTGTCTCCAGTTGACACTAGCACTGTCCCACTGGTGGTCTGTCCCTGCATCCCCGGCTATCTCGACAACTTTTAATGACATTTACATAACCGTCATTCAGGCACCATCTTCGGAATTCCGCTTAGCAAGTGCTTTTTTTCTTGATGGCAGATGGACGCATTGAGATCCTCGATGATCCAGAGCGCAGACGACGCCGCATCAACATCTTCTACTCACTGGAGGCCGGCGCTGTCAATATCTGGGCTTCTCTGTGCCATAAGGCCTATGCAGATCTGACGGTGGCGTGCGTGCGGCGCAACGCGGTCAGAATAATACTTGTCCGCGGATCATGTCCACCGCCCTCCCCCCGCATTTTTTCTGCGTATACGCCATGGCTGTTTTTTTATGCCGCCACATTAGTTGAACCGGTTCGACGTACATCCGGCGTCCAGAACTCGATCAAGTTTTCGCAAATTTTCTCATCGTCTGCTGGAGATATCGGTCGGTCCCCATTATATAACTATCAGCATGTCACTCCTTTGCTAGTCGAGTTTCGCTCGCCCCTCCACCCACCCTTCCCTTTCCCTCTCTACCCAGGTACTTTTCTTCTGAGCTAGCTTGAGGGCATGCGTAGTTCAGTCTTGGACCACACCCTGACAAGTGCTATCCACCAAGGTCCATGGTGGAGACATCGTGGTGCGTATACGTCCTCCACGACTATTGATTGATCTTGACGCGGCTCTGTCTCAGGTGTCTTGCTCTTGAATCTCTACCTTATCCTTCCTTTGATCACCGGTTGTATCAATGGTTTTGACGGGTCTCTCGTTAATGGTAGATCCTGTTGCGTTCATCGGATGCCCTTGGCATGTTTACGTGACTCTCCGCAGGATTGCAAGTTCTCCCGCATGGAAAAAGCAGTTCCACGACCCAACTGGCAAGACACTAGGTATCTCACATTTATGTGTGCATTAGAGCGAGGAGCTTAGTTGTTGCAGGTTTAATCGGCTCGGCACAGATGATAGGGAGCGTAGTAGTACGCCGCGACTCGATGACAGTATCTCAGCCTATTGACGTGTGTGGTTCTCCAAGGCAATTCCTTTCACTCCATTTGTTGCGGACAAATTCGGTCGACGTGTGGCTATGGTCATTGGAGCCGTCCAGATACTGGGTGGTGTGGCGTTAGAAGCGACTGCATGGACTGTCAGTCAATTTATTGGGTCGCGAGTGCTTGGTGAGGCAAATCATATCACGTAGATCATTTCGCGTCCCTAATGCTTTTTTTTGCTTAGTCGGGGCCGGAATGGCGTTCTCCACCAGTGCTGCGCCATTGCTGATCGCAGAGCTTGCTTATCCTACGCATGTGGGTCACCACGACTGTATGGGGGAAGATTCAACTTAACGTGGGGTTGAATTTAGCGTGGAAAAGTTACTGCCCTGTATAACACCTTGTGGTATGGGGGAAGCATCGTGGGTGGGTGGTCAGACCTTTTGGCGTAGCGTCGCATTCGCTTATGTCGTCTAGCTTCATGGGTTTGCCTCATAGCTTATGACTCTGCGTCCGACTCGATTTGGTCGTGGCGAGCTCCAATTCTTGTTCAGATCGTAGGCCCCCTTCTGCAGATCATCTTGATTTGGTTCGTCTTCTCCCATAGACAACACACCAGCCATGCTCACCACCACACAATAGGTTTGTGCCTGAAAGTCCCAGATGGCTCATCTCGAAGGGTTTGGTAGGCCTTTATTCAGTCCCCCGTTGCGACAACGTCAGTCATCAGTTAACACCGACCTCAGGAAAGCAAGGCCGTCCGGATACTTTCTCGCTTCCACGGCTCGAACCGTCATGGGCGTGACCCTTTAGTCCAATATGAGATGGCACAGATCAGGCACGCGATCAGAATGGAGAAGGAAATGAACAAAATTACAAGTATATACCCTTTATCACTCCATTTGCCACACCAGGAAACAGAAGGCGCATGCGAATTGTCCTCGCAATTGCATTCTTCTCTCAGTGGAGGTATGAGTTGTAACCGTTATTCGAGGTAACCTACACTGACCACGGTTTCCAAAGTGGGAACGGGCTAGTTTCATACTATATGAATCTGGTGATGGAGAGCATCGGTATCACTAACACAAGGACTCAATCGACGATCGGTGGTTGTCTCCAGGTGCGTTTCTATGGCGTTCAAATCCCCTGTCGTGATGTTAGAATCGTGTTTTCAGATCTTCAATCTGGCCACCGCTTTGGTGGGAACCTTTCTCATTGACAAGGTCGGTCGCAGAAGGCTATTCATCATTTCTACGGCCGGAATGCTGCTATGTCTGTGTCTTTCGAACATTCGCTGTGGCTGTCGACATGCTTATGACATTTCGCGAACAGCGTTTTCGGTGTGGTCCCTCACCATCGCCCTTGTCCATGCGGACGATAAAAATACCAAGTCTCCCGCTGCCAGAGGTTGGTCGGCGTCGCCCTCCGAGCACACCCTCCTGACATTTTTCCTTGCCCCGCACAGCCACCATCCCATTCATTTTTATGTACTATCTTTTCTACAATTTGGCTTATTCGCCCATGCTTGTCGCATACACGTTGGAAATTCTCCCCTACGCCATCCGCGCTAAGGGGTTCGCGTGCATGGTTTGTTACAACCCCCGGTCTTCTGGTGCCGTCATTTCTGACTCGCCATCCCCCAAAGAATATGGGCATATCGGCAGCACTTGCATTCAACCAGTTTGTGAGTCCCCTAGCTCTAGACGCGCTTGGTTGGAAATATGTGAGTCTTATATCCGTTCGCCTTTTTTCCCCGGAACTTCCTGATCTCATTGATCCAGTATCTCGTCTACTGTGGGTGGTTGGTCTTCGAGTTGATCTTCGTTATCCTGTATGTGGTGGAGACACGAGGAAGGACCCTCGAAGAAACTGCGGCGCTCTTCGATGGTGAAGATAAACCTAACCGCCTAGCTCAGCTGGCCAGGGAAGCCATCGTCGTCTTCACGCCGGGTGTATCGGGTGTATCGTCGGACGAGCACGACGACGAGGTCATTTACCCCGGAAGGGGACTGGAAACCGAGTCCTATGAGCTGAAACGCCCTAAACTCATCATGGAGAAGGATCGGCAGGGATACACCAAGGGCAGCGAGAAGGAGCTTTCATACACGGACTCAGTTTAAGGAAACGTCGTGTTGTTTCTGGATTCTATTTTATTTTGAATAAGTATTGTGAAGAATGGGCTCAATTGAATTCACGGATTTTATGGTTGCTGCAGCTATTTCACTTGTGTGCGCGTGCGCGGAACCCAGACTTCAAGTGAGCCCAGCCTGCACGTGAACGTTCCCCATCCATCGCTATTAGTTGCCACGTGCCTGCTCGGTTCGAACAATCCAACATATTCGGTCTGGCGCTTCGGGCATTGTCAAAATGGGCATCGCACACATTCGGTCAGGAACATACCTCCCCGACTCTCATCCGAATGGAACACACTGTTTCAGGGACGACGCTGTAAAAATTGGGGGCCTCCTTAGCGAAAAAATGGACCCATAACAAATGTCATATCGGACGAACTCCGCCTGTTCGGTGCTCTTCGAAACGAGAACGGCACAACCGGCGTGGGAAACGTCTCCCATGCGGACGAACCCGATACACGAGGAATGTTCGAAGTAATCTTGCAACCCTCCGTGCGCGAAATCCTTTCGTGCGCGCATGAGTAGCCGGAGACCCTGTGCGGTCGACGCATCATAGCATTCGTTGTTCGGATATAAGTCACCGTAAAACACGCAGCTGTCAGAAGCGTCCGTCAGCAAAATTGTAATTTGAGATAGTCAGTCCACACGAAAACGGACGGATGGCCGTCACCACGTAGGAGGATCAAGGCATAAGCTTGTAATTTGAAGGAGGTCTCGACCTAGCCGAGCTCAAATCAATAGCATATTAGGAGTAGAGGTCGCGTACCCAACTCTCCAGGGATTGTCCTATTTGCTGATCGAGGAAAAGTTTGAACCCCTTATATTAGAGTTTGATGGAAATGCGATTTACCGTGCTGCTCGACTGAGTAGGGACAGTGAGTGATGCAAAGAGTAGTACCTGCTTACTCATGGTTATCGACAAAGGTCACCGCATCATTTGGGCGGGCCTTGAGCAGCGTATTGTCCAGGATGCGCCGCAGATCGAACTGTCTTCTGCTGGCATGGTAAAAATTATCGTGAAGCGGGACATCAAAGAACGCTGTCTAGAAACCCGCTAAGCGGGGCAGGAGTAGACGGAGCATAGAACATATACCTGTCCTTGAAACGCATAGACCCACGAAAGAACTCGTACTAGGCTACGAATAAGACGATTAGCGCTTTTTCGTAGCCCAGATACGAAGTCACACTGACATTGGTGACCAGTACTCCGCCACCATGAACGCGCGCGAGTGGCCATCACGCGTGCGCACCTGCTTGATCTGCATAATAGATCGCCATGAGCACGCCAGCGAGCGCGACGACGGGTTTATCGCGACGATCGCACCCATTGCAAAAGGAACTTGCGGTCCATGTGCTTGATGGCATCAAGGCGGAAACCCGCACCACCTGTGGTCTGGACCATCATCCATCAGCAAGTCAGATCGATGGGAGATGATATGGAAAGGAGAAATACCCGCAAAACCCAATCGGACCAGTTGTGCATATCTTCCTGGACATCGGGATGCCGGAAGTCAACCTATGGGGCATGTCAATCGTGGTAATCGAGGTCGTGACGAACGATCCAACATCTGCGCCGAGTAGATAGTCGTAGTTTCCAAATTCTCTGTCTACGTTTGGAGACCAGCCCTTGTGACCTTTTCCTACGATCCTGTATACTTCTCGCTTCCGCGCGCGCTGATCCCAGTCAACACCTGCGAAAGGCGAAGTCATTCGGGGCGCTTGATAGATTGAGGGGTGTCTACCTGTAAAGTGTTCTTGAGTCCAACAGAGCTTGCTGTACTGTGGGTATGTAAGCCGAAGAGAAGTTATACCTTGCGGTGGAAACCTATTTACTTTGCCGCCACGAGAGCTGTAGTCGAACCCCGTCCATCCCTGCAACAAAACGGCTCGAACGGAAACGTCGTTACACGATTGGACCCGGGAGTACCTCGATTTGCTTGGGAGGTCCAATTTCTCTCAATCGGTTGCCATTATCGACCGGGATAGCATTGAAGCATTCAATCCTGTCAGCACCAGCTTTATGCTTGGAGGTGTTGAGGAACTGCATTCGTTACACTAAACGCAGACCTACGTTCATTACAGCATCAATCAAGACATCGATGCCGTTTTGTTTTGCAACAGCTATTGCCCCGACGAGTTCATCCTTCGAACCCCACCGGGTATTAGTCGTCCCCTTTTGATGAAATTCACCCAAGTCCCACTGTGAGGGAATACTCCGCTAAGAAAAGCCAGCTCAGATGACGACGGATGAGAATTACTAGATCATATGCGTCATAACCCTGCGATTTCTGAGGAAGCTTAAGGTTAGAACTGTTGGGTGACATTTTTGAGGAACACACGTCATTCGTTCCCTTATTGGGCGGGGGCAACCAAACTTGGGTAACGCCGAGTTCTGCGAGTCGTGGGACTTCGTTTTCGAAATGCTTCCACCAGCTCACGTCAGGGCGAGCACTATCCCATGTAAAGAATTGTATCTTTTTGGGGTTAGATAAGATATGCCTCCCAAATTCTGGAAGAATTACCATGAGAGGATTTTTTGTGTTGTTGTCAGGGCCCAGAGACATCCACGTCAGGGAACCAGGGACATCTCGGCTCACTGGAAACCATGCAGCGAGCTTCGAAAGCATCTTAACGTACTGCGACTCGCGGACACGGACACTTTACTGCTGCGGCGGTTCATGGGCGTTCGAGCTCAGCCGGCAGTCGCCGATCGTGCATAACTTTTTTCAGCCACGAGCGGCCACTTTCTTTGCTACGTGCACCACAACATCATTGAGAGACTTCTTGCTAGCGACTTCAGCTAGCTTATGGGATGTTTCGGTTCGAAGTGCACGATATGAACAGGCCTCTTTAATCGCTCTAGTCGCGCTAATCTACGTCGACGGGAGTTTCATGATGTGGCGACAACCCATTACTAGCATTACTAGTCGTCGATGTAAATATGACCAAATAAAACGCAGTTGTCTCGTTTGTTTCCGGCTCCGGATTGCGACACATCGTGCACTGACTGTGTACCGGTGTACCTCTTGCACCTTCTCCGCTAATCCTATCATCATGGAGGAAAGCATCAGCCTTGAGGAAACCAACAAGATTCGTATCTCTCTCGGTCTCAAACCCCTCACCGATGACTCCGCACCTTCTGATGACAAGGAGAAGCAGGCTGAGACCAACTATGCGAAACAGCGAGAGGCAGAGACGAAGCAACGCGAGACAAAGTGCGTCCCTTTCCTCTTGTAATTCGTCGTTGAATTGATCGTATTCTCTGTACACCAGACGAATTCAGGATCGCATTGCCAAGTGAGTGCTATTTCTCTGACTCGCCCTGCTGTTACTTCTACCGCGCCCTTTGGGCTTTCAGGGGGCCCGCTATTTGATTACGGGCTTGCTCATGCAATGTTGGCAGGGTGAGAAACAAGCGAGAGCTCAATGCGTCCCTCAAGGGAGCTACTTTGGGTGACGCCGATGCGGACACAGACGATGCGTTGAAATGGATAAAAAAGAGTAAGAAGAGAGAAAAGGAACTGGCGAAGAAGCGACAGGCTGAGCTTGAGAGCATGGACAAGGCCTTTCAGGAGGAATACACCGAAAGTGAATCAAATCCTCGTTTCGTCTTTGCATGCCACTGATATCGATGTCTCGCAAGGGGACTTGGAGGGTTTGAAAGTCAGCCACGACCTTAGTCAGCTGGAGGACGGGGAATCCCATGTGCTCACCTTGAAAGATAGTCGGATTCTTGATAATGAAGGTGATACATGCCATCATTCCCCTCCATCCGTCCCACTTACCACTTCTTTTAGATGATGAACTGCAGAATGTAGAAATAGCAGAAGCGGACAGAACGAAAGAGCGGAACGAGCTCAAGGTCAAGAGGCGGGACTATACCGGTTACGACGACGAGGAGTTTGTTGAGGGTCGGGAAGGCATGAAGAGGCGCCTTTTATCGAAGTACGACGAATTCTTAGAGGGACCCAAAGAAACAGTGAGTATCAACGGAGTCGATTTCTCGCGTTCCATTTACCGGAAGTTTAGGGCTTTCGACTTGGTAGTTCACTACCTTCAAATGTCCCTGATACACGAATAGAGGAGCAAACAGCCGCGCCGGTAAACAGGGCGTTACTCTCCATCGATTATACCAGTATGTCGTCATCGAGTCTGCGTGTACCGTCACTTACTGGCTTTCAAGAAAACATTGAATCTTCTGATTATCTCCAAAATGGTGACCCTGGCTTTAAGAAACCCAAGGTACGATGTCTTTATTTTGCCTTCAGATTCGGATTTACAACAACTTCATCAGACTAAAAAAAAGCGCCAAACACGAAGGATTGCCGACGACTCTGACATTGCTCCTGTTGGTGATCAGATGGAAATAGACGAAAAGCCGGTTGTCCCTCGTGTTCGTGATCTGAACGTGAATTTTGTCGATGACGATGAACTGCAAGCCGCACTTGCTAGCTCCCGCCGGGCTAAAATAAAGACAAAGAAAATCACCCCGGAGGAGATAGCCAAACGAAGTCGGTTTTTTACTATGCGACATGTCTATCCTGCTGATAACTGGCTTTTTCAGTTGCCGAGGAACGTACGCGTTCAGAAGAACGCTCTACCACCGATATCGTCAAGGCAGAAAGTGGCGAAGCAGATGGTGAAGACCCTGGTGGCCTAGTATTCGATGATACCTCGGAGTTTGTGCGAGGAATCACTTATGATCCTATCACGGTCAAGAAGGAAGCACCTGAAGCTGATGCACCTGCAACATCGACAGTGATGAAGCAGGCCTCGCCCGATGGGGATATCCCGATGGAGGAAGCCGAGGAACTCGAAGCCGGTGAGGTGGTAGTGAAGGAGGAAGATGACGATGACGATGACGATGCAGTGTTGAACGCCATCGAGACGCGATCCGTGTGACTGAGGCAGAGGAGAAATCCGCCGCGGAGAACGGGGATGTCGGCGTTGGCACGTCTTCAGAGCAGACATTCAGTACTGGCATGGCGTCGACACTCAATATCCTTCGACAACAAGGCCTCGTTGCGACGCCGAGCGACGATCAGGTCGATCGCGAGCGTGTCCAATTACAGCGCGATTTATGGCTCGCTGAACAGCGCAGACGCACTGCACAGCGAGAAGTCGAGCGTCTCAGGTCGCGAGGTTCAAGCAAGGATCAGGCGCAGCGCGAGTATGAGAACCGCTTACGAGACCAACAGGAAGCACGGGCTAACCTGGAAGCCTTTAAAAACTACAAGCCAGACGTCAATATCGTATACCACGATGAATTTGGCCGAGCACTTGATTGGAAGGAGGCTTGGAAAGCGCTGTCCCACAAGTTCCACGGCAAGGGTTCGGGTAAGATGAAGACTGAGAAACGTCTGAAGAAGATCGCAGAGGAGAAAAAGAAAGAAGCGATGGCAAGTGGCGACACGCCCCTAAGCATGAACAAGGCGTTCCAGATTCGCCAGGAGAAGACAGGCCAGGCGCACTTCGTCCTATCGGTTGGAAACAGAGGGTGAGCTAATTTTTGCTTCCTTGTCGCATATCTGACAAAGGTCTTCAGTGCCGTCCCACAAGCTGCAGAGTTTCTCGATGCACAACCTCTCTCGAAGGGTAAGACAGAAAAAACAAAGAGCAAGAAGAAAGACGCGAGCAAACTTACGAACAAGACCATCGACAACGGCTTCATGACTGTGCCCGCTCCCTACGCCGCGCACAACGACAGTACAGGCACCAGTCCCGCACCTTCCCTTCCTGGGACCGAGACTGGCTCCCCTGCCCCACGACCCGGGTTCTCCCGAATCAAATCTACGGTGGTGTCTGATGCAGTATCAGGAAGCGGGACTCCTGTCTCTGCAGAGCGTTCTAAGGTAGCATTTGGGTTCTCCTCGAAGAGAAAGGCTGCGGAGGAGGCGAGCGGGACGCCCCCACCAAAGACTGCCAGGCATTAGGAGTTTTGTTTATTGGGGGTTTTCGGACGCCCACTATGGTTAGACCTATACATAATATCACAGTAATGTGCAGGCATAAATTGAAGACTATTGAGTTTATTGCTGATAGTGTCCCTTTACCCACAGGCGGGGGGTCCTAAGTGAGATGGATACTACTCGGGGAGATGGAGATGATATGATACGAAATGCAGCAATCTAAAAGAAAGTACGGAAGCACAACCAACTATAGCTATACAGCAATTACCACCATCCGGAAGGAACTTAATATACATAGCGAGAGGATCGGATCAGTGCCTGGTTCTTTACCGTAAAGGAAGGCCGACTACTAGAATTACCAGTAGTTGAGGCTATGACCGTGCCGAATCGGCGCTGGTACTACTCGGTCGCTTTGCCTGGAGTTCGGCGAGCACGCGCTCGCGCTCGCTGCGCCAGCGGTCGAGCTCCCCGCGCAATTTTTCGACGCGGACCTCGTTCATCGGGTGACCGGAGCCCACGATTTTCAGCGTGAACGCGCGTTGGGACTCGTTTTCGCGGGTTTCGCGGTGCTCGCGGTCAAAGGCAGCGGATGCGACGCACTCGGAGCCGTGATAGGCCTCCGCGCGGTCCTCCCAGAACTGCACGGCCTTACGCGAGTCGAAGCCGGCGTGGGCGAGCAACCTTTGGGAAAAAAAAAAAAAGATTAAAGAATATAACAGAATATCGTTAGCGTTCAGGTTTGGGGGCGAATAGAAAGGCTCTGCCTAGGCAGGTGAGTGGGGAGGAAGGGGGGGGCCCTTACCTTGCAGATACGACGTCCGCTTCTATCTCCTGCTTCATGCTCGTGCAGTACTCGCCGAGCTTCGAGAGCTCTCCCGAGCCCGCTTTGCCCAAGTCCGCGACGGCGTCGTTGACGAAGGGGCCGAGGAGCATCGTGACGGGAAAGACGAGCGCGCGGATAAAGTCCGAGAGGATGGAGAGCACGCCCGGCACGAATATCGTCATCGAGGACAGCGTCTCGAGGTGGTGCGAGAGCACGAGGTGCGACAGCTCGTGCGCGAGCAGTATCGCCAGATCCGTCGTCTGCTCCGGCGTCGGACGGTGCTGCGCTGGCGGCGGCGGCGCCGCGGCGAAAAAAAGGCCGCCAAAGAGCCTGGACCAGAGCGACTTGTTCACGGACGACGACCCGGACCCGGACCGGCCCCCCGCCGCCGCTGGCATCAGGAATCGCACCGGGGGGTGCTTTGTTGTGTTTCGAAAGGATGTCGTCGAGAAACCCGAGAAAACGACGATGCCGCCCGCACCGTCGGGTCCAAACCCATAGGAAAACGCATTGCTGGCGTCCGGATCGTCCACGACGATGAGAGAATACGGCGGGCCGGCGATGACGTGCGACGGGGCGGACCAGTTGCTCTGCATCAGCTGGCGAACGTACTCGGCCGCGCGAGGTCGCGGCCGCAGGGGATACTCCGCGGGGGGCGGGAGCGGGACATCGGCGTCGCCCCGTTCGAGCCAGACGGGCGCCAGGGACCTCTCGTCACCCAGCTTCGGTATCACGGACTCGAGGGTGCGGAGGGTGTCCCTGACCCAGGCGTAGCGCCAGTCAGAGGGTGGCACGATTTTTGGCGGACCGTGCTTGGAAATGATCTCCCCGACGGCGCGATACCAGCCAGAACCAGCCAACTGGGTCGCAATGTCGTCCTCTTCCTCGGGGGAGAGCAAAATCAATCGCCACCTACCAGAGATTCATCAGTGAGCAACGGCAGCGGGTAATGGTTTTTTTTTTCCTTTTGAAAAAAATGGGAGGAGAATGAAAATGTTACCTTCCAGTTAATGGCGTTCTCTCCAGGCTCGCGATAACCGCGGCCCAAAATAGGATGCACGGGGTAAATATGAGGGCATGGAAGATGATGGTGCGCCTGCGGATATTCTGCAGTAGCTTCCCCCGATTCGCTACAAACTCTTTCACTGGGAGCGGGAGAGTGCTATCTCCCGACTCTTTCTTCACCATTTCGATCTTCTTGAGAATCTTGCGCGACGCATGATTCTTCACCAAGAGAACGGGAATGAACGTAAGCGCAATGCGACCGGCTGTGCGGATGACCTCGAGTACTGCGGACGACTGAAATTCAAGAGAGAGGAAGACTCGTGAACCGATGTGGGCGCAACGAACAACTGCGGGCTGACCTTCAAGGTAGCTAAAAGCCCGATGAGGATGGGCGATCCTTGCACACTTGGGGTAGAATGGAAGGACTGGGACGAGATATAGGAAGGATGGCGCCTCGACTGGCAGGACTGGCAGGATTGGCCAAGTTGGAGAAACGCAGTACTTGACTGGATAGGTACACGAAGACAAAAGTACTTAGAGGGTGGACGCGGTGGACGCTTGGAGGAGTGCGTGTGGTGCGCGCGCGCCGCCGCGTGTTGCGCTCGAGGCGGACACGAACGCGACACGGGGCGAAGTGAAGGGCGGATTACTTGACGGAACATGGCGCATGGCCTGTGAGGAGCAATGGTGAGGCCGCGCTAAGTTGACCGTTCAGTTTTGTCGAAATATGATTGATTGAATTGAATAAACGGGCGTGCACCGCATCTTATCAGATAGACTTCCGGATCCGCCCCTCCGTCCAACCGCCCGTTCCCTGACTCGACTGAGCTGAGAAAGCACGCCTTGCTGATTCGTAATAAGGTTCGCGTATGACCTGCCTCACCACGCTGGCAGGTCCCAAACATCGCCTCGCCATTGGCCCAAAGGGTAAGGTCTACGACGCGCGTCTGCGGCAAAATGATTGTTCTCCCGTCCGAGTCACGCGTGTGCACATGGGAAAGTGGATCCACCTCAACATTTACAACGAACCCTTCAAAAAAAATTACGACTCCAGTCATTCAGAAATGAAGGTAGCCTCATTATAAGAAAATCCCTCCACCTCCAACCCTGCTGCAAGGCCAGGTACGATTAAATCGGGTCCCCTAAGTACGAGTTTTGCCGGATTGATCCACTGCACCACTCGTTTCAGCGCCCACTGGAGTAATCGAGACGAGAACTGCGGGGCGCACGTACCTGGTATATATATGGCTTTGTTCCCGCAACGTAGCTCACGACTGTCTTCACCACCGTCGGTATTTCTGCGAGGACATCGACCTTCTCAATCAAGCCCTTGGGCTCACTGGGACCGCCTACGTCCACCGTGAGGCTGCCTTCAACCAACCCAGGTACATCAGGAACAATGGAAGGAGCCGCCCAACGGAAGACAAGTTCGGTAGGCTGCGGATAGCCAGTGTCCGGGTCGTGCACCCCCTTCACATGCTGTGCTCGAGAGACAAGGTCCGCCTTGTCTGGCTGGTCTTCATCAGGCCATTTTGTCTCCGCAGTAACCGTGGCGAGCTTTCCGCCAATGACAAGCCCTCCGACGTTGACACTGACATAACCAGAACCTGCGCCCTTGCGTCCGTATGCATTTGTTGTCGTAAACTCCATCTGCACTGCGGAGACACCGCCGTGCGCAGGGCTTTGAAAATGGGTGAAATTCCAGCGCGACGCTACGAGATTCGGGCGCATGCCCTGGATCGCGTGTACGAACATACCAGGGCCGTCGACGGCAAGCGGCTTGCCATTTACACTTATTTTCCCAGATGTCCTCGTGAGGGGCCAAAAGCGATGTACGACGTAGCCCTCGGGCTGTGCAGCATCGGGCCCAAAGTACGAGTAGCCCCCGTCGGGGCCCTTGCCAATCTTGAAACCGGGCACAGCTACGGGTCGCCTAACTTCGATGGTGATCTGCACCTCGTCTGAGAGGTTGGCGGAGATAGTGTACGATTCAGGATAGTCTGTACCGGCGTTGTCCGCGTGGGTGATTGTGAATTCATCAGATTTGCTCGATCGCTTGTCCAAGTCGGGAGGAGGCGTCACGAAATTGGATACATTAACAGAGCGCCACGTCTTCTCTCCTGTCCCAGGATTGAATACCTTGAATGTGAACTGGATGGTAGGATACCACACCCTTTGACCGGCGTAAGTCACGTTTCCGAGTTAGGGATAATGGGCGCACCCGATGGATGAATGAATGATTTGGCACATCACGAACGACCCGTCTTCTAGTATCGTATACCAGATCTGCGTCTCCGTCACGAAGCCACTTGCGCATTTCCACTCGAGGTCTGCCGGCTCCAATTCGCCGTACAACTCATCGGAAGAGAAAAGAGAGGAGACAGGCAGAAAATTAGGTGCTTGTGGATCGACAGGGGGGGCTGACCTGAGCAATCGTCACGTATAGCGGGCTCTGATGCACCTGAAGACTTACGAAAAAAACGACGAAAACATGATGTATAGGGTGAAGAGATACCAGCCGTGGACGGGGACGGGCCGGGATTGTCCGACCGGCGATGGGGGTACATGCGGATAATTACGTAACTCAAACCACATCCAGCCTCGGTCGTTTGCTCCCGCTACCATCTGCTTCTTCCCTCATCAATGCAGCAGGCCCACTCTGTCCGAGGCTAGGAGTAGGGAGAGTTCGTTCTCGCACTCTGGGAATCGACATTGAGGAGCTGCTTCCGTAACACCAGGGAAATAGTCAGCTGTCTCATCACGATACGTGACTCTATCTGCGTCGGCAATATGTGAAACCTGGGATTCAACGCCCATAGATTATATCAGAGACAGAGATTCAACTCATGCGAAGAAAAGAAAAGCTTCTGACTGGGGTGTCAAATTCTTCCAAGATGGCCCAAGACAAGTCATTTGAAAACACGGTTGGCCCAGACGAGGGAGTCGCGGGATCGGGCGGCGTCGACGTCTCGGTATTGATGCGACAGAATTTCAGGTTTCCGCTCGTCAGGGCGTCTCTCAGTTCTCTATTTTGGCTTGTCGAAAGCGTGGAGGGGTTCTGCATGGGAATAGCGGGTGGCCAGCCTTCGAGGCGAACGCCATAAACACTTAGATTGCTATGATTTGTCCACTTCATCTCGGCGTTGCGAATGTTAGACGTCGATCTATCGTGACAACGTGTTATTGCCATGGAAAATAACAGGAATACCAGAGACACGCCTTAGCAAAGTGCGCACTCTCGCATACACTTCTGACTTTAGGGAGTGAGCGGTCTCTTTCTGCCGGGAAGGAATTCCAGTTCCATGCAGTGCAACATGGGACGAAGGAGAAAAGTTCTGGGCTGTAGAAACCGCCAGAGATTTCAAGGCTTTCACTCCCGCCAAGCCGCCGCCACGTAGACTTCTCCAGAACTCTCTGCCAAGCGGGCTCCCCCCAAGGAAACCCTCATCTTCCGCGTCATTAGGGTTGATAGCGAGGACGAATGACTGTACGCCTGCGGTAACTTGCAGGGACTCTAGCACCCAGAAGTTGACAGAAGAATGTCATGGACTGCGATCGCCGCCGCAGACGTCAGTGAGAGAAAGGTATGACGTAACCTGAGTCGGAAGACACACTGTTCTGTTGACGTGTCGGTGTGGGGGTTGTGTCACCGAAGAGGTACTGGGCATGTCTTTCCGCAATGTGACGCCGAACCTGAGGTGTATGAACTTTAGGTATCACTCTGTAAGGGGAAGTCGTGGTCCGCAACCCACTTGATCATATGGGATATTCTCTCGTGTGGAGAACGCGTTAATGTCGGCTAGCGTTTTCTCTGTGAACGCATCCAGTCGCTCCAGGAACAACTCGTTAGAGGTCGAAGCCTCATTCACTTCAAAGCTACTCATAAAGTCAATATGTGGCTCCGTCAGATTGGACGGTGTCAGCACAGAGGTTCGATCACAGAACACGGCAAGATGCTACCGAACGAATCGCAAAGTAAAGCGCTGAGTGGGACATGCGTGCCACCTGGAGTGAGCCTGAGACCCGAGAGGTCAAGCGAACTGGCGCATCCCGCCAAGGGGATTGCCGAGACTTGCGACCGGGGCTTTGCTGTCTTTGCACCGTCATCGATGGGTCGGACCCGTCCCAAAACTCGCAAAGCCCGTCCGCCCGCCGCCGAGCTAACAGAGACACAGCGAGAGAAGAATCTGAACCGACCGTCGAGGCTTTACTCGAGAAAGCTCAGGAGTTGATCGTCCAGTGCGATTATAATCTTGCAGGGAAATTCGCTGAGCGTGTGCTACAACGTGCTCCTGATAATGTCGTGGCAAGGAAATCCTAGGTGTCGTGCAACTCGAGACGGGGTTGTTGGACGCAGCCAAACAGGTGCGTTTCGCATCTTATTACATGAATCCGCGTTCGGTGTCTGACCCCGGTTTCAATGCTAGACGTTCTTATCGTTGCTGCCGCCACATCCGGGCGCACCATCCCCACCCCCGCCCGCTGCGCATCTATATCTCGCCCAGCTGAGCGATAACGACCCGCGGACGGCGCTGAGGCACTTCGCGGCCGCCGTCGACATTTTGACGCTTCAGCTGAAAGGGAAGGACCGTGCGGCCTCCTCCATTCCGGTGAAGACCGACGAGGACGAGACGAGGCGGACGATCGTCCGCGCGCTCATCGGGCAAGTCGAGATATGGATGGACCCGGCGCATGACTGTGGTGGGCTTTTTTTCGTTTTCGCGCTCGTTGCAGTTTTTTGGCGGAGCGTTTATCTGGCTCTCCTAGCTTTGACCCCGCTGCAGAATCCAATTGCGAAGAACTTCTGAAGTCCGCACTCCAAGTCGAATCGGAAAATACGGAAGCATTGCAGACGCTCGCGTCCGTTCGCATGTCTCAACAAAGGCCCGACGAGGCGAAGGGGATCCTCGAGAAAGCGTGGCTCTCATGGAAAGATTTAGACGCGGGTGCGTGCAGCCACCTCTTCTCTGTCCGTGCCTCATCCGAATCATCTTCCGTAGATGACGCCCAGTTGCCTCCCATATCCAGTCGACTAAACCTCACCAAGCTGTTTCTCGAGCTGTCACTTTTCACACCCGCCTTGATGGTCTTACAAGGTATCATGGCTTCTGACGACGAAGAGGTCGAAGCTTGGTATCTAGAGGGCTGGTGTTTCTTCCTTATGGCGGAGCAAGCCCGCGAACAAGGAGGCAAGATTGACGAGCTCACATGGGAAGAACTTGCCAAGGACTCGCGGGATTGTCTGGAGACATGCAAAACAGTGCGTTCCCTTAGGTCGTCCTGCGATTTTGTGATCCCATTTCCTACATTCTAGTTACATATCAATCAAGGGCATCCCGACATTCCTATACGAGAACATGTTAAAGAGCTCATATCGAAATTAGAGGTGCTGGGGGTAAAGCCCTCTTCCGAAGACGATGGCCAAGACGACGAAGATTGGGAAGACCACGAAGGAAGTGATGAGAGTAACAGTGATGTGGAGATGTCGTAGATCGCCATCTGTGCTGTAGTTATATCCTCTCACTATCTCCGTTTTCCGTTAAAAGTAGCGTATGTATTTTGAATGTTGAAAGTGACAACGCGTCTAAAGTCTCATTACCGAGTTTGGCGCCGCGTAATCCTGGCCTCGAGTCAAACTCTGATACAGTAGTGCTTAGTGCTGCTATATAGGTTCCCACTTCCTCGTGGAGGGAAAACCAACCCCCCTCTAGCCATGCAGTTTTCACCATTATCAGCCGTATTTCGACGACCATCCGTCCGCAATGTCTGGCTTGTTACAGCGACTACACCTAGCAGAAACACATGGTTCTCCCGTCGCATCCTAGCCGCAAGCACGCCGCGAAGAACCTATGCTTCCGAGTCTGTAGCTCCACCGCAAGGGCCCTTCAAGCCCAAGGCCCACACCCCGCTCCGCCGCACCGCGGCGGACTCCCTCTCGATCCGCGCGAACCCCAAGCCGACCCGGAGCGAAATACAGCCGATCTCGACGCTCGCGACGGCCGAGCGCTACCTCCTGACGCGTCTGCGCACGCGGCTGCCGCCGAGTGCGCGCCCGCTGCACGACGCGTACTGGGTGCCAAAGTGGAGCGCCGGCGGCAAGGGAGAAGGTGAGGGAGGGGAGGGGGAAGGGGGAGGGGAAGGGGAAGGGCGCAGGGAGGGCGAGGTGTTTGTGTTTGGCAACGGGAGCTTCGTGTGTTGGGGCCTCGCGGAGGAGGACGCGGTGCGGTTCAGGAGGGACGTGTTGGTGCCCGCGAGAGCGGAGGTTGGGCCCCTCGCTGAGCCCGAGACGGAGGAGCTGGAGTTCGCGACCGATCCCTCAGAGTGCGTGTTCCCTTTCCCTTTCCCTTTCCCTTCCCTTCCCTTCTCATTTCTGATTATTATTTTTCTGGTCTATGTAGGAAGACGCGGGTGCAGGGAGACCTGATCATCCTCGGGGGGGCCCACAACCGACCGACGCAGAGAATCTCCCCGGTTCGTTGCCGCCCTCCGCGTTCCCCCAGGAGACGGTCTTGGCGCGTTACGCGTTCTCGCAGGCCCTCTCGCGCTCGACCGCGCTCTCAGCGCTCGAAACCTCGCTCGAGGACTACCTCTCCTCCATGTCGTCCCTCCCGCTCGCGCTAGAGAAGACGGGCAAACCGGGCATGGGCCGGCGCGCGCTCGTCAAAAAGCTGGGCGAGCTGCTGCGCTTCCGCCAGGGCCTGAACCTGAACAGGGAGAACTTTTCCGAGACGCCAGACTTTTATTGGGATCGGCCGGTGTTGGAAGGCAAGCGCGCACTGCTTTTTCTTTTTCTTCCCCCACTTTTTTTCATTTCAAGGCTAACGACGGCGATGACCACATAGGCTACTTCAATTCTTTGAGCGCTGCGTTGGAAGTCAGGTCCCGGACGCGCGGGGTAAATGACAAGATAACGTATGCAGCTGAGGTGCAATCCGTCCTTCGGCAACTTCTGCATGAGGTGAGTTTTATTTTCTCTCCAGCCACCACCGCCAGGGGGATGAACACGATGTCGCAGACGTCTAGCGCTCGGATGGAGCTCGTCATCATCGCGCTCATAGCGGTCGAAGTGGTCATCGTAAGTTACCCTTGTGCCAATATTGTTCTCTATGATTCATCCGGTCATATAGGCTCTCATCCGGGATGCTCCTGAGTTGTTCCATTTGTAAGCCGAAAAACGGCCGCAACATTCATAAAATACTTGCATATTATTCCACAGTAGATCTGCATCACATCTCATACTAGCCACGTCTCATTATTTTGTCCAACCACATGCAATACCTTGTCGCAGCGTACGGTATATTCATGTCTGTACAATACAGCGCATACCACTCTCCGCCTAGACCGCCCAGTCATCAGCCCTTTCGGAATGAAGATGCAGATCTGCTTGCCAACGAGCGGGGTGGCACCTTCACTGGCGAAAGTTCGGTCGGTATGTCCAAATTACCTCCCTGAACAAATGTCATCGGCGTCGTGACCGAGTCGCAGGAACCGGACAATGATGTGCGACTCACCAGATTGAACTGATTTGCCCAATCGAGCGAATCTGGTTTCGCAGAGGCAAAGACATTCACGTTCAGCTTTCTCATCTTTTTCTTCTTGGGCACCGCAGCGTCATCCGCGTCCGTGTCCACGTCCACATCGGTGGGATGGGACTCGCTGGCTGCCATGTGGCGCCGTTGACTTTTCGATTTGGTCACCTTGGTGGCCCTGTCGCTCGTGCTTTCTACCACCTCGATGCCATCGTCCTCTTGCTGTGCCTTGCGCTTCCCTTTGTTGACCGGGGCCGGTGGTTGGCTCTTCTGCCGGCTCTTACTCTTGTCGGGCTTCTTGGTGACTTTCTTGCTGTTCCCGTCTATCGTCGAGGTTCAGAATTCGAGGGCGCGAGGGAAAATAGGTTGCCTGTGATTACCTGGCTCTTGGACCGGAACGGACTTGCCACTGGCCTTGGCTTGATTATTGCTCTCTGCGGGGCTCTTGACCTCGGTTTCGTCTGGTCCACGATCGGACTGCACCCGTGAACGTGACCTCGAGCCATTTTTCTGCGAGAGTGATTAGGATCAGAAAAGGGACCAGGTAGGGATTGTGCCCCACAGATTGCGAGTTTGCGCTCAGCATTTCGATCTGCCGGAGTGCTTTGTCCAATTTCTCCTTGTAATGTTGAGATTGTTCTTCGAGCAAAGCAGCTTCTTCTTCGGCTTTCGCTGTCTTATCCTGAGCGAGGCTCAATATCAGAGAGAATAAACGCATGCCATCATGCTCATACCGTCTGCTCTTCTAGTGCGGCCACTAACTTCTTCACCTTCTTGTTCGCTTTGGTATCCCCAGAATCACCGTGCTGGTTCGTGTCTGCTGCAGTTTTAGTCTCTTCAGCAATCCGCTGTCGATGGAACAAACTTCAGAAGGTAGCGTTTGGAAGTTTGACGCGAGGACGTACGGCTTGCTCCTCCAAAGCCTGCTGTAATTTCTCTATCTTCTTGTGCTCCTTCTGAATGGCCTTCTCATGTGCCAATACCTTGTTATGTTCTTCGGTCAATCGGGACTCTAAACTTTTCACTTGGCTCTCCAAAGCGGCGCGTTGTTTGTGCAATTCCTCCACCTGGGCCCCGCCACGATCATCTAGCGACTTCCACTTCTCGACCTGGAGTTTGAGGGCAGCCTTCTCTTGCTGAAGCTCGTTGTTCAATCGTTCCTTCTCGGTAAGACCCGTCTGAGCGTCCTCAAGGTGCAGCGTAAGCCTCTCCACGTTTGTGCGAGCAGATGAGAGCTGGGTTTGCAAGGCAGCGTGTTTGGTACGCATGTCGATGGCCTGTTCCTGAACAAAGAAACAGGGGGGGTAAAGACACGCGCGTAGGCGATCGAGGAAGAAGCATTGAACAGCACACCTCAGCCTCCTCCTTCGCTTTCTCCGCGTCGCGCAACAGAGTTACTTTCTCCTTCAGCTCTCGCATGCCTCTGGCCAGTTTTTCCCTAAGCTCCGCAACGAGAGCCACATTCCCGTCCGCCGCTCCCCTCAGTTCCTCCCTCAGCTGGTCCGCCTCCAGTTCGAGCTCTTTCTCGCGGGCCTTGAATAAGATGAGGTTGTAGTCGCGCTGGATCACCGCCACGCGCTCCCTGCGTGCGAGATCGCGTTCGTGGGCGAGCGCGATGCGTTCCTGAGCAAGAAGGACGTTCGTCCGGAGATGCGCGATGCGGTGGCAGGCCATCAGCGAATCGCAACCGTCTGCCCACTCCTTACGTTCGGCTTGCCACTCGGCGTGTGAACCCGAAAGCTGCTCCTGGAGGCGTTTGACCGTGCTGTCGAGCGTACGCGTCTTGTGCACGAGTTCGTCGATGTGTGATTTCTGCGAGGTAATCATGGCCTCTTGCGGCGCAGAGGACGGTGCGGATGGGATCAAGTTTGGGAGCCGAGAGAGGATAGACATGGGTGGTGTAGACGGCCGCCGCAAGTGCAGTGTGTTGGTGTTGGTTATAACGGAGCGCCGGCGGATGTATGCTCTCCCAAAGCCTAACTTAGATCTAGACAGACTTTAGAGCGGTTGCGAGAAACACTCGAATTGAAATGCTTCCAATGGACAGCTGCTGGTTGAAAGCGAGCAGGGGGTGGTGAGTGACCGTGGCACTGACCTTCGACCGGAGCGACAAGTTCGGGCGCCTGACTCGCTGCCTTGCAAGTTGTCCACACTCACGACCGACGATGTCTCCCAGCAAGAAACGTGTAAAGACCATCAAAGTTCACGTACCAAGACACAACTCTCAGCGCATTGGGCCTGCGCTCACCGCCCAAATAGAAACTATCGCAAAGGAAAAGCGCATCCGCACGGATGTCCGTCAACCAACCAACGAAATATCAAGTGCGATTGCTCTCGCCATCGTACGCCGGCACCTTATGCTACCTGCCCCCTCCTTCAAATTAATTTGTGTGCTAGGAAAATTCTTCCGAGTGGAACTCGATGCTACTTACCGCTCGTGCCGAGCGGGGGCCACAGTGGGATATGGGTACACAACAGTATGTCCTTGGGCAATTCTGCATACATGAGCTCAAATCTTTGTTGTAGATTTCAAGTTGAGGAAGATTCAACATTATACTATGATCCAAGTCCACTGTTAGAATACCAAAAGGAAGATAAACAAGAGGTGGTCGAGGTGCCCTCGTCGAGTTCAAATCCACATCCAACTCAGCGTGGACAACCATATCCCATGATTGGCCATCATTCAGCTAATGGTGTGACAATGTCGCCAGTAGTGGCAACCCCCACGAGACATACTGTACCAGGTCAGATGGGTGGCCCATACGGTGGTCCGCAATTCAATGCGATTCCACCCAATCAATTCTATGGAGGTGTAGACCGCAGTTCTCAGATGGTGACGCGAGGCATGGGTATGGATGGAATGGGTATCACGCCGGATGTGAGGAGTTTGTCGAGGAGGATGTAGAGTTATTATTCCCTGCCCTGTAACAAACAAGTCGAAATAACGCGAACGCGTCCTTTCATGTCCTTTCGCCACCCCAACTCGGATGTCACAATCATCGCCCTCCGACGAGTCTGCGGGCGAGTGCACCGCAAAAGTAGTCCGTGATGTCCCATCTATCATTGACAAGACAGCCCCTCTCCTCTCCTCGTACACCTATCACTCTCCGACGCCAACAGCACCAGGACCATACATCCTCGGTGTCGACGAAGCTGGTCGCGGTCCAGTGCTGGGCCCGTTGGTTTACGGCGTAGCCTATTGTCCAGCATCTTATGAGGAAAAGCTCAACGACCTGGGCTTCGCAGGTGAGGTGATCCTTGCCTGAAGCACTCCGGCATGTCAATCCTCGCGTAACAGACTCAAAGACGCTCTCATCCGATACCCGCGCTTCCTTGCTGGACACATTGAGTGATGATGTCGCGAACCTTGGATGGTCTGTGAGGGTCTTAAGGTTAGTTGGACCCGTGTCGTTGTACCGCTCCGTCCTTTCGTCAGGATTTGGCTTACAAACAAGAACGCTACTGTAGTCCCCGGGATATCTCCAGCGGCATGCTCCGCCGGCCCTCAGCCAATCTCAACAAACAATCCCAGGATGCGACCATTCTGCTCATCCGTGAGGTACTCCAGCGAGGTATCAACTTGACTGAGGTCTGTCGCGACTTGGGGGGTCTGGTGCTCGATGCTACTGCGCTAACCTGCCCTGCGATCCAACTGCAGGTGTACGTCGACGCTCTCGGTGCCACGGGACCCTACGAAAAACTATTATCGTCACGATTCCCAGGCATCAACTTTACCGTGACCGCCAAAGCCGACTCCAAGTACAAGATAGTCGGTGCCGCGAGTGTCGCGGCGAAGGTAACTCGTGACGCTTGGATCGAGGGCTGGGTATTCGAGGAGGATGCACAAGAAAGCTCGGATACGTTGGGAGTAACGAGCATCGGGAGAACTTGGTCCACTGCGGTCGGCAGCGGCTATCCCTCAGGTGTTTTGGGTCTCGTCGTCCTTTCGAGTCTCCCATTTATTGAACTGTGCATTCTAGACCCGAATACAAAGGCGTGGGTCAAAGACTCCCTCGAGAAGACGTTCGGATATCCCTCCATTGCGCGTTTCTCGTGGAGTACGATCAAGGCTGTGTTGGAGGATGGCGCCCACGCAGTGGAGTGGTATGTGGTCTTTTGGTTGGCGGATTGCCTGGGCTGATTCGTCTGGACCAACCCAAGGATTGATGACGGCCAGGCATCACTTGTGAAGGCATTTGAAAATGGCACGGGCTATGACAAAGACCGGTGTGCCGTTAGCAAGGATCTCTGCATCAGTACCGTTGGTATGTTATGATTGCGTTCACACAATCCTTTCTTTCTTTTTGGTGGGGGGGCTTCATTCTCGCATTGACCCCGCCGAATTTTAAGTCTAATAACTAGCCTTTTGTATGTATATAAGGGTCGCCGTGTTTCTTGCGATCATCATCATCGAATTGAAAGCTCGTTTCCCGCCTGTCTCAATCTCTCTCAGGAAAGTGACCGTGTTTTCGTGACTTCGGGTCCCACTTTCCCCAAGTAAACGAACTTTTTCTACCCCCGCCTCGCGTACACTATCACGCTCCGGTATTCGTCAAAAACTCGTGTGCTTCTTCCCAACCCATCACGAAATTCGTCCTTTTCTTTACCACGGCAGTATCTCCACAGCACCGACCTTCATCTACCGGCCATCTTGCAATACACGTTTGTCCTTCACGGTGCGTTCGACCTCCCTCGGCACGCCCTCCGGATCCACGCCCTCAAAACGCACGCACGTCCTCCGTGTGCGCCCCATGCTGGACAGGCACCACCTCAGTTGCCAGACCCGTCACCGAAATGGTCCAGGATAGCATCTGCGGTAACATACGCGTCAGTCATCGTCGCTGCCAGCACGCCGCGCGCACCTGTCGTGGCCCACCCAGAGGCATACACGTGGCGCAGCACGTGGACCGTACCGCCTACTGTAGTACGTGCCTGCAGTCCGTGCGCATGCCCCAGAGCAGAATTCAAGTATGGGAATTGGAGGGACCGATCCGCTTGGTGTTCCAGCACAGTTACGACAAAGTCGGTGGGCAAGAGAGTCCGTGGCGCTGGTCGGCACTGCGTGTGAATACCCGTTAAATACCGTGGCTGCGAGCGTGGGGTGTTCTCATCTGTCGTAAAGCCCGCTGGTGGGTGGAACTCCAGAGACCAAATCCTGATACGGGAGCGGGTGGCAAAGTCGCAAGGGTGCCCTGCTGGAGCTGGAGGATCCGGGACCGCTGCCGGCACAACTTCGCCCCTGCTCCTCCTCTTGGGAGCCCTGACGAAACTCGGCGCTCGAGGTGTCGCTTGCGGCGCCCCGAAGGGGCATCAGCCCTTTCGTTGTGAACACCGCTTGGAGCGGGCTCGTCCGTCCGATAAAAATACGCAGTGAAACGGCAGAGCGATGCAAGGTGTCGAGCATCAAGGCGAGGACGTTGAACTTTGGGAAGGTGTGAAGGGACATCAGTGGAATCCGGGTGACGTCCAATGCGACGTTGAGTCGACAAACGATGGAGGATGCTCGATACTCGGTCATCTGTAGAGGCGGGGGAAGATGGGACGGGTGCTGGTATGAATGGGCCAGTGACAGTGTGGGAATGACTCGGTCGGATGGCGGCGAGGCAGTGCAAAAAAGTGGGGACGATACGGCCAGTGGAAAAGGAGTGTAGTGGGGCCAGTTGGGCAGACGGGATCTTGAGCGGGATGTTGGAAGAGTACGTGCCAGAGATCAATCGATCAACGATCAACGTTCGATCAACGTCGATCAACATGCACGCGCCCCGGCCTGGACATGCGCAGGCAGGTCGTGGCCGGTCACACATGTGCGCAATTCCACAGACGAGATAAAGAGCTGAAAGGGAGAAGGGGGAATCGTACTTTGGGCTCAGGGTAGGTGGGTACGGCTTGGTTTGGCTTAATGCTGAGCCGAGCCTCAGCGGAAGAACGGCCACTCACTGAACTGAATCTAGTTTTCTGAGAACCGCGCATGCCAGTCAGTGACCTCCCTTCAAGTTGTCCTGACCTTCTGCCTCAGTCTGCCTGTCTGCAAGTGTCACTTGCGATGTCTCTGTTTGGTTTGGGCGGCTATCGATGTCGATGTAGAGGCGGTACACATGCCCGGGCCTCACCCTTATCTCCCCCACCACAGCCTGTGCTCCAGCAATCTCATCTTCCCATTCCCATATACCTCGTATACATGGCTACCACTTCTGAACCCTCTATTTTTGAATCATTATTTCAGTCTGCTTTGGAGCAGTTCGAAAATGAAACAAAGATAAATCTCGCAGGACACCCACTCGCTGGCCAACTCGAGCGCTGCAACTCTGTTGAGTCTATCACCAAGCTCCTCCACGACCAAGCTCGCGCTTTCCGCCAATTCCGGGGAAATGACAGCAAGCTCATGACAGTGCTTAACCGTACCACCCAAGGACTTCATATGCTTTCCGGCATTGTGACTGTTGGCGGGGCTGTTGGTTTCGTATGTCGGAATGGTTGATGGGTTCTACATTACTTGTCTCTCATGCTTCTTCTCCAGCAGGTCCCGTTTGTGGAATTGATACACACTGGTATCGGAGTTCTCCTCTTCGTGCGTATCCCCACAGTTTCTATGGGCAAGTCCTTGTGACATTCAACTTGTATAGGCTGTTCAAGATGTCAGTGCGAGCTATGACGCCCTCGTCGACCTATTTGAAACGATCTGCAACTTTCTCAAGCGACTCGAAGTCTATACGAAGATCAGTCCTACGCCAGTCATGACGGAAATAATTGTCGAGATATTGGTCCAGTTGATCTCTATACTTGCCGTGGCGACGGAACAAGTTAAGCAGGGGCGACTGAGTGAGTCCATTGATGCAGACAGACACATGACTCGGCTCAACGGGTGCAGAAAAATTCGTAAAGAAGCTTTTCGGGGAGAACGACGTCGAGATGGTTCTTCATAGACTAGACCGGCTGACCCTTGATGAATCTCGTGCGACTGCAGCGCAGATGCTCGAGGTTGTCCATGGGCTTGTCAAGAATTTGAGGGAGGTCATGAGCGGTGAGCGAGTCCTACTTTGTTTGCCATGTACTATCCGCCTAACGTCTTATCTGGTCAGATCGGGAAGCATCGACATGCGACATCCAGAAGGCTCTAGGTCTGTTTATTTTCTGACGAGGCGGGTGGCGCGGACCTGACTGGGTTGTTAGAGATCATGCAACAACTTGTGAAGGGCATGAACGAGTCAAAACGTCCGTTTCTTCTTATTAATGTTTTGGCGACTAGGAATGCTGAGATTGTCGGACAGGTGAGCAGCTGCGAAAGGGTGTCCAAAGTTGGCTCTCTCCGCCGGATCCGTGGAAAAATTACAACCTTGGACGTGAAACTCACCACGACGGAACAGCTCGATGGTTCATCCAAGGCGACACATTCGCAAAATGGAAATCATCGGCTCATCCGCTTCTTTGGATTCATGGAAAGCGTGTGTACTGCTTCCTTTTGAGTTTTCAATGCTATTGATAACCTCGATCTCATAGCGGGAGCGGGAAAGAGCTTGCTGTGGTAGGTTGATTTTCCAATGATTTTATTCATGGATCTCATATACTGGCACTGGCAAGTTCGTCGATCATTGAAGAGATCGACCGCATGCGCGAGTCTGGATTCGCTTCGCTGGGATTTTATTATTTTGACTTCCGGGACGACGAAAAGAAGCACCGCCGCGGGTTACTATCCTCGTTACTCTTCCAACTCTGTGATCAATCCGCCACATATTGCGACATCCTTTCCCGTCTTTATTCGTCACTACGTAATGGCTCTCAAAGTCCCAGCGACAGCGACCTCGCGCGATGTCTCGAAGACATGCTCCGTTCCCCTGGGCAAGCACCAGTTTACCTGGTTATTGACGCCCTTGACGAGTGTCCCGATTCCTCTAACACACCATCGCCTCGTGAAAACGTCCTGGAGCTTGTGGAAGCTCTTGTTAACCTAGAACTTCCAAATCTGCGGATATGTTTAACCAGTCGGCCCGAAGTCGACATCAAGGCGGACCTCGACCGTTTGATGTTCCGTTCGATTTCGCTTCATGACGAAGAGGGACAAGAGCAGGACATACTCGATTACATCACGTCCGTTGTTCACTCGGATCGGAAGATGCGAAAGTGGAGAGCAGAAGACAAGCAACTGGTCATAGATGTGCTCTCACGAAAAGCTAACGGGATGTGAGTTGCGGAACGATGATGGTTATCGATGTCAGCTGATCCATGGACGTAGGTTCCGTTGGGTATTTTGCCAATGGGACTTCCTGCGGCGTTGCATCCCTGCATCTATTGAAATTGAACGTGCCCTTGCGGAATTACCGAAAACGCTCGACGACACATATGAGCGCACGCTGCTCGAGATCAGCGAGGCCAACTGGGAATTTGTTCACCGCCTGTTGCAATTTGTCGCAGTAGCCTTCCGCCCACTCCAAATCGAGGAACTCGCGGGGTTTCTCGCATTTGATTTCAACACAGGACCAATTCCGGAAATTCGCGAGAATTTCTGCCTAGAAGATCCAATACATGCGGTGTTGTCGGCATGCCCTAGCTTACTTTCGGTCGTCAATGTAGATGGTTCCGAGACCATTCAGTTCTCGCACTTCTCAGTGAAGGAGTACTTGATGTCTTCCCGCTTGGCCGAAGGCAACGTCATTATGTCCCAGCGTTACCATGTTTCTATGACAGGCGCTCATACTCTCGCAGCACAAGCGTCTCTGGGGATTCTGCTACACCTGGATGAAAACATCAAAAGTGAGGGCTTGGAGAAGTTTCCTCTCGCCAAATATGCTGCGAAGCACTGGGTTGACCATGTCCAGTTGGAGGATGTGTCGCAAAGAGTGCAAGATGGGCTGAAGCGGCTGTTTGACCCGAGGAAACCACATCTCGCGATTTGGCTCCAGGTACACGATCCAGCATGGTGGCTCAGAAGAAGGTTTCCAAACACGGACAGAAGGCTTCCACAATATAATGGAACATGGTTGCACTATGCTGGTCTTTGTGGCCTACACAGGATTATAGAGTTCCTTGTCACTGAGCACAGACAAGAAGTGGACTCGCTGGGCTTTGAGGACAGGTCGACACCGTTACATTTAGCGGTACAGGGACGATATTCGGGGGCAGCGTCGGTCACACGGGTCCTTCTGAAATTTGGTGCGGATGCGATGGCCGGGAACGAGTATGGGCACACACCATTGCATAAGGCGGCGGGGTCCGAGTCCTCACAAGCCATGGAGGTCGTACGAGCGCTTGTGGAAGCGGGCGCAGATGCGTCGGCCCAGGACAAGGATGGGCGCAATCCATTGCATCAGGCGGCGGGGTCCTCGTCCTCACAAGCCATGGAGGTCGTACGAGCGCTTGTGGAAGCGGGCGCAGATGCGTCGGCCCAGGACAAGCATGGGCGCAATCCATTGCATCAGGCGGCGGGGTCCTCGTCCTCACAAGCCATGGAGGTCGTACGAGCGCTTGTGGAAGCGGGCGCAGATGCGTCGGCCCAGGACAAGCATGGGCGCAATCCATTGCATGAGGCGGCGGGGTCCTGGTCCTCACAAGCCATGGAGGTCGTACGAGCGCTTGTGGAAGCGGGCGCAGATGCGTCGGCCCAGGACAAGCATGGGCGCAATCCATTGCATGAGGCGGCGGGGTCCGGTCCTCACAAGCCATGGAGTCGTACGAGCGCTTGTGGAAGCGGGCGCAGATGCGTCGGCCCAGGACAAGGATGGGCGCAATCCATTGCATGAGGCGGCGGGGTCCTGGTCCTCACAAGCCATGGAGGTCGTACGAGCGCTTGTGGAAGCGGGCGCAGATGCGTCGGCCCAGGACAAGCATGGGCGCAATCCATTGCATCAGGCGGCGGGGTCCTCGTCCTCACAAGCCATGGAGGTCGTACGAGCGCTTGTGGAAGCGGGCGCAGATGCGTCGGCCCAGGACAAGGATGGGCGCAATCCATTGCATCAGGCGGCGGGTCCTCGTCCTCACAAGCCATGGAGGTCGTACGAGCGCTTGTGGAAGCGGGCGCAGATGCGTCGGCCCAGGACAAGCATGGGCGCAATCCATTGCATCAGGCGGCGGGGTCCGGTCCTCACAAGCCATGGAGGTCGTACGAGCGCTTGTGGAAGCGGGCGCAGATGCGTCGGCCCAGGACAAGGATGGCGCAATCCATTGCATGAGGCGGCGGGGTCCTGGTCCTCACAAGCCATGGAGGTCGTACGAGCGCTTGTGGAAGCGGGCGCAGATGCGTCGGCCCAGGACAAGGATGGGCGCAATCCATTGCATCAGGCGGCGGGGTCCTCGTCCTCACAAGCCATGGAGGTCGTACGAGCGCTTGTGGAAGCGGGCGCAGATGCGTCGGCCCAGGACAAGATGGGCGCAATCCATTGCATCAGGCGGCGGGTCCTCGTCCTCACAAGCCATGGAGGTCGTACGAGCGCTTGTGGAAGCGGGCGCAGATGCGTCGGCCCAGGACAAGCATGGGCGCAATCCATTGCATCAGGCGGCGGGGTCCGAGTCCTCACAAGCCATGGAGGTCGTACGAGCGCTCGTGGAAGCGGGCGCAGATGCGTCGGCCCAGGACAAGGATGGGCGCAATCCATTGCATGAGGCGGCGGGGTCCGAGTCCTCACAAGCCATGGAGGTCGTACGAGCGCTCGTGGAAGCGGGCGCAGATGCGTCGGCCCAGGACAAGTATGGGTGCACTCCTTTACGTGTGGCATTATCCAATGGACGCCGGGCTGTTGCAGAGCTCCTTAGTAGGCGTGGCGCAATACCTCCATAACTTAGATCTGGCTTTACTCCAGGATACCATCCTATTGCGTTGTTGTTACTGGTCATGTATTGTATTATATTTGAATTGTCATACAGAAATATAGACTGTAGACCCGTCTCTTAATCACTCCAAAATAGAACGGTTCGAGTTTCTCGCCTGACAACGTCCTGCGTGGCAGAAGCTTCGAAACTCTCATGAACCCGAGTGAGTCGACCACTCCGCCGGGTCATCGAGAAAAAAGGGGTACAGCAGAGTAGTGACTAATTTATCATCAATGAAGAAAAAACAAAAACGAAAAAGCTTGCTCCTGCTCCAACACACTCCGTTCCCTCGAATCCCTACGTGATTCGTTACGAGCGCCCTCTCATCGATGCCCATAACGATGGCGCGTCGTCTCCTCAAACCAGGGAGGAGACAGCTGCCTCTCACGGCCAGTGCCGGGTCGACCCCACTCGATCACCTCATCGGCCCTCATAAGCACGTCCCCCGTCGTGCCCAGACCGCTTCAGGACCGGGTGGCCCCAGTTGGGTGGGACGAGCCCGTTAAACGCGTCGTACACGCCGAGCGCGGCAGCCAGACTACGGATCATGGGCACAGGGACATCAAGACTTCGCCATTCACATAAACTTAGAGTTGTCTACATTAAGGTACCAGTAACTAACTTCGTCAGATTCAAACAGGACCCAGAGACCGGAAACCAGAAAATATGCACGGGGTTTAAACCTCCGTGACTCTGCATTCAAGAGCATCAGCAACGGCCAACAAACTTCAAAAAATAGAGACTAATCGGCCTACCTCAACGAGCGACGCTTACGAGAGCTCAAGAGCGAGTACGCGTCACAGGGGGGTGCGCGACCCCCCTTGAGAAGACACCTTTTCATTGCGGGCGAATCACGGCGAGAGCGCGAAAAGGAGAAGGAAAAACACGGCGAGAGCGCGAAACGGAAAGGAGCAGGGCAGACGGCCCGGACAGTACAAGTACATGACACGGCAAGAGGAAAAGTCATGGAAGCGTGAAGCATAAATACAGAACGGAGGCGGACGCGGGTACAGGGGACGTAGTATAAGACAGGGAGAACGGAGCCGGAAGGAGAAACGCGGGAGGGCGGGAGGGTATGCGAAAGTGCTGGGCTGGAACGGCTGAGAGAGAGTCAGCCAGGAAAATGAGAAGGGAAAGGCAGTGCGAGAGCGAACCTGAGAGGTGGGAGGTGAGAGCTGCGAGATCTCAAAGGCCCTCTCCACCTTTAACCAACAGGAGGATTCAACACCAGCCCAGAAATCAGCGGCGCGACTGCCGCATCTAGGAGGCGACCCCTGTGTGGTGCGAGGCGGGTCCGGCGGGTCCAAGCGGAAGCAACGAGAGAGGTGAGGGCGCGATCATCACCGACCCGTGTCCGAGGTGAGCGCGGCGGAAACACGTGGCGGCGTGAGAAGGCGGGAGGCGAAAGCGTGAACCGCATGGCGACACGGTGACAAGCGAGGGAAACGAGGAAAGCGGTGGCGCGGCCACAGGGAGGAGGAAGCGAGGGAATGAGGAGCTCCGATTACTAGTAGACTCAAGTAAACACATTTAAAATCGAAGAATAAGATTCAAGAGATGAGGCGAAAACCTTCTAAGACAACCATAGCGACCCAAAAGGTTCAGCTGCCCGATCTTTATCGGCGGGGCCGCGCTGGCAGGGGTCGCCGATGACCCCGTCTCCATGAGTCCCAGACAAAAGCGTTGACCCAGATGTCGGTGCGCTGGAGATGCCATTGCGGCTGTCTACACGATCGAGTCTATGCTGGAAAGATAGGATTGGTGTAAGTGGGCAATTTTGCGAACAGTAGCGAGTTGAGTGCGCGCGCGCGCTGCCTTGCTTGGGGAGACGGACACCAGGGACGTGCGACGGTTAATGTTTGGCATAGTCGGTACCTTAGGAGAACCCAGAAAGTAAAACAGATCAGAGGCTGGTGAGTACTAGTATGACGCTACCGCCACGCCACGGAGAAGCGTTTCCTCGAGCCTCCGTCGTCCGTTTGTTCTATCGCTGCTGAATGTGTGTTTTACAGTAGAGAAACAGCTGGACATGGATTAATCGAATCGTGAAACAGGTTTCCACAGCAAGTAGTAGATACTCATGGGAATGTGTTGGTTCGCATCGTGTTGGTGAACATTTCGCCAGATGTCCCTTCCAGTGTCCGTGCCTGACAGGCTGCGATGCCAGCCTGGGCAGGGGAAACCATTATTCGAAGGACGAGGGGGTAGAAACATCGAGCATGCACATTCGCGATGGCAACGCCCGGCCTGCCTTGCTCTCTGAGTGGACCGGTGACAGACGTCTGAAATGACTTTTTGTCTGCCGCAGCGACATCGGCTTGAACGACAGGGGATGAAAGCAACACTATTGTAGGACTTGGAAAGGGCGGTGTTCGCACCGTCACGTCTGAATCCATAGTCGACTTCGAGCTGGGGAGATTCACCCCCGAAAGTTTCATAGATAGAGATGTTGGGGCCTACGGGGACTCGGCGATTGGCTATTGATAGTCTGCATAGGCAATAAGCCTACGAACCTTCAGAGAAAGCAGAGCAGCAGCCCGTCTACGAAATATGTCCGGGTGGGGAGAGCATGTTAAGGTGGGGCATTGGTGGAGCGCAATCATGATGATGGTGTTGAAGATTGGTTGCGCCGTACAGAAAGGCATTCACATGCTCGTCAGTCTGTATATCTCCCCACATTCATGTCACTGTCACTTTCAGCTGATTGACGCGTATCTTACGGTCCTTCCCTTCCAGAAACTGGCTTTAAATTCTAGAGGCATAGAAACTGTCACCTGACATCCCCACTGTACATGTCCTAGTTAATCTCAGCAAGTTTACAAGATTACACCGTCAAAGGCTGGCCAGTTCAGCCAGCTGGCAACTCTCTTTCCTAAGCGTGCACAACGCAGGCCACATTTCAGGACGCTGTCGCATTGCAGGCGTTTGGGCAGAAGATTAATCAGCAAGTGCTGGTCCCTACATAGAGCCTTCGATGGTTTCACGTAGGGGGTGTCACCAAAGGACGCATGTGCTAGATGTCTTAAACATCAATATCCATCTAAATCGCGTGTGAAGCCTTGGCGGAACGGCCTATGTACAGGTGATGTCCACAGATGGACCACACTCGTGGATTAAACTATATTTCAGGTCCATGGGAGTTGTCCAAGTGAAAGCACTTCAATAAGATCCTACTTTCATCAAAATGACAGCTGGTCAATCATCACCACACCACTTCGTACGAGGCCACGGAACTGCTTCTTGTGCCGACGATAGCGCATCTGCGACAAGTCAAGTCGAGTAGCTTGAGCAGCGACTTATAAACCGTTGGCTTGCGCGCGAGCACGATACGGAATGCGTCAGGCCCAGCCTGCGTCACCCAGCTTAGCCATCGAGCCAGAGAGAGAGCAACGAACTGCGTCAACTGACCATGTAACGCACGACTTTTCAACCTCGCATTTGCCCCCCTGAGCCGTGGACACCCTGTTCAACGCCTTGCTCCGCATCACGGCACAGGTATACCGGACCACCTGTTGTATTGTCCCTAAGACGCCACTTCACGGTTCAGAAGCAGCCGGGAGAAGCGTTTGGGGCATACTATGAATGAATTTGAGGTTCTTGCGGATGTTGGCACCCCAGCTCCGCAAATAATGGTGCATTCGCATCGCAACAACTAAGAAATTCTGGTATGCATTCAAATACACGCCGGTGAGCGTATTGAGATGCGAATCGCAGAATATTATGTGGCTCTTTGTTCTTCCTAACCTGGAGGGGGAGCAGTTATAAGCGAGGACCTACCAAAAGCTGCGTGTGGTGAAACGCACTGCAACATCTTGTGTAAGAAAGCAAAACCAGCGCGAGGCCCACGGTCAACGGTAAGAGAATCCACAATGACTGATCGGCACTTGGTTTAGCGATGCGTTCATCGGCATAGTCGGACAACTTACAGGTGTCATGGTAACGGGTGTAATCAGTTGACACTGACAGGTTGTCCATGTTGATGAGTAGGGCACACCACGGGAATGCTGTGGTTCCAGTGAATATTAAGCAATCATTTCTGTGCTTTTGGTACGCACATTTCTGTTCTGGTTCCGTAACTTTCACGATATGTGGGGCGCATTCAAAGTTTGTCAGTGTTTTCTCCAGGGAGATGAAGCAGCCATATTCGGGATGTCCTAGGCATTATCAGACACGGTATACAAAACTGCAAGTCCCAAACCTTCGACCATGGTATCAAGGAACCTCCGAGCCTTAGCTGGATCAGTGGTAATGAACAAGTAGTCATCGATGAGCCGGAGTACCAGCTGTCAAGTAGAGAGTTCAAGTAATTCTGATAGCGAAGCAGGTGTGCTTACGCTCATCGGATCCTGGGTAAAGGCCAGACGCGTTCGCTCGAGATCCGCATAAAAGATAGAACAAAGTAGGGAAGACAGCACAGAGCCCTGTGGTATCCCAACCACTTGGCGGTAGTAATGTTGACCGATCTAATGTTCACGTCGACGGTTGACAACACAAACATCTCCTGACATATCAGTACAGTACCTTTACAATGTTCTCGGTGATATGCTCCTCTAGGAGCTCGAGAACCTCGTCTTTGATGAGAAGTTATACACCACACGATCTACGAAAATGGTGTGCCGCAGCATTGCCGCCAGTTCAGTCGCATATCGCAAGAAATGTGGGTGTTCGTCTTACAGGTTAGGGCTAATCAGCGTTATGGGTCGCGAAGTCTGAAATACAAATGGCTGACCATCAGGGAGCGCCTTCATAGCAAATTTTCGCTTGACTCTTCCTGCAGCTTGCATGACCTGACCATAGCGCGGAAGAACATAATTATCCTGAAGGATACTAAATAAGGCATCAAAACTAAGGGGACACATGCGTGGCATACCCCAGAAAGAACGTCCCGAAGGATTTGGAGGAGTTTCGACTGTTCAATTGTATCGAAGCATGCTTGTACGTCCACCTTCACGAAGTACAGCTTTGGTCTATAATAGCGTGCCCGGTGATAAGTGACATACTCCCAGGAGGGTTTGAAAAGGAGTGTCTTACAAGGATCCGGACGAGCTGGTGGAGATCAGACGAGTCTGATAGGACTTTAGCCGTGTGTAAATCTCGTTATGTCCAAATACCGATGCTCCCACGAGTTCCGGCTTCGCCGTCTGCTTGCTATAAGCAACAGAGGCAGAAGGCCGTCACAAGGACCCACCTTCTCGTAAGTAAGAATTTGAAATGCAGCTTGGAGGATATCGTTAATAGATTGCTGGCGCACGTTCGTTTCCCCTGTAGTTGCAACGACATCGCGTCAGATTCTCCCCACATCGCTGCGTTATGTAGTGCACCTTGATCTCTGCCGTTTTCCGCCGAAGATTTACAATAGGCCGTACTCCTGTTTCCTTGGGTAACAGACGAACAAACGAGAAGCCTAACGTGCGCTGACGCAAAATCTCTTCTGCTTCGTGCTAAAATGCCGAGATGAGCTCATGGTACATGGGACGGGGATAAGGATACGGCATTACCTCTTCCAGCTTGGAGAACGTGACGCTTGTAAGTCGCTCAATAAGTGGAGCGCAGAGCGTATCCCAATCATCTTGACGGAAATACAATATCTTGTTCTTGAACGCGGACGATTCAGTTACATAGAATGTAGTCTATAATTATCAGTTCGACGAAGCGATAGGGACAGACGGAATAATGATACTTGCCCGTAATAATGGAGCTACGAAAGACCCAAAGTACCAAATAATGAATTCTTCAAAGAGCTCACGTCGTTTGTGGCTATCAGATGTGGGAGCATGTAAGGACGCGTTGCTGGACGCGGTCCACTTGCAGCTGGTTGTACTGAGACCCTGCATAATGGCATGGAGAGATATCGTTTCATAGCGCCGGTATGAGATGAAATTCTTCAGGGCTGAACGACAGGTAAGCGGGACGTGCCAGATAACGCAAAATTGCGGCCCACCACTCATGGCTTTTCGAAAGTTCTCGTCACCTCCCCAAAGGTGCTTTGGAATGACTGCCTTTGTGACCAGCGCGACGAAACGGAATACCTACGGTGGACCACGTTAGCGTCCAATGGAAGGAAAAATCGGCTATTATCAATTACCTCCACATGGGAGCACGCGAATTCGGCAAACCTTGGCTTAACCTTGGAACCTCCTACTGTTGGGCGGCTAACAGGTTCATGCGGTGGATTTGGAGTGTCTGCGACTCGCTGAGAGGACATACAACTCGATTCCTCTGACATAATCTCCTGAGTGACAGTTATACACAGACATCGGAGATCAGAACTGTGGAAGACAGACCAGAATGATACTATAGTCGAGAGAAGCTTCCTGTTCGGGACGTTTTATCTTTGTGGGACACGCTATATCTCTTAGTGCCCAGTAGGAACACTTCCCATGTCTCCCTATCATCTTTTCTAGCAAATCTATCGCGAGCTTTACCCTCTTCGGTGTCTTCGATGGACGGGCTTTCTTCGGACTACACTTGAGTGCCTGTAATAGTGCAAAATAGATACGCCCTCACCTTTATTTCGTCTTCCCGGTCAGCGAAATCCGAGTACTTATGTGCTTTGGCGGCGGAGGTAAACACAGTCGCAAGACCGTACTCGCGCGGAAAGATGTATTTCGATAGATGCCGGGCGGCCTCCATCCTCTTGTGATGATCTCGCGTCTGACGCCAAGTTTTTGCCGACTGACGAAAAGAGGGGTTCAAAACATTGAGGACGTCTGTACAGATATATGAGCGAACGCTCATCCTCATGTATGCACACGAACGCTTTGGCGGAAGGCCAACTGTTATCACATGCATGTGTGGTGTGTACGCCGGCCGGGCGTAACATAGGGACCCGCGATCAAATAGTATGTCCGCTGGTCCTCGCCTGATGTGCCACCTGAGCGACGTTGTGTGTAATGTGGGAAGTACTCACTCAGAACTCCCAGACAAGGGCCGGAATTGCTTCTTCACAGGAGGTGCCTCGGGATGAGGCGAAGCCTTCCGCTTCCGTTTCCCAGAAGGAACAGGGACTGTCGGTGCGCTGTTGGCAAGGTCTATAGCCGGAGACGGAAGAAAATTTAGCGGCAACCCTGTCAATTGGCAAAGACATTCATTGGGCAGAGGCACGAATATGCTGGCTTGTGTTAACAAGTGAAGCATAGCACTTTCTCCAATCCTGGGACAATGTCGGGAGTAAGATAGGTGAAGACCCCGCATTGCATTTAAACGAGTTCACCTCCCTAGTAGCCTCTCCCAGTCTGGCTCTTGCAATGCGGTAACTATTGTATTCACAAAGAAATTATTGACACCCGAACGCGTGTCTTCTGTTCGCATCTTCGAGCCGCCTTGATAAGACTTCAATAGAGGAAAGTATGAGGATGCACCCATGGGATCCACAAGATAGACATACACTGCGATATCCCAAGGTGATGATATTTGTACCTTTCTGCTTTGGACCAGAGAACAGACTCTCTTGGGCTCGCGTGATGACCTGCGGATCTTAGTTATTGCTAGCTGAGCTGAAGTACGGAAAGAGGCCGTACAGCGCGCATTGAATGGAGGCCTGCGTCATGGTGAACCGTGTCCGATCAGATGGGGGTACTTCGCTGCTAAAGGCCACGTAGGAGTGAGCAAGGAAATGACCATATGAAGGCGGATCTGTGGATAAGAGTAAGACATCGTTGACCTCCCTGCCGAGCGGGGGAGCCAGAACGGCATTCAGGTAAGCCTGGAGGCCGAAGATTCGAGAAAAATACGCGTCGAGAATGGATTGGGTGATTGGGTGGGACATTATATTGGCCGTGACGATGAGCGCGTCTCAGACGCGTCTGGCACGTGAGTAGACGTCATGAACCTCGGACTCGGACCCGGGACACTCACCAGTACGTGGAGAGTTGCTAACGGGCATTTGCAACTGCCTGCCTCTGGGCGAGATTTAATACATATATGATTCATGTTCGTGGGTTGCGCATACATTCATGTGGCGTAATCCTTGGGAGGAATGCCACGGGAGGTCCGGGACTCGGAACTCTGGTGGTACGATCACCACTCTTGCACAGCTTAATAACTTAAGTCGATGAGGTACTGTATCTCACACTACAGATTACACTTCGAGATCACTGTCCTACCTAACGATCACAATGTCGTGGAAGCACTTCATGCGTAACATTGGATAGGAAGAACAGTGTTACATTGGCAAGTGTAAAGTGCAACTACAAACACAAAACAGAGAGCAAGAGTCTAGGTCGCCCCGGCGGATCTCGTCTCCTTTATTCCCGGGGAAGCAATTTCTTCAACGACATCAACAGTGCTAGTGGGCGTATCAAACCCGCCACGGGTGAGCCAACCTGTCGATGGTGTGGGTGACGACAGCACATAGCCAAGTCCATGGATCTGCGTACCTTTCAGCTTTTTGTTATGTACCTTTTCACGCTCCTTGTCGATGGCACGTAACCTCTTCAGTTCAGTGGTGGCAGCTGGCGCATCTGAATGACAGATCAAAGAGTCAGGTTTGTGCCACCGACAGATCGCAGCACGCCGCCAAGAACGGCACAACGCGAGCTTACCTGTGGGGCTCTCCTTTATGAGCTCCTCGAGTATCTGCTCGGCACGCTCGAAGTACCCCTGCTCGCCGAGTGCCTTGCCTCGCCGGAACATAGCCTTGTAGTTCTTCGGATTTTTCGCAAGCGCCTTCTCCGCCGTCTCCTGCGCGCGTTTCCAGTTCTCGCGCTTGATGTGGCACGCAGACATGTTCGCGTAGACCTTCTCAACGAGGTCATCCGCCTGTAAGTATTCGGCATCAGAGTGAGTGCCGCACACTTTTAGGGTTTCGCGCGCGAGTGGCATGGAGTGTACCTCAGTTCGCTCTTTTGGTGCCGCGGCACTATCGATAGGCCCCGTTTTCATAGCAGCGGCTACACCGCCCGATCTGCAGGATAGGGATAGGGGGGTAGTCATGAGATATGGTGCGGTGCCACAAGCGAGGGGGTGGAGCACATACTTGTCAAGGCCCTCTGCGTAAAGTATCACCTCCACGGGAACTTAGACGAAAGCATTAACGCGTTCAGTAGAAAGCACACCTCATAATACGATCTAAGAGCTGGGCCGCGGTGTAATCAATGACGGGCAAAGCCAATAAAAGGGTCCGGCGGCTCTGATCATAGCACTTACCGTCAGTCAGGTTCCCCGCTTTGAAAGCCGCGTCTGCAGAGGCCTTCTTCTGGCGGGCAATCTCCAATTTGTTTTCTATGGTTTCAGAGTCCATTATGTAGAACGACGAAGATGGATGTAACGGAGGGAGAAGATAATCAGATACGAATTCTGGCACCGGATAGACTCCTAATGCCACGCCCAGTAATGGACGTGCTATAATCTGTACGATCACGCGATCACGTTTTTGATCGCCTGTCGCGTCCCCTTACGAGTTCCCATTATCCCATGAAAAAATTAATACAACAGTGACGCGGTCAGCTACCGTGATCACTCGGATGCACCGTCAGATGCACGGAGTACGTATTGCTTGCTAATGCTGTATTCATGAACTTCTCAACGGGGAATCATAAATATACGCTCAATGCGATGGAGAAGACGTCTGGCAGTGTTAATTACAATCTATCCCTGTCTTCGGTTACAGTTTCCGTGGACACCTGCCAGGGCTGCTATTAGACAAAGGACGTCCATCAGTCGATCTCACAGCACATATTAAGTTCAAGGGTTTCGCCCCCCCGTACTGCAAAGACATCCATTACGTGTTATCCGAATCACCCAGGATACGAGCGGGCGCACGTTCGCTGTCAAACAATTGGGTTTCGAGGGCGTTGCGCTCGATAGGATTTTTAGAAGACAAGGCACGGGGGGTGACTAGACAGCTCCATCAAACCATTTAGAGAATTCGATGAAATTCGCTCACGAGGCAAAGTGAAAGGGTATCTGGGCTCTTGCAGAACCAGAGATGGTGACGCTGTCGAGTGACGTGCCTATGTTCTGTAAATCAACGATGGTTTGAGGGTGTCCCACCGGACTCCCACCAGCGACAACTGAGTGTGTAAGTGGGAGTCTATGATTCTATTATTTATACGTGTTTACGTTTACGCAACAGCGACGTTGAGCCCGTGCTGAACCCGACCTGCCCGACTCCTGCCCGTCTACTGACGGATTCAATCCAACTGAACAAATCACCACACAATCTATCCTCAGCATTTGAGCGAGCGACGCCTCATCGATCTACACCCATGGCTCTCCTCAGCTCCATCCTCGGCTTCTCCCTCTTCGGGCTTGGCGCCCGCATGGGCCAACTCGGCATCCAAAAGCGCAACCTCCTCGAAAGTGCGTCTTCACACCCTGCACCATCCATCTCCATCTGTTCGCCCAACAACAAACACCAGGATCGCTGACTTTTTTTCCCCTTCCCCCTCCCCTCTTTTCCGATATTTTTTGTTTTGCGTGTGGCGTTCGCGGCGTGTGTGTGTGTTGTATGGGAACAGACCCCGGCGGGCACATCATCTCGATGCTCGCCTTTGGCTATCTCGGCTATTGGGCGCACCGGTGGGACGAGCGCGCGGCGGTGCTCATCGCCGACAAGCGTGCAGAGATCGCGGAGCGGCGTAGGCAGAGGATCGCACAGGCCGAGGAGGCGTCTGCCGCTGCGCTGGTGGCAGAGGCAGCCTCGTAGCAGCCTTTTTTCTTTCGTTTTGTGTTGGGGGTCCCTCATGTGAGTCGTCGTCTTTGTGCCTCTCTGTCTTTGGCATCTCGGCTATGCTGAAGGCGGATCTGTGTGGGCGCACATATACCTACCCTCTCCACTCTGCTGACGTGTCGTATAGATAGATGTTCCTGCTCTAGTCCAATAAGTCCAGGATGGGCCAGTTATATGTACAGTACGGAGTCCCCGCACGGAACAGTTTCGTTTTGCCTTGACTCAACGGCTTCAACGCTTAATTCAACACATCGACTCGTGATCGGAGCTCCTCGCCTCCCAGACCCCTCATCACATCACTGAGACGAGGATATGTCTAAATTACGCGCTCAGTGTGCAAGGCAAATGATAATACCGGGTTTGATCGGGCACTTGTTCATGACTCTATTCACAGCCCATGGCTGCGTCGTCCGATATCGGGGGCTTTTTTCATCGCGAGTACTAATGCTAGGCTCCCGGGCTCCCCTGTAAATCCACGTATCCTGGGATTGTTGAATATATTGAATCGCATAATCGAGTAGTTCTGACTGGTGAACACATGTCCACTAAGGGACTAATACGAGCGGACGCGTTTGAGGACGTGTCCCTACGAGGCTCAATCACACGATGCAGAATATGTAAGTCGTACCATCTCACACAATCAAAGTCAATAGGCAAAACATTTCTTTATTTTTATATGGAGTCGCAGGGCCAGCACTGCAAACGTCCCTCTGCCTCGGCCCCATCAAGAAAAGACAGACAAATAGCGAGAGACCGCAAAGAGACATTCAAAGGAAAGGATATACACAAAAGTGCGGAATTTGGGAAGGAGTGGAGGCGTAGCCAAAGATTGATGATGGTTACAAGCCAAAGTATGGACAGCCACACACGCCAAGAGCCGCGGGCAGACAACAGTATTAAATGGACAGATGCGCGTATGGATGCCTGGGGCAACTTGTACATGGCAACATAATTTTTTTTTTCATATAATGCACGGTGTTGTACAGGTGAATTTGGCCAATGAGGGGATATGTGCAAATAGGGATGTGGGGAATGTGTTGTGGGTGGGTAGGAGCAGATCCAAGAGAAGCAGAGGGCGCAGGGCGCAGGCCGAACCTCGGTCACAGTACAATCTTGACGGCGAAAATGCACTGCGAACTGGGGACAATTTGACGTAAACGAATCTGAGGCAATGAATGTGACGATCCCGAGGAGGTGATATGGAGGAATGAGCGTGTGAAAGGAGTGTAATTGGGAATCAAGTTAGTGAACCGAAAGAGTTAAATAATGATTGAACTATTCGCCGAGTGAACCGCGGAAATCGGCCATTTCGGGGAACAATGCAGTAGAACAAAAGAGATTCCCCCTTTTGTCAAAAGTGGGGCAAGGAAATTGCGCCAAAAAGCAGGAGTCCGGCGCATGAGCACAAGCACGGAATTCAGCGCAACTGGAAGGCACTGTCAAGCCCATTGCCGAGACCTGCGCTAGGAATGATGTCCACGGGTTCGTGGACAACGTCGTTCTCACCAAGGCTGCTGAAACTAATACGGCGTGCAGCGCGTGAGGGAATAGGGCGCATACGGCGAAGAGTGCGTTGGGTGCAAGGAGTGCGGGGTGGATTTGTAGGTGGCGGTGGCGGATGAGCCCCCAGAGCAGGAATATGTTCCAAGTGAGCAAGTGGGGGCTGCAGATACGTGGGAGGTGGGGACCGATGAGGAAGCTCAGGTCCAAACATTGACGGGTTCCTCTGAGGGTTCATGCGAGGGTGACGAGCGGGGCTTCCACCCTGGCTCAACAGCGTCTTATCGAGTCGACCACGACGAGCCTTCTTCGTCTGTTTCGTGCGAAGGTTCTCCTCTTCGTCGGAACTCAGGTCTGAATCTTTCGCAGCAACACTAAACGAAGGGGCGCGCTTCATCGCCTTGCGGGCCTCGCCAAACGAATCGGTGCGCCGCACGGGAACAGAAGGAAGTGACCGCAGGGAAGAGGATGATGTGGTGGACATAGAAGATACTGAGCGGCGGATTGATGAACGCAAAGGCTGCGTTTTCCAATGAGACTCCGCCGTACCACAAGAATGTAGCGTTGTGGAGGAGGGTGTTGAGATGTTGAGCGTTTCAGAGTCAAGGGACGATGGGCGCGCATACGGGTGATAGGGGGGGTTAGGGATCAAGCGGTCAGTTTGACGAAGACGGTTAGAAGTCCTAGTCGGAGAAAGTTCGCGAGTAGATTAGGACGAGCAACGTGGAGGGGAGGGGTTGATATACCTGGAAAACGCGTCCGTACCGCGTAACTCAAGTTTAGCGGACTGCATGAAGTCCATACTGTTTTGACGGTAGAGGGGACGCCTAATGTTAGTGGTGCGTTTGAGGACATCACAAGACTGTTCGAGATCCTGATCCGTGTCTTCCTCTTCGATAGTATTGTACCGCTTCTTCTCAACAGAGGCCTCCTTTGCGCGAGCGCGACAAAGTTCAACAAGTTTGGCGCGCGTAGAGCGTGATGAGTAAGGCCATTCACTTGGACCTTTGGCATGAGCTACACCGCGGGCAATTTTGTCAAGCAGGTTCGAAGGAGGAACAGGACCAATGAAGGGGGTGAGTACATGAGCGGGAAGAGCGTCAAGAGTCTGAAAAGGGTATACGCATATGGTAAGCGGTCGAGGAGAGCGAAGAATTGACACATACCCGTGTGAGAAGGAGGACGTGTTCGGACTTCCACTCGAGGTCAGGATCATCTGCGGGGTCATAGTTTGAACTATTCCAGCTGTCTGAGCTCTTCCTATGGTCAGTTGATGATATGTGAAGGGGTTGTTGAACGGGAGAGCGCATAGATGGAGTCCTTGGGGAGGGAGCGCGAGATAATAAGGCCGATCTGCGTCTGGTGAGAGGAGGATTAGGCATAATGATAGCAAGAGGGATCGAAGGAGGAGGCATAGGAGATGAAAGGAGAGGGAGGGATAGTTTAGAGATGAGATAGAGCAAGAGCCAAAGCTGGAGATGAGACCGAAACAAGCGAGCAAACGAAATGAGGGTGGTTGAAACTCAATTTGGCGCCCGAACGTGGCAACTTCAATCTCAGCCGGCTTTCAGCCACTCACATGACCGAGCGGCGAGGCAAACTCAATCCGTGTGAGTTTTTTACGCTCGTCAGCTGAGGCCACAGTGACGAAATAAATTTTGGCCGCGGCTGAGCGTGTCGTATCCATCGGTGTAATTGGTTGGCCGACCCCATAATATTGTGCTTCTAGAAATGACTGTACTGCCAAAGCGGGACCTGTGGCACGACCCGGCGTAGATGTGCTGACTTCGAGTCACTCGGCGCTTCTTACTCTTATACCGACCATACCTGTGCAACTTACGTGGTTATACTTGCTCCATTCTGCTGCCAAAGAGTTATGGTAAGCATACCCAACTTCTCGGCCTGGGTTCGTTCATTGGTTCGGTTTCGTGACTCGATTGCTGATTTCAGGTGATAAACTTCCGGACTCTACGGGGTTGTTTTGTTGTTTTGAACCTTGACTTGCTACCCCTGGAAAAAATGTGCGAGTCCGTTCCTTGGCTCGTTTACTCGAGACTCGAGTGTGAATGCGGTCGGCCATATCATAGTTCGAACGGATGTAGCGTGTTTTAGTTATTCCGCGTTGGTGACTCCGTATGATGGAGAACACAGAGTAGCTCTCAGGGTAAGAATTTACACCCTGTTGCAGCAGGGACTGTGCAACGCCGAGATGAAGTCCGCCCAGCGAAACCGTGGTCGATTGACCACACAGTGTTGGAGGTTCCCCTTCCTACCGCAGAGGGCATCGGTATTCAAACAGTCACCTGGTCATCGGTCATCGTCCGTAGCATCCACAAATTAGCGCCACACTCGTGAGCAGTCGCGTGGCCCCGAACAGTACAGCGACGCGAGGTCCAAATGGGCCCCCCAAAACGTCAAGCGTCCGAGGCCGCGGACCAAGGGAACTCCGTGATACCGACACGTTCGCCTTTTTTTTTGCTTTCGACGCTTTGTCCATAGTCCAGCCCTCAATATCCCAGGTAAAATCTGCGTGTCTCCGTTCTTCTCGTTGATGTATGTATATTTCGTACTTTGGGAAAATGATCGCCCGACGTTCGGTTGAGATATCGATATCCTATGGGTTGTGCCTATAAAAGCAGAGAATCTGGGCCAGATTCTCGTCGAGCATTCACATCGACGCCCCGCTTGGCCGGTACGTCTACGAGTTCGACCGTTTCCCTTACTAGAAACCTGGTCTGATACAGCTTTGTTACTGCAGTTGATTACACGCTGTGGGAGGCAGGTTGATATTTTGTAGCAAGTGGCGCCTACGTGGCTGTAGGTTTGGGCTCTAACAACCTTGCAGGTCTTGATCTATCAAGGGGGAAGGTATCAACAGAATAGCGATTAGGAGAGTCGTTGAAGATGGTAGAATATGAGCTGCATGGGAATGGAAAACGCGTCTTGCTCAGGCTTATTGGAAGTCCTCAATGAAATTCAGACTCTGCACGTCGAATACTATTATAAACCCGTCGTTCAATGTTGATAGTTGGGTTGAAAACTGGGTTTCCCAGAGCCGGGTTGGTGACTCTCTGGCAACACTGGTGTGAGAAGTAAATGAGATAGAAAGAGTAAGAGTAGGTACTTTGATTATCACCGTATAAACTACATCCTCTGAGAACCCATCTTCCGCGTCAAGCTCTTCAATCTCTCCTGATTTCGCCTCCTTCTCTCGACATCCATGTCTACACTGACATTGTTCCTTAGCACCCCCGCGTTTGACCGTGGTGCCACCGTGTACGATCCGAGCTCTCGTTGAGGAATCATCACCGCGTTCTTCCGCACACGATTCCGCTCGCCCTCTTTCGCTCGAGCCAAGATCACGTTCAGGCGCTCATGCGTGGCACCACCATTGGGCGCAGACATATCTGCTGTTGGTATCGTCCGGTCACGGTATGACGCAGATCTTTTGATGATTGGACGGGACCAAGCAGACACGAGTGAGTCGGCGGTCCGCACAATATCTGGCGTTACCCGTTTGCACTTGGTGTAGAATAGGACAATACGACCAAGCTTGGACTCTTTGAGAACGGCTGTATCGATGTCCAACGTGGGCAGGATGCTAAAGATATCCTTTTGTATGTTCAGAGCTGGTAGCGACTTGTCTGGCAGGGGCTCCAACCACCGCCGTACACCCTCCAAGAGGTTATTGTCGACAATTGATTGCCAAAGCGAGCTCCTGTTACGCGCAGTGCAGCAGAGAATGAGTATTGTCATATAGACACCGCGAGCAAAGCACGCACTTTCGGAGTGCACCCATGACCTTGGGCAATAATTTCAGCTTCAACGTTGCTGGCAACTTTTCGCGGTTAGCTTGCTCGTCGAGCTCAGCTGCGTTCAACATCTCCTCCCGCAGTTGAGACACCTCTGCATCCGCAAATTGGTCCAGGTCATCCTCTTTCTTGCGTTTCTTTGGCCGAGACGCCTTGTTGCTCTTCAAAATTGTGTCAATCTCCATATCGAGTCTCAGTTTCTTCGCTATTCAATGTTGATCAACCAAGGCACCCCGTCAGCCAAATCCACGACCAACAGAAACGACACAAGGCAATGTAAGCGCACCTTCTTCGGGAGGGAGGTTCAACAGATCCTCCTCAGTGGGCCCCTTCTTCACCTTGGCCTTGCGCTTACGCTGTGCCTTTCCAACGCGTACTACTTGCGCATCTTCCTCTACGTGCTCGTGCCTCCTCTGCCTCCTGCGCTTCTGGGGTATAGCGCGTGCTTGTCGGTACTCGTCTGCCGAGTCATCGGTAGACTCCTCTCCCCCATCTGGTGGGGCCGATGTCGGGCGCGAGCGTGGTGGGAGATTTTCCTCTGCAGAAATGTTCGTGACACATGTGGGCTTGACATCAGTGGAATTGGCGTACCCTCAGCATCGGGAGCGTCGGAGAGTTCTGAGTCGCTACCGAAAATGTCCTTTGCGAGGTACCGTTGCTGAGGGCCGGAGCGTGCCTGAAAAGCAAAAGCTGACTTAGCTTCATCCAGCAAGAAGAGGAAAGCAAAGATACATTGTATCGTTCTTCGTCGTCAGACATGACGGTGGTAATGTACAAGTACAGATGTTTCCTGGGCCAGTACGAGCCGGCCGGCGACCCTGGCAGATTCCCACGGGGTACAGGACAGCACGTGACACTGGTGAGATCACGAAACTGAGGACTGTCTTCCTTGGTCTTGGTCTTCCTCATTACTCGTACTATGTATGGGGCATTCTCCACTTCGTACATTGAATGAGTACTTTTCACGTTTAGAAAATATCGGTAACTCTTGGATACAAGACTCGTCCTTCTACCCTCTAAGCCTTTTCAAAGTTTTCGAGTTCCCTCGGCCCTATCGTGGGGGAACTACTGACAGACAGCAACCATCGACCTACCGAAAGTTATCAGTCCAAATGAACCATGGACGTGAACTCTTCGTTATGTATCTTGAACGATGTGTTCACGCTGCCGTGGCGCAGGCCAGGGCGAGCGCAGCAGCGAACGAAGAGCCCAATCGTCCAGGCGAGAAAAGGAGTTCATGTGGAAACCAGTGTTGGTCTTAGATGTGAATGGAACCCGCTTTCGAATGTTGAACTTGTCCGTTAGGGGGCTGACAGGTATGGTGATTACTTGAGAGTTGGAGTAAGCGAAAGGTATCAAAGTCCAGATGGCGCTCTGACGGATGTGGATGGCTGAAAAGACGGAGTAGAGACATTTTGCACTGTCACCCATTGTCCATTGCATGGGAGTGGGTGTAGGATCCGAAGAGGAGGGCAGGAACTCATTGTGATACCAAGGACTATGCCAGTCATCCACTTTGAGCTTCAAAAGTTCACATGTCAGATGGGGTGGCAACACTGGACCGTTCATAATCCTCACGTAGAACGTGTCCACGATTATTCTTAGAAAGGGAAGGCATGTTCGCGTGTATGGGTCGACGATAGTTCTTTGGAAAAACCTCTACGAACCAGAACCTGTGCGTAGCAAAGATTAGAACTCATACAACTTAAATGTGACGAAGTCGTACCTCATGATGCTCGCTGAACCCGATAATGGACTTGTGGTAAGGTATGCTGAATAAGTATATCAGTGGCCATGGCAACCCCTAACTTGGTGATTATCGCTCTGCCATTTTGAGCCATTTTGAGCCAAAGGGCACTGGTAAGATATAAATAGCCCCTGCTCATTGGGCGTCTTGACCAGCGAACCAATATGCTCATAGTCTTCACGGCTTCACGGAATATGGACAAAATCCTACGACGTCAAGTCAACATAATTGCTAGAATACATCAAATTTCTCACCGTAGGCCTAATAATATTGCGATCGTCGTCCTTGTGATACTAAGTAACCAAGGCGTGCATGGTTCGCCTGGGTGAATGAATTACCACCGTGATGGCGCGTGTGCCTCGTTGAATATGATACCATTCAAAAGCTTGCCCACTTAGGTCTGCGGATTTGATGACAGCATGTCTGTCTCGTGCGCCTGTTGAGGAGGAGAAGGACCAGAGAGGGTCCCTGAGGATCAAGCTGTTCGGATGTCTATCCATTTCGCAGGCCAGAGAACTCAGACATGAGGCGATGAGTCATGAGACGTGACGGCGTGCGAAGCCCCAATATGGAAACTACAATAGAACCAAAGATCTGCCATGCTACAGTCTGCAGTCTGGGAAGCTGGGAAGGGAAGGGTAGAATGGTACGTGAACGACACGGCTCCAAGTCGGCTATCGGCGGCCACATGTATATTGGGAGAAGCGGCCGGATCACGACGGAGTCTTCGAGGCGTGTGTTGCAACCGAGTCCATCGTTTCGGAACCACCCGAAGGAAAAAAAAAATCTATCAGACGTGATGTGTTTCGCAGAGTGGCGGTGGTGCGTGGTGGGAAGAAATCATTGACGAGGATTGTCCTGCGTGATACTGTTTTATGTCCATGTCCAGTCAACGGTCTTCAGCGTGTGGGATTCCTGTTTTTCAGTGTCCGTACCCGGTGCTATAACCGTAAAGTCTGCGCCTTACTGTAATCTGCTGTAGACCGGTCCTTGCTGCGCCGCAGTGCGAGAGATGAGGTAAGGTAAGGAAGAGCCTGGGCAGGCGGTGTTCAAAGCACGTGACGTGGATGCTACCAGCTTTCCAGTACGCATTCCTGTGCGATCGCGGAGGGGAGCGGCTCATGGACCCCTCGGCAGATGTGCAAAACGATCAAGATGCCCAGCTGTGAGCGTGGTGCAGTTAGTCAGGAGATATCTTGCTTTGAACGGCACATTTGGGGAGTGCTTGAGATTGGGGCCGGTTCGGTTGCAGTTGTTGCCCATGTGTACATGTTGCCCATATTTGGATAGATTCGGGCGTATTGCCAGTGATCCTGATCTGATCCGGATCCGCAACTGCAACTGCATGGATGGGCAACAAGCGGTGGATGCGAAAGGGGCACGGGCGCAAGAGTTCGACGTGTGTCAGTCACCTAAGTTGACCATGACTTGGGGGTCAAGAGGAATATAAGGTATGTCGTACCTTGTCCCTTGACGCCGACACGTTCTTTTTGTGGAGATCGGCATGAGAACCCGCAAGCGTTTTGGGACGTCATGCGCTCATGTTGCCATCGGAGTAAAACACCATGGAAGGGAAAAATTACGCGATAACTTGCCGCAAAACGGTCGGATTGAGGAATCGAATGTCAAGAGTCAGGAACGTCGATGCGGGTGGACCGTGGCGCAGGCCGGCACTGACCAGCGCTGACTGATTGCCCCTAGCAGTCACTGCCCAGGGATGACATGGACAAGCCGTGCTGTGTGGAGACGTTTCCATTGGACTATATTTATTTCATCCTTCTGGACCCCTTCAACATGGATCCTCGTCCGTAGCGCGGGCACCCCACCTCTTCCTTTACCCCTCCGTCCCTCCGCGTCATGTCCACCGTCGTTCTCCAATTACCCGTCGCCGGTCCCTCCCATCCACATCCATTGTCTTCCATTAGAAATCCCGAATTAGTCGCCTCTTCTTCGAAACCTCTTCCCTTGCTCCCAAATGCGTCTCATCATAACACGCCACGGTCAAGACCATCGAGGTCCCGCGCGCCATCGGCATACCCCCGTCGCATGCCTGTTTCTATTCGTGTCTCCTTAGGTAGCGTGCTTCAGGAGCCCGCATCCTTGCAAACTTTCTTCGCTACGTCCATTGGCCCGACTTCCAATCGCTTGCTCTGACCTGCACGACATGTCGCAATGTTCTACATCACCCCGAACTCCGAGATGCTGTGTTATCCGCATACGTCCCTGGCTACCAGTGTTGTCGTCGCTACGCCGATGCCGATGTCGTCTCATCCAAGCATGTCGATATTCAATTCATCGATCTTATTCATTTCAGTGAGCATAGCGTCCAGCATCTTTGTGAGACGGACGGATGATAACAATAGCACATCAGTGGCCTCGCAGCAGCTGGCTCTACACCACTACCCCACTCTTGCCCTTGCGACTCTTTCAGGTTCGTGGGAGCCTGCAGTCCTGGAAGAGGGGATACCAAGATATGTTATGCTCTGCCAAGCCCACTCACGTATGGTTCTGCTCTTGCAGGCACTCATACATAGCTCCATCACACCAGTCCCTCCGGAACTAGAGGACCCTTCCGTACGCTATCGTGATACATCGCAACAAAGCGGACGAGAGCTCGTCTTTCCTGCTCCGTTGTCTTTCTTCTCAAATGACGGGGCCAAGAAGAAGGCCAGCGCTCCAAAGCAGCAGACTAGGAGATTTTCGTCCATGCCTTCAGCCGTTGAGCGTGTACCTCGCTCATTTGAAGGCGAGTCTATGAGACGGAGCCTTTCTCGGATGTCCATATTGGGGAGGAATAGGGTTCCCCTGCCACCCCCTTCCGCGGACCCCTTCGGCCTCAAGCTTTACTCTGGGAGTTGGAGAAGCCCGAGGCGTTCACGTGCATCGGTGATGCCAAGTTCAACACCTAACAATCGCGAGTCACTCCATCGGCGACCAATGCGCGAGTCCGTTTCCGCCACAGATGGCAACCAGTCATCGAGTGATAATGGCAACTCATCGCCTCATTCTACCGTAACCGAGCCTTTACCGCCCTTCGCAGTGCCTTCTCCGCATGACATCCGCGCTGCCACATCTCGCCTACGCGCACCAATCCTTCGTGTCTACGTTCCTTGTTCCGAGGTGGACCATCGCGCAATCACTGCATGTGAGACGCAATTGGAAGCTGCTGGCCTGTGGCAGCATCTTTCTGTCGGGGACATTGTCTGCAACTTAGGGTATTTGCCTCCCGCCGATGTGGTGGGCTCCTCCAGCAGTGATGATCTGTCATGTGATGACACGTCGGCCCCTGAATCGTGGTTGATCTTTGATGGCACTGGCCTCTTGCCGTACACCCCGTTGGCGATTCTCCCGCTGTCGGAGCCCCTCTCGCTCCCCTCGCCCTTCTACTACGCGCACATTACCTTTCCCCCAGCTAACCCAAGGTTCGTCGCAACTTTACCTCGCGAGAAACCGGAGCTGTCCCTCGACCTGCTTCCTGCGAGGGTGCGCAGTCCGCATTCCCCCGATGGCTTTGCACGTATTAGGAAATACGTGTGGGTCGCACGTTTGAAGCCACACGTGCGCCCCGGCCTCGGTGAAAGGTGGCGTTGCGAGTGGATTCTAGAAGGCGAAGGCACGAAGGAGGGTCGGCAATCTCTCCTGGATGCCCTCCGTGGCGGCGCCAGCGCTGAGCGAGAGTGGCAAATTGTCATGGAAAGGTGCACCGCGGCCCGAGTTTGGCTCAGGTCCGTACTTTGTGCTCAGATGGCAGTGACATTTCTCAGGCTAATCAAAATGTTTGTGCCCCCTTCCCCTGTGGCAGGCTCATGTCAATTACGCCCCCCATCACCTGAAAAGTCCTCATCGTCTTTCTGATACTGATATAAACGTTTCGCCACCCCCTCAGCGGTGGGTCCACGTGCGTGGTTTTCATTCGCAAACTAGAATTGGATTTGCTCGTTATCGCGGATCCGGACTTTGTCATTTCATTTCCTGCTTGTATCATACATCGGAGTTCCCTGACATGACAGACATTCATACAGTACATTTCGGGTTATGTATTGATCATCATCTTCCCACTTCTACACCGCAGACAACAGGCATGCTCAGCATGTGCTGTCCAATACCTTTTTAGCTACATGCATTTGCTCAAAATTTCGACCACATGACTCTAGAATATTCGTGTTTGTTTGGATTGGGACACTGGACTGGAAATCTGGAATACATTAACTTTGTGTTATCTCAGGTCAGCGTTGCTACCGTCGTATCGATAAAGGACTTTGCATCGAATGCATGTCCCTCTGGTGCTTTTACGACACCGCTCTTCTCGAGCGTACTACCCATGAGGACCGTGTCAGCCTGACGCGAAGCTTCTAGTACTTGGCGCTTACTTCAACGTATCGAATATGACATTCTTCGGAATAGCAGAGCAATCCTTGGGGTAGCCGACCGTTTTGAGCCAGGCCTAGAGTTCCGGCATGCCGCAAGTTAACACGATTGACATGTAATTTCTTCGGAAGAACTCAACGCCGATGTCTTCTTCGGGATACCCAAACATCTCCTTAATGAACGCGATGTCTGGCCCGGCGCGGTTCTCCGGCGCGTCGAACGCGACCACATGCGCCGAGAGGGCTTCCAGGAAGGCGCGCAGCTCGTGCGGCGGAGCGCGGTCTTGCGCAGGATGAGCGGCGATCAGCCACGACGGCCATGGTGTGGGTACCGAGCCGATCTAACATTATTCGAACCGAGGTGCCATTGCGGCACACATACAATAAGTTAGGTTATGGAGCCGTGCATGTGGAGCGCGGCGCTGATGGTCTGGCGCTGCGCTCCCACATGGAAGGACAATGAAGACCTGGGACCTGGGGATGACGTACAAATCGCACCCGGCCGGCATCGACGAACGGTTTGGTGGTGAACCATTCCCACATGAAGGCGCTCGTGGACCCGCCGTTGACCGAATCAATCAGCCCGTGGATATCGTTGTTGACTAACCAAAAAAAGGGGTTTAGTCAAGGCTAAAAATGTACAATCGATTTTTGCGAAATAAATTCGCAAAATGTAAAATGGTTGAACAACACGCACCTCTGAATCGCAGCGCGTCCGTCGCCCATCCTTGTTGCAAGGCCATGACGTACGCCATGGTCTGGCTCCCGCTGCCGATGCGCGAGATGCCGATGGGCGTTCCCTCTAGATCGGCAATGTTCTGATATTCGGAATTTGCCCCGGTGATGACCGCCCTGTCCATCAACCATCAGGATGAGCGTGAAATCAGCCAACACCAGGAAGTGGAAGTGAGGAACCAATTCAACGGCGTGCTGACGTAGCTCCCGACGAGTTTATATGCTTTTGATCCGTTGGCTATTCCGGCGATGAGTGCATCGGTGAGGGCGCTGCCGACGGCGAGGAGACCCAATTAGCGACGAGGGAAGCCGGGTGAGGAATTTGGAACGTGGGGTCATCACATTGCTACGTCGATTTCATCGTTCGTTAGCCGCGATATGAGTTGGCCGGTGCCACCTTTTGCCTTCGCGTCAGCGCAGGGACGGCCTGGTTTACGATCCGAAAGTGCATACTGGGGCACTCCACGAGCGTGAAGGTCTTGTTGCGATCATCGGCCGCAAATTGCAAAAGCGGGGACGAGAAATGTTCGCGAACTGAGGGTGGGTGATGGATACAGTGATATGAGGAGGCCACAGCGAATCGTCTGCGTACCATAACCGACCCTGAGGGGCATGTGGACGAGGAGTGATGAGAAAGACGATGGAGCACGACGACCGGGCCGACTTGATTTCACCACGACGAATGACGAGGATACTCCGTGTGCGCAGGCAATGAGCCGACTTGCACGAACCGCCATGACAAGGTACCCGATTTCTGCCCTTCCGCTTCCTCCGCCCTCCCGGCTGCTCATTCACAATCTCACCCCCGATTCCGCAACGCCCTCGGTGTCCGCGTTCAAGTACACATTGAAAAACAACCCGTCCGTACAACGTCGCGGGCGCATCACCGCTCCGCAGTCTCACTTTGCCCACGTCTCCCCGTTCCCTCTCCCGTTTCCGTACGAGATAGAGCCCCCGGAAAACCCGGGCGATGCATTCGACAAGGAAGAATATGTAGAGCAGTGGCTCGCAGCACGAGAAGCTCTGAACCCAGCGCAGGCGGCGGCGGCTGCTGCTGAGCAGACAGAGTCCGACATTGACGAACCTCTGCAGAAGCTGTACCCTGCCAATAGGGATAACGACATGGTGCTCTTGGGTCTGTCCGACACCGGGCTGCGAGATTGTCTGCCGCATCTAGACGTCGGGGATGCGTTCGAGATCCTCGGGAAGCCCTCGCTCCTGGGTCTGGGCCATGCTGCTGCTGCTGAATCGCAGGAGCAGCGAGCAGAGGAGCAGGGAAAGGCAGCCGCTACGCGCCAGGAGCTCATCGACGTCCTCGGAGGCCATGCCATGCTCATATCGGGCGACGAGGCAGACGTATCCTTCGCGCCATGGTCGCTGCGCTACAGCGGGCATCAATTTGGGGCCTGGGCGGGACAACTCGGGGACGGACGTGCGATCTCGATCCGTGCGTCTCTCTCTCTCTTCCCTCCTTCCGCTTGTCCGCGCGGACCTTTCAACGACTGGTCGCAGATGTAACTCCGCACCCCTCTGACCCCGAGACCACATACGAACTTCAACTGAAAGGGGCGGGACGCACGCCTTTCTCGCGGCGTGCAGACGGCCTCGCGGTCGTGCGGTCGTCCGTTCGTGAGTATTTGTGCGCAGAAGGTGAGGACGACCCTTTTTATTTATTTATTTATTAAATCCCCTTCATCCTTTTCTTTTTTCGTCTTCAACTCGAGAAATGCAGCTGTACATGCTCTCGGCATACCCACCACGCGCTCGCTCTCCATCGTATCCCTGCCGTCAATATCCGTCCTACGGGAGCGTCGCGAGTCCGCGTGCGTCGTGACGCGCGTCGCGCCCTCCTTTCTGCGCATCGGATCTTTCGAAGCGCTGAACCCGCCTGAGGAGCTTTTCTTCCTCGGCGGTGGACAGCAGCCGGCTGATCTGGAGGCGCTCCGCGTGCTCGGCGAGTGGGTCGCCGACGGGGTTTTGCGTATCGAGAGACCCGAGGGAGGCGCGTGGGGACGCGAGCTAATATTGGAGTCCACCAGAAGAAACGCGAGAATGGTCGCAGGTTGGCAAGCGTATGGATTCATGCATGGGGTCATCAATACGGACAAGTACGAACAACTCTGTAAGGGTCTCGGATGCGCTTGCTAACGGAACTCTTCAGTGTCTCGATTCTCGGATTAACCATAGATTACGGTAGGTGGGGGTGCGCAGTGTCCATGGCGGGTCTCTGATGAGTGTGTTAGGACCTTACGCCTTCATGGACATTTTTGATCCAATGCACATCTGCAATCATACGGACGAGGAAGGTAGATACGCATACAAGGTAACATTCTCGTAGTGTTACTCCATCGATCGTGTTCAAGTACTGATAATATTTTTGTGTTCCAGCTCCAGCCAGGGATGATGTAAGTTTGCTGGTCTGTGCCGTTGTTCTACGCCTCACTGGACGAATAGCTTGTTTTCACTGAAAGCGTTGCTCAAGGCACTCGCTCCGCTTGCCGGTGCCGAGGCCGAGTTGGGGAACAGAGCCCTTTCTGCAGGTTGGGCAAGGGATGCCAAGAAGGATAAGATAAACGAGTGGAGCTCCAAAGGTATCTCCCTTGTTGAGGAAGAGCTCAAGGATGTTTTCCGGCGCGAGTACGAAGCAGAGTACAATGAGAGGATGCGACGCGTATGTCCATCCCACGGGCCTGTGATTCCTCCGCGACCCTTATGCGCGCCATCTTAGCGACTTGGGCTTCGGCGTGCCGATGGCGAGGACGACGCCGTCCTGATACAGCCACTACTCGCACTGCTTGCGGATCACAAACTGGATTTCCATCTCACCTTCCGACACTTGACGCGCTTCCGGCCGGAACACCTCTCATCATCGGACACCTTCATCGACACCCTCCTTCGATACACCTCTACTGACGACGCGCGGCTGGAGGAAGATGCTTCAAAGCGATGGAAGAGCTGGCTTGAGAAGTATGCGGCCCGCATCGAGAGCGAGAAAGAGGAATGGGTCGGCGCGAGCTCGGAAGGCGATTGGCAGGCACGGCGCGAGAAGGACACCCGTCTCGCGAATCCCCGTTTCGTCTTGAGGCAATGGGTACTAGAAGAGGTGATTTCGAAAGTCGAGGTGGACGCGCAGAACGGACGTCATGTCTTAGCCAAGGTGATGCAGGTGAGGTTTCGATGCGCGTCAGTCCTTTTAATGACCGCTAATAATGTGTCACAATTTTTTTTCTCAAATTGTAGATGGCATGTAGTCCTTACGAACTCTGGGGTGGGGAAGGGGATGACAGAACAGACGACGAGCTAGATGCGGAGACCCGAGAGGAAAGGCGGCTATGTGGCATCGGCGACACCAAGATGCTCGGGTTTCAGTGCAGCTGTTCTAGTTGAGAAGACCTATGCGATACACCGTGACGGCGGTTGACGCGCTATACAGAAGGAGATATTGGGCTTCTCAGACGACAGATATTAGTGTCTCCGAGGTTCGACTGGCACGTCCGAGTGGAACTTATGATAGCAACGCGTTTGCAGTCGCATAGATACAGCTTTGCATCGGAGAACGACGTTTGCTATGCGCCCCATGAGGATCAATCAGCTCTTACGGAAGTGACAGCAAGGAGCCACGGTTACAGTAGATGGGGCAACGAATCCAGCTCAGAGTCAGGCAAGGTCCCATCTATGCGTCGTCACCGTGTCAAGTGTCGCAAAGCAGGGCCTGATCACCGTCGTAGCCGTTACCCCGCAGATTGCGAAACTTTTCTACCTTATCCGCTGCTGTGTACCATCATTTGCTGGATCCTCGTGTTGGCTCTACGGGGGTTTACCTCGCTTGTATGTGAGAAGAGTAGCATTCAGTTGCAGGTCCTCGTCGCCATTAGTTAGACGTATGTGCGGCCACCGCGGCTGTCCTTCACTCGTGGGGTGAAATCAGCCCTGAGGGCCCTGATTCTAATATTGGCATCGTACGTTTCGTTGAGGGTCGGCAGCATTTCGGCTTCACAGCAGCCTAGCGATGATACTACGCGGGGAGGCCCAAATAGCCAGCTTCGCAATCGCAATCGCATACTGCGTTGGTGTTATGACGTGCCCGCCCGCGGCGTGTCGACAAAGCCCCAAAAAACTAACCGAGAGAATGGACGCGTGGTGAGGCTGGTAAGGTCTTGCAGTGCACCGATGATCGACATATCAATGAAGCGGATGTTGATCATGCCGTCAACAGTCCCTTTTCCCGGGGTTTCGGTGGAATATCGTGGCCGTTCATGATCGCGTTTTCGTCATTTGCAGGCGAGGTGCAGGTACGACTTTCGTGTAAGCGTGATATGATAAAATATAGTCCGTGGTGCACGTGCCAGTGCGACGGCTCTCACTCAACCGCCCGCACAGCCAGCAGTCCTACAGCGTCCCTCTAACTGATCAATGTCTCGAAATACGAGTGCGACGGCGCCGCTCTGCCTGGCTTGCTCGTCGTCCCTACCACCCCGACTGTGGAAGCAGACTCAGGAAGACGCCCAAAGAGGAAGCACGTCCGCCGGTGGCGGCGGTAGTGATACAGCTCGCAGACCAAGTTCCGAGTTGTTCCTCACTCGGTGCTGCGGACGTCCGATATGCCCCTCCTGTCTGATATCGAACCCCCGACTGGCGAGATACGACCCGTGCCTCGCTTGCCTAGGCGGCGTCGGCGCGGTCGATTCCGCGGAGAACGCGCGCGGACAACACATAGTGGTATCCAATATCGACGGTGCTGTTCGAGATGAGGACGTTTTTGTCGTTGGAGACGAGGATGAAGATGAAGATTCTGAGATGCATGACGTGGCAGTTGCGAAGGCTCCCAGCACAATACTACTGGTTGCGAAGCCACCGGAACGCAATGCCAGCACTGGCACCAATACCAGTGTCAGGCTGGACCCTAACAAGTCAGAGGAGCTCTCGGACGGTGATCACGGCAGCCCTGGGAGATACTATATTCAACCTGAAGATACACTATTGGGGATTTCTCTCCGATTGGGAGTCGACGTGAGTGCTGTGCTACTACGATTCTTTCATTCCTTTCGAAAATGTTCACCGCGCCGCGGCTGCGCACCACTGGCAGGGCCGGGCACTCTGTAAGCTGAACGATCTCCCACCAAGTTCGCTGCGGACGACGCCACACTTGCTGCACACGCGGACGTTTCTCGACCTCCCGCAGTCTCGCTCACAACAATACGCTACGGGCGACGCCTCGCCGGAAGAAGAGGCTCGACGCCGACGGGAGCACGCACAGGTTGCATTCCAGCACGTGACGAAGGAGACGGATCATGGGATTGCACAGGCGTACGTTGCGCTCGCAGAAGACAGCGAGTCGTCGGAACCTGACGTCACTTGTCTCAAAGCTGAAGGGGAAAAGGTGCCCCAGCGAGAAGCCCGCGGGGAGAACACGCTCGAGGAACGGGCCGTGGATCGGTACTTGGACGATGACGAGTGGGAACGCCGGGAAAGGGCCGAGGGAAGAGGAGTCCATATTCAGCGGCTGCCAATTGGGGGACCTCGAACTGGCGTTGGCGAGAAGAAAGCCGAAAAGAGTGGCTGGTGGCGTTGGTTGCAGTAGAAATGCACCGATGGAGAGTTCTCTGCATGCTCTGTGCGGGGCCCAAAGCCGTCAAGCCCCCGTAAAAGCCTGGGCCGGGCCGGGCCTTGAGGGCGGCTTTGCAGGAAACCGTGGTTGGACACTGTAAGCCGTCGATATATGGCCGTAAGCCGATACGGTACAGTGCGCAACGCTAACCTGTCTCCTCTGAGTCCCGGGTCTCCCAACATGTTTCTCAATTGAGCCGCGGCCTGAGCCTGAGCCAAAGCCTAGTTAAGCCCCGGCTTTCGAGCCGAGCCGGGTCGTGCAAATCACTCGCCAACTGGCGGAATAGATCCACTTTTGTGTTATTTCACGGGTATGTAGGCCGGCGTTTGTGTGAATCAAAATCACATGTATGCGATGACGCCGTCGGCGTCCGGACCTGTCCGGACCTTGTTCTGTGGTTACGTGGTTATTATAAAGCTATAAAACTGGCCCAATCTACCCCCTCTTAAGTCCCAGAGGCAGAGGATCATGGCGACGCCCAGACAACTCCAGAAACTCACCCGTGACGACGTCACGAAGCACAACAAAGACGGTGACCTCGTAAGAACATTCCACCTCGGCGCCTTTCTCCCGAATTTCATCCCTTCTTCCCTTCCAGTGGGTGATCATTGACAGCAAGGTTTACGACCTTACTCGGTTCAAGAATCTCCACCCTGGCGGTGCCGCCGTTCTCCTTGATGACGAGATCGGTCCGTGGAATATTCCTCACCCCCGTTCCTTTTCTCCGCTCATTTTCAAATCAGCGGGCCAGGACGCGACCGACGCTTTCTATGGCCTCCATCGTCATGAGGTCCTCGAACGGCCGCAGTACCAACGCCTCCAGATCGGTTACATCGACGGAGAGAAACCATCCCTCAACAGCCGCATTGTGTCTGAAGTTAGCAGAGTACCCTTTGCCGAACCTACATGGCTAGCAGAGGGCTACTTCAGCCCCTATTACAAGGAGGTATGATTGCTTTTGGACTCCCCCGCGCCGTCAGAACACCATTCTGACGATGCTTTGCTCATATCTAGAGTCATCGTAGGCTGCAGAAAGCTGTCCGCAAGTTCCATGATGAGGTCATCTACCCCGACGCACAGGCCCGCGAAGAAGATGGCAAGCGCCCCAGTTTGGAGGTCATCCAAAAGATGGCGTAAGTCATATATCACGTTCGGCTCGATACTGATTGTATTGAACCTTCGAACCAGGGAGGTCAATCTCCACGCAATGCGTACTGGTCCCGGAAAGCATCTCAAAGGGTTGACCCTCATGGGTGGAGTTGTCAAACCCGAGGAGGTACGTCATGAAAACACTTTTTTTCATGTCTCTGAGAGCACGTGCTGACCCCATGATTGCTAGTTCGATTATTTCCACGAGGTGGGGTTCGCCACATTCGATATATGATAAACATTTTTATACTCTCCTTGGACCGTATAGCTCATCGTTCACCAAGAGATCGCGCGTTGCGGTGCTCGGGGTTACGGAGATGGTAAAATACTTTGTACCTCGTCCTCGCTTTGGATGCTCAAGTTGGGGTAATCCGCAGGGCTCCAGGCTGGCGCGATCATTGGCCTTCCTCCCGTGTTGAACTTCGGCTCACCCGAGCTCAGAGCGCGCGTCATACCCGAAGTATTCTCGGGAAAAAAGTTTATTTGCCTCGCCATTTCCGAGGCGTTTGCTGGAAGCGATGTTTTCGGCCTCAAGACCACAGCAAGGAAGACGGAAGATGGCAAACACTGGATCATCACTGGAACGAAAAAGTGGATAACGAACGGACAGTATGCACCACCATATCACTACTGTGGCGCCCCTGATCTGTATCTTATAGATTTGCGGACTATTTCACCGTCGGGTGCAAGACCGAAGATGGCTTCACGGTCATTCTTGTTGAGCGTGTTGAAGGCGTCGAGACGTCACCAATCAAGACGAGCTATTCCTCGGCAGCTGGAACAGCTTATGTCACGTTTGACAACGTGAAGGTACCCGTTGGGAATACCCTTGGACCCGAGGGAGGAGGAATTTTCGTTATGCTCAGGTAACGAAGTCTCGTAGCCAGTTAAACGCATACGCGCCACCTTACGATTTGCATTACACCAGCAATTTCAATCACGAACGCTGGGTGATGGCCACGTCCTCAGCCCGCGCTCAACGCGGGATCGTGGAGGAATGTCTGAAATGGGTCAGCCAACGCAAGGCATTCGGAAAGCCCCTGGCATCGCAGGCTGTCATCCGTAGCAAGCTTGCTGCCATGATTTCTCGGGTCGAGTCCGTACAGAACTGGTTGGAGAACATTACACACCAGATGAACAACATGGTACGTCCGATTCAGGTCAATTATCGTTGCGTGTGTTGGAAGAATGGTACAGTCGTATAAAGAGCAAGCGAAGAGTCTTGCCGGACCAATTGCCATGATGAAAATGTACGCTACCCAGACTGCACAAGAAACTGCGCGGGACGCCGTCCAGATTTTCGGTGGACGCGGAATTACGCGGACAGGCATGGGCCGCTTCGTTGAACATGTGAGTGGCAGGCACGCGCTGTTCTGCCTCGAAATGACGACTGATGCAAACACAGTATCACCGAACCATAGCGTTTGATTCATTGCTCGGCGGTGCTGAAGATGTTCTTGGGGACCTTGGTGCCCGACAAGCTTTGCGCGCTATGCCACGGAATTCAAGACTATAGCTCACTCGCAAAGGATATCACCTCGTTACGGCTTCAGACCCGCAATTACCTCTCATGTAGCACTGTGATCCTGAATTATTCTATGACAAACATAATCCAATGTAGATCGTGTCACGGCGCAAAAATTCGCATGTCCACGTTACTGGTAAGTATGTCTTACCGCTACCGTCCGTTTTGTGAGCGTGAGCGGGTACCAAGTCCCACAGTCGTTGCGACGGTGGGACCCCATCCAAGCCAACCGACAATCACGGTTTTTGCAAAAATCTCTCCGAATCCAAGCATCACCCCATTTACAAAGGGTAAGAACATGTTGATGGATAACGAGGAGAGCAGTGCCCAGAAGCGCGCACTGGCGGGCAGCGAGGAGTCGAAGACGGCGAGCGTCGCCGACGCCGCCATCGCGGGGCGGGCAGCGGGTGCGGTCGTGGCGCCTGTCGTCCGGGGCGCATGAGCATGCTCGGGCGAGTGGGGGCGCGATGGCTCGGGAAACGACATGGACGGGAACGAAGACGTCGGCGACGAGGAGACGTTTTCCCACTGCGGTGAGTCGGACGGGTCACGCGCCGCCGCGGTCTGTTGGCCGCCCGCGGCACGCGGCGCGGGCACGTTTGGGTTTGTTGTCGTCGACCTCGGAAAGTTCTGTTTATGTGCGGATGTGCGGATGTGTACGTACGCGAGACGCGAGCAAGCGAACAGTCAGCACGAGGAAAGATTGAGAGACGAAAAAAGAAAAGGAAACAGCGAGAGAGAGAGAGAGAGAAAACAGGGAAGAGTTGCGCTTTACCTGTGGACGGGACCCCTGCGACTGCGAGGAGGGTGCGCCGGCGCGACCACCGCTCCGCGCATTATCCGTAGCAGCGCCGCCGGGAGCGTCCCCAGGCGGCAAGAGGGACGCCGAGGGCGAGGCAGCGGTGCTGCTGCTGCCGGACACGAACGCGCTCGTGCTGCGCTGCGACACGGCCTCCCACTCGCTCGTGCTCTCCCCGCTCACGCTCGCGCTCGCGCCGGTGTCCGAGCGCGAGACCGGCTGCGGCTGCTGCTGCTGCTGCTGCCGTTCCAGCCGCTGCGCCTGTTCCGCACGCTCGCGCGCCCTGCGCTCCTCCCACCGCGCCCGTTCTGTCTCGGCGCGCGCGCGCACGTCTGCGCTCTGCCGGCGCCACTCGGCGTTTTGCGCTTCGTGCTCGGCGCGCCAGGCTTCGTGCTCTGCGGCCGAGACGGAGAGGGGCGCGCCTGGCTGCTGCTGCTGCTGCTGCTGTTCGGGTGCAGCTGCGGGGGCTAGGTCTGAATCTGAAGGGGGCGAGGATTGGGGAGCAGGCTGCGAGGGAGAGACGCGGGGGACATTGGGGACGACGGAGAAGGGATCGGCGAGCGCCGCCTGGTTTTTTCGGGGTTTGGGGAATTGGGCAAAAGGATGGGGAGACTGGCACTGCTGTGAACTCTCACCTGGAGGAGGTCCTCGCCTTCGGGGCGCAAGGGGGTTGTACGGTGGTCTGACATAAGTTAGGTTCTAACTGGTCGTGGCGTGCTGCAGCCTCAGCCACGCGGGGTTCGAGACGACGGAGGGCGTAAACACGAACAAAGTGATGGTCCCATCGATCTCCACGGCCCACGGCAGTTGATTGCACCCCCAACTTCAAAGTTTACAACGTGCCCTCGTCGTCTCAGACGATATAAGTAAACTCGGTTGCTTCCCGCCCGCACATCCCACTCTAGCATTGTTGATGGTCCTGGACGACAAATGTCACGGTCATATCACACTCAAACAGACACGTTCGCACGTAATATACGTCGCTGTCCATCCAACCGAGCCGACACCGTGAAATGGATCAGAAGCACAGTCTCAGGGTTCACGATCACAACACATCTCATCTGGCCCGTACCCTCTAACGATCATTCAGCCCTCTGGATTTCAGGTTCCAAGACATCCATGGGAGATATGTGAGGAGGACGTCGACGTCAAGTCCGCGAGCAATGAGCGATGCACGAGCGATAGTGAACCGAACCAACACCCTCTGACCTGACTCGCTGACTGGCCAAAAATGTTTTCAGGCTCAATTGGGCAGGGGGGAAAGCCCCTTGCCCCTTTGTGTTTCTAGATGCTTCACATCTAGTTCTGGCACCGTTGCGAAATTGACATGGATAGAAAAATCGTCCGTTTCCAGGGGAGAAAAATCATCCCAGCCCTTGACAGCCTGAAAACGTTCTTCGTGGCTATTACTACCGAACCTGGTTGATTCTTCTGATGTATGAGAGCGACATTGCAAAGACTCCGAGTGCCAGAGCATCGATACCAATGGAACGGCAAGAGTGGAACCTGTGGGATACCGTTCGATGGAACGAGTGCGGGTCATTCATTTCTTGTCAAGCGGCAAGTGTGCGGTTATACCAAAATCCCAACGGGCTAGCCCGAACTTCTTCTCGGACATCGCACAGTCGGAGCAAGTCTTTAGGGTAATAGACACCCTCACGTGAGTTGTTCCTCAGGGACTAAGGCTCTTAGTATGAACACTCCGAAAGGCCCCCCGGCGTTTTGGTCGTCAAGCTTAAGCGCCGCAAACTGCATTTTTCCCGCTTGGGAACTCGACAAAATAAACTTCTACGCAAAAGCTTTGAGGGTGCCCACGCCCCAGAGTCGGCTGACCTGATTCACGTCTGGCACGTCTGGCGCAAAAACATGCTCGGAACGTGAACATGAACTTCCTTGTGTCACCTCGGATGGAAGTTCCCACCGTGGACGAAGGAAGGGTGTGCGCAAAGTGGGATAAGGGCGGCCAGTGTCTACTAGATCGAGTCGACGCATGACGGGGTGTCGGCGTCTCGGAGACGCAAAGAATATCCCTCAATGGCCAATGACTCCGACCCGGTAATGGACATAGTTACCTTTCGACGAGCCCCTGCCATCATGATATACCGAGGTAGGTCGTTGAAATCCACCATGTGAGTCAAGGGCTGAGTGAGCATTTATATGCCATCTCAAGATCCGCGGTGCCACCGACGCTTAACCAGGGCCACGGTGAATACTCCTACTGTCGACTTGATAACGGTGTTGCACTTGTATTGAATCCATGAGAACTCGGGGCGAGGAGCAGATAAAGACTGGGCGCGAGTGCAGAGGGGAAAAGGGCCCTTGGTGACATAACTTTCCTCATTGAGACCCTGTCTCCGTGCTCCTTCCGGGACCTAAAGAGATAATCTTTGACAGATAAAAGCATGCGCGAATGTTCCAGGAGAACATCTCCTATGCGTCCAGTGACCAGCCGAGAAATAACCGAGAACACACTGTCCGGATAAGGCATAGACCGACATCTAGTCCCCTGCGATAGAACACTGCCATGGTTCGGGCGCACTGGGGGACCGTTGACAACATCCTGGCGTATCACAATTGAAACGTCAGCGGTGGGCGGCCACAGGCGGAGACCAGACCGGTGGAGATGTGGAGATGGCTGTCCGAGAAAATAAACCTTCTGAATAGAAAAACACTGAGTTCCGTCGCTTGTCAGCAGTTACGGAGGGGAGAAAGTTAAAAAGCTGTGTCATTCGTGGACGGACGAATGGTAGCGGGTCTGAGAAACCAATCACAGGGTCGGCACCCTTCGAGGTCTTGGCCAATGAATATCAAGCACGTAGGCACGCAAACGCCGTTAAGCTGTCGGCTATGAGCCAAGTAAGTTAACGTATGAGGGGTGGGATTAGATGGGAAGGGGCTACTTTTCGTGGAGGCTGTGGCTATTGTGGCTTCTATCGGACTTTGAATACTCCGAAAGGGCGTTCAACCCGTCCCGCGCGCACTCGCATTGCGCATCGCATTCGAGAAAGTCGCTTTCACTATCACTATCTCACCCTCACCACTCCAGCTCCTCTTCCTCCACATTCTGGTTCCGCAACTAACCGAATGACCGACATCACGGATTTGACACATGTGACCTAATCATACTGATGGCGTGCTAGACTTCCGTGTCCCGCAAGCGCAGGATCACGATGGCGTGTATCTCCACTGCGTTACCACCCCTTTTTTGTAACCTTATGTTTGCGATCGCTTGAAGCTTGCACGGTATAGCCCCTAAGCTTGATGAGCGAATGAACGAGTGTCTGTCTCTGGATCACCCTGTGTTATCTTCGCGAGCTTGATACGAGAATATGTTGTCCCAGTCCTTCCCTCTCCCTTGGGACGCCTTCGACAGACACCATCGGCCTTCGTGTCAACCAGCTTATCGCTTCCATTGAAGTCCGACAATCCTTACCCCACATCCTGGGCCCGTGATGATATCAGCACGCTGCATCAGTTCGCCACGTCATCGTCGTGATTTCACGTTCCGCTGTTCCTGCATTTCCAACAAGCATCTGAGTTTTTGTACACCGATCCCATGTTTACATGTTTTTTTGCGAGATTATTCTGCCCAGCATTGGCGTCAAATTTCAAACCGTGGGCGCTTTGTTGGCACGACTTGGTTGCATGAAATGTGTACACGCCCGCTTTGGCCTCGTGACATTTCCCGTGATCTTCTGGGGGACAATCTCGCTCCAGCTTACTTGTCTGGGTCAGAAGCCAGGATCCCCGAATGACCATTAGATGCCTCGTGATGCCTGAATTCGCTCTTCGCTTGGAGGGAATCTACGTTTACCACCCCCATTTCATCGACTGAGGCACCTCCACAGCAGTATCGCTCCATCGGAAGTTGCAGCAGCCAAGGCCCTGGGCTGGGGGTCTTTGTCCGCCCAAGGGCTATACCTTAAGTGGGCCATCTAAAACACCGAAGTCTTACAGCCAAACACTTGTGCCTAGTTTCGTCCTCTGAGCATCAAGCGAGTAAACGCCTGGCCCTATTCAGTTGAAATGATTAAGATTGATTGTTGTGTGTTGTGTGACAATTCACAATTATCCCAACTTACGTTGTAGCAATGGCCGAATGTGCCTGCCATGGAGAACGATGTTGGGTTTCCCAGGCCACGGTCTAATACCCGGGAATCTGTCATGGGGTCCCTCGGCGAAAGCAAAAGCGAAAGGGACGCAATACGCCTGTGAACGTGAACGTGGAGGCATCGCAAAGATAACAGGAGATATCCGCTTCCGCGCGCACACATGACAAGCGATATTTGGACAAGGATAGTACAAGTCTCCTTGCACTGGGCCACGTTACCCAAACGACAAGCACAGCCCGGTGGCCCCGATCGCTCAATCTCACCTGCTCTGATGGTTCCCCCTTCCCCCCCATAAACTGATCTGTTTCCGATCTAGTGTGGCGCTTCAGTTGGGCCGAACTAACGAACAGTCATTTGTCCCCTTATTGAATCGCTGAGCGTCCAAATTTACCACATTCGTCTCCTTGTCAAAGGACGTGCCAGTGGGGCGAAGTCGAGGGGGACATATGATCCCTCCTCAGAGATCCCTTCTGCTTCGCCCGTAATTATTTTCGTGTTGGCTGGCCGGACTCTCGGTTCGCGCTCTCCATCTGCCGTAGCCGCTTTCCCCGCTGGCGCTCGCTCACACGCACGCAGGGCCGACATGCCTGCCTCCCTGCCTCCGCCAAAGAGATAAAAAAACCTATAAAAGCCCCATGGTTGCTCGAACACCACGACGGCAGCCAGCCCCCCCCCTCCCTCCCTCTCAGTCATCACTTTCTTCTTGTCGCAAACCCCTCACTAGTAGTAAGCGCGGCTGCATTCCCCATTCAGTTGGCAAAACCTAGGACAGCGCCCCCTTTTATCTGTCTTTGCGCAGCCACCTCGCAAGAAAATAAATAACGAAATCGTCCCATTTCCGACATGTGCAAAGAAGAATGGTATGCACGCTTTCTTTTCTTTACCTTCGTGCTGCTTTTTTTTTGGTGCCTCTGCGCACGATGCCACGCGATGCTTTTCTAACGCCCCCGATCGTGATTTCTTTTCCCTCCCCCCAACCCCTAGCCATGGAAACCAATATCGAGGTTGTGGGGTACATATCCATTTTCTTTGAACTTGGAGAGAGAAAACAACCCCTCGTCTGACTTTTTTCCATCGCCGCGCCTTCACCCCCACCCCACCCCTCCCCGCGACTTTCGTTTGGTCGCGTGCGTGCAGCACTACGTCCGCCTTTATTTCACTGGGAACAGGACCGATTGCGGTTTGCCGGACTGTCTCCACAGCGCCGCGCACAGACACAAGACGGCGCGATCGTGCAATTGCAGTCGGGTACGCCCTACTCACTCACTCCCCATTGGCCGTGGTGCCATTCTGTTGAGGGGTTTCTCGTTCTGATTGTTTTTTTTTTTCAAATATTTCCCCTACATCGCACACCGGGTCACGCGACTGAAACCACCCCCAAACCCCCCTCCGTCGTTGGGCTCTGTGTTTACTTTTTATTTTATTTTCGTTCGCCGCAGACCATATATGAAGACCGCCGTGTGCTGAATTTGCTCCAAGAGCAGTGTGACAACTGCAAGGAAGCTCGTTACGATCGCGGTCGACGCCGCTGATCGGCAGATGCCACCCCCGGACCTTTCTCGTCTCGACGATAACGGCAAACGTCATGATATCAAAATTCGTCCATCCTCCTTCTTGCTCCTTGCTGCTTTCTTGCTGTGTACTTTTTTCCCCCCCGCTGCTTTGTCTGAAAAAGAAGATACATATTTTTTTTTTCACAGTACGAGTCGCACTTTTACGATCCATACCAGCATCCCTCCTGTATTCATATTAGATCTAATCTCGAGTCGAGCTTATGACGTTGCACGTGCACGGATATAGGATCCACTGATACGACTGTGGCCGCAATATCTCACCCGGGATAGAAGCGGCTCAACATCAATCACAGAATAACCCAGGTTGGGTTCTCAATAGACCCGTCAGAGATGTGACTTTTGAATGGACGTCGCGAACAACACTTCCCTCCGTGGTCTTGGTTTTCCATTGGAAAGTCCTAATGCAACCCTCGGAACGTACGGAATTCGTTCGTAAGGACCAACAAAGCAACGACTCCCACAGCATGCCCGCGCCGGTGAAGTGTTTTATTCCGATCAGTAAAGAAGCATCGGGGACACGACGAGAGTTGTCTCGTGTGAAGAAATACCGATCGAGGTCGGACATCCGCAATAGAATCTCCACTGTGTGTTGTCATCAAAGAACCTCGTTCATTGCCAGCGCCAAGCGAGAAGATAATCTACGTACGCCCACATGACGGTACCAAGAGAAAGAACAACTGGATGAATCCCCTCGAATCTGCCCCACTGGTGAGCACCCTGCCGGTCAAGGTGGACAGGCGCTTGTGCGACCTTTGGCCACGGGATGCATGCATGGGACGGGGGTTACTCAGAACCGCCGTCCCCCGCGCTTGATGGGCTGCTTCGTTCCGCGCCACCTCAATTCGCCGCGCTTGGCAATATCGTCGCTGTCATCGTCGCTGCGATCCTGCCCCTCTGCTCTCGCTCTTTTATTCGGGCGCGCTGGGGAGTCCGAGTCCGATGAAGGGGCCTTCGAGGGTGCACCACTTCGTGCCACCGAGGCTGGCACGTGAGATCCAGGGACCGATGAGGCGGGGTTGCTGGTACGAGACGTCGGCTTGCTCGGGGCGACGGTGGCTGCTGAGCGCTGGATGCCCTTTCCCTTTCGCGGTTGTTTGCGGGAAGGTACCAGGATACTGTCATCATCGTCCTCCTCGGCCTCGGTGGATGAAGTCCCGGTCGTTGCCTGGCCAAAAGCATCAGTTCCTGGGCCTTGTCGCGCAGCCATCGCCTTCGTGGAGGAACCAACTCCTGATCCTATCTTCTTCGCCTGCTGATGTATTCATGAAATTAATTATCGGCCGACCAGGACGGGCTGCTTACGCCTGGGCTGGGCGACTGAGGATGTTCCAAGTTGGTAGAGGGAAGTCGCGTCGGGATCTTATCTGACGTCCGCCGGCTTCCTGCGGCAGAATCCACGGAGGGTAGAGTAAGCTCTGGGCTCTTGAATTCGTTAACTATGGAAGCTGCAGGACGCGGTCAGCGGGATTGAGGGACGCGGCGGCGCAACAGCAGCTAAGGTGGCTTACGGAGATTGGCGCTAAAGGTATATAGGGCCGACATCCGGCGGATGCTCGTGCATGCGCGTGGCAGAGAGAATATGTTCCGTATGTGTGTGTCCACGCTGCGACGCGCCGTGCGGCCTATTCGATCGACTTCCTGCAAGGCGATGCTCAGATGTGATGCCTTTGTGCACGGTATGGCGCAAAATCGGAATAGAAAAGCGGCTAGAACCACGATACCGGTGTAAAGTGTTTCCTGAGGGGTCATAGCCTTGGGCGCCACCGCTCAACCCCATGATAGGACATGAGGCGCGAGCTAGCCCCGCGCCAAACTGAAACGAGGGGACACATGAGTTGTGTGAGGTTGTTTGGGACCCACTTTTTCTAGATCGCTGTCGGAGATCTCGCTGATTGCGTCCGGTGAGATGAAAGCCAGGTAAGTGGTGCTGAGAAGCGGGATCATGAGATGCTTCGAAAGCACCTCTGCCGATTGCTTGGGGCCAATGGAAAAAGTCTCCCATCTCCATTTGAAAGAGTCTCCGGAGAAGTCGATGGCCAGATCCTGCAAGGCTTGTGAGCGCCTGAAAGGGTGCCCCAAAGCTCACCATACCGAATATCGAGAGTTCATCACATCAAAGGATATATCGCCCATCACGCTGGGAGAGTGCACGTCCACGATATACTGCAAGACCTGATCGAGCCAGCTATCCTCCTCGAGATGCGGCAAATGGTGCGAAGCGCTGTTGATATTCAACGTTGACCACCTGCGGCTCAGCCGTTGCCTCGACAGGACTGCGGAGAATAAATGATCGAGGAAGTGGAGCGTAATGATAATAGGGGAACGCACCCTCGACCCATACGGTCTTAGTATCTGTTATCAGGAAGACGCATGTTTGATCGGCGAAAGTTGAGTGTAATTTCTACCCAGGGGACGTCTCAAGGCGTCGAATATGCCATAATCTTACTACCATAAAAGAGGGACGAACCATAAGGTACGGAACTGACTTTTCATTATCGATCTTTACGAGCCATTCTTTTGATAGGAGACATTCTGAGTGATTCTATGGATCAACGTGAATATGGACTTTTCTCGAGGAAAAGTGACCTGACCGAACCTCTGTGAACTCGTTCATTGGGGATGGCGGTGGCTGCCTGTAAGGCGCCACGGCGCACACGGCGTCAACACACACCCCGTGGGAATCTTTTTGACCGCTCCCCACCACATATCTGAGTCCTTGTCCTCGTCCCCTTCATCAAAGTCAAAGTTCCTTGTTCAGGGGATATGCGAGACAATGTCTCGGGAAACTCGCCAACATACCACCCTTCTTACGAATTTCCAGAGGGCGACACCAGTGTCCACACTTACGCAGGGCCAACCGCCACCCCCTCGAACGACTTCCCTATCTGCCGCCTTGTCATTCAACAGAGTAGATTTATCTCGAAACAGCGGCGCCTCGCCGTCATCGATGGCTATTCAGAAGTCCAGTTCGGGCGAGACGCCGTGCCGCCCGGCGCCAGCACTCCGAGGATCCGACTAAAGGACATGGAAGTCTCCAAGCTTCACGCGACACTCTTTTGGGACGCTGAGCGAGCCGAGTGGGCGGTTGTGGATATGGGATCGAAGCATGGGACGTTCGTCGCGTCCGGCCAGGATGCAAATCGTGTGAGGTTATCCGCCACCCGGGTGGCGAGCATGCCCAAACGGATGAGGCATCTGGACAGGCTGTCCCTCGGTGGTACGACTTTTGTGGTACACATACACGAGAACCGCCTTCCTTGCTCCGACTGCGCTGCATCCGGACAGGGTACCGACGACCTCATTCCACTGTTTTCCCATCAGAGGGATAGCGAGACGGTCGCCCAAGCTGAACGGAGTCGCAAACGCGGTGCGGATCCCACTGATGGGGTGCCGCGCAACGCCAAAAGAGCACTCGCGTCACTGAGACACAATTTGCTGAGCCGACCTGGCGGTTTCTTTCCCGCTGCGTCCCCACCCGATGGACCAGCACACCCATCTAACGACGGGGCCGTACAACGGGGTACGCCAGATACGACTGGACCACCCTTGGGAAAGCACTCCTCACCCTCACCCCGTGTTATGGGTGAAGGGTCGGCATCCCTTTCACGGGAATCGTCGCATTTTGTACCGAATGTATACCCTGAATGGACGGGACTGCCGACGAAATCAAGCGAGGAAGGTGGTGTCGCTTCGGAACCTGCGAGCAACGACGACAGGGCAAAATGACGCCAATGGTGGATTCAATTCGGACCATGTGGCCTTGATCGGTTGCGAGTCGTAGTCATAGCACTCATCCTCACTTCGCCCTTTTGTACTGTGTTGCGTCACGCGAGGCGCACGCGTGGACGCGTTATTTGAGGTTGTTATTTACTCGGTCACGTGGCAAGTTGGACAAGTTGTGTCCCGAAAAGCGAATCAAATCGAGACGAACGCAAGTTGTTGTTGTGAACACAACCAGCGGCTGGCTTCGTCCACATCGCTCTCCTTTTCTTTCACCACCTCCTTGTGGTCTCCCCTCATCCATATTACCGGGGCCGTCTCTTTTTCTCCCTCACATTTCCACCCCCTCCCCTCGCTCTCCCCGGTCATCGTCCACCGTGCCCGTCTTAGTTTCTCTTTCCTATTTCTCATTGCTAAAGCTTCATCCAATTCACCATCATCTTTACTTCACTATTTTCCTCCTAGGAACCTAGATGGCTCATCGTGTACGATATTCTCTTCTTCTCACACTCGTCGTCGCCACAAACTCACACGCGCTTTGCCACATGTCTGATTTTGCTAGCTCCCATTGCGAAACCGGACTGGTATCCAACGCCCCAAGAACCTAGATGAGAATGCAACTAGCAAGCTGAGACAGAATGTCGGTGTAACGTTGCCTGGCGGCGTGCGGGGTGGTGTTTCTGGCGCTAACACTTCGAAGACAAGCGGTGTTCAACGTCCCGCTCTTGGGGAGGTTGCCGTCAACCGCAAGGTACGCGTTGTCCCCATCTTTTGTGTCTCGTTGCGTGTCAAACACTCAGTCTGTTGTTCTGAAGAACTCCAAGGTGAAACTCAACAAGGACAAGGCTCCTGAAGTCGGTCAGAAGCGGACACGATCATCCTCGGTCGCGGATGGTCCTCAGCGGGTTCCTTTGGCTACCAAGCCTACGGCTCCTGGGCAAACCTCCGTGACCGGGGTACGTAGCACACTACCTCAGCGACCTCCGCTGGCTCAGACTATTCTTCCCCAGCGCGTTTTCTCTCAGCCTGAACCGACTACCGTGCACCTGGATGGGGTCGCACACCTCAACGGACCGGACGATGACATGGACATCGAAGAGGTCCACGACACCAAGCGCGAATCAATGGATGACGTTGTTCCCGTCGGCGACGAGGACCTGGAGAATATGATTGACGAGCAGGATCGTGCAGAAGTTGTTGAAAATCTAGTTCCTCCAGAAGCGGACATCTCGGAATACATTTGGCCCGAGGTTTCGCCCAATCGTGCTGCCAGGTATCAGCGCCAAGTGGACGAGGTGCGAGCGAGGTTCGATGCAGAAGACGAAGAGTATGACGCAAGCATGTGCTCGGAGTATGCGAACGAGATTTTCCATTACATGAGTGGCCTACAGGTGAGGTCTCACAATGCGCTGTTGTTACGCGATGCTTAGACCGTAAAAGGACGCCATCATGCCCACGCCGAATTACATGGACGCACAGAATGAAATAACCTGGGGCATGCGTCAGACTCTCATTGACTGGCTTTGCAAGTTCACCTCCGCTATCATATGCTTCCCGAGACGCTATGGATTACCGTCAATATTGTCGACCGCTTCTTGTCCCACCGCACGGTGTCCCTGGTCAAACTTCAACTCGTCGGCGTCATTGCCATGTTCATCGCGTCAAAATACGAGGAGATCCTTGCTCCCTCCGCAGACGAATTTGTCTTCATGACCGAGAACGGTTACGCAAAAGAGGAGATCCTCAAGGGAGAGCGGATCGTACTTCAAACTCTCGAGTTCAACATTTCGCATTACTGCTCGCCATATAGCTGGATGCGAAAGATCAGTCATGCGGACGATTACGATATCCAAACACGAACTCTGAGCAAGTTTCTCGCAGAGGTGACATTGCTCGACCACCGTTTCTTGCGCGTCAAGCCATGCATGCTCGCAGCAGTTGGTATGTACACGGCCGGAGGATGTTGGGGGGAGACTGGGTGAGCATTCCATTTGCGGGGTACTTCAAGTCACGTGGGTGTTGACTCTCAGCCATGTAGAACGACGCGTTCGTTTTCTATTCTGGCTACACCGAAGAGCAGTTAGGACCTGGACACCAAATGCTCTTAGAAAAGATAACGGAGCCAGGCTTTGACAAGTTGTACCTGTACAAGAAGTATGCGAACAAGAAGTTCCTCAAGGCAGCGGTGTACGCCCTCGAGAAGGCTCGGGAGCAAGTCAATCAGGCGAAGGCATGGTCCTGGCCTGATTCACGGCTACCTCCGTTGTCCAAAGTGCTTTCAACGTCGCAATCTCAGCATATCTCATCTCTCGCACGCATTTTCATTTATTGAGCACACAGGCCCACCTGTTGAAGCCTATCCTTCTCGCTGTTTCAGTTTTCTCGCCTTGTCAAGCTTTCAAGTCCTTTGTGCAGTTCAGACCCCCTTTGTGCAATTACGTTCCAATCCACGCAATCACAACATGCACTCCATGCAATCACCTCTTCCCCATATGTCACCCTCGCTCTCTTCGCTATTGGATCTTTATTGCATGGCTGTTTGCATTCGTATTATCCCCCCTGCTGTAACGCTTTTTGCGTCTGCCGCCACCTGTGCAGTCTTGCCCTTTGGTTCTCGAATGGGGCGATTCCTTGTCGTCATTGGATGTGTGTTTGTCCTTCCAGCGTCGGTATGCTTCGCGACAAGCCGTCCCCCCTTCCATTCATGTCCCCTCGTGGCTCCGAGCTGCACACTGCCAGCCATACCTGCGATAAACTGCGACGATTATCTACGCGTCCCACCGATCTAAACAACACATTCTTCCTTTGTCCTTGCTTTGTTGATCCACATTATACTTCCTGTTCTATTACTTGTAGTTTTCCCGCTATTCTGTTCCCCCGATATCCTCATTGCAATGTTTTTTTTCTTCTTTTTTCTCTTCCTTTTCCCCTTCCCTCTGGGATTCATTTACCGAGCATTGAGGATGTATGCATACTCGCCAAACATTGATGTACATACATCCGCGCTGAGCGCCGTCGCATTGCCATCGCCGCCGCGGCATATTTATTTATATCACCTGATCTGTTGCTGTTTGCCGGACCGGGAGTGAGTGAATCACATGCGAGCCACGTCTCGTCCCTAAAAGCACGCGCGCTCTCTTCCGCTCCCTCTCTCTCCACATATGGCTCTTTCTTTCAAAGGACACGTAGTCGTCGTCACCGGCGCTGGTGGGGGTCTCGGCAGAGCGTTAGTTGTCCCTCCTTTGTACTGCTCATCGTCGTTCGCAACCGTTTGGACCACAGGTACTCTCTGCTGTACGGTTCGCGCGGCGCGAGCGTTGTAGTGAACGATTTCAATAAGGAGGCTGCGCAAAAGGTCGTCGATGAGATCAACTCGGGTGTGTATTTCCGTTCGCATTCTGCACAAGCACCGCATCTGACGGTCAGAACTGACGCAGGCGGTGTTGGAAGGGCCGTCGTGAACAGCTCTTCTGTGACGGACGGACAAGCGGTGATCAAGACAGCGTTGGATGCCTTTGGGGGCGTCACCGTTCTCATAAACAATGCTGGCATTCTGCGGGACAAAGGGTGTGGCGCTATTTTCGTCGCACTCGAAAGCGCCTGCGAGATCTAACGCTCTGTGATGTGACGGTTAGATTCAGGAACATGTCTGACAAAGAATGGGACCAGGTTCAAGACGTGCACCTCAAGGGCGCATTCTCCTGCACACATGCCGCCTGGCCAATCTTCCGCAAGCAGAAATTTGGCCGGATCGTCAATACGGCCAGTGCTGCAGGCTTGTTCGGTAGGATGCGGTTATCGATATTGTCTTTGGCGTCCCTGTAATCGTACCTCTGTAGGCAATTTCGGTCAGGCCAATTACAGCGCAGCGAAGATGGGTCTTGTTGCCTTCACAAGAACACTTGCGCTGGAAGGCGCCAAGTATAACATCAAAGCAAACGCTATCGCGCCGGTGAGTACCCGCATCGAGTTTTCGAAGTCCCTTCCTCACATTTTCTGTTTTAGATTGCTGCTTCTGCCATGACAGCCACCATCATGCCTCCAGAGATGTTGCAGCACTTCAGCGTATGCCGTCTTCAACGAACCTTCATCTACCGTCTGTCTAAACATTGCTTGCAGCCTGAATATGTCGCACCAGTAGTTGCCGCTCTCACTCATCCAGACGGCCCTAACGCCAGCGGAAAGGTGTTCATCCTCGGAGCTGGTTATGTCTCCGAGATTCGGTGGGAACGCAGCAGAGGCACGGTGTTTAAAACTGATGACAGCTTCACGCCTTCTGCTGTGAGTGCAACTCAACTCCCATCGAACCTCATTAAATTTGGCACGTTTGACAGGCCAAACAACGATGGCACGAGGTCACAGACTTCACAAATCCAGATCAGTGGGTACTAGGGCTTGTTGACCGTTTTCTTTAAGTTGTAATTGGGGCGTGTAGTCCACAGAGCATGAGTGACGGGAACATTGTGGAGAAACTAGAACAGTCAAGATCTCTCCCCTCAAACAAACAGGCTTCACCTGCGGTCCGTTTTGATGGCCAGACCGTCATCGTAACTGGCGCTGGCGGAGGGCTCGGCGTTCCTATGCCTTAATGTTCGCGCGACTTGGTGCTAACGTAGTTGTTAACGATGTGAGCGAGAAGGGTGCTCAAGCGGTAGTAGATGAAGTCATCAAGGGTAAGGCCGCTCGGCCTGGTGATTGTCCATGCAGCAGACTCAAGATTTTATAGCTGGCGGCTCTGCAGTACCTGCGGTGTGCTCTGCAGAGGACGGAGATGAGATAGTGAAAGTTGCCTTGGATCGATTCGGCGCCGTGCACGTACTCATTGCGAATGCTGGTATTCTACGCGACAAGTCGTTCACCGCGATGAGCGAGAAGGAATGGGATCAAGTGATCGCAGTCCATTTGAGGTGCGTTCCCCTTTTTTCTGTTGAACCGTCTGCTGAAGCCTGCGCAGGGGTACTTTTCGGGTAATTGATCCGTTGCTGACCGCAGCGAGGACGCTCATCTTGTGTACAGTGCGCCAGAGCTGTGTGGCCCATCTTTCACAAACAGAAGTATGGCCGCATTTTGACCACCGCCTCTGGAGTTGGAATTTGTGCGCATTTTCTTGGATGTTGTCGCTCTTTCTAAGTTTGATGCTTCAGACGGCAATTTCGGCCAAGCAAACTACTCGACGGCTAAATCTGCAATAATAGGGTTCACTCGAACCATCGCCATTGAAGGAAAGAAGTATAATATTCTCGCCAATGTTCTCGCACCCTCCGCCGGCACTGCAATGACCCAGACTATCTGGTAGGTTGTCCCATGCACTGGTTATTGGCTATTCCTCATTGATTTCCAGGCCACAAGAGATGGTTGATGCTTTTAAGGTCGGATATTCGAGGGACCCAGCTCAGACCTAAGCTGATGCCGATGACTTTTGCAGCCTGACTTTGTCGCACCTATTGTCGGCTATCTCGTTAGCAAGGGTTTGTCATTCTATCGAGTTCTACACGCACGTCTGACTTTTTTTTTAGATAATGACGCGACAACTGGCTCCCTTTTGAGGTTTCAGGCGGGTGGGCGGCCCAGACACGTTGGCAACAAGCAGGGGGACATGGTTTTCCTGTCAACAAAGCGTTATCCCCGGAAGACGTCATTGCAAAGTGGGCAGATATCACAAATTTTGGTCCGTTTTATTCCCAGCCCCTTGGCTTCAGTCTCATCCTCGGGTACAGATGATGGGCGTACGACAAATCCGGCGAGCGCGCAAGAAGGCATGGAGCGGGTCTGTCATCTCGTATCTAAATGAACTGGCCCTGACCTCGGTTCCACAGCTCGTAGAGAATTTCGCGAACCGAGCCGACGAACCAGGCAGTGGAAACAAGGCTGAAGAGGAACGTTATTTTGACCCCGAAGATTCCGAGCTCGTGAAAGAAGCCAAGCGGCTTATCCCGGACACCGTAGAATTTGCTTATGACGAGCGCGACGTCATCATTTATAACATGGGCGTAGGCGCGACAGAGAAGGAATTACAATGGGTATACGAAGGGGACGAGAACTTTGGCGCTCTCCCTACGTTTGGCGTGTGTCCACAATTCGCGTCGAGCGCGGGCTTCCCATTTGATTGGTTACCAAACTTCAATCCAGTAGGTGACCCTATACTTCTGCGCAGGCAGTCACATTTATGTGGTCTCACGTATTTTACAGGCAAAACTTCTGCATGGCGAGCAGTATTTATCAATCAAGGCTCCTATTCCTACAAGCGGCGTGCTCATAAACCAAGCGCGGTACGTGCTCTATAGCCTTGTTGCCCAAATGGACTATTTACGTGTTTGCAGACTATATGAGGTCCTTGACAAGGGCAAAGCGGCATCTGTTACGGCGATTGTGCACACTACGGATAAGCATACAGGTCAGGTGATATTTGAGAACCAGACTACGCTTGTCAGCCGTGGTTCTGGCGGCTTTGGTGGCAAGCGCACCGGCAGTGGTCAGTCGGTTTACACATCTATGAAATGAGGACGACACTGAGGTGAACACCATGGCGTAGATCGTGGGGCCGCATCCGCAGCCAACACACCACCGAATCGAAAACCTGATGCCGTCCTCGAGGAGAAAACAGTGCCCTCTCAAGCAGCGTTATACCGGTGCGTGCAGTTACTTGCGTGTTTACATTGCATTGCACCCTCACCCCTGAGGTATTTAGCTTGAGCGGCGACCCGAACCCATTACACGTGTGTGAACCTGGCTCCTGTCTAACAAATGCGCGCCAACACGAAATTAATCACTAGATTCATCCTGACTTCGCTACCTCTGGTGGTTTTGAGCGCCCTATACTGCATGGTATGTGATGTTGCATACCACGGGAAACGTACGTTGACTGTAGGCTACGTAGGTCTCTGCTCTATGGGGGTCTCCGGAAAACATGTCGTGAGGACGTTCGGCCCATTCAAAGACATCAAAGTCCGGTACGTTTCCTGTTTTCCCCTGTCAGAGATATAGGGCTCAGTGCTGTCTCTTACACAGATTTGCCGGCATCGTTTACCCTGGCGAGACGCTGGTCACTGAGATGTGGAAGGAAGGAGACAAGGTCATTTTTGGTAAGCTCGAACGAGTGGTTGCGGTCCAGCGAGGCGCTGACTTTGTCCTCTTCATCCAGAGACCAAAGTTAAGGAACGTGGGACGACCGTTCTAAACGCGGCTGCGGTCACTCTTGCTAATGCTAATTCGGAAAAGCAACAAGTCAAAGCCAAGCTCTAGTTATATCGACCACAGGCAGTATTCTAGCTTCTTTACAACTACGATCGGATACTCGGAATCACTTCACTAGTCACGGCTGTCTCCGAAAACTTGAGGTTCGCCACACCGTCGCAGAAAGCCACTATACAGTTACGAATGATCGCAATTCGCGTGGAGGTACTAAAATGAGTGGGTTACCGCTTGAGTATGAATCCGGTGCCATCTTGATCCACCGCTGGATGCAATGTACAACTATTCTCTATTTTATTCATCACCGTATTTTCGATTCGCCTGTTTAGGCTCACGCGCACTGGAGTATTAACCGAGCAATATTTGCGTAAATTCTGGTCTCTTCGCCCTTGCAGGTCTTCTGGGTCGCGGTGACAACATGACAGGTGTGGGCACCTTCTCCACTGGGGTCATCTCGGGCAGACAAGAGTGCCTTCGTGAAGCCCTTCTTGTCCAGCCTCACGAGAACCTTGTTGTGGGGATGCAACATTCCCAGCTGGGAAAGTTGTCGGTATGGGGATCGAATGTGAGATGACCGCCACCGAACGGACACAGTGACTGTTGTGGGCTCTGCAACACTCATTTGCCCGTGAGCACTTCTTACCTCCTGTCTCCTGTCCCTTTCAACAGGACAGGAAGGTGGGCGCCTTGGGGCCTTTCTGGCGCTCGTTGAGAATGGTGCTCGGCGTTAGCCGAGCACTAGCAAGAACTTGAACGTGCCCAGTGAAGCCCACGGAGATCTATTTCAGGTCGCGTTCAACACCATATGCCCCCGAAAAACAGGGTGTCGTGATGGATAAAAAGCCAAAGGTGGGCATTTGGAAGAGCTCTCGGTATCGTGAGTCTGTAGCGACCTCCCTACAAGCACTTGGTGCGAGCAATAATACCGCACGCCACTGGCCGTGGGATCACTATCCCCCCTGTAGCCGGTACTACAAGCGCGTATTAAACCTCCCAATGCCAGTGCATGTATCTCAGGAGCATTAAATCCTCGGTACTCAATTAGACCGCGCTGCTGCGGAGCCGAAATGCGCTGACGAACTCGACAATTTCAACGTGTCGATATGTCACCCGTCTGTCCAACGGTCGTGTCGATTTAATCAGGGCTCAACGGGGCGATGTGCTTGTTGCCACTGGCAGGGATGTCTGACACGAAGAAAAGCCCATCATCATTCCCTATACCATGCGGCTCGTGGCACACGTGCATCTGGGTTGGCAGACCACAAGGCCATTCTAAACTACACTAAACAACGAGGCGAGGCGTAGATCTTACATGCGTTCGATGGTCCTTTCACATCGATCTTAGGGGCTTAGAACTAGTGCTGTATGCCTCGTTGCGTGCCCCACAATCAAACCAACTCCCAACTGAAGACTCCGTCGGATAAGGGTGTCGGAATCCAAGTCCGAATCGCACCCTGCGGCGTCTGCGTCTGCATCTGCATCCGAACACCTTGCGTGCGACTGTGCAGTCCATACCATAGTACTATTCAGATCGCCCTTGCGTTTGGCGCGCTTCCCACCAGGAACAGGAGGAGCGCACTGCAGAGAATCACGAACCCAAAGTCACGTACAGTAGACTCTGTCATAATCCATGCTGTGTATATACATACTCTGTAATAATCCATACATTTTTCTGTCCACCAAGTTGGTGGGCGGGGAATTATGGATTATTTTGTGATATCCCATAATCCATACATTTTTGGGTGAGGAAAGCCATAATTTCGTTGGTTTTACGGCTTTGCTGCCATGAATTTGTCCAAAAGTAGCCAAATTATTCCATATATTTCTGTCAAAGTAATCTATTCTGGCAATTTGACACCTCGCACGTGCGTGCCCTGACCCTAAGGACCTAAGGTGCACATTAATGGATCTAAAAAATGATCTATCATGGCGAATTTCTTTTTTGAAATTATCCAGAAATTCCCTTCCGGCTCTCCAAACCAGACCCCAACATGTTGACATAAGTAGAAACCCATTTAAAATGGGCCTTGCTCAACTTGGAGAACAAATAAAGACAAGAAGGAGGGTAACCTTTCATGTCTCCGTCTCCGGACGACGCACCACACATATGTAACCAGGCCGGGCCGGACTTCCCGGAACAAGCGCCTCCGCGGTACTACATACTCTGTGATAATCCATACATTTAGGTGTCCACCGAGAGGTATGGATTATGACAGAGTCTACTGTATTCTTACTGTACCCGTCCCGCCCCCGAACGACTCGGACCAGGGTAAGCTAAGCGGTGTCAACTGATCATCACGCGCGGGAGAACAGAAGGGTGGCAACGGCAAAAGACAAAGGGAGAAAAGGGGAGGGGTTACCCGGGCGCCCCCGCTCGCCGAGCCGGTCCGTACGCGCACGGCGTGGTCGAAGGGGGTCGCACAGAGGATGCCTTGTCGCGCGTTGCCTTTTTTCCACGGCCCACGAACACATGCTATCCCGGCGTTCAGTTCGCTGGCATGCTCGGACGGACGAGGGGGCTCCATCCACTGGCAACTCGTGAAGGTTTCGACCTTCGTGAGCGCCGCCAAGCTGCAGTACTACGCAGTTACGGTGTCGATGGGATACGCCATGGTTCCCGCCCCGAGGCATGTTAGAACCCCGGAGATCGAGGAGAAAGAACGCAGCGGCGGTGCAGCCGCAACGCGAAGGTGAGTCAAGATCCGTGACGCCCCCCAGACACTGGCAGTCGCCCATTGTATTCCAAGCACGATCAAATGTTGGTCGATCGCTGTGCACGAGACAAGTACAGCACTCAGATCAATTGGTTCGTCACCGGGTCACCGGTCACCTCTTCATTCTTGAAGCTTGAAGAAGAAAACAATTGCGGCTTGACTTTGTCTTGGACTTTGTTCTTGGCCATGTGACGCGGCCGCCAACCACACACGAACCCCTCAATGATCAGTGCTACACCACATGACCTACAGCGAATGAAGGTTCAAAAGGGCAAAAGGGCATGTACACAAGTCACAAGTGCACAAGCCTTCATTAACTTCATTATCTTTATCATTTACGAAACAGAACCCAAAAGTGATAGAGGTATCGCACATGCCGAAATCATCTTACAAGGGCCACCTATGGACCTATGACCAGGGGGTATAGCGGGCCCGGGACAAGTACTGGTAGTTGAGTAGGGGGATCGACTATGTATCCAAATCACGGTATCATAGGGTAACTAGTGTGGGGCATATTGATATTGATAAAGGGAGGGACGATATTTGCGCGAGAGAAAATACACCAAACTAAGGGATACTTAACCCAGGAATAGATAGCAAGCAGAGAAGGAAATACGACCGCAAGATCTAGTATATCAAGTGCAACTCGCGAGGACACCTGCGGGATCAGATCCTGGATAAAACCAGAATGTGACTCCCACTATCACGTAGAGGCCTATTAAATGACGCGTTTGTCAGTCACAGCGCAAGGTGGAGCAGCCTGCACAGGCCGCACGAAGGTGGTATACGCACACATGAGGATCATGCCTTCCAGCCAATTTGACTTGCCATCTTGTACAACGTAGTTGACGGTCAACACTACACAGAAATACCATTAGCGGACAGCCGGGTCGCGATGGCAATGGGAAAGGAACCTCACCTGCGAGGAAGAGAACGATGGACTCGAAAGGATCGAAAAGGAGTGTTAATGGCTTGCCGAGGATCCACCCCAGAGTGACAATGAAACTACACAGAGGAGTCAGTTCCAACTCCAGGACGCCTAACACATACGTACGGAATGACAAAAAGTGCAATTTGCTGTCGACACGTGAGTACAGATCACGAAAAATCCAGGATAGATAAATACGTACGATACTCGAACCCACCGCGACACCAATGGACAGGGGCAGTTTATCCTTGACTGAAACTGTAACAGCGGTGGCATGCTCTGGTGGATTGGACACGCCACGTCAGGTCGCGGGAAGATGGTGATGGTCGACGTTCGAGAAAACATACCTGCGGCATTTCCGACGATGGGTAGAAGGATGAGGCCAACGAACTCTTTGCTAATGTGGCCAGACGAAGTAAGGCCGTCAATGGAATCGACAAGGAATTCGGCGGTGATGGCAACGAGCTATTCCGCTCGATGAGCCTTCGAAACGGCCCGGGAGAGTGAATAGGCGACAGACCACAGTGATGACAACGAGGAGCACAAGAGTCGTCTTTACGCTCATTTGGGGCACATCCGCCTCGTCCTCCTTCGGGCCCGCCTCCACGGAGCGTGGATCCCGTTCCGTATCGTCGGGCTTCGCTTCATCAGTTGGGGGAGGCGAGCGCGAAGCAGGATTTGGCTTTCGGGCACGAATGTGCAGCCTCTTGGCAGTCGCTTCTGTGTATTGCACGGTGCCCTGGACGCTCGAATGATGGTCCTCGTATAATTCCTTGTGCGAGACGAGTTGGAATAGTAGGTAGCATACATAGACTTGAAAGAGATGTAAATAGTCCCGACCAGGTGGTGTAGGCCGTGGAGAGCAGACTTACTGAATAGCAAGATAATTGCAACCTGAATGAATGATCATGAGTATACTAGCTTAGCACCGATTGGGGGACTACGAACACCATGGCTGATCGAAAGAATACGCTTGCCTTCCTCCGCGTCTGTTAGAGGGTCATTACCGTTCGAAGGCTGGACGGCATTGTGGAATGCGGCAGGAAGGAGCACGGCTATCACGCTTAAGGTCAACAGGGATGAGTTGAGCTGCGCGGCACCTGCGATCGGGGTTCAAGGGGGTGTGGGTGACAGAGAAACAGGCACGCTCTCCACACGCACCGACACCAAAGCCCTGTTCCGAGAAAAGAGTACCGCCGGCAAAGAAACACATCCCGAGCACCAATACTGCACGAGGTCAGTCGGCAAAGTTGCCATCAGCAGCCAGCAGATGCTTACGCAAGTTACTCAGAATGGAGCCGATCACTGTGCGCCGAAAACAACGGACGAGTTAGCGACTCGTGACCGAAAGGCGATGCAACATTGCCAAAAAGAGGAAGAAAAGGCTTGGCACAGGCACAGCCCCACGGGACGTGTCCCCGGCGTGGCGTCCATTCGGATATGACTCGTGACAAACCGTTGCCGCCAAGCTTCTTCGAGCAGCGGATAAATGACCGCGGTCGGCAGCAATGCAATCCCTACAGCATCAGAGACGAGAAATCAATGCTCACGGGATGATTGAACAACGTTGAGCTCGCACTTCACAAGTGCAATGATCTGTAAGCGCGTTGAGTGCTCACAATTTTCCAACCTCGAGGTAGAGGCACCACTTACCGCCACAATCAATTCCACACTGAGGTAACATGACACATCAGCATCGTCAGTGGTGCACGGTGCGCAAGCTGCGGTGGAAAACGTACGCATTACCCTAAAAAAATAAAAATGAGGTCATTAGGATGCAGGTTGGGGCGTTCGGTGGAGCAGTCAGCCTCACCAAGGTGGCGTTGAGCAGGCCGGCGAGAGTCTGCCCGAGACGCAGGGCTAATTCCTCTGTTGCAAAGGCGAGCAGCTACGGACCTTACCGTGAGTAAACCCCCACCTGGTAGCGGATGTGCGACGATACGCACCTGAGCCAGGGGAATGATAGCAAGGAACGAGACTGCAGACGGTTTAGGGGCGTGTGGGGTGTGGAGTGTCGTGCGTCGACATGATGGAACTCACAAACAAAGACCAGGGTATTGCTGAGCTTGACGAAATGGAATATCCACTACAAGGACGAATGAGACATGCATATTCGGCGGAAAAAGAGACTTTGTAAAAGAGAGACGCACGGAAAGAGGGATGAAAATGAGCAGAACATTCAACCCTAGATTAGGCCCCCCCGCCAATAAGGTCAGAACGAATGCAACCCGCCAAGAGGGCTGGATGCTCACAAGAGGTTTTGACGATTGCCAAGAAACTCGTTCGGAATCCAGGCGCTTCCTTCAGCGGCTTGGATCGTTTGTGGCGCGCCCACAAGGCCTTGATCATGGCAGCAATGTTACAGCCTCTGTAGAGCTTCGATTTAGTCTCGGCTTCTGGCTGTTCCTCGTCCATGTTCGTGTGATCCTGCGGCGGGTCGGCAATGGTAATGGTATCGAGGCTACTAGGACGCAGGCACCCGTGAGAACGGCAACGCAAAGTGGGAAGGAGGGAAAAAGGGGGAGAACGAACGGGAAAAGCGGGTGGCTTTCGTGGGTTGTTGACCCGGGTGGAGAAAAATGGGATTCTAGGTGAGATGTGCTTGACGAAGGACCTGCGGGAAGCGGGCGCCAAAGGGCCACGATATCAATTCGGTGATGATCACATTACTTCGTACCGATGGGCGCTTACTCATTGCAACGTAGGGAATCGAGACGCCAAGGGGGAACTGTTAGGGGAGAATGGGAAAGCGATTGGGGAGGGAAGAGTAGCTTAAAAGCACGGCTCAATGCTCATTGCGCCCATGGCCCTGCGGCCTAATCGCCTCGGTCACGGCTATTGTGTAGTTGTGGTTAGTGCTTGTGCCTGAAGTGGTCACTCCATTAGTTCGACCACGCCCCACCTGCATCCAAGCGTCCACTGCACCCGCCCGCACATGGACCACGTATACACCAGGCAGTAATCAATTGAGCAGCAAAATGACCTCAATTATCCTCGTATTTAGTATAAACGTATCCCGTAATATATGTTACCGAATGCACAGGCTGCGCTCGCAGCGCCACAATGACCTTCTTCGTTCTGTAAATCGATATTTTGGGTCCAGATCCACTCTCCAGAAATCTCATTTCCCCCACAACTTTCGGTCTCACCTATCCCTGATAGGCAAATGAGACAGCACCATAAAGGCCATCTTCCCGTCCCAGCAGGCCGTGGCCGTGCAAGACCTGTGTGATCGGGAATCGTCAGTGCCCCATGCCCACCAGAGGAGAATAAACCAACACAGCAACAATAATCGGAATATCGATGCTGTGCAGTGGCAAGACTGACCTCCATTTTCCTAGCATGCCACCCAATCCCACTGCTTACGTTACCATTCGCTTCTGCGAGCATTTCCAGTGCCCGCCTCCACGGGTGGCCCTTCTCCAAGTCCCTGCGCAGCACTGCACCTCCAGGCCCCGCGACCCATCCGCTGGCGACGTCCACGTACCACCCACGGCCACCCTTGCTGCGGACAATGCGCCAGGACCCTGCACCAGCGCCTACTGCCGAAAGCAATGGCGTCGTAATTTCGACGACGCGCAGCCGCGTCTCCGCCTGCGCCGCCGTAGTATCGCCGAATTTATGAGGCGGCGAACACAGGGGACGGATAATCTGCGAATGTAGAGCAACGGATGCTTGCCGCGGCTGCGCGCGCACGAGCTCGGGCGATGTCCCAAGTAGAGTAAGTACTTCAACTTGCACAGCCTTGTTTCGAATGAACTCCGACACAACCCCGAGAGGGAGACCCGGAATGAAGGACAGCCCCAGCGAACGCAACTTGGATTGCGCTGGCATCGACTCGAGTAGTCCTTGGTCTAGGGGAGCACTGGATATGTCCAGGTACACCAGCTCGCCAGATGTAAAGCACGGAGCCTTTGTAAAGACCTCGTGCAACTCCTCCGCGGACATGGGGCTCGGGAAAATGGTATCGCCATATAGATTCAGTTCTGTTATGCAGCTGGCGGCGGGTGCCGATACGAGGAATTTGCGAATGCTTGAACCAGTCAAGCGGACGCAACGCGCCAGTGAAAGCGATTGCAGTCGGACAGTGGGAGAAGCGGCCAGTCCGGCGAGAATTTCTGGGCCGGCACGGGTCGACGATAGATCGAGGTGGGTAAGAGAGGGGAACGCGGTGATGAACGTGTTCAAAATCTGGGGTGGGATGGATTTAGCACCGCGAACGCTGAGCCGTTGCAGCCCTGGAAATGCCGCTGGTTCCTCGGAAAAATGGCGAGAGGAACGGTTTCGGCGATGAGTGCGAACATCCTCGTCTTCGCTGGAACCTGAGCCTGAGGTGGGTGGGAGCATGTGGGTGTTCACGAAGTCGGTGAGGGCGCTGACGAAAACGACGCTGACACAGCCCGTGAGGTCTATGGCCTCCAATTCCCTGCACTCGCGGCGCCGTGCAATATCCTCCACCTCCTCACTGGCACTGGCGTCTTCTATGACAAGTCCTCGCCCACGGAGGGGCTGGCCACGGCCCCTTGAAGGTGTGCCACGAAGCAAAAGCTCTTTAAGTACAGATAATGTCAAGGCGCCGTCCATGTACTCTGTCGCACCAAATGTAGTTAGGTTGGGTGTTTCCTGGAAAACACGATGTCAGCCAAATAAGGAAATGCCAAGGGTGATCATGATCGGACCTTAAGAATCGCCTCCAGGCGATCCCCTGTCACAAAACGGTTGCTGAAGCCCTCTCCAACCAAACGGCGCATACCGATGGTTCGAAAGTGATTGAAGTCCAAATGTCGGACAAAACGCCCCGGTCGCCTGTCATGGATAGCCGGAACTGGGGACCGGTTCATGTCAACGTGACCGCCCGGTGAAACAAGGATAGGTGTGGCGCGCTCACCATACATGCCGGTTTCGTCGCGTCCCACCAAGCCTTGCACAGCATCGCTGATGGAGCGCAATAACTTCCAGCGTGCGGGGCTCTTGCTCTTTTGACGCAATCGCTTTGGAGATGGGTCACGGGACGCCGGAGGTGAAAGTAGTTCGGGAGGAATGGAACCGTCGGGACCGCCGAGTTCTTGGATGATTGACTCCTTCAACTTTTTTTCTGCCTCTGCGTCAGGGGTGGCCGCGTGACCTGTCTTGGCGGCGATGGCAGCGTGGGCGGCCTCAGTGATGGATTCCTCCACCGCTCGGGCAGTGTCCTTCTCTGCAGCCTCGGCGTCCTCCCCCCCGGAGATCTCTTCCACGAGGGAGAGCCAGCCGCGAGGAAGGCGTACTTCGATTTTGCGCCACAACCACGGCCGAGCGGCGTCGGACCAGGCCCGGTTCACGAGCGTGAGGTTCGCGAGGGTCCTACGGGCGACGGGCTCAGACCAAGAGGCAGGGGGGTATGACGACGGCAAGCCCGTCGGTATCCCGGCTTCCATGAGACACAGAGGATCTAAGGATGAAACGCGACTGGGAATGGAGGCGACGTAAACATACGCGCAGATGAGCGACAGTAGCTCCGGCGGATATTCTATGGGAGCAGGCATGATCTTTCTTTGCGAAGGTCAGGGAAAATGGGTGGAAGTTGTGTTCCGGTGGGCATATGTGCCATGGCTTTTAACAAGGGCTGTCATCATCCATCACGTGCTGACTCCGCCTGGGCCCCCAAGAAAATGCGGGGACGGAAACGGGGAACATCCGTTCCTGACCCAGGGCTGATCCGTGCCGAACTTCGTAAAACCGAATGAGCCCGCTCAACCCTCTTCCTTACGTTCCTTCATTTGGCGCTATGTCTCACCATTCCCTGGTCTAGAACCAAACGTGCTTCGCTTGTTATTGTGCGAGCTTTCGCCAGCAACGTTCGTGATGAGCCTTTACGGCGACACTTTGTATAGTATTGCAACTTGTAATGAATGCGGCATGTAATTACACTTCGGGTCCTTCGTATTAGCGGCCGACATACGCTCCTTCTCTGCCCGACATGCGCCCCTTCTCTGCCCGACATACGCCCCTTCTCTGCCACGGCAGACGCCCGTCACTGGCGCATCGTATCCTAAAGTTAGCTGCGGCCACGTCGTGCAAGCGGCTGCAATCGCTGAAGAAGCCCTCATTTCTGCGTCGGAGACCGCGCGATCCCCAATTGATTCATCGCTCCATTTGTCGTGCTTCGTGAAACGTTAACGTTTTAGGGTACCGTAGATACGGATTACCCTCCTGGCGTTGTAAACTGAGTTATCATTACGAGGAAAGCTTCCGGTGTGATCACGGGCATTGTCACTATACATCCTACGAGATGGGCACGGTGATCATCTCCTAGAAGCCTCCGCAGGAAAAAAAATTAAACGTGTTACACTCAGCTGACACCAATGGTCCAGGGCGCATGCCGTGACCCACCTTATGTACGTCTCGACGTGATCATTCGCTCGAATGAGGAATTCTGCCATCATCGGCTCAGACTGACCTTCATTGGACCTGGGTTGCCTACCTTATTTAATTTAAGCACGCTCGTGCGCATTCCCGTGACTGGTTCCTTGACGCACATGCTCGTAAGGCGCCGAAAAATCCACCGCTGGAATCTCCGAGCCCTGCCAAAAATTTGCGATCAGGGTCGAGCAGAAAGTTAAAACGTACATGTTGTCAAGTAGCTTTAGGGGTCCTTGCTCTCTGCCTCGGCTGTGAGCTCACTTTCCCAAGAGGTTTTTGGGCCCACTTTATGAACGTCCTGTATTCCTCAGAGTCCCCGCTTCTGCGTAGGAATAAAAGTGGGGATCCCGGGTGTCTCCGTTGGGAGGATCATAAGGAGAAATGTGGCGAATAAAGACGAGTAGCGGGCTGCCCCTCGTTGGGCAACCCTGGTCAAGTCTTCCGGGGCTGGCTGGAAACGCCTCAAGCTCCAGAGAACCAACGAAACGGGCTATGATGTTCACATGTACCAACCCCGTTCAGTCTTCATACGTGTCATACTCAGCGATGTGTTGTGTTTATAGGGACGAGGGGGAAACCCATCGGGTGACAGCTCAATAACGTTGGCTAAAGGGAATTTGCGGGGCTTCTACGCGAAATTGCCACCCACGGCAGTCACATCCGTGCGGATATTGTCTGGCACGATTGTCGGGTCGGCCGGATGAATAGCTTGAATGGAGAGCACGTCATGATACAACTTCCGACCTCATTTCAAGCCGAAACGACGACTGGGTTGCGTGTTATAGAGATTGGCCGTACGTAGACAGGTTGGTGTCATGCTTTTATATAAAAGTCGTATTGCGAGATCATCCATACAAGCGAGGTAGCTGTAGAAAAGGAAGGCAATGAGATAAAAGAGGCGTCAAATCGCGCAATATTCGGACAAACAAACGACACGCACTGGCCACTATGACGGGTGTAAGGATAGGAATCGTGATCTTTGCTGTGCGGAAGATAAGGATCTCTGAGGAGAAATGGGCAAATGCGAACAAATAGGTGAGCAAGGCCATATCATAGATGCTTGACAGGTAATTCAACAAAGGCTAGCCAATTGCGGGCAATGTCACGTACGCTTTGTTGTGGATGTTGTAGGCAGCGTACAGCCGCACTACGGACGCGGTCAAAGTCCAGACCCCGAACGTACGGGCATGTAGTGGCGTTACTAGGGTAGCACATTAACTTTACAGCCAAAGCGTAAGCGGATTAGGTACCCGGGAAGGTCGCGGGAACGTTGTTGTAGAGACGCTTTGTGAAACGAAGAGTGAGGAAGTTTTGCATGGTATTGAATACCGCAGTGGCGGCCACGGCAATCTGCCAGACCGGGAGTTTCCCATCGCTCTGCGGAAGGACTGAAAAGGGGGGATGAGTTGTTGTTAGATATGGAGGGATTGAACGTACAGTTGGCAGCAGCCATGTGGGTGTTTCCCCTCACTTGAAATTGAACATCAAAAGGTGCAAGTGGGCGTCAACAAATACAAACAAATAAGAGTGAAACGGCGCCAACCGGGCGTGGGAACTGAAAGAAGGTGGACCCGTCGCCGTCCGTCGTTGTCAAACGTCTCACCGCCAGACAACGTCGACGACACTCATGGCCGCGTCGTCGTCGACGCTGCCTCCCGTGTCCCCCCCTCCACCCCAGGTTCATCGCACTGACTCTCTGGGAAGCAATGCCAGTGCCGGCAGCGTCACTTCCTTGTCGCGTAGACCGCGCACCAAGAGCCGCCCACGCGCCGTCACGGTGTCTTCTCGTCGAGAGAGGAGCCCTGCGAGTGCGAGTGCCAGGGGCCTCGAGGCGCCGGTGGCAACTCCTGACGAGCTGCTGGCAAACACCTCGCTCTATCCCTCTACAGTGTCTCCCGACGCGTCCCCTTCACCTGTACCTTCCCGCCCCCCGCGCTCACCCCTACGTGCCGCGTCATTGCCGAAAGACGATATCTCACACCCGGACATCGTGCCTGGCTCGGGCTGGAAAGCGATGGATGATATGGAAGGCTCATGGCGGTCTCGAGCTCTGAGGATTGAGCATTCAACTGTACTTATCAACTTTGCCTCCTGCTGGTGTCAACAGTTCTGACGTTTTTTTTCCTCCTAGCCCCACCACCGCAAACGCGGGTCCAGCGTTCCCCGTGATGCATTTCGTCTGTCCATGCTCTCATCATCGTCTTCTGGACACACCAATGCATTTTTTACGACGATCGGGGAAATGCAGACCGTCCCCCACTTCACTTCACTTCGCGAAACTCGCCAGCGACTTCGGGAGTCATATGCGACAGTTCGGTCTGGTACAACATCGTCTGTGTACCCATTGTCTTCGTCAACTGTCTCTGGCACAGAGTCACCTTCCTCCCCTCGGTCCATCGCTGACTCCTTCCAGGACCACCATATCTCATCCGTGGATCCCGACGAGACATACGATGATTATCAAGCGTTTCGCACCGATGATGTCTCGTATCGTCTCCGGCTCCTCCTCAGCAATAATTACTTTTTACCTCCTGCCCATGCCAAGCCGTCGCCATCGGATTTCGCGTCCCCCATCGCTGCACCGAACAAGAAGGCGCCGAAATCTGCTACCCCTGCCTTCCTGGATATTTTTCGTGTGGGAAAAGCACGGTCAAAGCCAACCACACCGCCTGGCCACCCTGTCCCTGAGGTTGGTCCCCCGAGGCTAAGGACCACCGCAGATTCAACTATCACTTCCTCGCGGGCACCCCATTCGCATGTAGACCCGGTCCCTCGTGCCCCTATCATCCCTATATCAGTCGCACATACCTCCCGAGTAGCGGTCGTTCGCGAGAAGGTGGATAACTTGGCATTGGCCGCTGATCAAGCAGAACAAGAGCTAAAGATGCGAGTCGATGCGAAGCAACAAAGCACCGAGCATTACAACGACTACGTTGACCCGACGGATGCCGTAGATCTCCCGCCACCTTCAGAAAATTCGCCATTTGCATTTCAGGCATCGGCGCTACGAGGTCTGGGTGTGGAAAGTTCCCTTGGAGCAGCAGTTCTGGCGGACCGTTTACCTCCGGGCACTCCCGGCGTCTGGTCTCTGGACCCCGATGAAGAGGCATGGCGCAAGGCGCTATTACGGGAGGCAGTGGGCCACTCTCTTAATAACACCCCTGAACATTCGTTTCATACTTCATCTACATCTCATACAACAACGCCATCTTCGGGGAGTATGGGGCCGTCTTTGGCACAGTCTAGCCCCAGTCCAGGCCCAAAAAGGGTATCGTCTACTCCAAGCATGGGTACGAAACGGAACTTGGGCCAGCGCATCGTGGATATTCTGGAGGAACAGCACGAGGCGATTTTGCTCCAGTCCTCAAGCCCTTCCCCTGACGAGGCACTCTCCGGCCCTCAGTCACAAGCGCGAGAACGGACAGTCTCAACAGTGTCGCATGCGAGTCAACTCCCATTGCGCGCTGAAACTCCAGCAGAACCGCAAACGATACTGCCACCTCCACCGCGGATTCCTGCAAAACTTTCGCGTGCTTCCATGTCCACAGAATCCCCGGCAGATTCGCGTCGAGTGAGCCAGAACTCTACATCTGCTTCGATGCTTCGGAAAACCACGTCATCGCCTATGCTTCATTTCTGGCATGACGGTGCACTCCGAAGAAGTCGTGCCGTCGTGTCTATGACGCCTCCGCTGGTTCCCAGGGGCCGTGCGTCGTCTGTAATGACATCCCCTGGGTTCATGGCCAGGGACAGTTTGACCAGCGGTTCCCATTATTCGGTGCAAGAAGACCCCGAGTCGGTAGATCACCTTGTTGAGCCAGAGTCCGCAATCCCTCGGCCCTCGATCTCGTCTCTGCCTAGTCGACCGTCCATATCTGAATATTCTCAAATTTCCCCGACCGTGTCTGCCTTCAATGATGGCCACTTCGGTTCCGCTCACTCCGTCAGGCAGAGCATGGTCCGGGACGATGATACGGAAGCTGGGGATTTTGACCTTGAAATGTTACACGACGATGAGGAAACCACTCTTCATTTATCTCCGCCTCCTAGAGCATCCTCCTCTCTTGCGATACATTCCCTTCACCCTCCTCCACGCTTTCCCTCTTCCAGGGAACCGTCTCCGACCCTCATACTGTCTCAACACCCATTACTGACCCTGCGCCCGTCTGCGTCGTCCTCTGACCCTGGAGACTCCTCTGAGAGGCCGTCTGCATATGCCACTCCACTAGAATACCTTGATCCCAGCCCCCAGCAATCTGATCTACCTTCTTATCCTCCGGGATCGTTGGAACTCGCGTCTTTGTCCATCGCATCATCCATTCACAACGCACCGCCACCGGCGTCCCCACTCGAGTTTTTCGATCAAATACAAGCGGGCGGTAATGACATTGATGATTGGGAGTCGTCAGACGAGAGCGACGAGGACGACGAAGGTGATTCGGAATATGTCGAGGCAGCCGGACGCACCACTCCCTATGGGTCGTCGCAGGGTCATCCATCTGTCTCGCATATCCCAAGAATGACCTTAACCCCGTCAGCCTCTCCTGCGGCATCGCGTGACGATCTTTCAGCGCACTCTGGCTCGGTGGAACGCTCACCGGTTGGCAATGTCCCGCGTCCTCCGATCTACTTTAAGGACACGAAGGGTGACCAGGCTCTGTCCTCCTATGATCTGTATCGACTTTCACGATCGGCAGTTGCATCGCCACCGTCTCGGGCATCTTCGGAAACGCAAGCCCGAGGTGGTACTGGTACTGGGGACGACAAGAGTGTCACGAAGAGAGAGGGCCGAACTCCATCGATGCAGCGGTTGGATGGGTTGGTATTACAACACATGGAAGCAGAGCGTGGTACCTTGAGCCGCATAGCCAAAACTGTGAAAGACGGCAAGTCGTAGAAATTAAGTTTATATCGTACGGTATACCCTGGATGGTTTTTGGACACTTGCGTTTTTACATTTTCGAGTTAAAGCCTCTGCGACGCGGAGTTGAGACTGTTTATTATCGACCTTTTTCCTGTACACTTCATTTTTTTTTTGCATCCCTAATGACTTTCAGCACTCTTTCAGCTTTGGCATTATTAGCTACACGAATTTGGGCTACAGCCTGCCTTGTCCCATGACTGATACGGATGGGACGTAACGTGACATGCCGTGACCTCACCTGCTGTCACGGCCCCTCCCTGAACACCGTCACCGTCAACAACTTCTTGAACAGCGTCGAAAAGCCATGTTGCGCATCGCATTGCGTTCTGCCCGCGCCTCTGTCCTCACCGCACGCGCTGGCCCCAAACCGCCCTCTTCTGCGCTCCGCTCTCTCTCCACCAGTGCCATCCGTCGCTCTGACGACCACCACGCCGCGGCGCCCTCCATCTACGGCGTCGGTGCGAAGCCCGGCGAGACCCCTACCGACGAGGGCCAGTCGACTGGCTTGGACCGCGTGCAGGTCCTCGGCTTGCTGGAAGGCGTGGATGTGTTCGACCTCGAGCCGTTGGACTCGAGCCGCATCGGCACGCTCGCCGACCCCGTCAAAGTTTTCTCTGCGGTACGTGTTCCCCCAACTCTCCTCCGCCTTACCGTCGCAGTTTCTCAGCCCTTCTTTCTTTCTTTTTTTCTATTTTTTTTTTCTGTTCGCAGGACTCGGAGCGTATGGTCGGATGCACGGGTTCACCTGCTGACTCTCATGACGTCCTATGGTTCCGCGTGACTACCGAGAAGACGTCGAGGTGTCCAGAGTGCGGTTCCGGTGTGTGCCTCCTCCGTCGTTTGTCGTGTCCACTGACGTGTTTCATAGCGTATGCCATCGACTTTGCACCCGAGGCCTCGGTTGTGTCGGAAGTTGCCCCCAAGATCCCTCGCATGCGCATGCACACTAATAAAGAGCGAAAGGACCATGCTTAGAACAACGCGTGTAAATAAATGGACAACGCGTGAAACCATTTTACTCTCCTAGTTCTCTACACTTCTTTGTGCGATGCATCCCCCTGAAGCCACGATACGGTCTTTGTGAGTGTCAAGTACTTGTTCCTGAAACGGTGCATCTATGCGTTCGCCGGAAAATAGGGCACGCCATTGATTATGACGGAAGCCATAGTCGAGGGTTGTGGTCCAGAGGGTGTGGCAACGTGAGCCGTTTGCCCCCTTCTATGACGGCGGGATGGGCCAGAAGCCGTGCGTTGTGCTGCACGCGCTTCCTTGATCGAACAGCCAGCCATTTTCCCCCGGGTTGAATACAATAATCCACACTGTGGTTTGATCGTTTGCAATTTGAACACAGCAGTTTTGTGCTTTTGTCCCCAGTCCCACGGCCGGCGAAGGCGGTCGGTTTGGAGATCATCGGCCGCAACCCTTGGAGGTACCGGATTAATGTATTGGAAGAGAAGCCAGGTTCTGCAGACATGTCATCAATAGTCAGTTCCAATTGCTCAAATCTCTTGTCGAGGGCGTTGATGAGGAAAATGGTAAGGAGTCTGTCGTCGTCGATGCCCCCCCTGTTCATAATGCGATTGTGCAGGCTATTTATTTTCGCAATGGTGGTGCTGAAGGGAATATCGGGATCAAAGCGAACTCGGAGTGCCTCCTTGATGAAGAAAACTTGGTCGTAGAGTGATTCGTGGATCTTGCGGAGTCCCTCGAAGACTTCGTGTGCCTCACGGAGATGTGACACCCACGTGTAGTCGGTGTCAGAGACACGCAAGAGCATAAAGGCCCAAATTGAGCCGTCATTTACTTCCCACACCATGCTGGCCTGTGGGTTCACAGCCGGATCGGGACGCTTCAAGGTCCCGTCTAACCACTCAGTAAATCCTTGCACATGTGCGAGGCGCGTGACGCGTTGACTCCATTCTTTCCAATTGTATTTCCGACGGTCGAGAACCAGATCAGTGGGCCAGGAGGGGTCGCACATGATGCGCTCGGTGAGGATGATGTTTTCTGGCCCTCGTACGGCAATGGGGATGTTTGTGATTGTCAGATCACCGCCGGACCCGGACGTGATGGGGATCTGACTCCCTGGGTTATTGTCGGATGTACTAGAGAGTTCGGAAGGTGCGCATGACGGATTGGTATTATGAGTTTCCATGGATTTGTTTTTCAGAGAGTGTAAGTTATTATCGATGTGAGACGCTCGGGCACAATTCAAGGTCTGGCGGTCGTAATCGCGAAGACGCAGCAATGCTTATAGCCTATAAAAAAAGGTCTAACGATGCACCTTAGTAACTGTACAAAAAACACGACCTTATCTCAATCACTTCACAAGGTGCTTGGTGTAGCAGTAAGGTGGTGGTGGTGAAAATGATGGTTGAGCTTGCCTTCGGTGGCTGTATCAGCAGAGGTAAGCGAAGGGAAGAGGAAGAGGAAGGAGCAGACACAAGACGCGTGCAAGTTGCACATCACGTGGGACTACGATGGAGGGGTCGTGACTGGGAGTTGGCCGAAATCACTCTTGACCGAGGATCGGCAAGCGTCCTTCATTTTCAGGTGACACAGAGCCGTCGCTCGCTACACCAAACGGTCGTCTTTGCGAGTCTCCACTTGATGCAATTGTTCCGATGCTGTTCCGATGATTTGGCGAGTGGCGATGCCCCAAACTGTACTAGGGTAGGTAGATTGCGACGTCACCTCGAATCGGTTCATGCCAACGTTGAACTCCCTCGAGGCCAATCGCGATTAAGCCGGCCCAATGCCATAGGGTTCCCCTCGCTGCATGTGGCAGTCACCGCATAAATGGTAGCCGACAGTGATCGGTTTGCATGCCACCTCCGGCTGCGAGCTGGGACCTAAGTCGGAACACCAGATTCGGATGATGGGCTTGGCCGCGTTCCTAACTCATCTCACTTTCTCGCTTTGTAGGCCGACCCAAAAAGAAAAAAGGGGCAATATTGACATCTCATTTCATCACCAGCCCTGTAACCACAGCCATCATCTTTCAACGTGTCCCTCTGTTCCTTCCACTGTCCTCTCTCAGGTCGAGACAGACAGGAGGGAACACGCCGACGTTGAGAAGCATATCCTCGAGCCTGGGGGCGCCGCGGATGATGATGATAGTGTTTATGTTTCTTTTCTCTCCTGGGTTCGACTCTGTAGTACCGGTCCTCTGGTATGCTGCGTAGGCCGTTATTGCCAAAAAATTCACAGAGGGGCGGGTCAGCACCAGCCGCGAGCGCTCCAGCTGAAATTTGTCTGGTCTCTTTGTTCTACTGAATTGTGATGCATTGTACCATCAACTTCTCCGGGTTACTTGGCGCGACGCAATCAGCGAAAGGACAAGCTAACTTAGTGTTCCAGCTGTTACCAGGAACTGAACAGGTCTGTTGCTTGGGCGACACTTGCGGGCCCCAGATATCTGGTAATTACGAGCAAAGCGAGTGACTATAAACTTCGGCGGCGTGCAACTGCAAGTGGTCCCAAATTGAAGACCGCGCGGATGTCTACACGTATTCCAGCCTCCCTGATTTTCTCTTTCCTGACTGGACAACAACAAGCGACGTTCTGCCTATGCCACAGCCGGCTCAAGACGTTACGGACTGCCCATGCTTCTCCGACCTTTTTCCCTATGGATAATCGCGGCTCGTGGCCGCCGGCGAACGGCTTTTCTGCCACCCCGACTAGCCTAGGTGCTACTTCACTGTCAGGACCGGGTTTACTTTCCCCACACAATCTCATTTTAGGACCTCACTATTGTCCACGATGTGGAACAGCAGGGTTCTCTAAGTTGTCCAACTTTGTAATATTGTCGGAGCTCTCCTCGGCTGATGTTGAAAGCCCAACACACTCCCCCCCGCATGCCCCAGCTACGCCCACGAATTCTGGACACTCGGAAGGCATTCGGACGCATGCGTTGGGAATAGAGGGGCGGAATTCCGATCTTTCTTCATTCCAGTCGATTCGAGTTGCACTGTCCCCCGTGGGCCGTGATCGGCAGGATCACTACCGCGTACCTCAACGCGGTCTGTGACTCTGTGGGAGTCTAGCAGGTAGTGCTATCACCTTCCTTCCTGCTCTCCAGCCCGAGTACTCGCAAACAAGACCTTTCCGATCTTATAATTAACGAGCTACAGCTCCTTGTGAAGTATGCTGCGTCCAACTGACTCGTCAGTTGTACGTTGGTTGTACGCACGAACGGGCAACTTGAATTTGATATTGTTGCAGCACAGACTAATATGATTACGCATCGATCGAATACTGTGTCTCCCAGAACTCAATAACATAGCTCGGGCCCTTGATCTGGCCATCGGAAAAGTATGGGACGAACGTAAAGTACTGTATCCAGTGGACCGACGAGCGCGGGCGCGGGGATCTTACTTATGTCAGTTGTCCGGCAGCGGGGGCGGCCCGGGGTCCGGCTGTGCGTTGCTCTTAGCTAGCAGAGACCGCTTGGGCCAATTTCCTAGCGCATGTTGTACGATGCCGCAGATACATAATTGGACCTGAAGACAAACTGTCGGGAAATAAACACATCGTTACAAGAGATAAAGAAACAGTAAATGGCAGCATGCCCAAAGGGTTTCCAGAAACATAGAGAAAAGCGATCAAAGGGGCGTGATAGTGATGACTGATGGCACGAGTCGTGCAAACGTAAACTGGGCTCCGTCACCATCGCGTTGTGATGCATGTGATGTGCCCTACCTTCCTCTCGTCTTGGTGTACCCATTACTAAACTGAATGGACGATGATATGACAGGCCCGGTATGCTCGGTCACGCCCATATTCCCATCCCCCATCATTCTACTCTCACCGTCCGACTTCCACCCATGTTACCCGCAGATGCAGGCGCATCTTCCTCCTCAGTGATGGAACCCTCACTTCCCGATGTCGAGATACAACCTACCTCGGATTCGTCTAACCGCGATGAAGCCACCGTGACCGCTCGAGGCCCACCCGTCGAGAAGGTGTGTGCCCTTGCTCCCGATTTGCTGATAATGGTCACCGATAGAACTATCTGTTGTCTCCAGGTCAATCCACTGGGCCAACAAGTGACGCTGCTGTCCGCAGTGATGCTCAATCTCGGACAACTGCTCGGATCTGGCATCTTCTCCGTACCCGGCGTCGTCTTGGATTCTGTCGGTTCCGTCGGACTCTCGCTGTCCTTCTGGGCAATTTCCCCGATATTTGCCCTCGGTACGTGGCCCCGTTTGCCAGTGTGCTTCGCGCACTTGTTGATTTACTTCATTTGCAGTCGCTCTACTTTCTTATACCGAATTCGCTAGCTTCTTCCCCGGACGTTCTGGCGCGGAGGTGTATATCTGGAGCAGGCTTACCCGCGCCCAAGGTTCTTTGTTCCGACTGCTTTTGCTATCACCTCGGTCCTTCTCTCGTGCGTGTGTTCTCCGGGTCGATCTCCGTTAGCCCCATTCAAGCTTGCTTGCCATCAGTTTCAGTGCCACCAATTCAGTTGTATTCGCGCAGTACACCCTGTCCCTATTCGATCTTCCAATCACAGACTTCAGTCAAACCACCCTCGCAGTTGGTGTGGCTACCTTTAGTGTGGGAGGTAGTGCTTCAAAACGAATCCTCCGCGCCTACGTCTCACCTAGTTTTAGTTGTCGCCGCCTCGACAAAATGGTCACTCAGAGCTGTGAACGCGCTGAGTCTATTCAAAGTCCTATCTTTGGTATTGTTGGTACCCGTTGCGTCTTTCCCCAAATCAGACTCTGATGATGGTCTGTCCGTAGCGTGGCTTCACAGGTGTTGCCGTGCTGGCGGCTTCACTCGTATTTCTGACCCGTACGCGAACTTTCACAATGTCTGGCAAGGTAGTACCACCAATCCCAACGCTCTTGCGACGGCCCTTGTCAAGACGAACTACGCATATTTCGGCTGGTCTAACGCTTTCAATGTGCTCGGAGAAGTACGTAGCCCAAGCCCCGTGCGCACCGTCCGAAATGCCGGGTTTATATCCCTTGGAATTGTAACGACGCTCTTTCTCACCGTGAATTTCGCGTACATCGCCGCGGTGCCTCTCGACGAGATCAAACGTTCGGGGCAACTCGTCGGCGCGCAGTTTTTCCTGCATGTTTTCGGCGGCATGCACTGGGCGTCTAAGATTCTTCCGGTTCTCGTCGCACTCAGCTGCGTGGGCAACATTGTTAGTGGAGACCTCTCATTTGACCCCTGATCGCTCTCTTACACGCTTAACCTGGCATACAGATCGCCGTTGTGGGTGTTCACGTACGCTGCGTCCCGCCGTAAGCTGTCTCTGACGTGGTTCCTCAGACCCTTGGCCAAGCACGTGTTTTACGCGAAGTCGCTCGTCAGGGCCTCCTCCCCTACCCCACCTTCTTCGCCTCTACTCGGCCCTTTGGGACGCCGCTTGGGCCCGTCGCGCTCAAATATGCCCTCACAGTCCTGGTCATATCTGTGCTGCCCGCGCGCGACGCATTCAACTTCCTTCTCGATCTCGCGTCGTATCCGTACCTGGTTCGTATCCGCTCTCCCGAGCCTCATCGGATAGAGAGGTTCTCACCTCACTCTTAGATTTTCAACGTCGCGACTGCAATAGGGCTGTGGCTGCTGCGTTCTCGCCGCGCAAGGGAGGGGCTGCTAAAGTCTCCTTTCCAAGTGTCGAACGCCGTGATCGGGCTGTGGCTCTTTCAATCCGTCTTCCTCCTTATTATGCCCTGGTGCGTTCACCATCTACATATGATTGGATATGGGGCTCATGGATCTGCATCTCAGGGTACCGCCAGAGGATGGTCACGCGGATGTCTCTTTCTGGTATGCGACGTGCGTAGCTCTCTTTTCTACCAGTGAAAGCGCGCGATGGAAATATTGACTATGATTTGTGGGGGGTTAGGTACTGCGCCGTAGGCATAGTCATGCTTCTGGTACGTGATATTTCGATCGTACCGACCAGTTTCTCGCGACTAAGGTGCATTTTGGTCAGCTCTGCGCCTTGTATTACTACATTTGGATCGTCCTACTTCCCCACATCGGTGGCTATGAGGTTGTAGAAGAGGTTGTAGATTTGGGTGGCGGGGCCTTCACATCGCGACTGGTACGCAATTACAAGACTCGGTCGCCAGAAGAACGCCCCCTTCTTGCGTCTCCTCACCACCACTGAAGAGCGGATTTAGAAACGAGTGGATCTATTTATGCCTGATTGTTTTGTACTCGGCTATTGTATACTGCGCTAAACTACATATTGTTGTACAGGATAGATGACAAATTTTTCGGAATGCATCGTATGAGAGGAGGGTTGGGTAGAATGTGGAAGTATCAAGTCAAGTGATGATACTGGAGAAGATTCGTTTGGGGCTGGATCAGACGTCTTGCTCTGAAGCAGCAGGCGACAGTCATCCAGACCGAGTGATTCTGCCGAAAGGCTTTCTCTCCTTCGACTTGCCGGGGTTTGTGAGCAAGTCTACTTTCACGCTCGTAAAAAGACTTACCCCTCCCACGAGTCTCTTCATTTTGATCGCGCGTTCCCTGTCGTCCACCTGTTTGTGGATTTGAAGTCGTTCGACCTCCTCCATCTTCTCGCGCAGCATCTCCGTAGTCTCCCGCGCATGCCTGCGACTGGCCTCGAGCACCTCCCCCGCGGCTCGCAGACTCGCCTCGCCACGTTCATTCGCGGTGCGCGCCGCGAGAAGCTCCATTTCCGCTTTGTGCGCGTCACTCAGCGCTTGCGAATGCCGCGAGTGTGACACGGCCTCCTCCTGTGGCGGGGGGGGGGGGACATTTCCACCACGGAGTTAACGAAAAACAAAACCCCCCCAAAAAAATGCGGTCCATGTGAATGTGAGGGATTTGAGGGAAGAAAACCCACCTTGATAGAAGCCTTCTGTAGTTTCTGGATCTCGGCCAACTCGGCGAGTGCGACGTGCAGGGCGGCTTTCTCCGCTTTGGCCTCGCTCTTGATGATTTTGGACAGCCTGCGGCCGACTCCGTCTGTGTGAGTATATGCGTAGTGAGTGAGTGAGTGAATGTAGGTGCGCCCCGCGCCCGCGGGCCATGTCAATAAAATGCGTCCCAACGGACGCGAGATGAGGTCGCGAGGGGTTGTGGACGGGCACGTACGTTCTTCCCTGCCGATAGCGGCCCTCTCGCGCCACTTGAGCTCTCCCTCGGCGTTCATCCCGCGCGCCAGCAGGCTCGGCTCAACATCGGGAGGCACGTTAGCCGCAGTGGCGGCGCCATACGTGAACGCGCCGCCGCCATCGATATCGCTCAAGGCAGCGCGGCTACGATTCGTGCGGCGGGATACGACAGACGCCGTCCGCCTTGCGTCCTTGCCGAACGCTGATACCGCAGTAGCTCCGCCGCCGCCGTTGGTGGAGGCCACGAGGGCAGGGGCAGGGGCATACCCCCGAGGGGTGGCGAGGCCGGAAGGGGATTGTTCCCGTTGCCGCGTATGCGGCACGGCCGCACCCCCACCTGCGCCAGCGAGTCGCCGTCGGCGACGTGATGATGCCGCGGGTGACCCACGTGCGTCGACGTCGTCGACTGCGGGTTCGTGATCGGACCCGTCCGCCACGTTTCTACCGGTGGACATTCCGCCGGTCTCGCGAATCGACCCCGCGGCCGAGGCTGCGGCCTGGTGTCGCGTTTTGATTGGCTTGCTGGTACTATCATACGAAGGAACGGCGGCGGCAGAATCGGGCGGAGGACCGCCGGGAAGAGAAGTCCCTCTGGGGGTGGGCGAGCTATCGGCGGAATAGTCCGAAGAGGTCGAGTTTTCCGAACGACCCCCCGAGAGTAGCTTAAACATTCAGCAAAAACCGCGTGTCTGGCTCGGGAAAGGGTAGGAACGAACGAACGAAAAGATAGGGTGTGCGGGTCGAAGAAGCAGAAGCAAGAAGCAAGAAGCAGGGCGGGCCATGGCCTGAATTGGATTTAAGGCGAGGTGCGGGACTACTGGCCTTCTCTTTCTTTACCCCGCATTTAGCCGCGCGGGTGGATGCAGAGTCGGCATTGACGTCACATGTGGAACAGGCGATGCCCAAAAGAAATATTTCCTATTCAACCGTAATCCATGAGACGGCTAGTCTCGATCCAAGAAAAAACAACCAGCGCGATGCGCGCCGCGGCACTCTCTAAAAGTCGCCGAAGATATCCCGTGTTTCGTCGACCAGGACGACAGAGTGGTCTATGTATATTGCCCTTACGACCTCTTGCTCCCTCCACTTCTTCCCCAATGACGAGGACGATGGAACGGGTTCCAGGGCATACTCTACACTAAGAGCAGACAATGCGCCGCCATATGCATGCGAAATGCCTGTTGCTTGGCTATTAGCCTTTCATATAACGAGAACCGGGGATTTCGTGCTCACCGGTGTCAATGATAATAATCTTGCCATTGCAACGTGACACAATTTTCTGGTAATGGAGGACCGGTCAATCAGTTAGTGCAGTACTTAGATGCAAATCTACTTGCCTCAAAATCGGGTGTGTGGCCCATTATCATCCTCCTCGTTCCCGTCTGTTCCAGTACACCGCCGACTTCTCGACAAACCTCTTCTTCGTCATTCAGCGCCCACCCACGATACCACAGAGGGCCATTTGACCCATACAGCTCGTCCTCCTCCGGCGTCGTACTGGATGGCATACCAGGGTAAGGGTTGGGCGGATGGGGTGGCGGTTGCACCCGGTGCTGCAACTTGCGCAGCAGCGACCGTCCTAGAGCATTTATGGCAGACGGGAAGGGCGAGAGCTGCTCATACTTGGGCGCAAGCCCCCCATGACGAAGGAGTAAGCAGCATGAGAGAGGGGCGCGGATAAGCGGCCAGCCACGGTCCCGGCTGGGGGAGGAAAGTCATCATTTGGCGCACCCAGAGACGGGTGGAGAGGGAGGCGAGATGTGGTGGTGTAGTTTGCCGCCCAAGCACGTCCAATGCGGCCAGTGGACAGCATAGCCTGCCGTGCAGCCACACCACCAAACGTCTTGATCTCGCCCGGGCGGACGTATCTATGCTTGACCGTTGGGAATCATCAAATATTTAAGACCGTGCCAAGGACCCACCTCCAATCCCCTAATAACGCGGGTAGATCATCAATGAAGATGAATAGTGACAGTTGATGATGAACTGACCGATTGCGTTCATCCATTCGTGGTTCCCCAGATGGGACAGCACTTGCCCACCAGCATTCTGAGCCTGCGACCGCAATTCCTCCATCCAGTCAAACAGTTTGATCGTGTCGTCGCCACTAGGCTCTCAGATCAACAATCCAGATGTCTACCCAAGCCCAAGCCAAAACACACCGATCAATGATGTCCCCCGTTTGCACGAAGATGTCAACTTCGCCTGACCATCTGCCGTGCGAGTCAACGACCCGTGCCATTTCGAGGACCTTCTGTGCATTTCCGATGTCTCCATGCAAGTCGCCCACGGCAACGATCCGGGTAGAACGCTGTAGGCGGTCATCAGAGGTCTCGCCGAGAGGGACGCGTGGACGGCCAATGCGGGAGTGAAGGGCCAAATAAATGAGGGATGCCAAGCCGATGAAAGTAAGGGCCCGGCGGAAGATGGGCATGTTGAGTGTCGATGTGGTGGATGCAGCCTCAGGGTCGCCTCCCAACGGTTGTTTGATCAAATTCTCATCGTAGTCTTCTCTAACTTTCTAATTTGTCCTGATCAACTCAAAGGCCAGAAAAAGAAAAGTTACAAATGCACAGCACCTTTGGTGGAAAGGGTAGCATCGGGTAATAAGTAACTGAAGGTGAAGGTGAACAAGAAAAAAGCACTGCACTGGCCGGGAATTGAACCCGGGGCGGATCGAGTTGGCGCGGTGGCAACGATCCAGGTTACCACTACCCCACCAGTGCCTTATTTTGGTAGAGGCAATTCCTTGTATACAGAGCCCGATCCTGTTCTTTACGGTGCGGTGCCTCCTCAATAGGCCCTCAATGTTCAGAGATTCTGCTTACAACGTATGCCTCATTAGATCTGCAGGTTCCATTTTCGCAAATCTATGACTTACGACAAAATCTTTCGGGTTTGTGGCTGATCCAGCAAGTCACAGGACCTTGGCCATCTCATTACCAATCCAGTTTCTGGCATTACTTGCAGTTGAGGATATCCTTGCCCCTTGAACGCTTACCTGCGACATGTCTGTCCCATTCCCGCACACTGGTTACACTGAGGATGCACAGAGACGTGTACGTGTGCTGTTCAGTGGCCAGTACATCGTCGACACACGTAAGGCAAAGCTAGTGTAAGTTTACATTCGTGGCCCGGGCCCAGACGGATGCACAATGATACTGAACAAGCAATTCAGCTGGGAACACCCATACTACCCGGCATATTATTTTCATTCGGCCGATGTGCCTGAAAGATTCCTCCGGAACGCGAGGCCAGGCGACCAGTCCACAACTTACGACCTCGTCGTAGCAGGACGCACTGCAGAGGGTGCAGTCACTGTTCACACCGATGGCGACCTCAAAGGCCTCGTCAAAATAATATTCGACAAGGTAGATGCTTGGCTTGAAGAAGATGAGGAGATCCACATACATCCGAAGGACCCTTACAAAGTACGAACGCAACGCCATCCATCATTCACAAAGTTACTAGGCTGACGTCATATCGTTGCTCAGAGAATAGACATCCGCCAGTCGTCGCGCCATGTCCGCATCGAGGTCGACGGTGTCGAGCTAGCCAACACGACCAAGCCCCGTCTGCTTTACGAGACGGGTCTGCCCGTCAGGACCTACATTCCCAAGGGCGACGTGCGACTTGAGCTCCTTTCCAATTCCAGCTCGACGACCGGCTGCCCTTATAAGGTGCTCTATCTTCCTCCTTTCTGATCTTCACGAGACGAGCTAGACAACGCTAACCCGACCGATTTAGGGGACGGCAAACTATTACGACATAAACCTACCTTCTGGGAAGAAGGAAGGCCTGGTGTGGTGGTACCTCACCGTCTTTCCGGAGGTTGCGGACATCAAGGGCTTCGTCGCGTTCTTAGACGAGAAGGTGGATGTATTTGTCGATGGAGAGTTAATCGAGAGACCCAAGACGCATTTTTCTTGAGCCTCCTCTGTTTGTTCGCCCATACTACGATGAGACTTGACTAGCTTGACTAGCTTGACTGCTCGCTTGATCTACTGTTGTTGTACTGTAGCCTCCTATGTATGTATCGATTGTAAAGACAGATCTCAACATTTCCCGATTCAAGGAGGCCCGAAACAATGTTTAGTCTCGATCGCAAAGCTGGCGAGCGTGCAGCCGTTCATAACAAGTGGGGCCCGGGATTGCAAAAAAAGACCGGGGGTCGGTTTTTTCGGAACTGGTTTGGGGCCTCGGACTAAGTACATAATCAGGCACATTTCTCTATCGGGTAAGATAAGATTAGATATCTCCTAAACTGGGCGAGCAGCAGCGCGCCGTCGGCTACCTTCACCTCGTACTTCACCGGTTCACCGCTGGCACGTCGGGCTCTGCGGGCGGCGCCAGTGGTGGTGGCCGTGGCGGCGATACTGGCGTTGGTATCGGTGGCGGACTGAGGTGAGGATTTACGATGGTTATGGTATAGAATGAAACGCATGCGCTACGAGACACGAGACGACTGGGTTTTTTTTTTCTTTTCTTGTCTTGAGGCGAACACATCTATTTATTTATTATTCCTCAAAGGTTTGTGAGTTACTCTAGACTTTTGAACTTTCCCTTTTTCTCTCTCTTTCATTTCGCTTCATTGTTTTTTTTTCCGGTTGACTGGAGGCCTCCGTCATCGCTACAGTGATACAGTACAGTGAGTGCTATTCGTGTTTATTCTCTGCGTAAATGTGCATGATATTTATGGTGATCGTAGATTCATACCTTCTCTCGATTTTTGCAATATTTTGTCTCGCAGTTGTTACCTTTGACGTTCCCCCCACAAGCAATGGCTACCAAATACAAATATCTGAATCATTTGACACCCAAACAATCCGATCACATCTGGATGGATCTCGTGCAATTTCTTGTTATACCATTTTTTGAAAGCGAATGAGCGGGCGTATCGGGCGCTCTCGTGCATCACCAGGATATACAATTCTCCGTCATGGACAGGGGGCTCTTTTCAGAAGGACAAGTTAACAAACACTTTTTTTTCATTTTAACACAGTGGGCATTCGCCCTTTAAACGGAAGGATTCAAACACTGACTCGGAAAACTAGATTGCACAGTTCGAGCGGCTTCAGGCTTCGTAAACACTAATACCCATCAAACTATTCCAGCAATATTCGGTGAGGGAATCTGTCACATTATATAGGATACCGGTTATTGCGGTCACATTCAAAAAAAGAAGAGAGTGCAATACCCACCACCACACGCATTTCTGTTGTCCATCTTCAGTGTGAGGGTTCTCAATTGCCACTTCCGACTTTGCCTTAGGTGGCACTCGGGCCGGCGTCACGGTCGTCTAGACTGGTTCAGTCAAACAGCTACTGGCTTTCTTCGATTCCGTGCTCACCAATGCACCATTATTTATACGACACTCAGGATCAATTAAACAAGGATCCGAAGGAGGAGTTTGAGGACGAGCGAGAACGACGAGGGAAAGGGAGAGAACAAGTATGGTCCTGATGAACAACATGGTCGATCGCAATGAAAATTGGCTGTAACTGGCAGGAGACTCGATATCGGTTGGGGGCTTTGATGGTACTGGTGGTTGGTGGTGATGTTGCGTATTTATACGCCAGTGGCATCACCAGAGCCTCTGACCATGCCATGTACTTCAATTGATGGCGACAAAGAGGTGGATAGCAAATGAGAAGATATCACCTCAGTACACGGCCGCGGCTAGCTGAGGACTACCTCGGACCCTCGGACAATGATCGACTAATCATCCAGTCATCCATCATGATGGTATGTGCGAGTGAAGGGTTCTCTATGGTGACGCACGAAATGGAACTTGAACGCGCGGATCTCGGACACCTGGATTCGGGTCACTAAGGTGTCCGCGCTTTCTTGGACTGCCGCTGAACATTGAGCTCGTCTGCGTGTTTGGGTTTCCCACCCCGCCCAGCACTGAGCAAGCGACGGGACTTTATTGGTCCAATTGAACAAGTTGAAAAGAATCTGCATCCGCGTATAGCACAGATCCGGCCCGGCCTCAGACGAGACGACAATGATTTCAGCATGCCGTAGGCCGGGCTCACTGCCACCGGCAGCATCACCGATCGCTCTTCGTGGTCCACCGTGGGGGGACCCAGCCAGAAGACAGAAGCCCTCCTACGCCTAAGCGACCTTGAACAAAGATGACCAGAGGACCAAACCCACCGTCCGACCCACGGGCCATAATTGAACACCACATCAATGAAGCTCGCAACACCGAACTCAACTCCCCCCCTCCACTGCAGCCGCTCGGAAGCTGCTTTCTGGCGAGTACTAGGGAGCAGGTAGCCCCATAAGGGCCTATCTGCAGCGTCCTCCGGAGCACGGATTCTGATCTTCCGCTCCTCGGCGGTCGCTGGGCCGTCTGCACTTGCACACTGGCAGTTACATCTTCACACCTTTGCCAGCAGCGTATCCTACTGATGAGTCCTCCGGGGATCTGACATCCCGCTATGGCACATTCTCTGATGCCACGAGCACCCTCCTCGCATAGGCCGGTCACGGGTAACCGAGCGCATCAGTGCAGATACTGAAGGTTTTGGTTCAACGAGATCATGATGGCATCAGATGTCCTCAAACGAACACCGGCGATTTCGGCACCACTCGATTCGAGGGAGTCCAAAATTCCCAGTGCTGTGCTCTCGAAAGCACAGTATTCGGAGCTGGAACGATTCTGATCACACCATGATATGCGTAGATTATTCTGGATCTTTCTTTCCTGTGCGATACGTTACATATGATGATGTTCTACCACTGGTCGGCTCGGTTTATCCAATCCAGGTAGTGGGTGCATGCAAGATGTAAGAAGCGGGAAATATATTCTCTTCTCCAGCCGAGGCCGCGGGAAATATATTCTCTTCTCCAGCCGAGGCCGCGGGGAATATATTCTCTTCTCCAGCCGAGGCCGCGGGAAATATATTCTCTTCTCCAGCCGAGGCCGCATCGCCACCTAGGTGTCCTTGGTCAACCGGTCAACACCTCCCGACGTCCTGGCACTTCGTCGTAGGCCTACCCTCGGGTTTCGTCTCCATCAGTGCATCGGGAAAACCCTTCCGCGCTAACGAGCGATAATTTCGTGCTAGCGATCGCTAGCGAGCGATAATTTAGCAATAGCGCTGCTCAATTAATGATAATTCAAGTAAATAAGATAATTGTCAATAACTGTCACTAATATCCCTGTGCACGGCTTGTGAAATTTGAAATGATAGAGTACCAGAAATGGCACACCTTAACTGCGGCGCCGTTTTCACAAGAGTACTTTTCCTTAGATTCATGGCCCATCGTTTTAAAAACCTACTAAATTACAGGTACCGAGTGTCTACAACAACATAACGAACGAAGACAAAAAATGGCTGAGACAAAGCAAGCAGAAGCGTAGGTGCCGGGATGCGAACGGGGTGCGTAGGAGCAACACGTCACGGTTGCGGTCATGGCCGCGAAACTCGAAACCGAGGTCGGCAGCAGCCTGAACGAGAAGACCCGTGACCAAGCATCTGCTGCAATTGCTTCAATTTTGCAGGTAAGTTGGGAAGAACGGGCACAGGGAAGCTCAATGGCCCCCACCAATCTCAACTACCTTGATGGACCTACCATCATAGATGAGGTGTGTCAGCCCCATCGTATTCGCATATCAATTCTCTCACAGGTTAAAAATAGCCTTCTGAGTCACTTCAGGTGCTTCAGGCGGAGAAGTCCATTGCAATTTCGAAGGTATGTGGGTTTTCAACGTGATGGCGCTAGTGTATTCTGATGAAAAATACAGCCCGCATTAGAGGTCATAGACTTGACCGACACCCCGTCTCCAATGCCCTCGGCAAGTGAAGGGGAGAAGATCGCTTCCTCACGCAATGTCCCCACCAGCTCCCCTTCGTCATTAAAGGGCAGAACTAGCGACGACATCACGCCACCGCGTTCTGCCAATGCAAGAATGCGTACCGCTGCACTTCTCAAATTGTATGCATCGGATGATGAAGAGTGGAGATATCTCTCCACCCGCAACAGTGCCGGTAGGATCTCCACACGCTCCCGTGGTGGCAGCACCCTATGCCCCTCACGTCCCACAGCCCGCTGGGGTACATGGTCATCAGCATCACGTTCCTGCTGCGTCTGGCGCTGCGTGGCCTGCACCCACGAAAGTCATCACAACGATCAGCCGTTGCACCCTCTTTGAGCTTGGCGCGGCAGTGGCGGATGACTGCGCGGAGGGCGGGGGCAAGGACAGTGCGCCCTCATTTTTGCTTTCATTCCTCCTTTTTTAAGTCGACTTGATTCTTGACTTCTGACTTTTCTTCCGCTTTCTCGAGGTCTGTTCCTTCCTGCTTTCTTGACTTCTCCTTCTCACTAACCTTGGCATATGCTTGACTCACCTAGCTTCTGTGGTTCCTACGGATATGGTGAGTCGTTCTATGCTCCTATTTATGGCCATGTTTGTCATAGCGTATTGATGCATTTTAAGGTGTCTTGAAGTGTTTTATAGTGTCTTAGTGTCTTAGAGTGTCTTGATTCATAGTACAATGTTGTAGTAGAGTACGGCGGACTGCCATGAATACCTGAATTATCATGCATTATCACCCAATTGTCACTGAATTATCACCAAATTACTGTTATTATCGATGACTAGCGAAGGTCTAGCGAGATCTAGCGACGATAACTGTCAATAAATTATGGGGGATAAGGCAAATTCTGCTAGCGATGGCTAGCGAGGATAATTTGTCTAGCGAAGCTAAATTATCGCTCGTTAGCGTGGAAGGGTTTTCCCGATGTGACCTCCTCTCTAGGCCGCGGGAAAGGGGCTATTGGGAGCACATGCGCGGGGCATCATGCGGCGATGGTGGCTGTTCACTGACACTGGTATACTCCTGTCAATCATGGGCACGTTGTCCTCGACTTGCCCATCGCTGTGAGCTGACATTGAGCGCGTGGGCAAGCTACACAGTCGTTCGCTTGTGCAGTCTATCCTGGCAGTGCCCATCCACTTGGGCGTGCTCTCCCTTGATATATCCTCCATCTTTGCTCTCCTTTTCGTTGTACCTCTCGCCCTGTCCTTCGTGCTCAGGCTCCCATACCATGTTACCCAGCACCATCCTCGGTCACAGTCCGTAGGGAAATCCCCTCATCATGTCTTGCAGTTTCTTGTCGCGTTTTTCCTTTTCACACCGACTGTCGTCAATCTCCTCCTTGTCCTCGTCTCGAGAAACACTGGATCTACTGCGTGGCCGATGATGCCATTGCCAGGACTAACTATCTAACCCCAGGTCCTGGAATCCCGGTCCGGGCCCCCCTTGGTTCAATGTCCAGCGTTCACATTGGCGCAGTTACGTTCCTACCTGGTTCGTTTGCAAATCCGTATCTTACTAGACTGCTGCAGAATGTCATCCATCGTAATATCTCACTCATGCACTTCCCCGGACTTTTTCTTGCGTTTCTTGGGGTGACATCCTCAACACTTGCCACTGCGTCGGAGTCTCCGCCGACTGCTCTCGGGAAAGCATGCTCAAGCACCTCCAACCGTCTCGACCCTCGCACACGGACATTCATTAGTGACTGCGACACGCAGACATTCTGTTCAGGCACTACGAACGGTACCTGTATCCCACGCCAGTGCCGTCGCGAAGAGTTTCCGACCGGATATGGCATGGGTCAAACGGTGCCAGCTTTATGCCCTCTAGGGAGCTTCTGCCCAGACGAGGGTGATGCTTGTCGGCCACTTGTGGCCGTTGGTGGTCCATGTCAGTTCAATCGCGACGACCAATGCGCACCGCCAAACATCCCTGGACTGGCCGACTATCACAATTTCGACGGCTCGATATGCCTACGCTCCACCTGCACGTGAGTTCTCTACCCTTGCATAACCATCAGCACCACGCAGATGTACTAGACGCTTCCTTCAAAGCTACGCCAATGTGACCGAGAAGCAGCCTTGTGTATTCGAGCTCAGCACGTATTCCGAGATAGACGCCTCCGGAATAGGATTTCTGAACACCATCTTACGTGACAATTGTGAAACCGCGCGGGTTTTCTGCGATACGACAAGTCAAGTATGCGAGCGTCTGCGATTGGCCGGGCAACAGTGCCAATATCATCGAAACTGCCAGTCGGTGCGCTCTAGCGCGTCTATTTGACAATCCTGGAACCCTGAGGCAGACGTCCAGTATAACTGCCTTCAAAGTGTGTGCGCTAGCCCACCGGAGGAGCCCTTCGAAGTTGCCTTGTGGCAGTACGCCGTGACCATGCTCGCAGCTGTCCTAGGTAAATTCTGTCTTCGCTCAGTGAAGATGACTTTTTTGTCGATTCTTGCGGTAACATTACAGCAATGGCGGCTACTTGCATCATGTTGGTAGTTATCCACCGCCGGCATCGCTTGAAGCATTATCAAGAGATCTCCGATTACTGTCACGAACAAATAAGGCACGTATCTAGCTATTTGGCAGATCCAACCGTCCATTTACTTGGAAGTTAAACAGACTCCGACAATCAATTCTCGGGTTGAGAACACAGATTGGCAGGGGTGACGTCGCTAAATTGAGTTGATTGATCAAGCATGTGGGCTCTTGTGCTCGTAAGAACGAGGTTTGTATCGAAGATCGCGTTGTATCAGAGTTCTCAGAGTTAGCACACGTCAAGTCGATGGGGATCTCTCAATGGCAACCTCGGCACTCAGACGAGATATCTCAGAAAAGGCCGCCTTGAGAAGTTCCAGGTCCGAGTCAAGACCGTCCGCCCGCTCCCTCATCTGTGATGGCGCATAAGAGAAACTGAGCCAACGTGTGATCAGTAGACTTACGGCAGAGATGGTATCAGTGGCTTCAATGAGCTCGTGATGATGATTATAGACCAGAGATTGACGTTCGCTGTCAAGCTGCCTCATATCTGGGCTGCAGGTAAGAGTGAAAGCATGGTACACTATTGTCAGACAACTCGCCTGCAAGCAGCTCATTCTCTTTCTTCAGAAGCGTCGTGAGCGATGCTGTAGTAATAAGTTGATCATAATACGCCTTTGCGTCGAAGGCTGGTGAGTCTGCGATCCTGTTAGCCGCGCGTGGGGTAGGTCTTCGGGAATGCTGACCTAAGTCCATTGGATCCATCGGTCGGCCAGATGGGGGTGGTGGTGTGATGGTTAGCCCATAGTGTTTGCGTAACAAGTCCCTTGCCCTCGTCTTAGAGCGTTCCGGAGTGGGCGTCACAGGGGAAGCTGTCGAGCCAATGACTTGGCGTGGCGACGCAGTCTGTAAGGTCGTAGTAGACGGTTGGGGATTTGAGGATTGAGGCGCAGAACTAGGACGTAGGGGAGACCGGAGCGTCTTGTTTGAAGATCTCGGCCTAGGAGGTGTGGTCGAAGGGGGTGTAGGTGAATGTGAGTCTTGACGAGACATGCCAGTGGACAGGATATATGCGTTGCGTGGAAATGAATGCGCGTGGGCATGCATTTAAGGCATGTCACGTGATAGACAGACGCGTCGGGCTGCACGCACGCCGTGTGCACACGGCGTGTGCGAACGCTCATTAAGCGCTCATTGTTAGCAACTTATCCGCAACTCACAATGGTCGGAGGGGAGAATGACTGGATAATCGATGACAGCGAGGAGGAAGAACAGTTATGTAACGCGGAACTCGGTGGTCATCATCATGCTGCTCCCTCGCCCGTTCGTGCAGGTGCGCTTCCTCATAGCTAAGGTGGCCTCGAGCCAGTGACGTCGTCCCTCTTCGTTTCACCGTCAGAAGGTGCCATATCTAGCATAAATGCCTTTACATCAATGCCTTCAGAGAAGTCTTCGCACATTTCTTCGTTTGGGACTGTCCTCCCGGCGAAACCAACAATCTCGTCGTTCCCTCCTCCCCATCACCCCGACTTATCTACAATTTCGGAATCCTCAGGCAGTGGAAGGCCCAGACCACGCCCTAGACCAATATTCAGTCATACTGGTGCCGGAGCCACAACGAACGCGTCCATCAGTGACCCAGTCGTTTCTCACACACCGCCCTCGGCGGACTACGGCAGTCAACTCACGACCTTGGCTCATTCCGATCCTACGGTGGTTAAAGGCGCCACACAGATGGCTGACCCCGAATTTGCTCTAGACATCGCTGAACGTGCCAAGACGCGTAGCCGCAAAGCCACAAAGCGGCCCACACAGAACGCGGAAGAAATCATCGACATCACTGATAATGAGGTTGCAACGACACCTGCCAGAAGGCCGAAGCAAAGGCCGAAACCACGCCTAATCAGACGTGCCACCCCAGTGGGAAATAATCCGCAACTGCCTTCCGATTCTGTGACTATCCCAGTGCCAAGCTCAAGCCCCCAGCTCCCTCCCTCGGATCCCTTTCCTGCAAGTACAGCAGTCAACTCTACTCCTCCACGACCATATCCCCTTAATGATATTGCTGTGCCCAACTCTCCATCTCAAGACGGCCCCATATGGCGAAAGAAGCGGAAACGCGCCGGACCTCTTCACTCACCGATGGATGATCTCCCCGACCTGAATTGTCCTCCCACTGTCCAGGTGAATGTCACGTCACCTCGACCGGGTCCCCCACCACGTTCGAGGGATGTCTTGGGCGCCGGATACGCTTTGGATATCGGCCAAAGTCTGGATTCAGAGAAGGATCATGAGGGCAGACACGAAGGGAAAGGAACGCTTAAGAAACTCAAGACCTCGAACAAGAAGACCGTCATGGAAGTTGTCATCACGTCACCCCGCCGGGCAGGGAGTAAGAGAGTCAAAGCGAGCAAGAAGGGTAGCAGAAGTCCGGCGGACAATGGCTCCGATCTTAGAAACAATGATCGAACTTCGCTTCCCATTCCTGCAGAACCAGCCCTCAAAGCCGTTGATGACGGGGATGCATATATATCTCCACAGATGTCTGGCACTGATGACGAACTAAGACTCGGGCCAAAAAAGCAGCCATTGACCAAAGTAAAGTCTCGCAAGGGAAAGCAACGAATGCGCGAGCCCTCTTCCGTAGATAACACTGCCCTCTCGGAAACTAAACCCAGCAGCGAACAGGTAGCGCCAGACGAGGGGGAATGGGAAGAACCTAGAAAAGATGCCGAAGGCACACCCACATCCGGGGGCCACAAGTCCCGGTCTCACCCGCCCGAGCCTGAAATACCGGCATCGCTCAAGGTCAGGTAGACAGCAGTCTCCACGGTTTCTATTGCTGACTGCCCCAAAGGACCCGAAGCCCAGCGCCTCTGCTCAGGAGAATGACCCACCAAAACCAAGCCCCGCGAGAGAAACGCCCGCCCCAGGAAAGTTACGGTACACTCTCAGCCGAAATGATCAAAAGACCCCCATGCGGGAGCTGATCAGGCGTGCCGCCTCGCATCCTCACGCGTCTTTTTCAACGCATTCTTCGCCAATCGCGTCCCCGCTCGCGAAGACGACTAAGTCCGCGCTTCGCCGCATCGCGCCGCTGCACCCAACTCGGCGTACGCCACCGCCGCCTCCACCACGGCCTCCGCCACCAAAGAAGAGTAAGAAGATGCTCCAGTTAGAAGAGAAGTGGGAGATGGAGATGGAGCTCGAGGATGAGGTGGAGGGTTGGTGGGCGCTGACAGATGAGGAAAGGCACGACTGGAGGAGGGCCAAGAGGGACAAGGAGCTGGGATTTGATGATTAACCCCGTTTTTCTGGTCAGCGGGCTGTCCACTCACGGAGACGTTCTTGTACACTCCAGTTGACTTGACCTCGCTGGCTGTTCCCCGAAGAGAAGATCACACGGATAGATACTTGATACACTACATACGCATATTCGTTGTTTCAGCCGATGATGTCCATTTCAATGGTCCGAGGTGGATCCACTCGATGGGCCGAACTCGTTTGCGATATCACGTAGGACTCGAAAAAGCCTAGAACTACAGGATGGAGGAGCTCGTAAATGATATCGGCCCCCCACGTTTCCGGCGCTCGTGATCGAGGACAACACATACGGTCTGGGGAAATGAAGAACTCCCAGAGTGGGCACTGAATTGTTTTCGAGTCGGTTCGAGCAACATCATGAGAGGACTTGGCCTTGATTTTGCTCAGCTCAGTGGAAAGTACGCCATACGGCCAGCGACAGTGAACCGAGAACACGAAAGTCTCGGTCATATTCCTTGCCCCCCTTACAATTACAAGTGTTGTCGTATTCCAATGCAACGATGGGAGCTCACTTAACCCTGTGAGAGGGGCAATGACACCTTCGACAACTTGGAGAGGTAGCCATCGCTTCTAGGAAGGAAGAGCTTGACTATGGCCTGCCTGCGAAGGGGTCCATTGAACATGGCTATAACAGAGGAAAAGCCAAGACCAATTGCAACGACGGCGCGCATGTCGATTGGAATTGCAACTGTTCCGGCCCGCCTGAGCGGGTCCCACGTGGCACGTGGGTTGCCGAGACCAACGGACGGGGCAGTGACGGACAACATCAACGCAACGGCCGAACAGCATTGGGTTTCCTCAAAAGCCCCAGCACAACATATACCACCGGTACAGCAGTTGCAGTGAACCATCATGGACTCGTTACCTCCCTCCTTCCATCATGCATTCGAGAATATCAAGTACCATGCCAAAGACCTACTCTCTGTCATCTCCGGTTGCATGTCGCAGAAGCAATCCAGGCTCAAAATCAACGGTCGGATGTGTGCGTACGCGATCATACATCCCTTTGAAATGGGAACTCAACAGAACGCCCCAGTTAATATCGTGAAGGTCTTAGGAGAAGGTGGATTTTCTTTCGTCTACCTTGCCCGAGACGAGGCTAGCGGGGTGAGCATGTCGACGCACGGCCGTCTCGGAGTTGAGACCACTGATTCAAAACGCGTTGGCCCAGAAAGAGTTTGCTCTGAAAAAGATCCGTTGTCCGACTGGTGCGGACGCTGTCGAAGACGTCATGCGCGAAGTTGCGGCATATCGGAGATTCAGGTGCGTCCTCTTCATATTCCCTTTCGTCTACAGTCTACCAATTGAGCACCCGCTTCTCAGACACCCTAACATCATCCGATTATATGTGAAGGAAGATCCACGTTTATTGCGGTATGATGGCTGACGTCGACCTTCTGCAGGATTCGGCAGTAGTGCAAGACTCTAACGGGGAGGGAAAGATCGTTTACCTCTTCCTACCCATCTACAAGGCGCGCTTTTCCGCGTCTTCTTTAATTATACCGGGTGTTTCTGACTTGAAATGCAGCGTGGAAACCTACAAGATGCCATAAACACGTACGCTTCAACCGGAGAGCACTTTTCTGAGCGTCACCTTCTGCGCCTCTTCAAGGGTACTTGTGAGGCCGTGCGTGCTATGCACACATATCGGTCTGAAAAGCCGTCCTCTGGACCCTCTTCATCGCCTCAACCTCCCTCCGGTCCGAGGAGTGATGATGACGAAGAAGAGAACAACATGTTTCCGCACCCCGAGGGGGATGCAGAAGGCGGGTACTCATATGGGCCTGGAGCGAGGGCGCCGGATGCCATGCGCGTTCCGCTCGTAACAAGACAATCTCTTGACGACGGTGATGTCATCTTCGACGGTGGTCATGATACTCCTCCACCACAAAGCGGTTCAGGTGAACTTGTGCCTTATGCGCATCGCGACCTAAAGCCAGGGTGAGCCCTTCCCGTGTCCTTTTGCGGGTAGATACTGTGCTGACAGGGCGAGTAGAAATGTCATGATCGCCGATGACGGCGTGACTCCGATTCTGATGGATTTCGGCAGCTGCATGAAAGCACGGATACCAATTGAGAATCGCTCCCAAGCCCTGTTGCAACAGGACATCGCTGCAGAACACAGTACGATGGCCTATCGTGCTCCTGAGCTGTTCGATGTCAAGACGGGAACGCCTCTCGATGAGAAAGTGGACATTTGGGTATGCTATCGGCTCTTCGATTGTTCCCCACCCTTACACTCGGCACCGTGCAGTCGCTGGGTTGCGTTCTGTTCGCCCTCGCGTACCTACACTCTCCCTTTGAAAATACGCAAACGACAGAACAAGGCGGCTCGATAGCCATGGCTGTGCTTAATGCGCAGTACAAGCACCCTCCGTCAGATTACTCTCAGGGCCTGAGGACCCTTATCGACAGCATGTTGAAAACCAACCCGCAGGAGCGACCCGATATCCAACAGGTCACTTTGCTCATACGCTTCGCCCATACCGTTCGTACTCATGTCATTTCAGGTCCTTGATGCAACAGAGCAACTGCTCCACTCTGCATGATTATGACATATGCGATCAGAGACACATCTATATCTTCGTTATTTCCATAGACTGTCCTGTACTGTTATTGGTGCCGACCAGCGCATGGTGGGTACGATCTCTACACTAGTACCGCCGTGGCGCCACCGTCTGGCTGTGGGTGCGCTTTTCCAGGGTATCTATGATATATGCTGAGAGACAGCTTTCTCTTGATGAGGAAGTGCAACGCATGGGAAATGCTTTCGATGTCTAGCGACTCCCTTCTGTTCGGGGACCGTGATTAGAGACATAGCATTGAGGGAGAATCACTAAGAATCACTAAGTAGGCTTGGTCTTATTGGACATTGACGACTTTGTCTTTCCCTCTCCAAGTGTGGGGATTTTAGTCATTTCCCTTTTATTCTTGCGACCTCCTTTGATGAGTATCTTGGCCTCAGCTGGGACAGAAGTGCGATGCATATTCTTGATACCTTTGGGTGATTCCCTCGACGCGATTTTTAAGCGCTTTGAGGCCTGGGTAGCCTCATCCGCATCAGAGGGATGTCCTGCCGTGGTCTCTTTCTCGGCTGTTTTGGCCGCCTTCTTTGCCTTCACCATCGCGATACCAATCGCTTTCCGTTCTTTAAATTTCTTACGTCTCTCCTTTAACTTCGCCTGCTTGGCCTTCTGCTCAGACCACACAGGAGTTTAGCCAAAAATAATACATACATTACAGCGTGTCGACGTACCCTCTCTTCCGCCCTGCGCGACAAGGCGGTGTTATCCACTTTGGGCTGTGTCTCTGTTGACTTGGCAAGTACGGTTTGAATGTCATCATCCGGACTGAATTCCATCGCGAGCTCTTGTATCCGCTTGAAACGCCGTCGGTGAATCTACGAGACAATCTTCAGCATAGTAACTGCCCAGAGTTTGTAGCGTACGTACCCGTGAAGTTTCATGAACTTTTACCATGGCTGTATGCTTCAGAACCTTTCCCGGACATAATGCGCATTCCCATCCTTCAGGTTCGGCGCAGACGGGGCGAATAGGCTCTTTGAGGGCAGAAGCAATTGTCAGAGGATGGGGGCTGTGGTCACTGCCCCCCTCCTCATCCTCTTCGTCATCTACTGTGGGCCCGCCGTCCTCGTCCCTGTCGCTCTCGTCGAAAAAGGTCGGAGAGGCTCCCCGCTTCCGCTTTTTTCTTGATTGTGTATCATGTGCATCCGAAGACGTTCCAGATGAAGGGGAATCCGAGGCAGACTCGGACGAGTCAGATTCGGATTCCGAAGAGTCAGTGTCATGTAGTCCGAAGACTTCCGCCTCGTCCTCGTCAAGGCCGAGACTTTCCTCGATTTCCTTGCGCTTGCGCCGTCTATCGACGCGTTTAAACATGGTGGGGTCGGGATGCGCCGCGTGACCAGCGGGGCGTTCATTTGCGCCCCGTCGGTCCGCTACAGTCCGCCGGAGCACTTTTCTCGTTTCCAGCGAATGCACCGTGCACGCCGAGGAGGGCTTGCTCCTTCTCTCATTCTTCACCCACACCCACCATTTCCCCCCTCAAGACGTTTCCTGTCATTGCCAACGTTGTCCCCGAAAAATGTCACCAAGACGACGAAGCAGACGTTGAATGCCACCGCGCAGGACTTTTTGAAGCGCACAAGATCCCGCCGAGCTGGTTTCGCTCCCCCAAGGGCACATCGTGCGACGGAGCTGAGGCTTGTCAACACCATTCTGGAAGAAACGCGCCTACCCTCGGTCTCAGAGAATGAGTTTCCGGATGCCCGTCGACCTATAGCTCCACACGTCGAAGAAGTCGAAGAAGGCACCTTTGTGTTGCCCTCAGGTGTCGGCCCTGGTGCGCTTGTCGAAATTCGTTGGTGAGTGCGTTTAAATATCCTACGACCAACGATGAACAAAAACCCTTTGCAGGAAGAGTCGCCCTGTAATGGCGTTGTACTCCGAGACGTCCTTGATGACGAAGGCCGCAACAACATGATCCACACGCTCCTGGCAGATGGGCGCATTGTATTCCATTTGGCTCACGACATCCTTTATCTTGTGCCCAAATTTATTGATCCTTTCCATATCAAACGTTGCGGCTTTGAGGACAGACCGACCGACTCGAAGGAGCTCATGGCGCGTGTATCGGCCGCAGGGAAACTACGCACATGGAACAAATCTGCCGAGGATTTCTTTAACGGGTATGCTACACCGTTTGCTGCAGTGTACCCGAAGGTCAGCGCCTCCGACAAGGACGCCTGGGCGACTGTCACCATCGCGGAGGCTGTCAAGCTCTTGAAAGTTCAGCGCCCCGACGACAGCCTAGTTGTTCACGCAATATACTCCCGCTTGATGAAGAATTCTCACATGTTTGTTATGGATAGACATAACTTTTTATCAACCCAGACGTTCTATGTGCGACCTCGCTCTCATGTTGAACGTTTCGACCGGGTCTGGCATTTAATGCACCACGACCTGCCGCGCGTCAGACAATTTGCCTCGCGGGCTAGGGAAATCATCGTCGGGTTGCGGAAGGAGACCAAGAATTCCAGGAATGAGGCACCATCTTATACGCCTGCGCCAAATTTGCTTTCACCGACGACGACCAATTATTTGTCCAATTTATCCTCGATTCCCTTGTCGACATGCGCTCGGCTCAAGACAACCGATACACACCCTTCGTCTGTGATATAATCAAGTCTCTAAACCTGTACGACGGTGATGTCGATTCGGCTCAAGTACGCCAGTTCCTCGTTGACCTCGGTGTCCACCCTCCGTGGCAAGACATTGCATCGCTCAAGGAAGTTAATCCCCCCGTCATGGTTGCAACTGCAGGCCCTATACCTCCCGTGAAAGGCAATCGGGTGTCCGAGACGACCGCAATCACCTCTCCACTCGGCCCTGATGATTTCTACCCTTCTGATCCGCTGGAGTCAATCCGTCACGACTTCGGGCAACTCCCTGTCTATGTAATTGATGATTATGGGGCCCAGGAGCTTGACGATGGCATATCCGTCGAACGTGACATGATGGATCCTTCCAATCTTTGGGTCCATGTTCATGTTGCAGACCCCACGGCCATACTACCACCTACGCATTCGCTAGCGCATCGCGCTCGCAATGCCACGCACACACATTACTTACACCATGGCTCGCAGCCCATGCTCCCAGATTCATTGATGAACGACAGACTTAGTCTGGGAAACGGAGCTCAAGATGGCCAGGCGGAAAATGTCTTGACTTTCAGCGCCAAGGTTGATTCGAGTGGTGATATCATCGATTGCAGAGTTCGGGCGGGTATCATTCGCAATGTGCGAATGCTACGATACGACGACGTTGACACGGCGATGTCATTCGACCCCCATCTCGTGACGTTCCCCTTTGGACAGCCCATAGAATCGCTTCACACTCCTCTAAGCCTAACGCCTGCCGATAGGGAGAATCTTCGTTTACTCGACGCATTCTCCAAGCGCATGGTGGCGCGTCGGCTCGGCATGGCTACCTTCATTCACGGTTCAGAACGTCCTGAACTGAACGTCTTGCCGAAACAGCTCCCTGTTGGCGTGTTCGACTTGATGCGGCCTGGATTGTTTCTGGGATACCCGCAAATATCCTATGCGGTTCACAACGAGTGTATCATGGGGTCCCGTCAGATCATCGCAGAAACTGCGCAAGTTGCGAACCGTGTTGCATCACGTTTTGGACGCGACCATGGCATTCCACTTGTACGACGATCCTTAGCTGCACCTGTGGTGAGAAGCGACGAGGCGCTTGCAGACCTACTCAGTTTGCGGGACAAGAATGGGTGGGTCGACCTCTTCGATGTTCGACGCAAGCCAATACAATTTTCGTCGAGCCGGTATACATTGGAGCCCGCGGAACACTGGACGACAGGCGTTGCGGAGGGTGAAGGGTATGTCAGGGTAACATCGCCACTGCGCCGATACGGTGACATGGTCACGCATTGGCAAATCAAGCACGCGTTGCTGCACCAGGAGCCTCTGTTCAGCAGTCGGCAAATGCAGACCACCTTCGACCATATTGGCACGATGGAGCAGAGATGGAAATGGATTCGGAAATCTCACGACAGATGGTGGGTTTTGGCTTTTGTCAAAAGGCGGATGGAGAGCGGTCGAAAAGTGGGCGCGTATGACCCACTCGAGACCATGATTGGCCGGGTGGCGATGCGCGCACGGCAGGATATCGTCCGTGGGACATGGGTACAGGAGGTGCAGATTGCGAAGCTTGGGTTATTCGGGATCCTGGAGCACGCAGAGAACGACTTTGAGATTGGGGCAGAAGTCGCTGTGGCGATAGACCAGATCGTGCTCACGACGCACCCGATGCTCAAACTCAAGTTGGCGCGCGCGTAGCTAGTTGTTTCTCACGGGTAGATTTACCTCAAGTATCGTTCGATTCAATGCAATCGTTCGATTCATGCAATTTTAATATTTTCACTATTTATTCTCTCGTTCCTTCGACCATTCTCCCCACACCTTCTTCTCTCCAACGCAATGGGGTTTGCTCTCAACTCCACGCTCATCCCCGTCCATGATACCTGGTCAGGCTATCTCGTTGAAGCCCAGAAGTTCCTCCCAGATTCCGCCTCGCGCCTCGCGCTCCTCACGTTCATCAACATCCCCGTCATTGCCATCGTACTCAATGTCCTACGTCAGCTAGTGCGTCTTAGGTCCATTTTACCCACTTTCTTACCGCCGACATAACCGCACAGGTGTTGCCTAAAGACCGGTCGATGCCCCCGGAGGTCTTTCACCTCGTACCTTTTTTTGGATCTGCCTCAGGCTACGGGAACGACCCAGTCGCGTTTCTCGAGTCCTGCCGCAAAAAGGTGCGTGGCTATGCGCTGGCGCGCAGACAAAGGGGCCAAGCCCAGCTGACTTGTATCACAGTACGGGGATGTGTTCACATTCATTTTGCTCGGTCGGAAAATGACCGTGGCTCTGGGATCGACCGGGAACAACTTTATACTTGGTGGTAAAGTGGCCAACCTCTCAGCTGAGGACGCATATACGGTACGCGCAGTCTCCAGTGTGTGTAATCGAAGTGGGGCGAGGAAACGCTTACCTTCTGTTTGAAGCACTTGACCACGCCCGTTTTCGGGAAGGACGTCGTATATGACTGCCCGAATGAGAAGCTCATGGAACAGAAAAAGTTCATGAAAGTCGGCCTCTCCGCGGATAACATGCGTGCATACGTTGGGATGATTGAGAGCGAGGTGTCCCAATTTCTCAGGAAAGACCCGACCTTTCACATATTCCAGATGAACGACGTCAACGAATGGGGCCAGTTCGACGTGTTGAAGGTCACGCAGGAAATGACCATCCTTACAGCCTCGCGCACGCTCCAGGGAAAGGAAGTCCGTGATAACATGGACACGACGTTCGCGCAGTTGTTCACGGATCTGGACGGCGGTTTTACTCCGCTCAACTTTATGTTCCCAAATCTGCCGCTGGAGAGCTACCGCAGGCGTGATCGCGCGCAGAAAAAAATGGCAGAGTTCTACATCGATATCGTTAAGGCTAGGAGGGAAGGCAAGAGCACGGTTCGTCGAACGTATCTTTCGCTCTGCTACGGTCGCTGAAAAAAACGTGTTCTTTTAGAGCTACGAGACGGACATGATCAGTGCGCTCATGGGTCAGACATACCGCAACGGAACCGAACTTCCTGACCATGAAATCGCGCATATTATGATCGCCCTGCTTATGGCTGGGCAACATACCAGCTCCGCAACCGCCGCATGGACCCTCCTGCATCTAGCTGATAATCCTGACGTCGCGTGAGTATTACTGTTGTTCTGTTCTTTGTTTAATTCTAACGACGCCTGTTTAGTGAGGAACTCTATAAGGAGCAAGTCAAATACTTCTCGAACCCCGACGGTACCCTTCGCTCGCCAACCTGTGACGAACTTAAATCCCTTCCGCTCCTGGATGCCGTAATTCGCGAGACCCTGCGCATGCACCCACCAATTCACAGCATCATGCGTTATGTTCGCGCCGATCTCCTCGTTCCAGGGACGCTCTCAGCACCGTCAAAGGACGCTCAGTACGTTGTGCCGAAGGGCCACTTTGTCCTCGCGTCTCCTGCCGTGTCGCAAATCGACAACACGTTGTGGCTCAGAGCCAAGGACTGGCTCCCGAGACGCTGGACGGACCCGGAGGGCCAGGCGCAGCAGGCGTTTAAGCAGTACGTTGACGAGAATGGCGAAAAGGTGGATTATGGATTCGGTGCGGTGAGCAAGGGCACAGAAAGCCCGTACCAACCGTTCGGTGCTGGTAGGCATCGGTGCATCGGGGAACAATTCGCATATATGCAGCTTGGCACGCTGATCTCGACGGTGGTGCGCAACATCGAGATGCGCATCCCGGGTGGCGTTCCCCTGCCCAACTACCACGTGAGTGACGATTTCCCGGCATTCTGGTACGGAACAGATCTAATCCGACGACTATAGACCATGATTACGCTCCCGAAGCAGCCTCGGATGATCACATACCGTCGTCGGAAGTTTGACTAGAGCCTACAGTAGATGTACCATATTCTATACTTAACGAGAGTAATATATCCCTGTTATATCCCTCCTCCCACGTCGTGTCACGTGATTTGATGTATTGCGACCTCGTCCGACTGCCAAACCGGTTCACATCGTGCACCCCTCACCTTCGCCAACAAGACATGGCCTCCGCATTTCCAGTACTCCTCGTCCTCTTCGTCGTCGCGGGCCTTATGGCCACGTCGTGGTTCACCGTCCGCAAAGGCCCCCACCAAACGTGCGTTCACCCTCACAGCTGCGCAGCCGTTTGCTTACACTGCGCGCCCCGCAGGCTCATTCGAACAAGCCTGATGATGACTCTCGCGTGTTGCTACTTGATGTGGGCCATAGCGTACTTGGCCCAATTACATCCACTCGACGGTGCGCGCACATCCTCGTTCCGTTTTTCCGAGAGACCGTCTTGATGATGATGCCCACGCGATGGTTGTCAGTCCCGAAGGTGAATCTTGGACTGGGGACTGAGGCGTAAATAATAGAGCCCTGGGAGGAAGGCAGGGGTTTTTTTTTTCTTACGTACGTCGTTGACTTATTCTATAACGCGAATTTGGGACTCACGATGGTATTCAGTCGTGTCTCTGTATCGTGGTTGTCATATTCATTAGTTTAACACATTTTGGAAATTTCTGCCATTCTACTGCTAGCTACTGCTACTTGAACAAAAATAATGATCAAAGGGGCGCGACTTGTCAGTCCCAGCCGGCCTCCACGAGCCACCCAGGAGCCGGCTTCCACTCCCCCCATGCCTTGAGGGTATTAATATCCTCCTCTGTGTTCCACCCCTCGGTCTCAGACATGGCCCACCCAGAGTCCTCGGTCTGCTCCCAATGTTGACCGTCGTAGCCTTCATCGTCGTCGGAGGTATAATCCTCTTCATCTTCATACGGTTCTGTGTCCGTGGATTCGGACCATGAGCCCCAGGCGTCGTCGTTCCTGGCGGTGCTCTGCCAGGGGTTCTTACCCTGCAATTCCACGCCAGGAAGCTCGACCTTCCAATCGTCGGCAGCTTTGCCATCCCTGTGCAAAATAAAAGCCTCTTCCTGCTCCAGGACCTCCAGAAGGACTTCCAGCCACCCGGCGCACGCAGTGGAAACTGCATCGTCCCGCCAGAGCTCGAAGATTGTGACGTTGGGGGAACCGATATCTTGGATGATGGTGGTTTTGACTACGTCGATGATCTCCTCACGTGGCGCGGGTTTCTGTGCGCTGTCATGCGCATCGAATCGGTGGGTGCTCAGCAATTGATGGGGTTGGGATTCTTGTGCCCTTCTCGACGCCCATGCTGCGAATTTGGCGGCACGTTTCGTCGCCCATTCTTCGCCCTCCCGTCGTCGGAAGGTGACTGCTTGGCTCGCGCGGACACCGTTGTTGTCCCGGCCCCAGGCGTCCTCGGTGATCGAGCGCCCGATGCCATCGACGACGACTTCGTAGCCCCATTCTTGGGCTGCAGCTTTGCACCACTGGGTACATTCTTCTACTGTCCACTCGAACTTGTGGTCCAAGTGGCGGAACGTGCGGCTCGTGCTGCCTGTGGGATCCTTGAATCCCCAACTTTCGTCGCCAGGTGCGCGGAAGCGCTCATTGAAGTCGTAAGATGGGGTTGTCATTAGAAGGAGTCGAGGGGAATAGTTCCCCAGCAGCACGGGAGCGAAAGCTTCTAAGGTGTCTTGGGGTAGATGCTCCACACTAGAGATTAGAGTTAGGAGAGAATGCGGGTTTAGGGGCAGCCATACACTTCTGTGGCAACGATACATTCGATGCCTTGGAAAGCGGGATTCGGCACCTGCAATCCACCCTCCCAGATTGATACGTCGAGAGGTTCGAAGCGCGTCCAACCATATGTATGCTTCGGCGGTCCCGTTACATCGATGGCATATAGGAGGTCGTCGTGCACGATATCGAGTCCATGGAGCGCTCGAGGGTGGATGAACTCCGGTTTTTCGAATACCGAGGGCGCAGGCGTTGCAGGGGTGTAGGCACGCCACGGCGCAGCGTGTGTGAGATGCTGTAGGAGGACGCCCTCGCCACAGCCTACGTCTAGCATCTATGAGAGACAAGTCGGTTAGTCAGGGGCCTGGATGCGATCCCCAGATGGCGGAGGGGGTGCTTACCGACGCGACGCGCTCGCGGCGAAGGATTTCGAGGGCCCACGAACGACGCTGCTCGTGGAGCGGAGGAAAGAATTTCACTTGGTGGACTGGGGATTCGGCACCAGTGCTGTTTTCCATGGTGGTGGGTGTACTGATCTCCTCGAGGCAAGGAGACGAGGGGCTTATATGCAGAGCAGGACCGCGGAATTTCTCCATTCGTAACGTCGCATGCACCTGCAGTCGATAAACAAACCTCCTAGGCCTTCGTTTTTTTTTTTCGCAACCTGTCCCTAGATGATGTTGATGTTGATATCGGACCCAGGCCCTTGACCTGCGGCGTAGTTTGTGATCGGGTATGCGTTGTACTCTTCGAGCTTGGGTCACGGGAGTATCTCTCTACCCACACCGGTGGTTTGGTGTTGTGGCGGCCGGGACGCAATCTCCTGGGAAGTGGAGGACTAAAGTTCAAAGGCGAAGGCAAGGAGCAGGACCGATGGTGATGGTGAACGTTGACCTATTTTTGTATTTCGGTACACGGTCAACGCAGATAACCAACGCACAACGCACGCTTAACCGCCATGTTCGACGACGTCTGCTAGAAAGGCTGAAATTGGCTGAAAGCTCCACATTCCCTTTTTGATCGTACTACGGTAGGAAAGCCTATGCAAGAGACGGTACAGGGATACAATTAATGATCCTATTCATCCGCAAAAAACCCTCCCCTTATCTGTCTGGACAAATGGACGGTCTGCGCGGCCCACAAACAGAATCCAACCAACGAACGCCCGCTCCAAGACCACTACCTCTACGCGTGATAACCCGTATGACATCTCAGTCCGTACTTGTACGTATGGTCAGGCGGGCAACTGTCGCTCCACATGGCCTGCAACGGGATAGACGTTTCTGACTGCGTTGATGGCACTTGACTTGTCAACCTTATCGCTCCTCTCCTCCGGAAATCGAAGAGTACCACCTACTCGGCCCCACCCTGCCAGCACACTCGCGATGGCCCAGCGTGCTCCGCCGATTTCATGGGCGTGCCAGCACCCGCGAAGTGGGGGGTCTGGGATGCAAAACAAGCTGCGGAGATAGGTACCGCCCCACGTGCTTTGCGCAGCACGAGAGAAGGGAAGGCACGACGAAGAAGTGTAGGGAAAGTGTAGGGGTAGGGGTGTGGCCAACGCGGGCCGTAGCGGTGTTCCTGCGAGCGATAACTACCAGTGTCGCCGCATCGATCCGTGTCTACCCCCAGACGTGCACGGCGCCGTGGCGTGTTCCAGTTAATCCCACAGCCCACGGCGTGCGTGGCCACGTAGGATCAGTAACAGTAAGCAGGTCCACTGCGATACCCTGCCTCGTGCCGGCTAAAACAAAACCTTCATTCCGCTCGCCGCGACGCTGCCAGGGATGGTCCTTTGACGTTATCAGTATCAGAACCCCCATCACGCACGAGCTGCGACAAATCGCCGCGCCCCCACGCTGTTCGTCATATCCAAGCGGGGAGATACGACGAGGCACGCCAGGACAGCGCAGTGGCGCCGACGGTTCGCTTACATTTTCTTATGCCCAAGGGCCATATGTGTCAACCCTGGAGACCTGGGGCGACTAGAACCATATGCTCCATCGGGAAGAGCGGGGGGTGGCTGCCTGCGATGTCTTCGAGATGGTGGAATTCCGTCATCCTGATTCCCATGGGGGTCTGCGATGTACGTACGATTGTGAATGCGTCAAAGGGTGCCCACTCCCACCGGTCTAGTATCACACTTCGCGTGGGGTACCTATGACGCCCTCGGTCGACCTTTGTTTGTTGCTCCGGTGCCAATTCACGGTCCTGGAACACGCAGCGCGGGTTCTAATACACACACACACGCACTTCTTCCTGCCCTTCTCGAGTTCCCGCGCAGGACCGCTAAACCGGAACCACATCTTCGGGTGTTGATTTGAAATCGCTCATCCGTGCGCTGCGCGATTCGTTCAGTCTCATCCCTTTCTTCTGCGTCGCGTCGCGTTTTGGTTCTTCCGTACTGATTTGACGACTGATGCCGAGGTTGTCCTTGCCGGTGGTGACTGCACTTATGTATGACTTTCCTGTTGCGAGCGTGCGGCTTTTCAACTCGACAGGCAAATAGTACGTACAGCACCATTCTTCTTCTCTTCTCGATCGAAAGCTTTTCCTCCTATCTGTCAAAAATCAGGGCTTTCTTATGTTCGGTGCGACGTCCCCGACACCCTCACAGTAGGGGCACAAAAGTTGAAGGTTCCGTCGCGGCGTGTAGGGACAGGCAACCGAATCTAGAACAGAACCCAGTTGTGCTTTTTGGTACCCAGATAAATGAGTGTGTGAAACTAAGATCTGAATGAACCCCTAACTAGCTCCCAGAAACAGAAAAGTGCGTCCTTTGTGCGCCCCGGCGGGTTTATATTTCTACCTGGGTACCTGGGAAACATATCGACCGCGTGCGTTGAAAGCATGGAGGGAGCGAACCAACCCCCTTTCTCTCGACTCCACAGCACCGACCCCCCGCGACCTTTGCGAAGGCTTGGACCCTGGGCCACAAGCTGCGGAAATGAGCTTCTTACCGGGGATAGACGGGGGGGAGCGAGACGCCCTGATCTCAATGATCCAGACACGAACACGATGCAGCTCAGGTGACCGCGTTCGATTTTACTCTGACGTGCCGGCCGGTGAGCGCTTCTCTCGCACGTGCCGAGCGTGGGCGTGCGTGCGTGAGGGCATTCGAGAAAACATGGGTGATTGCTGATGCTGGCGAAAGGCCAGCCCGGTCTGAAAAGGGGGGTCGATTGGATCAGGTAAGAACCACGTCGGTTCCAAAGACCAGAACTTCGCTGGAACTTTGAGTTCGCAAGCGGAAATGTCAAATCCCCCCCAAAAAATATATTTGAAGGGGCGTACTTTTACAATTGCATGTGTGAGAGAGGGGACGCCTTCTGCGAGGCCAACGAATGAGTAACGAGGGTGAGATAAGTACATCCGTCCATCCATCCAGTAAAATCAACCAAGAGATCCGCAACACGTAGATATTTATATATCTGAAAAAACAGCTGAAAAAACAGTTTCAAATGTAAGCACAAGTGGTCACGAAAGTGGCCGCAGGAAGAGTTCATAGCAGTCCAGCAATGCGCAAGTCATTCTGCAGCCGCGCATCCTCGATCGCCCTGAGGATCCCTCCCTGGTGTTCCGGTGTGTCGGAGGTGTGAGGCGCTGGTGGGTTCGCGGCTGCGGCTACTGCAGTCGCTGATTCCGAGTCGAACACGACGCTGATGCCGAAAACGTCTTCGAGATTCCGCCGCAGGGCCACATCGTCCTGGATGTCTTGTGTTGAGAGCGCGGGAGGGGCCGCGCGCGATGCGCGAATGGACATTTCAAACGTTTCACGCGGAAATAGCCAATTATGGACGTGAGAAGCAAGAACCAACCTGTCATGTACACACACACTGTCAGTTGAAAAAGCAAAACGACACGCATAGATACAAGAGCGCGAGGGACGCACCGACTGTCATGAGAAGGAACGATATCCACTCATGGCCCGTGTAGGGGACCTGCATGTCCATATCCGTGAGCGTTGAACCATCACCACCCATCAGTGTCGAGTTTCCCATCACCATGCTCTTTCCCGTCCCTCCGACGGATACCCCATCTGCCGGCGGACCACCCGCTCCGAGAGGTGCCGAACCAGGACCCGAACCGTCCGCCGTCAACGGCGAATCGCCCGGCGTGGGAAACGCGCCCATGACCGTTGTGCTGAATCCCCACTGAATGAGAGTGAGTGCGAGCCCGGCCTGCGAGCCGAATCTGCCAGCATGCGTGCCGTGTAAGAGATACGTGAGTATGAAGCCGGGGAGCTGGAAGAACCAGGAGATGATGGTAGTGAGCGCAAATGTGAGCACAGAACCCGTGGGTAGCTCGTCGATGATCATGTAGCCATTCAAGTCCAACGCAGACGGGGCATGCACAATGGTTTCCCAATATGAGGGTGCGGCATCTACTGATGCTGCTATGTATGACTAAGGTCGCCGAAGACGGAAGGAAACCCAAGAAAAAAAAAGGGTGAGACGAAACATGCAGGGATGATGCCCAGCAAAGGGGCATAGGTGAGCTCGTACCGGGGGTGCTTCCTGCTGCGTCTCCTCAGGGACGACATAAACATCCCCGTTGGCTGTCTGCAAAGATACAGGTGGGGTGGGCTTGGCCGTCACATTTGCGAAGACTCCATCGTTGTCCGTGCCGCCGCCTCTCGGACGGCCATCATCGCCGCTCAACACGCGCTGGTAGGATTGCGGGAGCAGTGCGCTGAACGTCCTGCGGAAAATCGATTGGGGTGGCACACGGAGGACGGGGGAGGTGGGGAGATGGCCATTGGAATTGCCGTAATTATTGGGGAAGGCGAGTGCGGAGTGGGTGGGGGGCGAACCGGGTGGGGGGTAGTCGTAATCGAAGTTGCGCTCAAAATCGTACACATTCGGCGCTGCTGCCTCGACGTGCAATGGCAATAGAGGGGGCCTTGTAGATACGGGAGATCGTGGCTGATGGAGAGTAAGAGGTACTGTCTCGCCATGATCATCGTTGTCCTCGTCGTCGAAAGCGTCGTCCATTTCACGCTCCGCACACAGGCTCACCCGTGGATTTGATAAAGGGGTATAATATCGGACAGATGCCATGAAGCGAGGCCGACGACGGTGTTGAAGAGAAAGCGAAATGAAAAAGGAGCGAGTCGGTGATGGTAGTTAAGTGTAAAATAAAAACGGTGGGCGGAGATGTTGCCGCTTTCGCTTTCGCTTCAACCAACTACGTGACAACGCTGCCCTGATGCCATCATCCCGCCCAACTATACTAAGTAATCACTAGCCCAGTAGTCCTTTGACGTATCTCAGCAGATCAGTGCCCTGTGCCAGGAGGAAAAGGTCGTCAGACTCGTCTGTGCATGTGTATTACCGTCGAACGGAGAACGCACCCCTCTGCTTTTCACCCCCTCGACCATCGCCTCCACAGGATCGACTTCGATCCAAGACCCCTCACCAATATCCGGACGCGCTTCAGCTCCTGTCACCCTCACTTGATATTGAGGCGCATCTGGCTCGCCACCAACTGTCAATCCCCTGGACAGCTTTTGACGCTGCCATTGGCCCATGCGGTATCGCAACACCACCATTAACACAGCGCGCCAACCCTCTACGGCACTCGGTTGTTGTATATCAACCTGCGCGGCGGATGTACTTGACGAGGACAGAAATGAAGTAAATGAAGAGGCGGATGAAGGCACCCGTGCATGCGTGGCGTTGGTTGACGCAACAGGCAGGGAAGGGAGCGTCGTAGAGCGGACGACGTACGGACAGTATGGTCGATGCTCACTGAGTAAATCAATCTGGCGCACTTTCTGGGGTACGGCTGAACTTGTATCACCTTCCGTCGGGCGGCTCGTGCGACGTGTCGAATCGGCAACCCAAAGACCGAGTCGCCTATGACACAAAGAGCAATGCAAAAGCAATGTGTCTTTCCGCCGCTCAGGGGCAACACTGGCCCTGGGGCTCCTAGAAAACGGTGTATCGCACGAGGCTACGCGATGAGACGGTGTATTGGTGTGATTTGTTCCACCGAGCACTGACGGCCGTCGCGGTGTCTGAGGGAAAGATGAGGAAGTAGGAGTTTCTTGCGGAGCAACAGAAGAGGCTACGCGATGAGACGGTGTATTGGTGTGATTTGTTCCACCGAGCCCTGACGACCGTCGCGGTGTCTGAGGGAAAGATGGGGAAGTAGGAGTTTCTTGCGGAGCAACAGAAGAGGCGCGCGACCAGGAAGGAGAAACAGTCGTTGATGGGAGCGAGGGAGACACTTGAGGCGCAAGAGACCAGCCAAACAATGATGTGAGGATAGCCGTGGAGGACGGCTCTGGGGGTGGAGACGATCTTGCGACGGGTGATCCTGCTTCCCCCGCATTCTCTAACCTTACTTGTTCTCTGATGGAAGTTTCGGATTCAACTGATACGATGATCCCTAAAAGGCTTTTTACTTGCGTCGAGGACTACGAAAAAGAAGCAATTAGATAAGAATCCCTACACAGGGTAAGTCAGCTGTACCAATGGGTGCTTGATTTCAACGCCTTCTAGAACAGTATCCAACGAACGTGCTCTGGCCTTGATATCTTTTGCCATAACGGCGGGCGATGCCAGAGGGATGCGATACACATCCGCTGAGAATAGGTCAGAAGATCATATGCATCGCCGTTTAGGATGAGCGAACGCACCATCGCACTGTCGCTTTTTCCACGGGCAGCCATCCTTGTGCATATCCACCAACTGTACACGTTGCTTCTCAACGAGAGAATTTGCTAGTGGACAAGCGACGGGGGGATGCGACTGAATTCACTTTCTCGGCCTGCAATAAGTTGCCTGTGGACGCACCAGCATCGCCATTCATCCGTTCCCGTCCAGCAAGCACCCACGACGCTCTGCACAACCCACAGACCAGCCTGTCCTTCCCGTCGTTCACCCACCCGCACTTGGCAGCGGCAAGCGCGTCGATCGCGGGGGGTTTGTTGGCATATGTATTGAGCTTGTACGTCGCGAGGCGCTCGAGCAAGTTCTGCGTGGACGATGGGCGGTATTCGTACGAGACGGCAGGGCCCAAGTTGAGGGGCGCCGATGCGCGGAACTTAGCAGGCAGCGCCTTGCGGGTTTTGGCGGCGGCTCTGGCGAGGATAGCAGCGAGGTGAGGGGCCTTGGAGAGGTCCGCCGTTTTGCTGCTGCTCGAGGTCGTTCTGGTGGATTGTGGATGAAGGGAATCAGAGTTCGGTCGCTTTCAAATGAAGGAGACTGACGATGCGGGCTGTCCAGTTTTTATGCCATACTTTGCAAGGGTCGAATAGAGGCTGCGAACTAGATGAGGACGCTTGGCGGGGCGTTCTCCTGAGGGCTGTTGCGGACCCATCGCATCATCGAGACTCTGCAAGGCATCATCGAGCTTGCGCTGGAAGGGAGGAGATTAGAACCAATTGGCGGAGGCCACGCAAGTTTTTAATAATAACCTTGTTGATCCTTTCTGCTGGAGGGTCGGATGCTGTTGACATTACTTCGTCTTTCTTTGGGCTCGGCTTGGAGTGAGTTGGATGGGCACTTGTCACGTGGACGTGCACCAGGGTTTGTCTTTCTTGGATCGTCCTCCCATGTACGCACTGACGAACGCATGTCGTCGTCCTGTCATGCTCTTCTTATAGCCACCACCGCTTCTCTCGCCATTCTCTAATGTACGACCCGTCGACGGCTCTCCTCGCTGCGTCCTCTTGCACACTCAGATTTTCGTCGGTCCTCGACATGTTCTCACCGGTCGCTTCCACTATTTCACACACCTCCGACTGCAACGACTTCCCTCGCCATGTGCTTTCACATCTGCAGCGACATTGTGGGCGTACGTGTTGTCTTGCTCTTCGCGGGCCCCTCGAACTCCCCTCGCCCCTCAACAGCTCCTTCCGGCCTCCGCAGACATCTGTCACCCCCTACCCCGTTCTGCAAAGTAACGGGGCCCTGCGTGGCCCCAAACAAGGCTGACGGGACTTTCCACGTCCCCGCGACTCAGCACTGTTTCTTTTACCGCACGCCTCCCCTCTGCCGTCTTTCCGCGGTTCCAATCACGGCCCACTTCAACGCCGCTTGCCTTTAGACAAAGATGCCGATGCCCGTCCCGAACGCGTTTGCCGCTTTCGAGGGGTTCCTCACACACTTTGACGTCGAGGACAGTCTTCTGGCTCCCACCGCTATCCACCTTTCGGTGGACAATGCCTCTTTCCTCGGGAAGGCTCCCGTGGCACCCGTCGCGGTCCCAGTCCGTCCTTCCTTTCCGTTCCTCGTTTCGCTTACCTCTTTCGCAGCTGCCGCCCCCTTTCCACCCGCTCCCGCTTTTGCTTCGTGCTCCGTTGAAGAGTAATATTGCATATCTGTTGTACGACCGCATGCGTATTGTATTATTACATTGCGTTTCAATGGCACCCGTTCTCCTCCCCACCCCATCATGCCCGCCCGTGCGAATCCAGTGACTCGATCATAACGGTTTTCCTCTGTCACACACACTGGCGCCCCCGGAGGAGAGCAAATATCTATCTGTTTGCAAACCGTTATGTGAACAAATAAGATACCATTTCTAAGTCGTGCTCCTTGGCGATGAGCCCGCCGCCCTCAACGTCGACTGGTCGCCTCATCGTCGTCTTGTTGACTTCAATCGGGTACTTGGCCTCACCCAAACGCCCTGCCCAATCGAAATCGATCAAGTGGATCGCCACATCTTCAGATGCAAGCGACCCAAGGTCGATCAGAATGTTGGTATCTCGAATGTCCCCATGGACGAACCCTCCTCGATGTAGTGTCTGCACTACACTCCTCACCTTGCGTCGCACCTTCTCCTGCTCTGCGTCGGAGAGCCTCAGTCCGTAGAGTTTTTGGTACGTCGATTTGTCCATGATAACCGCTGTCCAGTCGGCAGAGATTCGAACGCAACGCCGAATCCTCGGTGCTGAACGGTGGGATGCCAAGTAATTATGAGCGGCCTCCGAGTACCGCCATGTATACTTGACGAAGCACTCTTCAGAGTTGGGGTGGCGAAGAATGGCCGAGAAGATTAGCTTCTCATCGTCGAGCCGCTCACTATACGTGAAAGCTACTCGCTGCCCGTCGTCTTCGTATGATGTCATAAACGGAAATCCGCGGGCTTTCTGGAGAAGAGAGTCGTTCTCCACTGAGGTTGGATTTGTTTTGGCGTCGGCCCGAATCGACTTGTAATGCGCTTCGATACTGTCGACAGCAGCCACGAGTGCATCCAACGCGGATGCGATCGCATGCCTAGCCCTTTTTTCCCGCCAATGGATCGACATATCGAAGATAGGTGTGAGAGGTTCGACCCTCACACGGTTCCCGTCCCATAGAGCACCGTAAAATCCCAGATACGAACCTGTATATGCCATGAACAAGTCAACGGATGACGAGTGAGAAGACATACCCATGTCTACTATAAGAACACTCGGAAAACGGGTGTCGTAGGAATTGAATCGAAGAGGATTTTCAAGCGCTTGGATAAGGAACCTTCCATAATATGAGATAACCTCGTTGAGAACGTGCCCTTTCTCGTTCTTACATTCTCGGATGGCTGCCGGCATAACGATGGGGAAGAGGCTTCCGTCGGTCACGTATTCTGTGTGCGGGACCTTTTGCTCGGAGAGCGGAATACCCAAGTGATTCCTGAGAACGTCCTGAATTTCTGTCCTCCGCATGAGCTCCGTGTCGTGCCATTTGCATGCGACGGGGGCGAGTTCCTTGAGGCAAACGAGTGCCTTCTCCGAAGGATCAACTTGACACCTGTCACTGAAGATCGCAAATGCTTCGTGAAGTAGAACGAGAGGGATCGTATCGAGTTCAAACGGGCGATTGCGGGCAACTGCATGCCCTGGTCCTGAAATTTTTCTGAATACCTCAGGATGCGCCAGCGACGACGGGGCCGACTTGCTGAATTCTCTTGTCAGGATCTCGACTTGTGGTCGATCACCGCCTTCATAGTCATGACGCGGTTGTGCAGCGAGCCGATAAATCAAATTACTGTGACTCACGAGCAAGTGGGACTTCAACAACAATGTGGAGCATCTTCTCGGCGGGCTCCGGTGGGGGAAAGACGCTCGATAGGGGTTCTGATTCCAGTAATTTGTCTGCGTCTGTATACTTGCGTTTGGAAACTTCATTCTTGAGTTTCTTATTGATGGCAATAGATACCTTACACAAGAGTCATGAGCATATAAACAGGTCAACGTGGAGAAAACTCCTGACCTTCCAGAGATGGAGGTCAACGGCATCTATACCAGTAAGCTTATTTGAGTTCTTCTTAAATATCACCTCCTTCACTTCGTACACCGTTTTATTCTCATCGATATTCACTGCAAATACTCTACCAGTCATCTCGAGGATCCAGCAATAGAGCGTGATAGTGCGAGTTCGCTTTGCCATCAACTTGTACGGCGCAGCAAATTTGCGGAGGGATGTCGAGATGGAAGACGTGCCACCAGTATTAAATGACAGGGAAGCGGGTAGAAGGCGAGAAAGGATGGAGCGATGTATCGGGGGAGGAAAGGATGGCACAGTGTGTGATGGGCATGAGGAAGAACTTGCCACAGAGAAACGCTTCGGGCCCGAAGTGAATATAGGCGATGTAGGATATCGCCGGCTCGTCGAGGGAAGCGCAGAGGCGAGACGGACGGAGAGGGCTCCGCGTCCCCAAGCTCCAGTCGCAGGAGAGTGTGCCGAGGAAGCGACAACAGCGCGCAAATGCAAGCAGAACATCGAGTCGAGGTCAAGTGTGCTATACTTTCGCTTTCGCTTTCCAAGTTTCCTAGAATATGTGATAGTCTGCGTCGTCCATCGACCATCGAGTGTCGAGTGTCATGGGTGGGTTGGTTGCCCGCTAAGCTGTCACGTGCAACTCATGGCGGGTTCAAGACGTGTCCCACTGGCACTGGCATACCAGCCGGATTTGACGCGACGCGAACGGCATTCGCTGTTCTTGTAGTCACGAGCAAATATAACCCTTGAGCGAACATAACCTACCAGGTATTTCTGCGGATCTAGCCACGCAGTGCCATTCATGCAGCCAGTTTTGGGCTGCGTCACGGCGTACTGCAAGCGTACTAGTACTGAGCAAGAGCATGAGGGAAGCTCCGAGTGTCATATCTGTTGAGGGGGCGATCCAGCTGTAGCTATTCTGATACAATCTTGCGCGAGAACTTGAAAGAACTTGTCTCGAGGATTCCAATTCCAAGCGAGTGGAGGTCCAAGAACTCCTTGACAGTGTATGAGATATGACCGGGAATTCGCCGTCATTAGCCGTTGTGGATATCATAAAGTCATGAAAACCCGGCGTCTCTGACCTGATAATCGCGATCGAGGAGCATACCGACAGCAGGATCGTCAATAAATACCAGAGGGGACGTGCTTGATGCTATTTACACTGTACTGGGCATCCCTTCCTCTTGCTGGCAATCCTCTCGGCATCTATCCTCTCTGCTTCCTTCAAAATCCCCACAACCTTTCTCGCACCGGCCACATCCCTCCGCAAAAAGAGCGCTTTGATGAACATCTTGTACAACGGCTTGACGTGGCGCGCGAAAGACGTCTTCGACTTAGGCATCGGGATCGGCGTGCCAAGCACGACCGCCGCCTCCCTCATCGCCGCCTCGTCAGACCCGAAGGGCACGCCCGCGCCCTCCCCGGGATATCCGCTCCACACAAAATAATCGAACAGCCGACGCACGAGCACCGCGTCGAAAACGGCCGGCCATCTCAGCGCGGCCTTGGCGATGACGTTCGTCGTCACGCGGTCGGGCACGAAATGGTGCTCCTGGACGAGCAGACGCAGCGCGCGCAACACGCCCTTCACGTGCCTAGCGCCGCGCGACTTGGCATGTGCGACGTGCGCATCAAGAATGACGTTCCCCAGCGCGGTCTGCGTCCCTGCGTCGTGCAACGCGCGCACCTTACCGTACACGCGCTGTGCCAGGGCCATGCCGCGCGCACGTGCGAGCACCTTCAGACCGGTGCGCACATCGGCCGAAGTGCGTGCCCGCCGGAGGACCCAGTGACGCAAGAGGCCCGCAGCAGGATGGCGCCGGCCTGACCGCACACGCGCAACTACGTCGGCGAGCCATCTCGGCTGCACTGACCCGCCGAGTCGCGCTTCTACTCGCGGGGCTCCGCCCCTCCGCGCAAGGCCGAGTAGCACAAACTGCCGCCAACGCGAACACGGGAAAAGCTTTGCGATCTCGGCTGCCCGGCCAAACTGCCTATGGTACAGCAATGTACGCAGGAAGGTGTTTACAACGTGGGCCTCGAAGAATCCGGGATCACAGACATACGCATTCTTGAAGATAGAAACGGCAGCGGGTGCCTGTCCTGAACATGCAAGTGCAATAAGTACCCACGCCACGTCTCGACGTGAAGAAACTGTGTGTTGTAGTGCCTCGGACTTGGACACGGTGAGTAGCGCCTTGGCGAGGATGGCTGCGAGCTTCAGGTCGATGTACCGGCTCCCCTGTTTGGCAAGTGGGCGGAGGAGTGTTCGGAGGAGTGGTGCTGTGAAATTGACATTGGCTAACATCGGTATTGCGAGGTCTGGACGACGTTCTTGGACGAGCATCAGACCCAGCGACACGGAGAGGTCCGGTACAGGCAGATAGCGCCGCCATACGTGATATATATCCACTGCGCACTGTGGATCCACGCGAACAATACGGAGAATAGTCTTCGAGAGTAACATGGGGTGCCATTGTGGAAATATGATATGTGGTGGGAGTTCCGTGATAATTCTCTCCCACAGGGTGTCGCCCGAAATAACAGCTGCCGCCATGTATTCAATCGCGAGTAATTGTGCCTGTCGGCGGGCAGCATCATCTCCGAGATCAAATTGCCAAAACCCAACCGAAGCAAGACGCACACAGGAGGTTACGAGTGATAGGTCGCGGGCTCGTGCCGCGAGGCGAAAAAAAGTGCCCAGAAGGGGACGCACGAGTGCGCGGTGGGCATGAGCGTCATTATTTGCGACGTCGACCCAGGATGTCCACAATGCACGGATTAGGCCGTGTAGGTCATATGAGATATCGCATGCAGTGGTGGCTCGCTCGACAAGGGCGATGGCTGCGACGAGCCTGAACTCCACAGCAGAGGGTCGATAGTTATCCGTGGTTTGAAGGGTAGGCACGATGGATAGGGTGCGCAACGACGACCGCGTGTTAGCGAGGGCCAAGTAGATGAGGTTCTGCCAGCGAAATTCTATCCGAGCGGATGGAGAAAACATGCGCTGAGTCTCGGAGTACGCCCATTCCTGGATCGCAAGTTGAGAGGTAGTGCCGGAGAGTGACGGGGTGACGCGTGGAAATAATATGCGTACAACTTGGCGCGCAAGGTCTGAGGCAGTAAGACAAAAGGAAGGGTGCTTTTCTGGGGTATCTGCTTCTGGTTCTAAGGGTAGGGCGGTAAAGCGGGCACGCGCTTCCTCAGAAAAGTCTACGGGTAGAGTGAGGCGTTGTGTTATGGGGCCCATAATTTCTTCCTTGAGATGGTCAGGTAGATCTTGGTCCGCGCTCAATACGAGGTCCCACAACACCCCGAGCACGCTGGGTGTGCAGTAGATGTCTCGCCTCATCAGGTAGCAAAGCCACATTACAGCTTCCATCACTGCGTTCTGTTTCTTCAGAGAAAGCAACGCTTTCAGATAGGGCACATGGTCGTCCACGGGGGTGGCATTGACGTCCATGGTGAGGTACCGCTCTCGTGCCGTCATCAGACGGAGGTCAGAGTCTACATAATTATTAACCAAGTTTTCACAAAGTAGATAGGGAACTCACCAGCATCACCAGCATACACATTCGAATCGACCAGAGAAGCTTCCGATGCCTTTGCTCTCATCAACCAATATAAATCCCACTCCCTGAGGGTCCCCGTGACTCGCCTTTTATCTCGCACCATCTGAAATATGAAGCCCCACCAGGATCGAGATGCCCTCTTGTCCATGTGCTGCGCGAGCGGGCTCTTATATTGGCTTGGGGCGTCCGGGACAGAAAGTGTACCAAAGAGGGATATCATAGCACTAAATTGAGGGCCACTAAAGTCGCCCAACATCCCTCGGGCATGTGCACCAAGATAGAGCTCACGGAGAGCGCGCACAGAATATATCTCGGGAGTGCGTCGCGCAAGATTTGAGGCCGAGAAGATACGACGGAGAACGCGGATCGCAGGGACAGCGGGAGGGGTTATGGGTTGTCGTTCGCCCAACATTTCGGGCGGTGGGCCACCTTCTGAGATGGCCGGCGGAACATGATTCTCCGCTCGCACCATGGCGCCGACGGAAGAGGATGGAGCCTCTCGGATATCGTTAGGAATCGTGGTATGTATGCTACGATCATGTGAATACAACCGGGCGAAACAACAGGCAAGATGAACACGCACAAGAGTCGGAGCACGCGACACTGTCTGGGGATTCGTGAAAAGCAACATCGCAACATTCCATCGCGATTGACACGCGTTCGGGAGAATAACGAGCGTGCCACCAACGACTCGACGTGCTGACGGGCTGCCAGTTGCAGTTGTGCGACAGTGCGACGCGACGAGCGGTGTTGGAAAACCGGCATACTCCGAAGTCCAAACCTTAACTCTATCGCGATTGATAGACAAATCGACAAGACTTTCCCGTTCCCGACACACCAACACCAACCCTCAAAACCAGTTGCCTTGAAAAATCCATTGGCACTTAGGTGCGTTTATGTTTCATTCGCTTGCTTCCATTATCTGGCTGCTAACAACTTGTCATGCACATCCTAGAGGCCAATAGGGAGGCACTTGGTATATTTGACACACCGCATTTCTGTATCCATAGGCCCTCTTCTTAGTGGGTGCTCTCTGTTCATACCTCAGCGCACTGTCTGAGAGTTGTGCACAAGCAGTTCCCTACATCAAACATGGGTGCTACGCGTGCTCAGAAGGAGCTCTACTTCGAAAAGCTTAAGCAGCTCGTTGCCAAATTCCGTGCGTTGTCGCTGTGCTTGCTTTCCTGGCACGTACCAACCGATCTGTACTGTTCCCTAGCCTCCATATTCATCGTCAATGTCGACAACGTCAGTTCCAACCAGATGCATCAGATTCGTGTCGCCCTTCGCCAAAAGGGCGTCGTATTGATGGGTAAAAATACTATGGTCCGGCGCGCCCTACGTTCCATCATCGCCGAGTTCCCGCAGCTCGAACGTTTCCTCCCACATGTCCGCGGCAACATTGGCTTCGTCTTCACCTCTAGTGATCTCGCTGAGATCCGAGAGCTTATCACAGCTAACAAGGTTGCCGCCCCCGCTCGTGCGGGTGCGTTGGCACCGAAGGATGTCTCAGTGCCAGCTGGCAACACGGGTATGGAACCTGGAAAGACATCCTTCTTCCAAGCACTTGGTATCCCGACCAAGATTGCGCGTGGGACTATTGAAATTGTAACGGACGTGCAGGTTGTTACAGCCGGCACTCGCGTGGGGCCGTCCGAGGCGACACTACTGAACATGCTGAACATCTCACCGTTCACGTATGGAATGTCGGTTGTGCAGATCTACGATAAGGGGAACGTCTTTCCTCCCGATGTCCTTGATGTGTCCACCGACGAGCTAGTCGGTCGGTTCTTGACCGGCGTTCAGACGATAGCCGCCCTCTCACTGGCACTCAACTATCCAACGCTCGCGTCTGTTACGCACTCTCTCGTGAATACATACAAAAACCTGCTTGCAATTGCACTTGTGACGGACTACACATTCGAGGGTGCAGAGAAGGTAGTTTTTCGCTTGTTTTTTTATTGTTGCCTATGTCCCTGAACCCTGTTCCAGGCCAAAGAATATCTCGCCAATCCCGAAGCATTCGCTGTTGCTGCCGCTCCTGTTGCAGCCGCCGCGACGGACGCTCCCGCTAAAGCTGAGGAGAAGGAGGAAGAGGCCGAGGATTCTGATGAGGATATGGTCAGTCTCATCGTGTCGTTACCCACTGTGCACTGACTTGTGTTTACAACAGGGCCTCGGTCTGTTCGATTGACCGACTGCTTCAGCTTGTATTCTCACTACTCACCGTTCCCGAAATTTACTGTCTATTCAATGATCAAAAGAGTGACAGAGTGGGAGTGATGTTCGAGAACCGCCCGAGATATGCCGGATTAAGATCTTGACAGCGACAAAGAGTGCTGCTTGTACGTAAGGTGGGGGTGTGTTTTTTTTTCTGACAGGGCTCTTCCTGTTATGAAATGGGTTTATCGGGGAGTGCCAGCAGAGCGCTCAATGCTGGGCAAGCAGATTTCAGGAGGGTGTGCCCGATTTGGACTCCGGATAGAATTGAGCGGATTTTTATCGGGGTCAGGGACCGGTGGGGAAAGGCATGTTACTGTGGATACTGGTGGGCGTGAGGGATTGCCATTGCCAAAGTGCGGAAATGGATGGGGACGATGATGTGTGGAGAGGAGCCAAGCTGCCGAGTGCTGAGCAGAGCGTGACCGTCAGCCAGTCAGTCATGGTCATGGTTAACCGCGACAATATATTGACATCATCACCGCTCCATCTGAAATCCCCTCTTCATTCTGCTCCGTGCGCCAACTGTCGAGATCCGATAATCTTCTGCCAGCGCACCCGCACCTACTTAATCCGCCCCATATCCTTCTTGTAAATTCACCCTCGTTCACCAACTCATTCGCCATGCCTACGCCAGCAGTGGATCTCTCTCCTCCTCCCGACTCCCCAAGCCTCGACGCCCCCCCAGATCAGCATCTCATCGTGGTTTCCAACCGTCTTCCAGTTACCATCACGAAGGATGCTCAGGGCGAATACCACTTCAAAATGTCTTCGGGCGGCCTCGTCTCGGCCCTCTCTGGTACGAAGAAGTCTATGAGTTTCACTTGGATTGGCTGGCCGGGTTTCTACATCCCCCCAAAGGACAGGCGCATCCTCGACAAGCGCCTTATGGAGGAATACTCCTGTCAAGCGGTATACCTCGACGACGACGTCGCAGACCGTCATTATAACGGATTTTCAAACTCCATCCTCTGGCCGCTTTTCCACTATCATCCCGGAGAAATGAACTTCGACGAGGAGAATTGGCTCGCCTACCGCATGGCCAATATGCGCTTCGCAGAGGTCGTCCGCCAACAGGTTCGCGAGAACTCCATGGTGTGGGTGCAGGACTACCACCTCATGCTGCTCCCCATGCTCCTGCGTGGCCTCGTCACCGGCCCGGAGCTCACCCGCGAGTTCACCTCCAACGAACTCGCCACTATCACCGAGGGCGTCGGGTCGGAAGATGTCCCGCTCGCAGGCCGCGAAACGGTCAAGGGGGTCAAGATCGGCTTCTTCCTCCACACCCCATTCCCCTCGAGCGAGATTTACAGGTCGGTTTTCACACGTGCAGTAGGTTAGGCGCTCGTGGAGCACGACTCGGCTGACGCGCCCTCCATATTTTCAGGATTTTGCCCGTGCGCCGCGAAATTCTTCTCGGTGTGCTTTACTCGGACCTGATCGGCTTCCATACCTACGACTATGCACGTCACTTCCTCTCTTCGTGCACTCGCATTCTCTCGCTTCCTACCATGCCAAATGGCGTCGAGTTTGAAGGCCGGCTCGCGCACGTTGGGACATTCCCAATCGGAATTGATCCGACGTCTTTCACGAGGGTGTGTTGCGTTCTGCTTCTTTTGTCACCTCGTGAAAGCTAACAAGACTTTGCACCCGTAGAATCTGGAGAATGAATCTGTCCAAAAGCGTATCGCTGCACTTGAGCAGCGCTTCAATGGCGTCAAGGTCATCGTCGGTGTCGATCGTCTCGACTACATCAAGGGCGTTCCCCAAAAGCTCCACGCACTCGAGCTCTTCCTCACTCAGCATCCAGAATGGATCGGAAAGGTTGTCCTCGCACAGCTCGCTGTGCCGTCTCGACAAGACGTCGAGGAATACCAGAATTTGCGCGCAACCGTAAACGAGCTCGTCGGCCGCATCAACGGACGTTTCGGCACTGTCGAGTTTATGCCGATACACTTTATGCATAAAAGCCTGCCTTTCGACGAACTATGTGCGTTATACGCGGTCAGTGATGTCTGTTTGGTGACCAGCACGCGTGATGGCATGAACCTGGTCAGTTTCCCCGCCTTCTCTCCCCTGCTGGTAACTCACACCATCTGGGGGGGAAATCAGGTGTCGTACGAGTACATCGCTTGTCAGCAGGCCCGCCAAGGGGTGATGATCCTCTCTGAGTTCGCCGGTGCCGCACAGTCGCTCAACGGGTCGATTGTCGTCAATCCGTGGGATAGCCAGCAAGTCGCGGACGCAATCCACGAATCGGTCACGATGCCCGCCGAGGTGCGCGCGGAGAACCACCGGAAGCTGTTCAAGTACGTGAATAAGTACAACGCCGCGTTCTGGGGCACGTCCTTCGTCCGTGAGATGCTCAAGATAGCACCGGGCTCCGAGGGCAACCTCGTGCTCGGCGACAAGGCCGGTCAGGCCGTACTCCAGCCGGGCAGCGCGGGCGGGACACGTCTGCCGGGGTCTGGGCCGCTGGAGATTGACAGATCCGAGCTACCGGCCTAATTGCGAACGTCCGCGTGCGCGAGACGATGGGATGGAATGCTTTTAAACCCGTCACAGGTGGTGGGCTGTATCGGTGTACATCTCATGCTTGTGATACCGCTGTTTTATCTGGTATTAATTATTTGGACTAAGGTATTCATTGTTGTAGAGTACTACTCGAAGAAACGTGCATCGGTGGTTGTGAGGACAAGTGATACGCGCATCGACTCTGAGATCTGAGAACCCAAAGAAGGAAATAAGAGCTGGACTACGCGCACCAATCGTGCCGTTATCTGGCCCATCTGTCGCTCATGCGCTCATGCACTCATGTGTATGTGTGGTATTTGTGCGGTACCGGATGTATGAAACGTCTTGTGGTGTAAAGGCGCCCGTACTATACCTCTCGGCTTAATCCACGTCACCACTCGGCAGGGGCAGAGTACCGACAATACCCCTTGGAATACTGTAGCGATCGAGCACCCAATGCAGAATCTGCCAGGCCCAAGCGCTACCATTTCATAAGCTTAAGGACATAAACCCATTGCATCGGCCGCAGCAAGCCCCACGATTCCCATGAATCCCCCCCCTCCCCGCATTTCCCTTCCCCCCTCCAAACCATCCACCATCGATCAGAACTGCAACGAGGGACGAGGGGCGGGGAAGGGGGGACAAAGAGGTCGCTTTGATTCCTTTTTTTCTCTCTCTCTCTTTTCGAAACAAACAAACAACAAACGGAATGCGAACGTACCGAACGCAGTGATGGGCGCCGGTAGAGTAACGTATCCGCGTACCTGCTCACCCGCGCAAGGCGTTTTACTGCTGCACTCGATCAATTCGCAATGTATCGATCGACCCAAAGGGTGATCACACGTTTGTGTTCTCATAAATCTGCTGTTTTACATGCCGCGTCTACCCGCGCAGGGACAAAATCGTAGCGCCGCGCCGGGAACCGAGAGTTGGGGCAGTTGCGGGGGGAGGGACGCCAGCCGCGCGTGAAGTGCGTCAGCCGCGAATTCATAGATTTGTAGGCTAGCGGCTGGTTGCCCTTTGACTGTTGCGGGCCAGCATTTCTTCTTTTTTGTGAAAACAACTTCCCTGCCCTCGCTATGCCCGTGTGTTCAAGGTGCCGTCAGTAACTCGACGAACGAACCGTGAGATGAGTGGTGAAGCGGATGCTGGCTTCACAGACGCAGCGCGGACTGCGGTGTGCGGGTGGAGAGCGATGGGGGGAACGATATTTGCGTGGAGGGAGAGGAGGGTGAACTTCAATTTGACCGCCATCTCTGATACTCTTGAATTATTTTTGGCACGCACTACGCCCGCTTCCTCCGCAGTGAGCTGTTCCGTGGCCGTTTTAGCCGCAAAGCCCGCCAACAATGGGCAGGTTTCATGCGGATGCGTTCTTCCTGACTTGGCATCTTGCGTGGTAAGTTAGGTCCAGATGGGCACCACAGATCGATCGGGGGACTCCTCCTTTCGTCTTGATTGGAAAACATCTCCGAGTCGGAGACAGAGCGCACCCTACATTGGCTAAACTTTCTTCTTTGCTTTGCGTATCAGGCTCAGGTACAAGGGTTTCGCGGAATTTACTTCCGAAAAAAACTGTCTATAGACAATTACGCCCAGAAGAGGAAAACGAGATGCGCAAACGTGCCAATGACGGTGGGGTGGGATGCTTTGGTCGAGAATTCACGACAGTAAAAGCACCTGGAACTTGAAGTAGTGACGTAAGTGCCTTCCGATAGCGTCGCTTAGATGGTGATAACCACACGAGGCTGCAAACCAATGACACCTCCACCCCTACCATCCCACTTGGGTATCGTGGCACGACATACCGGACACCTGCCCAATACACGACCAAACCAAGTCAGTTCCTGGCCTGGGATCGGGGATAAGGGACCTCGTTGAACTTTGCACATACCTTGCTGCAAGAGAAGCGCTCCCCATCCGCACTGCCGCAGCCCCCACAGCAGTGAACAAGCACTCACCACACATAATATGACCACATGGTGTGAGAGTCGCGTTGACTGGCGATGAGAAGCAAATCGAACATGAAAAAGTGTGTAACGGCTCAGGGTCTGGTGGGAGACTCGACTGAGGTGGCAAAGGATGTGCTCCAATGGTCGAATTGACGTGAATGGGGGACGTTGGAGGGGCGGAATGTGGTCTAGCAGAGGGGATTACGGAAATTGCGGGTATCGCCCGGAGCGTGGATGGGACTTCTGGGAACGGTGACGGTGATTCGAATGAATCGGACGTCAAACGCGACAGTTCATCTTCAAGACTGGGTGACCTTGGCCGCCCTAATTCCTGCGCAGAAGGTCAGGAATGACATTGCTGACGGGCATCGCGTACACTCACCAGATTCTCCGCACCTGCAACATCGGACATGTGCCCGGGTATGATGGGCGAAGGTGCCCCGTCGTTTAAGTGCATTTCTTTCAGTTTTTTCCTGTCGTGCGGCCTCTCCTCAGCTTCAGAAGTGGCCCTCTCGTCGTCCACCTGTTTCCTTTTGCTTCCAGAGGCGTTGTTGACATCGGGCATGGGCATTTTCGGAGAGCTGGGACCGGCCAATGGCGGGGGAGTACTTGTGCCAGAATCCAGAGATACGGGGTCGACGAGGTCGACGTCGGGTTCAAAGACTAACATGTCCAATGTTTGGGGTAATGTAGCCTGGCTGGGTGAACCGCCATCGAAGGGGCCATCACTGCCGCGGCTTGAGGTAGAGGCAGCGGGCAAAACTTTAGGGCTTGAGTCAGGGCTAGTGTTTTGCATGGGCAAGTCGGTGCGACGTGACTTTCTACGAGCTGGGGTTGACGTGCGATAAGATAATTACGGCAGTTGTGGACGTCGCTGTCAGTGCCATCGTTGGCGACGCGGGAAAGGCAGCATTTCGTTCACTTCACTCTCACCATCACCACCACACACTTCCCGAGCTCCGCATGACTGTCCGCCCCCTCTCGCTCTCCCATTCCATTCTTTTCTCCGTTATTTTTCTCGGGTTCTTTTTGGGCACCGTGAGCGCCAGCTGTCAGGACTGCAGCCCTTCGAGGCCTGTCATCAGGGTTCGCATCTATCTTCTGTTTCTCACATTTTCCCCATTACTGACTTGCCGTCGCACGTGCGCATCGACTACCCCTTACCCTCGACCTCGCGTCCGTCTTCATCGTCGCAACCTTAACTGCTATAGGAAGTAGACCTTGCGCAATGTGCACCCGTCAAGCAGCTATCTGCCCTCAAGGAGGAGATCAGCAGGGATGAGTCCGCACTCATGCGCCAAGTGTTTGCATTTCTCTTTCCCTTCGGTCCTGGCTGGAATTCCGGTGAGCAGTGACGAAGGCAGTTCGGTAATCATGGCATTTATCAGATCGCATGCGCTGGCAGTCTTGGGGACTTTCTACATCAGTTCGTAAGTTTTGTCGCACATTTGATGCATGCGGACACACGCGAAATCACACGTTCGCGGTTTTGACAGCGTGCCCAACTTCATATTAGCTTTTATCCCAGCGCAAATTAATCGCAACACGCTGAACACCATGACGGCCTTCGCGGTACGTGTTTTCGCTCAGGCACATCGCGGGCCGATTCCGGATGTATGCAAAGGAAGGACTCATTTTTCACTCCGTTTAGACTGGTGGACTGCTATCCGATGTCTTTCTGCACCTCGTACCGCATTCTTTTCTCGGGGAGCACCAAGATGGAGGCATACATTTCGTAATGGTCGAAGAAAAGCGTAATATCCTCATTGGGTATGCCCCGTCTCCAATAACGGCAATATTTTGCTGCTCTGCGGAAGGGTTCACCCGAACGTTAACGCACGTTCATGCAGCTTAGGCATATTCATTGGATTTGCGGCCTTCTTTATGATGGAAAAAACGCTCCGTGTTCTAGGCGGTGGCGAGGATCACACGCATTCCCATGAAGGAAACGAACATCACAACAAGAAAGCCTCCGATGACTGTACCTCGTCTGCTATCGAGCCAAACAGCTCCGACTCTGGCTTGAAGTCGCGCCGACAGGCCAAAACAGGACACTCGAACGAACAAGAGCGACAAACCGAAGAAGTAAAGGGCAATTTCGGTGGACCCTCCAAGTTATCGGCCTACCTTAACCTGTTTGGTGACTTCGTCCATAATATGTGGGTTCCTAGATTTCTATTCCCGGAGCCCGGAGGTTTTCCTGACGTGCCTCGATTGCAGTACGGATGGCCTCGCGTAAGAAACCCTGTTTCTTTGATTACGTTTCGATATCCTCACCTAAAACGTGGACCAGGATGGCCGCATCCTTCTATTCTAGTCCCTTGATCGGCGCAACTACGACATTGGCGTGCTTCGCGCACGAAATTCCTCATGAAATTGCTGATTATAGCATCTTGATTCGTAGCGGTTTTACGAAACGGCAGGCCATGCAATCTCAATTCCTGACGGCTATAGGAGCTTTTGTAAGTCCCGCCGCCTATGCACCTCGCGATGCCTTGAACGTTTTTTCTCTTGATCGTTATCATTGTCCGAGACCCGCGTATCATCGTTTCATGTGCAAACACCTACACTCGTTCGTCAGTAGACTGATTTTCAGATCTCGCATCTTCCTCCAGGTTGGGTGAGCCTGTCATATCCACTCCGATATAGGAAAGAAGTTCAACAAGTGTGTAGTACATTCATGGGGATCGCAATCCACAACCTATCGGCATCAGCTCACGCAGAAGACGCGTCACTTGATCTGCGGCCGCGGTGCGGCAAGCCGCGACGGGGATACTCGGCACTACAGTGCAACTCGCTGACATGGTATGTGCGCCTAAAAGTACGCTAACGAGATGCAGAAAGCAATAATGCATGGCAGGTTATCCCCTTTGTTGCCGGGGGGTTCTTGTACATCGGCGCTGTCGCAGTTTTACCAACGTACGCCCCACTCGTTGTTCGTTCTGATCGAACGATCAAGCTCACTCCTGGTCAGACTTCTGGAAGAGAGCAAAAGCGGTAAGCAGGCCCTGCGTGAGGTACGCACGAAGTTGTTTGTTTGTGGTAGTATTCCTTCGCTGACAGAGAGGATCGCAGTTTGGGGCGATGGCGTTCGGGGTGCTCTGCATGTTTCTTGTAGCGTGAGTGTCGCGCCTTGTGTTCTAGTCCCCTACGTCAGCCCTTAACTGATGGTCGGGTTTTAAGTTGGAACGAATAGAGACAAGCGCGGAGGTGGTCGTGTGACAACGTGGTGCAGCTGGAGGGGGTGAACCAATTTAGGGTCCCAGTCCGAGCGAATCTAGATGGAGTCAGACACTGGCGTCAGGAGATCCTTGGGAATCCAGCATAGCGCGATCGGATCTGATTGGTTCAGTGGACACGACACGGACAGACAATTGATATCCCTGACATTTACTTGGCCACTGGCACGCAATGAGGATGATGGCCAGAACCGGGGTGTGGGTAACTGATGGAAGAAGGGAGAACAGGTGGGAAAGGAAGAAAATAATTGAAGCCAGGCGGACCCAGACAGATCCGGGGCTGATTGTGTGCTGAAGCCGAAGAACGTGCGCAAACCGACGCGGGTCGTTGGCTGGCCGGCTGGCCGTGACCTCGCCTGCCGAATCGATTCGAATTGAATTTTCTGCCACACGACTCACATTCCGCCCGCTGCGTACCTTAACCCCGTCCACCGCTTATTACTTGCATCCCCTCTGTCTTTTATTTATCCTTTTTTTTATTTTTTTGCCTCATAATTCGTTCACCCCCGGCCGTTCTTCTGGTGCCATCTGCCCTGCTAAACTCGACTGGACCGTCCTTTTAAACGCGCCGACTTCTCAACCTCCGTGCTCTCCGCTCCGCCACCAACTTTTGTCACCTTCATTCCCCAGAGACCAGTCCCGGTTTCTCATCCCTCACCTCCTCCTCGCCCTCGCCGTCCCCGACGACTCCCCTTTTTTCGAAAACAACACGTTAGCTCAACTGCATTACGTTTCTGCACCCCACGTCACGTCGTCGGTTCCGTATACGTGCTCTTAGCTTCCGCCGCACGCCGACTCACATGAAGTCAACTTAAACGCTCTTGACAACCGTCTAGCCAACGTGTTCCGTTCCTTCGCTCTACCACCACTTTTCATTCCTACACCCACCAAAACCCCGTCACACCTATTGCAGTCATGTCTACAAAAGGCCGCTCAACACCGAGGGTTGTGTGCTGCGCCATTCCAATTGCCAGGGCAGCTGGCAAGGTTCTCGTCATTACCAGTCGGAAACGCCCAAATTACTGGGTCTGTGAGTATCCTTCTTTCTCCCCTTTTACCTTGGCGTCCTCCTCTCCTCCCACAGTCACATGCTGACTCAGCTTTTTTTTTTCACCTAAAGTCCCTAAAGGCGGTTGGGAGTCCTCGGATGTTGTACTCGAGGCCGCTGCTTCGAGAGAGGCCTTAGAAGAAGGTCGAATCCTTTGTCCCTCTACGTGTCCCACGCCATCCTGACATACCCCTCGCCCCTTGTTCCCTACCGTTGTTTCCTCCCACAGCTGGCGTGCGTGGAACGATCACGCGTTTCGTGACAACCATTCCGACTGCGGCGTGCACGTACCACTTTTACGAGCTCGACGTTGCAAGTCTTGATGCGGATTGGTTAGAAAGCAAGGAAAGGCGTCGAGAGTGGGTCGACTTCACGGAGGCTATGCAACGCGTCGCGTGGAAACCAGAACTTGGACAGGCCCTTGCATTGTCGTCCCTAGCGCCGCGTCGGTGATTGTGGGCCATGCAGTGACGCAATCAATACCGGCGAAGATGCTTGGCATCCACGTGCCCTCCCGACGCTACCGTCGAGCGTGTGCATATTCTCTTTTTTCACTGTCATAGAGTGCATTAACTTACTCGTTTCTGCTATTGTCACTTTGCATGATACCTCTCTGCTCCTCTCGCAGCACAACACCGCATTGCCTTGGCTCCTTCCTGTCGGAGCGGTTGCCGGATTCCGGCTGGACGCTGACCTCCCAACTTGCACGCACGCACTGTAGACACGCACATTACTCGTCCTCTTCTCTGTGTACACGTTAGTTCCTCACCACCAGTAATGGCTATTACTCATCCGTGCACATCGAGACCCTTCGGGCTACGCGCATATACATTTGCATCCCTTGCTGTGTGCTGCGGAAATGACAATTGGTGACGGGTTCCGCTGATGTACTGATGCATATTTACAACGTAATGTAGACCCTAGACACGCATTATCACCCCACTGTGGGTTTATTGTGGACAGCATTTTCCCAGTCATCACCCACCCGACCAGTGCCGAGCAGAGCAATAATGACGTGGGACGCACTTTGCCGGGTGAGGCTCCGAGCGGGTCACTTGACAGATCCGCCACGCACGCCACCGACTTCATCCCCAGGACCGCGGAAATCCTTGCGGCGGCTCTTTTTTTCCGGCCCTGCGCATCTCTCACACACTGTCTACCTACTTAGGTTTTGACCCCCGGGAGGACGACAAGCCTCCACTTGGGGGCGGCGTTTGTGGCGTCTTATATGATTGTTGGGGGTGTCCACGACCTCGAGAACACACTTTGACCCGTCCTGTCAAATGGGGCCATTGCTTTGTTTTCCTTCACCACATGTCGCTTATCTGTTGTGGTTTGAATCGTGGCCACTGCTGCGGGTAAACCAGAAGGCACAGGCACCAAGCGCGAACTTTCTTGTGGTCCAGAGGGTGTGCAACGTTATTTTTTCGTTATCGCCCCTGAGTCGGAACAAACGAGCGCATTTGTTGAGCCGTCACTTCTTGGCCCTCCCCCCCTCTTTCGTCAGCTACGGTGCCTACATTACAGCGACAACCGGTTGACTATATTATTTTTCTCCTCTTTTGCCGACCTCGTTCAGTCGACGAACCCCCGCGCGTCTTTTGTCGAAGCGCCTGTGCGGACGAAAGCGCGCCACATTCTTCATCTTGTGGCCCTCCATCAATTTTTCGCGAATGCGCTTTGTTCGTTCGCATTTTTTCGTCTGCGGTGCACCCCTGCCATCACCGTTTCCCCGCATTTTCTTTTCCCCTTTGACGATGTGGCGGATCATGGACGCAAATCTTCTACACTTTGACTCTTTTCGCTTTTTGACCCACAAGGCGTTTCGCGAATCCTTCATTGTCGTGCAGGAGTATTTGAACAGTCATGGACTACACCTTTGAACCAACCCAGAAACATCCCAAACCCCTCGTCCTTTCTGCCTTTTTTTTTTACCTCTCTCGCCCGTCATGTTCGCCCATCCCCAATCTCACAATACCTCCACTCCTCATCAAAGCCGAACCTCTAGATCAACATCTTCCGGCTTCGGCCAGACGCCGAGCAGGCGCACGGCAGGCTTGGGCAGTGCCCGAGTGAGTCCGTATGCGAGGAAGGCCCCCAAGGGCAGCCCCATGGACACGGGGCTCGTCACGCCCCAAGAGTACTTGGCGAACAAGGCGGCCGCCAAAAACCGGACCCCTGGTTCGAATTCGACCGCGCCGTTTCCGACACCCATGGGCCCTCCCAGTACCCCTCGCGTATTCAGCGCGGCAGGTACACCGGCGCGCGGGCGTCGCACCCCCCTCTTCCCAACAAGCAAGCAACTTCGCGAGATGTCAGCCTCGCGGGCCACCGCTCGAACGTTCAACCCTCCCAGGGGAGCACAACGTCCCCGGGACCGTGCGCTCCCAACGGTCCGCCTGCTCAGAGTCATGAACAAGTGTTGGAGCGGTGACACCGTAAAGCTAACACACCGGGCGGTGGCGAACAGCGGTATGAGCGAACGCTGCGAGGAACTGGATAGCTCCGCTACGTGGGACCCCCTCGGCCGCGCCATCCATAACGTTTGGCCCGATCTGAAGGGGTGGATCATGAACTATGTCCCTCGCGATGGCGACACCCACTGGTTCACCGGGGCAGACGGAATCAATGATGGCGATGCTCCGTGCACTGTGGACCCGGAGATCGCCACTAAGCTTTCCAGCACAGAGCGAGTAGGATTTTCCAGTACGTTTTCCTCCTTCCCCCCCCCCCCCCAACGCGTCTTCGAAATGAAATAAGCAATGTACTCACCGTGTTTTTGTCGTCCATCGTTCATCGCAGTGTCGCCAAACGTATACATGGCCGCGTGCGAGCTCGTCTTAAAGATCGCCAGGAACTGCATTGACACTCAATGCGTCCTCAACGCCGGGATCAACCCCTTTTTCATTCTCTACGCCTGTGCGGACTGCGGCGTTCCCCTGCCGGGCTCCTTCAGCCGCGAGCTGTTTTGGAGACATCTCGACGCGATCATCAGCGCGCAGTGCTGGCGCGGCCTCGGCGCCGAGCGCACGGCGGTTCAGAATGGCACCGGCGGCGGGGTGGTGGGAAATGAAAGTGAAAGTTCCTCCGACGAGGACTTCTCGCAAGACAACGAGGACCCGGAGCACATCCTCAAGGTACTCCTGGCTCTCTCGCTCCACATAGAGCTGCCCAAGCAGGTGAAAAACTCAGCGAAGCCGGTGTACGAGCTATCGATCGTGATCACCGAGGATCAGTGGGTGGCCAAGTGCGAGTTGGGCAGGCTGTGGTACGACGCGAACAATCTGGCGGCAAAGACGTCGCGCCGTTCGCGATGCTCGACACGCTAACGAGGGTGCTGCCGCATTGGAGCGGTGGCATCCTGCAGATCTACACAGGGACGTCCAGCTGCTGTGGGGCGTGTGCAAGGACCCGCCCTCTGGAGCATGGACGATCATCCGGCAAATCTGCCGGAGCTACCACATCGAGCTGCGGGCTAAGTGGGCTGCGCTGACATCCTATCAAATCTCCCTGCCAGCTGACCCCGTGAAGAGGGGGGCCCTCGTCCCCGGCCGCGACGCGAACGTGGTCAACAGTGTCGTAGGAGAGCTCATGAAAGAGGGGGACAACGCAGGGTACCGGAAAATGATTTGCCACTTCATGGACGGAGTTTGAGGAGGGTTCGATCTCAGTTTAAATTTCCCGCTTAGCGGACGGACACTCGCTCGTATGCTGTACAGTCACAGTCTATCTCTTACTCTCATTACTCTCTTGTCTCGTATTGAAATGTTAATCACCAGTTCACATGTAGATTGTAATATATGGATTATCGACTCCCTTTCCATTCGGAGCGCATCTATGGTGAATTAGTCTAAAAACCCTTGAACAAGGCGCCTTCCGGAACAGGAAGGCTATCATTCGAAGGAGGATACGACGGTAGCACCAGTGGGGCCTCCAGGAACGCCAACGGCATCATTGTCGATGCCGAGGCGCCCGTATGCTCGTCATGCGGTGGTCCAACGGGCTCATCGCACTCGATTTCAATCGAAACCGCCGTCAACTTTTCTTCATCGCGTTCACGAGCATCCCCATCCATTCCGGCCAGCGGGAGTCGAAACAGCTGTGCGCGCAAGGGACGGAGCACCTCGAGGATCATGGAGAAGCCGTGCGTGCTGTGGCCGAGCGACCTGGCGTCGCGCTGCAGCGTCTCGACGTGGTCCCACGCTTCTCGGAAGTCACCGAGAAGCTCCGCCGCCGGGGTATCGTACAGGCCCGGATCGCTCAAATACTCGAGCGTGAGCCGCAGCAGGTCGTGATTGGCCGCCAGGGTGAGGGGCGGCGATATCCGCTCCGGGGCGGTCGTCGAAAGCGAATTGCGCTCTCCGTCTGCCGCAAAGTCCCAGGACCGCGTCCAACGCACCGCGCGCAGCCTCTCGCGCTCGGAGAGGATGACGTTCCGCTGCGCGGTCGTCAGCGCCCTCAACGAGGCCTCCATGTTCCGCGCAAACTTGACGGTGAGCCAGACGAAACTGACGAGGTTGGCGAGTCGGATGTCCTCCCCGTTGCCGGTGCCCGCGAGGTACGAGTGCACGACGTGCTCTGGGAGGCCGAGCTGGGGCACGAGGATCGGGAGGTAGCCCTCGTCGCTGCGCAGGACCGTGGCGCGGAAGGTGTCCGAGAACGTCGTCTTCGTGGCGATCACCGCGGCGACGCATCGAGCGCCCAGCGCAACGTCGTCATCTATGTGAGGGCTGAGTTTCGCGGCGATGCTCCACGACTCCAATGTAAACGGAAGCGACGCTTGCGGAGGGAAGGACGCGTGACGAAAGGCTGACAAAATGTCGTGCACCGCTCCGGGAAGGAAGTACAGCGCCGTCAGGCACGCGCTGCAGCGTCGCTGGCGCACGTCCGCAGGGTACTGATTGCCATCAGACGCATGTTCGACGACTTCGAGAATCTTCCACGGTAGCATGGTGATGAATCCATTCGGCCCTGACAAGCTGCCAAGGATCGTCTTCGCGGTGGTCAGGGCTTTGGAGTGGTAGAATTCTGGAAGCCCTGCCATGAATTGTTCTATTTCGTGGTCTTCGTCGAGCGTATCTAGCGTCCACGCCAATGCCCGGGCATCCATCCCCCAAGACTGCCGCCGGGCCGCATCCTCGAGGCTCTGACCTACACCCCTCCTTAGGCTACGTTTATTGCGCTCGGAAAGGGTCTTGATATCCTCCTGAATTCTCCAAGAAACGAAGCCGACGGTTTCCTCAAGTCCCGCGAGTAGATGCTTGGCGGCTATCAAGGAAAGATGCAGGGAAAGACGAAGGAAATACCAAGCTGCCGTGGTCAAGGGTGTCTGGAAGGGGCTATCCTGAAAGAAGATGGGGATGACCGTGAAAATGGTATATGAGAGTGCGCATATAGCAATGGGGGCAATGATCCCATATGCGATCGAACTACGGATATCGATAAGGAAGATGACAAGGCCGGCGAAGAAGAGGAAGACGGATAGGTGGAGGAGGGCCGGCAGAACCTCAACTACGGCCGATAGGCGGAATCTGTCGGCTCCTTCTGCGAAGAACGCCCGGATGCGGGCGCGGGCGTGTGGAGAATAGCGGCGCTGCGTGCGGCGGAGGTATCGGCGGGCCCACTGTTGCAAGAGCGTCGCAAGAAGCGCGCACGTGAGGCTCGTCACGAGGCTCGCGAACCACAGGGCGTTGACCCAGATGGCGGAAGCGGAGGGGCTAAACGGAAGTCCCGTAACGATCGTCGGGTCGACGGCGCTGACGTAGGTGCCGTTGGAAAGGCCGGCCAGTTGCTGCGATAACTGTGCGAGGACGGAAACGGTTGCAATGCCCGGGTCCGGCTTCAGGCTCTTGTAACCCTCGATGATGAATCCTGCCACCGTCGCGGAGAAAAGACCAGTCTACAGGGGGGAAAAACGTGTGCATGAGTCATCGGCACACATGTAGCACTAGCCCCCATACGAATACGAGAATGCCGTCCGCATTTCCCTGCCAGCTTTCGGATCGTTCCTTGTCGAACTTCTCTGCTCTGGAAAGGTACATCGAGAACAGCGCACCCGAAGAGTCCCCATGATGAGCGCCTTGTGGAGCGGGCTGGAAGTCGTGATTGTCAGTGGCGGGATTCATGCGAAATTCCAGTCGGGGGAGGGAATCAAATGGATGATTGTGGTCGACACTCTGCGCACGCGGGCGTTGCCGTATCGCGTATCTACCCGCCAGCGTCTAAGATGTTGTACCTGTGGAACGACCGCTCGTCATCCTGTGTAGGTGTAGGGGACAGATGGCTCGGTCTACCATCACACTTTACCAGATCGGATGTGGAGGCACGAATTAGTTGATGGCGCCTTTACGCTCGTGGTTCGCTCGTGGTTACAGCACGGTTCAATTTGCGAGGTGCCACTGGCGCGTCGAATGCCACATGCACATGTAGACCGCCTCATGGCCTCATGGCGCAGCATCCAACCCTCCGGGTCCTGCAGACGCCTCAAGCACCGTGAGGGTAATATTAATGGACGTCTATACAATGACAAATCGTTGGGGCGTGTGAACGATTCATGGCCATTTTAGTCACCATCTCCCAGTCCCAAGTTCGATTTCGGCGACGATTCGCACGGAGTGTCGAAAAAAAGGCAGACAGCCGACAGCAGAAAAAAGGAGCCATACAGTACTACAAGGTCGGTTGTGTGGCGCACGGACCTTGGCGCCTTCTCTCCCTCCCTCCCTAGGCTTTTTGCCCTCGTGGACGAGGTGGCGAAATCGACGTTCCTGATATTTTGGGGTTTCCCCCCTTTCGAAACCAATGGTCGGATTTGTGCAACATCGAGAGTTAGACTGACGTTTGAATAACACGCGCAGCGTTTTCGTGTCGCGTGACACTGGCCAGCTCGCGTCGCATGCCAAAGAATTTCCTGCAAGTCAGCCGGTGGCGTTCAATTCGTCCTTGTTCCTACAGTAGGCCTGCGCTTCTTCGGCTGCGGTCAGAAGCCTTCGCTGGAAAGCGTATCATAGATCGTGATTTATGCATCTTGGCGTTTCGTTTGGGCGCAATCCCCAAGATTTCCAAATGCCAGAATCGACGACCCTACCGAGAAATCTGAGACTCGGAGTGCTAGTGATCACTCCTCGCGAATACACTATAAGCGCCGTTGCTCTAGTGAATGAAGGTCTCCGATTGAAAAATAAATTCTACCAGGCGGGTACAATGCTTCGCTGAATAAGTGTGTAGGTTCTGTGGTCGGTGATGCCGTGATGTATGGGGGGTACTAGTAATGTGGACTGACGTGCCTTGAAGTTGTCCTTGAAAGCGTTTCGTCAGAATAAACCGGGGAGGTGACACGAAGCACATATTTTTCCAGGATGGTGTTCACTGTTCACGGGTTCACGTTCACGCGTTCACGACCGGAAGAGCCAGCCATACACCACTTGTGGTCACGCGACCATATCCAGATGGCGGGCGGGGCCGCGCCGCCGATTTTCAACCAAAAAATAATATTCGACGCATCACATCAGTGATTCCCTCGTCGTGAGGGTCCACGCACTACGAATCCAACACTAGTACGCCCAATAGGAACATTCGGGTTCGGGTGGGTCCCTCAAGTGCGGAATGAAGCCGAAAATTTCCCAATCGAGGCACGTCAGCCCTTCTGGGCCAGAACCAGAAGAAAAAATAGTTGTGATCCGGGGATCCGAAAAACGAAAAACGAAAAACGAAAACGAAACCGGGGACACCACCGGCACGTCAGCGTGCAAGACCAACTGCTTTTTCTGCCTAAACTGCGTGCAATGCAAATTTGAAGTCGGCAGAGTCGCCGTCGGCATGCTCAGTGGAGGCCCCTGTTTAGGCCCGTTGAAATCGCCAGTGAGCCACAATGACCGCGCAGGGAGCAATCCAGAAATCACGTTCCTGCCCCAACAGAAGAAACGGGACGCGTGAGCATGTTTCCAAGCAACTATGAAGGAGAATCCGGACAGGTGTCACCATGTCACTGTGCTATGACCTCAAATCAAGGGGCTTGGATGCCGTAATGAAGTGCACCCCACAAGGAGAGGACGCCCTGTCTGGAAACTCGGAGTTGCGACGAGGGCTCGTGCATCATCGCGGCAGGATTTCACATGATCGGTGTGGGCACCCTCGAAAGTTGCGGGCGCGACGTCGTCGCGCCTGTAGTGTGCAGAGAACCCATAGCTAATGAAACCCCCAAAACATCGACGCAGAACAGAACAGGTCATGCGCTCTGTGTAGAAATGATCAAGTTTGAAAGTCCCATGGAAAATTAACGATAGAACAGTACAACGATATACTTAACACATTATATGTAGCGTGATCCTATGGTTCGTCGTCGTCGCCACTGTCGCCCCCATCATCGTCATCCTTGCCACCCATGCCACCCGTCCATTCACGCTCCCACAGGGGCAAATCCCCTGGTGGCAGCGCAGGGCCTAGCACGGGGTGTCCTGGAGGGAGCATCGCACGCGCACGTTGCAATCGCTCGGTGAAATGTTGTCGTTCGGCCAACAATTGCTGGATATATTCCACAGCTGTGGTCCGAGTGAACACGCACGCAAAAACAGGAAAATGCGGGGAGTCTTACTCTTCGCGAGCACGATATTCTCACTGCGCGGACCTGCACGGCCGTCGACCTTCTCTCCGTCATCGCCCACTCGGCCCCGTGCGCGCCGTTTCTTTCCTCCAGGAACCAATCCATTACTCGCCTCCTCTTCGGCACGGATGGCCTCCCGCAGGGCTGGTATCGTCTCACAAAGGGCTTCATACCCTCGGCGGATGTTGGCTCGTCGTTTCTGCTCCGACTGTATGTGGTTGGCCTTCTTCTGCGAAGCGGTCAGAAGCGCAGGTTTGCCACCGGGGATGGCCTGGGAGGGTGTGGATGTACCCGTACGCGAAGGCGAGGGCCGTTGCCGCTTGTGAGAGGTGCTGCTCGAGCTCGACTCCTCTGAGTGAGAACGCTTCGAGGAGAAGGGGCGCGATGGTCCGGCCAAGTTGGTCGCAGAGGAAGATGAAGAGGATGCCGAAGTGGATGATCTATGCAAGCGCGAGGGTGCAGAGCGCGAGTGCATTGGTGAGGCGGGATTGTTCACGATGCTCTGCAGATGGTCAAATTCGTTCCGCTGTTTAAGGTCGTCGTGTGGACCCGGCGGGTGAGATCCGAGAGTATTGGGACTGTGAGGGAGGTGCAAGGGCCTGAAGAAGGCAACATCTTTGAGTTCCGTTGCCTCCCAAGGATTAGAGGAAGGGGGGGCCTGTGGGAGAGTGATCAGGTCCTTTGTTGCCTTTGCAAGGGCTTCCTTCGCTGGGCCAGGGTGGGGCACGGGGATGGCCATATCATCCGGGATGGTAGTCCAATCTGCGGAGGCGACGAGGGATTCAACGACGGAGTAATCATAGTCTATGGAAGAAAGAAAGGATTGAAAAGCATGAGATTCTGACGGAGTGAGCAAAGACATTTGAACGTTTGAACATGGACGAGACCCAGTCCAGGTAGAGCTGCTCTGGCTCCATGTGATATCCGTACCATGGCTATTTGCCCCTGTTTGTCCCTTATGTCATCATCCCACCTTCATTTCCTCCTGCTGCTGCTACCATTCTCTCGCTATGCCATAACAACCGTGTAACAATAAGAATAGAACGAAATGATGCCGGTCAGTGTTGGGGGAAAAACTAGTCACTGCCAGAGCCACCCCATCGGTTGATGCGCCGCATCTCTATCACCGCCCTGGCGCTCGCGGCGTCGTCACATGCTGCACGCAACCGCATAACGCTATCGCGCGCCTGCAAAATCCTCCTTGCGCGACGCTTCTGGGCTTCGATCTTCTCCCCCGCCGTTTTCTGCACGTGGAAAGTCGGCACCGACAACGGTTCGTCGACACGCATGGCAACCAAAGTCCCACGTGGGGACATGGCAGGCATGCCGTCTGTGGAGGCGTTGTCGCCATTTAATGCACCATGTGCTCCCCCTCCAAGCCTCTCTTGTAAAGTTCGTTGCCAATCAGGTGGTGACAAATGCGTTACGGGCTCCTCCATGGCCCTTCTGTTTGAGGTTACGCGCAACGCCGGGTGGACATCCTCATCCACCATGATGAACGCTGGCCCTTGATGCATTTCCGAGTATAGCAAACCGGGATCATAGAGCTCTCCGGTATATCCACGGGCTCCACAACCGACCAGGACGGCTCTATAGGTGGAGAGTACGACGTCCTCGAGGTCGCATAGGTTTCCCTTGGCGAATGGCACGTCCGATAAGACGACATCCATAAGTTGCAGAACGAGGCCACTGCCTTGAGAAAACCTGTTATACCGGCCCTGCGCATGCCTGTCCACCGTCGCATGGCGGAGTGGAGAATGAATTGCCTCAAAGTCGAATCCGCAGCGCGCCGCAAGAGAAAGGAGAACTTCGACAACCGGGAACTCGGCCGAGGCATCGATGAAGTCGTTGAGAGCCCAGACCAGGCGCTGGTTGGACAGATTGACGCGGACGGTGCACCCACGCCATTCGATACCCCAACAGCATGCTGCGTCCAAAAGAGCGTAAGCCTCGCGTGACGATTCGAAGGCCGGATCTGAAGGCTGGCGTCTCAGACCGAACCAATGATGTCGAACTTTGCCTGCATTCCAAGTGCGCATTTCGCCTGCTGTGCCTTGGTCCGTGGTACCTACGACCAGCTGGATCGGTGGAAGCTCCGACAAAGGACGCTTGGTTTCAGGGAAGGAGGACGAGTGAAAGGGTTGGGAATGGAAGTGGAAGTAATAGAGTAGCCCAAGCACGCCATCCGGGTCATCTGTAATATTCGGTTTATATTCCGGGGGAATCGCGTGGCCGTGAAGTAGTGGAGGAAGTTCGCCGGTGTCGTCAACTAGATCCGCCGTTCGCCCAAGCTGAATGAGTTGTTCGATATGGCGCCACAGGAACCACATGTCGAAGTCATCGGGTAGGGGCACATCGAGGTCCATTGCCGCATACAGCACTACGTACGGGCTCAACTTGAGGTGGAGCACGCTTGAAAGTGTACCGGACGCGACGTAACACTGAGAGAGTAAGCTCTTGGCCATTCGGAACTTATCACGCGACACTAATAACGAAGGGTATCAAGATCAATCAAGCATTCCAAGCAGTACACCACGAATACTCACTGTTTAACCCTAGCCTGGGCGAGCTAGTGGAGGCAGCGGCGTGTGGTGGAGGTGGTGGTTTTACTCTCAAGGTCTGAAAGTGTAAACGACAGATATCTGGCAAGCGTTTGTGATCTCTTGGGAAAATATTCGTGTAAGACCTTCTCGACTGGATCCAGATGCCTTGAAAGAATACAGGATACAAGGAACTTGAGGAAGTGCGGGATAGACATGCCAGGTTGCTGTAGTGATGATGACGTTGTTAAGGGCTAGCAGGATACGAGCAATTCGGCAAGTTGAACGACGAGTGGGGGGTAGACGAAACCGCTTGGGCGACCTTTTATCCTGTGATCCGAGGCTGTTCAGGCTGGCCACAAGTTTTCATGGCCTAGTACTGCCCCAGTATGGCCTTTCGTTAGCCATAAACGAGGAAACGGGCCAACGGACAGGACCCGAGAGACCAGGCTAGTCACGTGATTGACGGCTACAAGAGTACAATAATTCAGCGTGGCCAAAAAACGATGCTTTAGTACAGAAAGCAAGAAAAAAAACACGCCAGAATGGCCCAATCACTGAACAAAGGAACAGAAACGAAGCGAAAGGCGATGAAGGGGTATCAGAAGTCTTGTTGAGCATGGCCCCGTGCTAGCCGCGTGGAACACTCGCCTTGATGATGATCGTGATCAGGCCAATGCGTCCAACCCACGCAGTCCGGTGCAAATTATATGGCCTGTGCGGGAGAACATCCGGAGGAAATGGCCACATCTAAAAATATTGGTCGAACGAGTTTGTGGCGCATGACCAATCCCAGACACGAGAGATAGACCGTAGACTGGTCAAGGGCGATGTCTGCGCGGATATCGACCTTGTCAATTCATGAAATTTTTAACAACCTCAAGTGTGCAACGTGCGGATAACTTGCGGAGAACACGTGGAACTGTCCACTACGGATCAAAGTGTTGGGCGCGTTCGCGCGTGGAACTAAGCGGGACCTCCTTCGAGCAAGGAAAGGAGAGAATGCCCAAGTAAGCGGAGAGAAGAACGATAAGAACGAACTCCTTCGGGCCCTGGTAGCTCGTTGCTCGATCGAGAAGTCGAGGGCCAAGGTGATTATTGTACAAGAACAAGAAATGAGATCGTGCAAAGCATGTGGTTGAGTTGTGAGAACGACGGCAATATCCGCTCCAGATTCACACGGGACCAAACTGCCGACATGCAATTACATCCCCAAGCCTTGAATTTAAGCACCGACTCCCGGAGAAGGACCCATGGATGCATGGATTCCCATCTATCAAAGCCGGCCCACAGCAATATCCCCCATCGACCTCCATTTTCCACTTATTGATATGATTTAGAGTGCAATTGGTTCGCAAGTACGGCAGTTCATTTTATATGATGCATTGGTCTCGCTACGGCTCACCGTTGTTCCCGTCAGTTCGAATATGGACGACTGAGTTCCTCATCTTATCTACGTGTATGATTTGAGAAGATGATTACTATGAGTACTGCGCGCCACTGAGCGAGCGAAGGCACTGGCACCGCCCCCAGACCTTCTAGATCTCTCCGAGGTGCTTTTCACGGCTAGTGGCAGACGCTCCCGATTGACTTCGGTAGGTTCTCGGGTAAGATCCTTGGATACCACAACTGCGATGGAGCGACTTCCCCATGAAGCCATGTCACATGGAAGGGACGTCCGTCCTCAACATAGCATCCGAACCGACGGGATACCAGTCATGATATGTAGATTTCTCTGCTGTTCGGCACACTGCGTATAATGGAACATACCCAAAACGATCCTGGGACTGGAACCCAGTGCATTTTGCGGTGGCTGTAATCAACACCAACAATCCAACATGTCTAGACCTCGAACATTGATCAAAAACCTTCATCGACAACCTGCATGCGAGCTTTAAACACGTTCCCAAGAAGATTCCCCGTGGACTCTTAGTCGCTGCTAGTAGTACTCGACTACGTTCCAACGCTACTGGTTTCGGTTGTTGGGCATATGTCGTGATCAACAAGGAAGGTGCTGGGACTAGGCGGACTTCCCCTCGACACCCCTGGGGAAGAAGCCGTCCTTAGCGGGGCCAAATAATGCTGCTTGAAGACGTGAAAAAAGGTTAGCAACGAGAAGAGGATACACCCAGAGGATGAGAACCTTCGGCTGACAGCTCCTTCGAGATAGGCATTGCTCTGCCAAGAAGGAGAAAACTTTGAACGAGAAGCACCACAAGGAAAGGACGCATCGTGGTAGTATCGTGGTGTGGGACGACAAGGATTTGTTTGGATCGCTCTGACATATGAGTCGGTATATGTAGGGAATCTCCGTTTTATACTCACCGGAGCAGGACTCCACACTGACACCACCACATGGGTTCTTTGTGTGCCAACGGCCCAACGTGCCATCTTTCACAGACTAGATAGGCATTCAAAGTGCCCTGTAACACTTCCCCACCTGGACATCGCAGCAAATGGGAATCATTGATTGGTCATTACTGCATCGGCGAGTCGCGCAGTTCCAAGCGTGGAGGCCCAGTCAGCGAAACGGGGAATTGTAACACCAATATACGGGGCCATAATCCGAGGGCACTGTCTTGGCAAGGCGGTAAAAAGGGGCATAATCAGACAACAGTTCGCAGGGTCACCACCGTGCAGGGATGACACGACGGACTTTTTCGAGGTACTTAGCGCGGTGGACCAGAGCGAACGATACTTCAATTGGCGTAGAATGATGTCTTCTGGTCTCGGTTGTCAAAGCAAGTTTAGTCTACCTAAGGCAGGATAATAACAGAAATCATGCTCCGTGTCTGTTCCGTGTCTGTTCACCCTCGAAGTAATGGGCGGAGGTGAGCTTAAATCCGGCCATACCATGTGTGAATTTACTAATACTGTACAGACCCCATGTGATGGCACACACGACATAGATGGTTCCGGAAAATAATCACCGAGGATCAATAGAGTAGTACAGTAGCCCAAGCCAAAGAATTGATCCTTCATTAGTGCATGAAACACGCCGCCTGAGTTAGGTAGAATGACATCCTGAAATGGCCCGCCATGGTACTAGTATCCCGGGAGACTCCGGGAGCCACGAAAGAGCCGACGTCAAGCTGAGACTCGGATGTCCAACGAAGCTCCAGTCCAAGTACGGTTGTCGGCGGATTTTGCCCATCCCCATCCGCAACGCAACCAAAGGTGCCCGGTATCAAGTTGCCGGCCCTTGTGGGTGGCGCCCCCTACTAGTACCGAAGGCGGTCAAACCCAGGGGAACGTGAGAGTCAATAATGATGCGATCGATGCGAGGCGGGACACCACGATTACGGTGTAGGGCCGTGGTGCCACGCAGAGTCAGTGGTGATGAAGGGATTGCAGTGCCCGTGCGTGGCCAACGGGACCCTTTAAGTTTGTGAGCGGCGTCGTGCTGTATTGGGCCAGTGCCGGGGCACGACCGCATACATCGGACTTCGGGGGTGCGCTCAGGCTGTGCTAGTGTGTTGACGGCGTCTTGCTGCCTGTAAATAGGTACGTGTTTCGAGTGAGGAACGCGAAAGGGTGCTGGAAACTTAATCGTCTTTATTGCCTTTAATGCAGTGCGGAATTACGCTTCTCAGCTCTCCCGGCGCCCTCTCAGGGCACTCGTGCCAACGCTTTCTTAGGTAGGATAGGATGCCTAGGTGATATTCTGCTGCCTCAGCGTGGTGGATGAAAGCGGTGGCAAGCAAGAGCAACGTCAAGGCCGTGATAATGATACATGACGGTATAGTCGTTACTTCTACTTCTTGCGCTTCTTCGTGCGCTCGGGTCCAGAACTATCTAAACCACCTGCCACGCCCTTCGAGATACAATCAGAGCAGTACCATACCTCCGGCAGTGGTGGCTTGAGGTTGACGCATGGAAGATGAAACTTATATTCGAAGGTCAGCAGGCAAGAATGTCATAATGTACATCGGCGGACTCACCCATTGATACGTGCAATCTGTATTATCACAGGCGACCATCTGATTGAGGTCGATGATAAAGTACGACATGATATCGCGTGTCGGACATACCTCTCCATAAGACATCTTTTGACAAAAACAGTAGAGCGTCTTGTCCTCATTGTCCTCGTCGTCATCTCCGTTCCCCTCCTCCACATCATCCTCACCCTCCGCGTCCTCATCAGGGCCTGGAGGTTCCGGCTGTGCTTGTCGCCCACGCGCAGGCGAAGGCCGATGTGATTGCTGATGGGCAAGCCGCGTACGTTGTGGAAGAACGGGGACAGAAGTGGGAGCTGGGCTAGGTAGCTTGATAGAAGCTGTGGTTGCCACCCCTGTGACTTTTCTCTCTATACAAGGCATGATCATAAGCACGCAGTGTTGGGAGAAAGCCTGAAGAAACGTACTCTTCTGAGCGGGAGCTTGAGCTGCGGACAACGCGACTGGTGGTGGTGGGACAATCGGCAAGGCCTCGGCAACAGCAAGACGGAGAGTTTCGTTGATCTCCTGTACAGGATTGCGGCTTGTCGAGACAAAAGCTGGCTGCCCGGGGTCGTCACCTTGCAAAATGAGCACCCTGCGAAGGTCATAATCGAGGCGCGTCCGCGCCCGCTGGATGAGGTTGCCTAGCCGTTCTGCAAGCGCTACCTTTTCTTGCGCTAGCTTGTCTACTTCTGCATAGCTCTGGTCGATCTTTTGGGGGATTTGCTCGTCCTTTGTGCTCAGTGGCGTGGCACCACTCCGCAAGGAATGTCGAATGTACCTGGATGTCTCCTTCGTGATCTCTTGGAGAAGCTCTGGAATCCACGATGAGTTCGGCGTGAAAGATAGCCAAGTGGCTATAGACTTGCCTTGAGATTTAGTTCCTTGTGTTTAATCTCGACGAGGAGGTGTTGGACTTCAGCGGGAAGGTTGTCCAGAGCTGAGTCAGATTAGTGTTTGATACACGCCTACAAGAAACAGCTAAGAAACTCACTGCTTATGTAGTCCATTGCAACGGCAGCAGCCTCCTCCATACTGTATCCGTAAATGTATGGCAAGTCACAGTAGTGACAAGTTATGAGATGGGAGATGGTACGGTCGTCGGGCCAAAGCGCAAGCGCGCAAGTCCCAAGTCGAGTGACACAGCCTCCGTCACGTGCATGTCACGTTACAGAAATGGAGCGCGTCCCGTCGGTCGAGTCCTCGTCGTCCCGAACTCGAACTACTATGAGAGACATGGCCGTCAAATGCCATGTTTAAGGGCTGTTAGAAGCAGCTTTCATGACACAACGCCCCTCGAACTATGTGCCAGTGTGCCCGCTTCACCACTTGTTCTGATATGACTTGATTTCTCCATGATCAGCATCGAAGCTTGAAGCTTGAAGGATCATCCTGCTGCATGGCTATCACCCCGGGACAGGTCGTCTGCGCATTGGGGAGGCATCGCGAAACCCTTGGTGCGGCCCGAGACCTGTACCTTCACTACGTGTATCATGTTTCAATCTCCCCTATGGCCACTTCTCGCTTTACTGTAACTATCAAACCATCTTCAACGCCGGTTTTAGACACTTTTGAAGGGGAACACTGGCGGGGAAAGATCTCGCCGCTGATCCACTGCTTCGCAGGCTTGAAGTCTCGGTGATATCACGTAGCGTAGAATATACTCACCATGCTTCAGGGGGAATACAGGATCCCGGATTCGATCAGTCTCGCAGCATCAATATTAATGACATGATGACGCCCTGACTTTATAGTTGAGTCTAACCGTGAATGTCCTACGCACATTCTCCCGCAACAATTGGTGAGGGTAGGTCTCACGAACCTAAAGACCCATGCTCTGATGGTATTCCTGTAGGCATGCCGACCTGCGGCGGCGATCTTTAGAGACATCGAAGTCCTCTTGGTAAGTGCCTGATTCCTTTTTCCTGCACTACTATGATCTTCACACCCTTCAGGCTGCTAAGGCTGTCAGTGCCAGCCATGGGCCACTTTTTGACTACTTTAGTCCGTTCGTGCTCTGTTCAGACGTTTCGAGGCTTACATCGAGGTCGCCCAGTCGTCGGTGATGGCGCGCGTACCGTTGAGAATCATGGCTCGGTTCTCAGTCTTCTTCGGGCTGGCTCTCAACACGAACATCGGCACTCATGACCCACCGAAATTGTTAGTTATCATAATCCAAGTTCCTGGATATATCACATCCCCTCATATTTTTGCACCCTTTCCTCTTGCCTTCCATTGCGCAGCTTGGCTACGCTTGTCCATGGGTATCGCGGTCACTGCCACTCCACTAGTCTCTCCAACGAAGTTAACTCTCGTATTGATTGCCCCTCGCACACTCGCCGGGGAGTAAATTCAAGGATGACGCCTTGCCTTCAGTTTTGGCGATACTTTTTCAACTTACGTACCCAGAGGAGGGTTCTGCTTGGCGAAGACCCAAAATTCTTATATTTCTCCATGCAGCGCCGTTCAATTCCAGCGAGTGGTCGCCTGAATGTGTAGCACGCGATCTTGCATGTTGGATATACTGCGAGGGCGATCAGCGGGCGCCTTCTTACGCCATATCAATGAGAATCTCAGGGCACGAGGTTATTGGGGTTTCTTACCCCCCAAGGGATGCCACTTGAAAGGAGCCTCCTGCAACGTGGGGCTGCCCAAGACATCGTCAAAGGGGTGGCCGACACCGTGTGATACTTTGGCCGCCGTTAAAGAGAGAGTACTCGCTGTAGCGCCAGCAGTGCATCAGGAAAAACCTCCCGCGCTAGCGAGCGATAATCTCGTGCTAGCGAGCGATAATTACGCGATGGACGCGACTTAATTCATTTGATAATTAAGCGATGCGCGACTCAATTCAATTGATAATTACACTAAGAAAGATAATTTCGATAATTGTCAATGACTTCCATGTGGTCCGGTGAAATGACCCGGACAACTTTTGGGCTTTTGGCCTGGTCGGCTGGAGGCTGTGGGCCAGGGAGGGCCTTGCTGTGTGCTCGCGGTGAGATTGGACGTGGCAGGGTCAGATTTGGTGGGGCCATTGAGGTAAGAGCTCGAAGGGGAGGATGAGGGAGTGGGGGCAACAGGGGCGCCGGGAGCGGGGCGTTCGGAGGATTGTCGGGTTGTGACGACGCGGACTAGCCGACTTTGTGTCTGGAGGAGGGGTTGACTTGATTTCCTTACTTTTTGACCAAGGTTTGGGGGAAGATCGGGCGAAGAGGGAACGCTTTGAAGGATGTTTTGGAGACGAACTCAAGGCTGACCGCAGGCAGGCAACAACAACAACAACGACGCTGTCGAGTCCTCGCAAGGCCTCAAGCTAGCCGGCCCTCAAGAATGATAACACCGTGTCATGTGACATGTTCAAGTTCGACCCGCTTGTTTTCACTCCCTTGTTCTCACTCCCACAGTACCTCTCTCCCATCTCTCCCCACCAAGTAAGTTCACCTTTTTTTAGGAAAAGTAAACTGACATGTCCCCTCTATGCCCAGCAGTAGCATGAAGCTGCTCGTGCATGTCCCCCCTCGCACTGCCCCCCTTCGCTCGAGGCCTCCCGCTGCCTGGCGCATGCGCTACTGCCTGCGTCAGCACGCCCCACTGCGGGCGGCTCCTCACCCTGAGCTTAGGTGCATGTTTTTTTGATTGACAACAGTTCTGATCCAACCGTTTCCCGCAGTGATCCACCCCAGCTTGCGCGTACTCGGCGCACTCCCCTCGCTGGACCCGAACGACATCGGCCCTCTCCACACCAATACCACAGTCGTTGTGGTCCTCCCCGACGAGCTCCCGCCCAACCGCTGAGCATCCCTCTGACTATGTAAGCACCCCCTTCCTTCCCTCGTTTGTCTCGCGTGCTGATGCTCTACCACCCCGGGTGTTCTGCGCCAATGCACTTCGGCGAGCCCTCCCCTGCAGCGTCACCCACGTGTACACGACCTCGTTCTCCGGCTTCGATGGCACGTCGCCCGTCGCCCGTCGCCCATCTCCCGTCGCCCATCTCCCGTCTCCCGTCGCCCGTTCCCCCGCGCTCACGCACATTGCACTCGCCATGCATGCGTGCAGCGCACTCATCGACGAGGTTGCCAGCGCGGCAGCGCCTGCCGCATGCCCGCACCTCGCGCTCATCGACGAGGTTTGCCACCTGCTGCGTGTGGCGCTGCGCGGCCTGCACCCACGGAAGTCGTCACAACGATCAGCCGCTGCACACTCTTTGAGCTCAGCGCGGCAGCGGCGGATGACCGCGCGGAAGACGGGGGCAAGGACAGTGCGCCCCTCTCAATTTTTCATTCGTTCCTCCTTGTCTTCTAAGTCGACTTGATTCTCGACTTCCGACTTTGCTTCTGCTTTCTCGAGGTCTGTTCCATCCTGCTCTCTTGACTTCTCCTTCTCACCAACCTTGGGATATGCTTGACTCGCATAGCTTCTGTGGTTCCTACGAATACGAATATGGTGAGTCGTGTTCTATGCTCCTATTTACGGTCGTGTTTATCATAGCGTATTAGTGCATTTAAAAGTGTCTTGAAGTGTTTTAAAGTGTCTCAGTGTCTTAGAGTGTCTTGATTATAGTACAATGTTGTGGTAGAGTAGCGGACTGCCATGAATTATGAATATATGAATATCAAACATTATCGATTATCACCAATTATCATTGAATTATCACTGAATTATTGCCCAATTATCACTGAGTTATCACCATTATCAATGCTAGCGAAGATCTAGCGAAGATAATGTCCCTAAATTATGCGTGATAGGGTTAAGGAAGATAATCTAGCGAAGATAATTTTATCGCTCGCTAGCGCGTAATTATCGATAATTATCGCTCGCTAGCACGAGATTATCGCTCGCTAGCGCGGGAGGTTTTTCCTGATGCACTGAGCAGTTGCTCCCACATCACTAAACATTATTTAACCGAGAGCTCAACCCGACCTACGCGACAGGGTGCTTGAGTGTGGCAATAATGTGTCTTCATCATTGAGAGTCAAAAGAATCGGATTCATCGGTGACCATATATCGTATCAGGTCCGTATGGCAATGGGCATGGCTAGTCAGCTAGTCAGCAACGTGCCCCCTCATTGCGTTACGTACTTGAAGAGAAATACCCCAAATGACGCGGGGACACAAATACAGTACGGCATATCACCAGCTTCGGCACGGAATGGGGTGTTCCTGGAACGCCATTCTCTCGAGAGCGGCCCAGCGGTCATCATGCCATGCGAAACAGAGAAGTTGCAAGCGCTAGATGTGTCCTGGTCTCATGGACAATGTACTTTTTTAGTATCCTCCCCGACGTCCCCGTCCATCGGGAGGGAACCATCAGCACCAAGGGGGTGCAACTGTGTCGAGTAGCGGGAGGGTGGACAATACTTGATGACTGGAGTATGCCGATGTGAAACTTGATCGGCCTCTTGGGAAGAAGGAGACCCTACTCGTACACATACAATACCCAAGAACCCAGGACACAGGACTGATGGAAACATTTTTCTTGAAGCTTGATAACTGGAGCACTGCTCCCACACCTGTGATATATACAGGGTCTGGGGTGGAAAGCTGTGCACTTCTGATATAGAAAACGGTCCCTAGTTTAGATGGATGACACGCAGGAGAAGATGTAGTGTGGTCACCAGGTTACCAGCATCTCCTGGGAACATCAAATGGCCAGTACGTTTTCAGCTCGAGATAATATGGGACTTTGACATGACAATTTCTAGAAGGCGTCCACTCCCACCGGTATCTCGACATTATCGCAAATTCGCGAGCACGAAAACGGCCGGTGGCGTATATTTCCCACGCCTGTCCCTGATATAACGGCAATGATCGCCTCCATCAATACGAACAACTTACAGTAAGTTTGGGGGGCAATGTCAAGCGCTAAACGTCCCCGAGATGGCCATGATAAACCCAAAAAACGATACCGCTCTGTGAGCGCACTGGTCCATGTGTCAAGCTCAAACACTCCTTCTAACAGGCCACACAGGATGGTACTCCTATCTGGGGCAAAAGGGCCATCGACGGGCCCGGAATCTGGGTCAGCTGTGTGAAGGGGAAGGAGAAGCAAACGGTTGGCGAGCTGTACGATCTGTTTGAGAGCGTAAGCCATCACGTCGTTGTAATTTTCCATCGACTCTGTAACCACGTCGCGTTTGCTCTAGCTTGCCTCCGAACTTTGGCCAGAGACAGATGCTGGGGCCCGGGAGGCTGGTAACGAGGATGGCCGCGACAACTCAGATGATGGTACAGCCGAGGAGGAGGACTTGGAAAAGCAAATGGCGAAAGAACTTGCCTCGATAAAGCGGCCGCGCAAAGAGCAGAGGTTCGGTATGTCGCGCGTATTCTCTCACCGCATGGTCCAGAAACCCGGGTCGACGGGATGATCACGTAGCGAACTGTCAGACCAACACACCTTGCGGTGCGCGGACAAAATTTCTGATGTATTGTACATTCGGATGGGACGCTCATCCCTGACCTCTGAACACACGCGACGTAGTGATTTTCATTTCTTGTAAGGCACCCGTCGATCCCATCAGACTCGTACTCAAGCACATCGAGAACGTGGCAGCAACCGGGGTGACTCGCACGAGGTGAGGCGATCATTTTTCCCCTTTCTGGGCATTACGTCCATCGAAATAATTGTTGCTAATGCGCTAATGGTTTGTTGGGGGCCGCTGGCAGGTACGCTCACCGCCTGACACCCGTTATTAATACGTGCGTCGCGAATGCTCCTGAAATCAAGTCGCTGGCGCAACGTGTCTTGAAACCGTTCCTGACGCAGCATCCCGATTCGGACTCACGCGTGCGCCCATAACATTTTGGGGGATGCACCCCGTCCCTGTTGAGAGTAACAGCTCACGCCTAACTCGGGTTTTTTTTTGTTGTTTTCACCCAATTGTGCAGTACAAGATTGAACTCAAAGTGCGCAATCACAATACGTTGGCCCGACAGACGCTCATCGACACCATCGTGTCGTGCGTTCCGAGCGGATGGACCGTCGACCTCGAAAACGCCGAGGTCTTCATTCTCGTCGAGGTGTTCAAGGTGCGCCACTTTTGACGACGCAGCAAATCGCAAGCTCGGCTGATGAATCGTTCCGCGCAGAGCATCTGCGGCATTAGCATTGTTAAGGACTATTACGCACACCGGAAATTCAATGTTATGGAGATAGCTAACTTGAAGAACTCGCAAGGTGAGCTCGGTGGAGAAGGTCGGGTGTCAGTACAAGCACGTACATCGGACGATCGTGATGCCTGAAGCTTGAAGCCTGAAGCTTGAAGTGTGGAATGACTGTTGTATACCGGCAGCTTATACAGTGTGGATAATTGCCATTTGATTTTCCGGGTGCCTATTGTATCTGTACTGGCAAACTCGACCAAGTACTGTAATAATTGAGTCTTAGCGGTATTCTTCCATCGCTACTAGAGGCAGAGGCAGAGACTGCGTGATCTCGATGCTGGACTCTGCGCGGGACGCCTCAGCTTGAGTAGAAGCGCGAAGCGCGCCTAACGGTTCCCCATTCGCTCTACCACAGAACCACATATCCGCGGCTCAAGAAACAACTGGCCCCGTTCCCCGCCTATCCTATCACGCTATCCTAATACAGCGGCATCAAACACCAGACGAACAGCGCCATCACCGAACAACATCCATGGACATCGTTTCGTCGATGCTAGATCTCATGCGGCGGCTGCCGCCGACGAAGATCGAGGAGAACGTCGAGGCGCTGATGCAGATCAGCCCAGACTACGCGGACGACCTCTCTGGCAACGTCGACCAGCCGCTGAAGCTGCGCGTCGACAGCGCGACGGGGAAGGAGTACCTCGCCTGCGTGTACAACCAGGACGGCGACAGCTACAGGTGCGGCGTCGTTCGCGTTCGTTGTGCCACAAGTGACGAAACTCCCCTCTCCTCGCCCGCTGGGGCGATCGTTTCGTGCAGGTCGCCTTGGTCGAACGAGTACGATCCGCCGTCGGAGGACGGGCCTGTTCCCCCTCCGAAGCTGCGCAAGCTCGAGATCGCGGCGAACGAGGCGTTCGATACGTACCGCGAGATGTAAGTCCGTAAATATCCGTAAAATCCGTTCCGTCCTGCTCCAACACCACCCTCAACCTTTTTTTTTTCGTCGACATGAAACGACGATACGAATACGACCCCCGCGTTCTCCCACCGGCTTTATTGCAATACACCCCCCGTTTCACGCGACAAACGGATTTTTTCTTGCCCCTTCCCCCCCGTCCGTGATCGCATTTTTGCAATGGATGCAGGTATTTCGAAGGCGGCGTGTCCTCCGTATTCCTATGGGATCTCGAAGACGGCGGCTTTGCCGGCGTCGTGCTTTTGAAGAAGAGTACGTGGTTTCGTGTGTCCGATGATCCGTAAAAACCCTTCCTAATATCATTTGCTTCCCATGGGTCTTTTTTCCTCACAACACCGCCACAATGATGTTATGATTACCTCGGTGTTTCCTTCACTACCGGTCGTATGATCATCACCTACAGCGCTAACGCCGGCATCTCCCTTGGAACCGTCTGGCAGCTGGGACTCCATCCATGTCTTCGAGACGATGGAGCGTGGGCGCCAGGCACACTACAAGCTCACGTCCACGATCATGCTCCAGTTGATCACGCGCCGCGGGAGTGCAGGTGGTTCTCCTGATGCCAAGGAGCCCGCGGCCGCGGCATGGAAGCATGATGGAGAAATCAGCCTGAGCGGCAGCATGACTCGGCAGGTATGTGTGTCTCAGACGTATTGTCTGTCTCATGATGTGTGCGTGTGTGTGGTGGAAAGAGGCGTAATTCATTTTTTCATTGCGATAGATGGAGCAAGATCATCCCGTGCAGGATTCGACGTCGCACGTGCAGAATGTCGGGAGGATGGTCGAGGATATGGAGATCAAGATGCGGAACTTGCTGCAGGAGGTGTACTTTGGCAAGACGCGCGATGTGGTGCACGATCTCCGAAGTCTGGACGATCTTGAAAAAGCGCGGAGGCAGCGGGAGCTCCAGAAGGAGTTGGTGGGCTTCATCAAGCGGTGATTTGATTGCGCAGCTAGCCTCGTGGTAGTGGTAAACAACTAAACTATGTACTGTTATGGATAGTACGACCAGCTTCATTTTTTTTTTCGTTTGTAATCCTGACAAAGTCATCGCAAATACACGAAGGTCGTGAGGATGGATGACCAATCTGTGAGCGCACGCGGAACGTAGGAGTCGGGGATCGGGCAACGCGGTCGGTGTGGTTGTAATACAGCAAAGTGCGGCCTGGCCCTAACAGGCCTAACACCTCGCGTATGCGTGCGATGTCGATCACTCATTAGTTTCATGTCCCCCTCAGGGTCGGGGTCGGCTACTGTACACCTCAGTTCTCGTGCAGGTACACGCGCCGATCACTGAGATACATTGGGTTCATCCTGTTACAGGACAATTACTCGGCGTGCTCACTCAAACTGAAACCGACCCTCAGCCCTACACTCGCACCCAAGTTCACTTGCCGAAAATGGTCTGGTATGAGCAGCGCGCAGGACCGGCGGAGTGCCACTTAAAATGGGTGATCACGATCGTAGCTGTGCATCCGCTACCGGATTTGAGTGAATGGTCACCTGTTTTACAATAGTCGGATTACGCAGAGTGATGGGAGGGACGGAAAAGAAGGTGCACGCTTACATGTGTGAGTTTGATGTCGGACAATGGTCGATTTTTGTTGTTGACAGGAACACGTTCCATGGCATCGAGTGTGGAGTCCTGTCCATCGATTACCTTACCAAAGATGGTGTATTTTGAATCAAGGTGTGCCTGTTTGGAATATGCGACAAAGAATTGAGACTTGTTGGTGTCAGGTCCAGAGTTTGCCATTGCAACCACGCCACGGGCGTTGAACTGAGTGGGAACGAATGATGAGCATAGACGCCGAGGGTACCAAGATGCATATTATGAGGGCGCTCCGACGGGAGTGGAGAAATGGATATACCTTTAGGGTCGAGCGAATTTCATCTGGGAAAGGTTTGCCCCAGATTGATTGGCCGCCCTTCCCGGTACCGGCTGGGTCGCCAGTTTGGATCATGAAGCCTTTGATATTTCTGTGAAATAAGCAGCCATCATAATAGTTTGATGCGCAAAGGGCAAGAAAGTTCTGGAAAGAGAGAAAGGCAGAGCGTGTGATAAGACATATGATAAGAATAGGTAGAGTTGGAGATAGAACCTGTGCTGTTTTCGGAACTGCCTCGCAGAAGATTTCGATCTAAGTCTGAGGATCAGAAGTTGATGATAAGGATGGAGAGCGATGCCAACCTTTAGATCGCCGTGGGTGGTATGTAATGTGACAGACTGGGGATGAGTGTCAGGAAGACATGATGGGGAGTGGGAGGAAGTGATACCATAGGATATATGCGGCGGGGCTATGGTAGCGGTGATGGTTGCCGTTCACTCGGGCGGGTCTGTTGCAATTGGTGCCTTTAATTGCACGCCACGTGATGTATGGTAAATATCTCAAAAATATTAACCAAGTTGAGTTAGCTCGGAGGCAAATTAAAGTGGGTGAGCCCCTATTATTAAACCGCATCTCCTCATTAGCGAGAAGATCGCGCGCCCTTCTCTCTCTCCCTCTCCCTCTCTCCCCCACTCTGGCCATGCTCCACGCTCGTCGTCCCCCTTCCGTCTACTCTCAGGAGGACCCTCTCACCTTTGCCATCCGCCCCCCCGATGCAGAGTCAGAACTAGAGCGCAGAGCACGTCTTCAGAGGGAGGCAGATGCCAAGCGGATCTCAGATGTCATCGACGAGCAGCTCAAAATCGACAAAAGAAATTATGAGAGGTCGAAACAGGATGTTCGAGTACGTTTCTCCCTCCTCTCTCCCTTTCCTCCTCTCCCCTCTTTCTCACACCTGCCCTCTCTCTCCTACCAGCTCCTCCTGCTGGGCCAGGCCGAATCTGGAAAGTCTACCCTCCAAAAGCAATTTCAACTCATGTACAGTCCCGACACACTAGATCAAGAACGTGCTTCTTGGCGCACCGTCGTTTATTTCAACATCGCTCGTTCCGTCAAACGCATCTTAGAAACCCTTGAGTCTCACGGCGATACGTTTGACGAGGATGCCGTCGAGGGGTCAGCTCAAGATTCCGTTTCTTCCAAACGAACCCTGGAAGATATCCTCCGCCAAGATGTCGAAGACCATTCTTCCCAGACGCCTCGCCCATTTTCCTCTACCGATCCCCTCGTCACAGAAGCGCAGAAGCAGATCGCCACCCTCAGACTCCGTCTCTCTCCTCTAGTTGCTGCGGAAGGTACTCTCGCAGACAGGCTCAGTGGCGGTATCCGTGTATCTGGCTCGGGCAAGGGCACTGTCTACGTACGCCATGGTTGGCAAGATAGGTCTACTACGCGCCATAGTACCCCTTCCAGTCGCTCCCGTGGTCCCTCCGGTGCTCTGGCAAACCCCGTCACAGAGATTGGAAACATCGTGACCGTTTCCGAGGTCGTTGAGGAGGTTGGCAGGATTCTTGACGCCAGCAAAGAAGACGTTAAAGCTCTCTGGCGGTCAGACATCGTGCAAAAGATGATCAAGCGGAGGCGGCTCCGTTTGGAGGAATGGGCAGAATTGTACGTTTTCCCCGCACGCATCCCGACGTTTGATTTCATTGTCTGATTCGAATATAATAGTTTCCTTAGTGCAATCGACCGCGTGGCCGGGAGAAATTATATTCCCAGTACTGGTAATTATTCGATATTCCCTTCCACCCCTCCTTTTTTCGTTCATACATCACACATAGACGACATTCTTCACGCTCGCATTCAGACCATGGGTGTCGCGGAACACCTTTTTGACGTACCGTTGCACGGTAGAACTGTCACTTGGCACCTCTACGACGTAGGCGGCGCACGAGGGCAACGGCATACCTGGGTGCCCTATTTCGACGAAGCCAATGCGATTATTTTTGTCGCACCAATCAGTGCTTTTGATCAGGTACGCAACGAGTCGCAAGCCTATCAGCGTGATTAATTCGGGTACTTTAAACAGTACCTAGACGAGGACCCGCGGACGAACAGGATTGATGATTCCCTTCAGCTATTCACTGCCATATGCTCGAATCAACTCTTGAAGAACCTTCATTTGGTCCTTTTCTTGAGTAAGTCTCAGGTGGCCCCTGAACGAGTGTGCTTTACTCACAGCATATAGATAAGACGGATGTTTTGCAAAATAAATTAGCCAATGGAGTGCGGGTTAGCAAGTAGTGAGTTCATTGGAAGTTGCACCCTCTCAACGTAACACCAATATCGCATCTTACCCAGCATCACGTCTTACGGCAATCGACCCAACGATTACGACTCCGTTATCAACTACTTTCGTGCGCACTTTCTGCAAGTTCATAGGAAGAATAATGAAAAGAAACGTGTCCTTTATTCCCATCTTACAAATGCCGTGGTAAGTTTGTCATATCGACGTGGATGTCTCCCCTACCGCTCACGTATCATCGATAAGGATATCAAAACCACACGCAGCATCATTGCTAACGGTACGCTCTTCGTCGGAGTAATTCGGTTTCGTAATTGTAATTGATCCCCAATTCGCAGTTCGTGATTCAATATTCAGGGACTACCTGAAATCCGCCGCGCTCGTGTAAAGTCATACACCCTCGCTCTTATGCCGTCATCCTATTACTTCGCCTTTTCCGTAATCGTGTGTGTTGAGATGGTCTGAAGGTTCTTTGTATTCGTACGCCATCAGGACATGGGTTTACTGGCCTGGACCTTTACCAACGCATACAGTACCTGTACCAATAATGATCCGCTCGCTCTCCATGTTGTCATCACGTCTATTATAGTTTAGTTTGCCCCATTCACTTTAGTGCCAGTCATAGTCTAGTGTATTCGTTGCACCCAAGTCCAGAATGTGTTCTCTTCTTATTCATGCATTATGTTATTTCAATAGATCATCGGCAATGTTGGGTCACTATCGTCGTCTGCTTTTGCATAATACGTACATCGCTGAATGTCAAATCGAGCCAATGCGGATGAATAGTAAGATCGGCGATGAAGAGATCTCGCAGAGAGAAGACAAAGGAAAACATCTGATATTGGACTAGCCCAACCCCTAGCAGTCGTTTTTTTTTAAAGTACACATCCGAGCCACGAGGACGGGTTGCCGTCGGCTACTACCATACACATACCATAGACGCACTTAATTTTTTTTCGAGGCACCGCCACTCGAGTTGCTACGACGAGCTCTGGCCATCGTCTTGGCCCCTCGTAATGAAATCCTTCAGTGCCCAGACGGCCACGCGACCGTCCTTGCCGCCGCTTACGAGCCACCGCGAGCGACGCGCTCTCTCCTCTGCGGTCATCATGTCATCGCCATCGACTCCTTCCTCGCCGCCGCCCACCACCCTCTTCATCTTCGCTATCTGCATCATCTTCGTCGCCATCACCGTTATCAGCACCGGAATCATCGGCAACGGCATCGTCATCAGCACCATCATCGGGACCATCAGCATCATCTCCACGGCCGGTATCATCGTTGCCGGAAGGAGGAGAGTCGCTCGTTTCGGCTGATACCTTCGTGTCTGAGGCGCCGTCTTCTGTGATACAGCTACCGCCGCCGCCACCGCCGCTTGTTACTTTAGGAATACCATGGGACTGATGATGCTGATGGCGTCGACGGCGCCGAACCGGCACAGGGCGTGCATGGGCAAAGGCGAGTGATTGCACCGCAGCCTTGTGGTAAATGAGCGTGCCAAGCGCCTTGAGCGACTTCGTAGAGTGGAGCCGCACGCTGGTAACATTTTTGTCGAGCGTTTGCGTTAGTGTCATGTAGTTTGGTTCCATTTGGTTTGGTTTTTTTTTTTTTTTGGTATTCAAGGAGAAAGAAGTTGAAAGGTACGATCATCGGCGGCGATGCCAACAATGAGAACCACAATTGGGGTAACGCACCGGCCATCCCATCCCCCAACGGCACACACTCGCCCATCGCCGTGGATCGCGACAGCGCCATTCCCTGGGTGCTTCGTTCGGTAGAGTGTTCCGGCGGACTCTAGGTTCGCGGTCGGATCCGCCTAAACCCGTTATTGTTCATGATTTACCGAGAGAAGACGAGCAGCAGCGTGGGAGGGAGAGTACATACGTGCAGGTCGTATCGTCCAACGAGGTGATCCGCAGACACAGATAGGGCGATAGAACGGTCGAGTGAAACTGTCGTTGCCATGACTGCCGCGGTAGCAGGGGCACAGGTGAACGATGTTGTCAAAACAGGTGTGGAAACAATATATAAGTTCGCGCACCGGATTCAACATGCAGTTTGAATGACCAAACGCATTCCCATCCAACACCCTCGATGGAACGTTCTTTCTCGATCTTGCAATATCGCCACAGTTTCACGCTGCCGTTCTCGTAAGAAGTGAGAAGAGATATCGCTCTATCCGCCAGCCTTGTCGCGCCACCGGACGCCGGAAGAAGGTGCATAGACATGATGATGCCTAGGGAAAGATAGCTCCATGGGTGTGTTCCGATTCAGATGTGTGACGTCCTTTCATACCTGTCGGGTTCTTAACACCTCGGCCGTCGGATCCCAATATCTCCGCTGGGTCGTCTAATTTACCCCTCCCGATAGCCGCGTGCATCCTCTCCATCGCCGGAAGCGTCCAGATATCAGCCTAATGGGAAAAAAAAAGGTTCATCATCGCAACCACATTGCGGCTTCGCGATAGAAGGAAAGGGAGGGAGAGGGGGAGGATAGGGGGAAACTCGGGCTTGCCAGTGACGACTCGACGAGGTTGGGAATGGCGACCAGAGCACGCGGGGGGCTCGTCAATGGTAGTGGCACCACGTCATCGAGCGGCAGGAGGGAGAACCGGCAAAAGTTGAGCGCGTTGACGTCCAGCGAGTAGTCAAGCTCGAGTGCCGTCGCGTCAGGAGCCGACGCGGACCCGCCGAGGGCCGACGGAGTATGCGAGGGCAACTTCCATACGTGCAGCTTGTTGTCGCGGCCATGGCTTAATTTTTTTTTCGAGGCAAAGCAGCAAGCGTAGATGGGGTGCAAAAGGTGCAAACCGCGTCAGGGTGCACGGGCATTCGGGGGGGGAAATAAGATGGGCCACAAACGGACGTGATGACGTGTTTTCCCCATTCTTCTACGCCTAAGAGACCATCGGTGTGCGCCTTCCACGACGCCAGGGGACGAAGGGACCGAGTCGAGGTAATGACGACCAAACCCGAGATGTCACCCGAGTAGATGCGTTCATTATCGCCCGAGATGAAGAGGGTGCTGATGGCTGAGCTGTGTGAGCGGATTATGTGCAGCGGTGGCGGAGCCGAAGGAAGAGCAGTCGAAGTCATCAACACGGGCAAACAAGTCGCGATGTCGCGCCTTTAGGTCGGCCGGCGAAGTTCAAAAATCGGTGTAATTGCAAAAGATCATGTTACAATATGATCTGAGTACGTATGCCACTCGCAAGCGAGTGTGTTTACATGTTGTACGTGCTTGACGGGGACAACCAGTGTTTTAAAACAGAATAACGTGTAAAAAATAATCAAGGCGCATCGTCATCGAGAGACGCTGAACGTCAACAGACGTGAATGGGGCGATAGCGGGTATGCATCTAGAACTCACGCGTAGCGGTTCCAGCGAGAAACAGACGGGTGGCGCTAAATGATAAAATAAATGGAGGCAGAAAAAAAAAACTAGTGGTAGGGAGAGTGCGAGGGTAGCTGCAATTTGCGCGTTTGAATGTAGTCGATGTTCGGTACAGATGGAGCAGTCGCCACTCCAGCGGCGGGGGGTCGTTTTTTCACGTAATATTAACTTGCTTAAAAGTTGGACCATGAGATGACCTCTTCGCGAGAGGAGAATCCTGGGCCCGCGTCAAGCTGGACGGTGACGCCGAGCGAGGACGTGCGCATCGGGCGGGACGCCTTGAGGCCCTTGACAGGCTTGACGAAGCACCACGCCGGCACGGCGCCCATCTCGATCTCCCCGGCCGTGAGGTGCGAGTCGCGGCCGACGACGCACCACCCGTCGTCGAACGACGTGACGACGGTCACCCTCTCGCCGAGCGCGAGCACGAGCTCGTCTGGCAGCACGGGCGAGAACAGCTGGCGCACCTTGCGGCCCTCGCCGCCCAGGATCGACGACGCCGCGCTCAGAATCGACGACGCCATCGACTGGGGCCGGGTCCCGAAGCCGAAAAATGATGTCCGGCGTGGGCTCTTGGGGCCGCCCGGGGCGCTCACGGAGACGATGGACACGGGTCGTGGTGCGAAGCCGGGACTCTTGGGGGACTGTGGCGCGAGGGTGCTGCTGGCCGCGATGGAGAACGGACGAGTCATTGTGCCGCTCCCGATGTGGTAGCGCAGGATCTCGTCTTTGGTCGCATCGGGTCGGATGACATGCTGGTGGGGTAGAATGATGGAAGCCGTCAACTGGTCCCGGGAAAATTGGCCCGGTGGGCTTTTGACAGTGATTCTATGATGATAGAGAATGGACGGTCATTCTCCAGGACGGCTTTGTGCCAGGTTAGAAGGGGACTTGCCTAGGCACTGCCTTCTCAGTGATTCCCCCTTTGGCAGTCGGGAGGGTACGTTTGTACCTTCTATAGGCGCGAACCACTAGCCATACGCTGAGACCAAAGAGGATGGCCCCGGCGAATGCGATCCCAGCTATGACCACCGGAGTCACCGGACTCGAGCTAGATCCATCAGCAGTTGCGTCACGAACATCCAACTGTGGGTGAGGTGCCATATGGAGAGAGAGCGTTCAGGTCGTTGTCACTTTTTTCTTCAAGAGTCTTGTTTCGAGAAAGCACAATAAAGAGTGTGGAAGCAAAAGAGCGGGAGGTCGAAAGAATGACGGAGTGTTCGGAGGCACCAAGGAGGCTAAGGAAAGGAGTGAAAAAGCCTCTGAAGCCTGCCAACGGCACAAAGCGCGTCCTGCAACGTAGCGTCGGGCAAGAGGTGGAGAGGGTGAGAGTTGTTCTTGTTGCGCCCGTCTCAGCTCGTTAGTGACCCCACTCGGGCCCACGGAGATCGCGTACCAAAAAGGAATACGCCCCACCTCGGTTATGCACTCTTTCCTTCTTGGGTAATTCGCTTAATAAATTCGGTCGTTGAACGGCGGTCGGAAGACTCCTTGCCTCGAGCGATAACGACAACACCCATTCCACTTGTCCTTCGAGGCCTATCCCTCTCTTCAAGTACTTGGGCAGCTCTCTCATGGAGGCCCAGCTAGGACATCTAATATTGTACAGACTACGGAGCGGTCTGAATTGAACCTTCCGATGCTTTCCTGACGTGGTCGGCCTGGTGACGACGCAACTAGCAACCCACTACAACCGTAACCGCGGCCACGGTTCCCCTTCCAATGTCGACAGGGTCTCACTCTCAATAACAAGCAATCACGTCCTCGACGTCAGATGGATTACAAGTAGATATATGTCTAGTCCTATGTTACACTGGGCTCCGTGAACCCACGCATCAGATCCTGTAGTCCAAGATCGCTTCCACCTGGCCAGCAACGGTTGGACATCCTGAAGATCAACGGGGCGCACGGACCTGCCTCTTTACGAGGATATCCCCGTGATGTTCTGGGGACCTGAAGAGCTCGTCTATCACTTCCAGTGATACGCTCGCTGTTTCAGGGATAACGTGCGTCGCCCAAAGATAGGCTAAGAAGCACGCAGTGCCGATTGCCGAATACCCCAAAGGTCCTGACCAGCTCAATCCTCAATCATTAATGAACGTACCCGCGGGCGCGGCACGTGGAGGGTTTTCCATTAGTGGAAGCGTGATGAGGCCAATCAGAACTATGCATATCATCGTCCACAAGTGGAAGTTGGGGTAGAATAAAAATATAAACTAATCACGCAGCATGCAGAGCAAATGAAAAGGTTCATTCTGCAACATACAGTAAAGGTATTGATGTGGAGTCGCAAGGGCATTGAGTGAAAAAATGAGCGTGTGAATGGACGGATGGCTGGATTACTGGTACATAATAACGCTGATCTCCCAAGAAGAGAAAAAGAATATACAAAGATCAAAGTGCTTTTGGGGGTTTCTGGGACAACACCACCCTCTGTTGGGGAGTATATCGAACTAGCAGTCGTGGGCATTGAGGTACGACTAGCTAGGTCATCTGCGACGACGGGCGTGGTGTCCAAAGCGGCAATGAGAGACAAGAGAGCACCGGAACTGTGCCAGCGCTGGAGGCAGAATTGGAGCGGGAGTGTCGAGCAGTCGAAACTGACGACTTTCGTGAGCGTGTCGTCCGATCAGCGAACGGATTGTGTTGAGAGGCATTGAAGAAGGGGTTATTGCCACTCCTCGGGTCTGAATTACTGCTCAGCGCTCAGGCTGCCGCCAATACTTGGTCGCAGGTTCGAGGAACCGTGGAAGGGGTCCTGGTGTTTCCGAATATAAACACTCGGTCGCTCACTTGCGGGCGCTGCCATGATAAGCACCTCCGCAGATTCCCAGTGCCAGCGGTGCTGCGCAGAATCGGTGGTTCGTAGCGTTTGACGAGCCATAACAGTCGTAGAGGACACGGCATCTGCGCGTAGGGAAAGGAATGTATCAGTACCGGGCCAAGGGCGAGCGTTGGCGAGGTATCAAATAGTGTATTTGCGGGCTGCGCGGGAGGCCGTGCGCGAAGGGGAAGAACCTTTTGCACGGCAGGGTCCAGCGAGAACGGCATGCCGTCGATCATCTAGTTCTCGCAGTGAGTTAGTAGTAGATCGGCGCGGACACGGGGGAGAACGCGTGCTCACCGCGCGGCGGCACGGTGTCGAACAAGACACCGTCCTTGGAGTATCTGCCTGTATAGAGTGCGACGTTTGTGCACACGAAGCTGGCGAGGCGCTTCGCCTCGTCGTAGGCCGTTCTGTTCCACAAGCGCAAGATGACGTAGTCCATCACACGCTCGCTTTGGGGGGAGTATTCGTTTAAGGGGCCGTGCTTTGGTTGAGGCGACGCGGCGCACTTCGGTGCCTGCGGGGAGTATCGACTCGCGGCGTCGAGCTCGCCCTCGTCTTCGCCGGCATTCCTAGTACCGTGCAGATCGGCATTACCTGGTTCGAGGCGTTGCAATTCGGCATTGATCGCAGCAAGTTGCTGGTGGAAGAAGAGCGCCTTTTGTTATTTCAGGTCGGCGGTCTGCCGCATGCAATGTAGTGCACGGCGATATGCCATGTCCACATGGGAGGGGTGAGAGTGGGGTGAGGGGAGACAGGAGAGAGGCCGGAAGCAATGTTGTGGCGCCGGCGACTACCACACTAAGCAACTTGACCTTGACTTGCTTGACCACAACCCAGTCACCCATCATCAAGTGCGCTGCCACAGAAATGGTTTATTCTCGCACTCTCTGACTTGTTCAACAGCTCAAGCGCTCAATCGTCAATGGCTACCCTCATTCGATCAGCAAAGTCGGGATCTGATTGGGGGCGAAATGAACTAAGAGCGTACAATATTCAAGTGGTCGATGAGGACCTGGTTACATTCTTTGGAACCAGTCAGCTCCCTCCTCCCACCGTCCGCACAGCGATCCTCGCCAACGAGTCATACCCTGCTGCTGGATTACCCAACAACGAGGATCGACTTTTCTTCCTGTACATGCATGAAGCCATGGTCTGTCCACCCGGAGAGGAGTCTGCTGTAGATGATTTTGCTGCTCATCTTCTCACAATGATCGGATACGATCAACCCGATCGTCTCGTACGCCAGCGGAAAGACATCCCGCTTTACATGTGTGGGCGCAATGTGGACGCGGCAACCGACGTTTGCGTGATTGACTATAGCCCCGAAAAGAAAGGAATTCTTCTCCTTGTGCAGGAGGATAAACGATTCCAGGAGCAGGGAGATCCTGAGGCCCAAGTCATTGCGGAAGCGATTGCGGCCTTCCAAACAAATAATTTGCGGCGCGCCATGGCAGGCCAGCCTGTTGTGAATGCTCAGGTCATGCCGGCGATCACTATGAATGGTACAGCGCCGACCTTCTACAAAGTCGATGTCACATCTGCCCTCGTAGAAGCCATTGAATGTGCCCAGTATCCTGAGCACATCACTGTTGTGCACAAGCTTTTTCCTCCTGTTCAGCAACCCGTAGAGGTGCAGTATCATGGTATGAGGCCCCTAGATAACAGGCGTGTCATCCTCAGTTGCTTCGAGGCTTTTAAGCAGTTTTTGTAGTATTTGGCGTCGTGATGCCCCAAACCCACTGGAACTTGACAATCAGTGGCGAGGGCCTCTCTCTCTCTTTACCTATAGGGGACACGTGCGAATGTGTCTCACATGAGCGACGCGATAACCACAGGTAAGTATTAACAGATGGTGAACTAATCGACCGAGGGCGTGTTGTACCGTCTGAGGTCCGTGGTCGGGTCAGCCAGTAGTCGGATGGACAGTTCTCCGACCTGACGTTCTCGAATGAAGTCTTTCGCATGTACAAAGAGAAGTGTGTAACCAGTTTTAAACGGGTGAGCGATCGTTCGATGGAAGAAAGCCGGCAGTGCTGTGGTACAAAGTATAACCTGACTTCCAGATCCACGGCCCTCTATGATTTGAGTTCACGTCTTCTTCATTGGCAGTAAAGGACGCAAAGGCGAGCGCGCTGTTGTATTGCCTGACGTGTGTGCGAAACTGCCGACTGTTTGCAGTCGTGCCAGTGAATAACGCGTGTAGGTCAGGTGGAGGGTCGGGAAGCAGGGGGAGGTCGACTTGGCCATGTAAGCAGCATTGGCCAAACACGGGCTTGTCTGCTGGACCGCTGACGCGCTCTGCAAGCCAATGTAGTGCGTCACGTTGAGCGCAAGAGATGGACATCCATCCAAAAGAAATCGTTGCTGTGGAGTCGGTGAAAGGACGACGCGCGATCAGCATTTGCCGAATCTAACCGTGGTGAGACCTGCGGCCATCGCTGTCTGGGAAGGACGCGAACGCCAGGTGCTGTAAGAAGGACAGTTTGTCAGGAGGATTGAAAGATACTGACTGGTGAGCACGCCATGTTAGGAGCCGTGAGGAGGTGGTGGTATTCTGGGACGCAGCTTTTGAGTGTTCGAAGGACCGGAACGCCGAGAAGAAACAGCGTGAGCGTCATTGACGGCACCCAATGTGTCTTCTATCGCAGCTCGCTCTCTGGCATGACCGCGACGTTGTGGAGTGGGATGGAGAATTCCTGAACCGTGGAAAATAATGAATAGGGATTATGGACTGCCATGACAAAAGCTTACGAAGGAATGCGCATGCGCGTAACTCAACGGGTCGATGGAAGAGGACGGGATCGTACGGGCGCGACAGAGGCTTGTGTCGGCGGAGGGAGTGGGGGGGAGGCACGACAAAAGGTGATCGTTTGCGTCGTCGGTTGCGACAGTCGTATTTGTAGGGATTTCGAGCCCCGGTTCGTGAGCGTCGTGTTCAGTGCGGGTTGGCAGACAGCATGTGAACGGCCACGGGTCATCGAACCGTGAGTTGTCATTGCTCGTTCTCTGGCCGCCAGATGTCGTGGTGGTTGGAGAATCGCTGTCACTCGTAGGAGAAGAATCAATATCGAGGTACGACACATTCGACGGTGGCTTACAAAGGACGGTCAGTGCACGTCAGAAGAAACGACGAAGAGCAGTCGATTTCGTTGAGAGGACATGGGCGTTCCGGTGCGACGGGCAGTTGGACGTCGCCGGAGGGTGTGGGACGATTGCGAGGACGCCGTGCGATGGGGCCAGATGGGCTGCAGGCTGATCGAACTGTGAATTGTCGTCGCTCGTTCTGACACTGTTCTGACGGACGCTAATCGACGTGTGGGCGCCGTCGTCGTCGGTGGGGAGTGCACCAACACCATACTGAAACCGGAAACGGGAAGGCGAGTTGGAACACGGAGCAACTGCAAAGAGTCAGATACATTGCAAGAAAAAGTGGACTGCACTGACCGGCGTGAGTGGGAGGAGGTCACGGTGCTCTTCCCATGAAGGAAATGTTGTCAGCGGAAGGCCGCATGCACGTCACACTGAGTAACAGGGGGAGGGTGTTGGAAGGGGGACGTGGAATTTGCTGAACGCAACCGTTGGTGGTAAAACGGGGGGCGCTTTCAGAGAGTGCTGTTGGGTGACGACATACATCTGGATGTATGAGAGATAAGAGACCCATGTTGGTTCACGACGAACGAGGGCTGTGAGCGCTTTCCCTTGAAACGAAAGAAACGGCGAGAAATGTCCTTGGACGTTTGCGAAACGAATGAAAGGGCGACATAGAATTCGCAATCGGGTTTCACGTCGTACATCAGGGTGAATAACAGCTGAGAATGCAATGTTGGTTCACAGAACGACGTTCGCGTTCGCGTACGTTTTGTCGAACCAATGACAGGGCGAGAAATATTTCATATTCCTTCCTTTTGGTCGCTTTTTGTCGAACCAATGAGAAAGTTAAAGATTCCGATTTGTCTCCCCCCCCGTTCCTTTATGTTATAGAGGATCTATTGACTTTCTGCCTCGAAACGGTCAACCGTTTTCACAGGAAATGGTGAACTAGGCTTTGGTGCGAGAGGAACGAGTGTGGATCATGAGCCCACATCGGGAAAATGTCCATAAACTTTCCAACTTTTTGACTTTTTTAAGTCCAAAAGCTAAAAAGTGGCAAAAACCAGAATCTATTCATGATAAAAAGTGAGAAATGAGGCTTTTTTTTTTTTGGAACTTCATGCAATGAACTGTCTCCCCTCTATTTCCTGATAGCCATTACTGTTTGTGGATTTCATAACTTTTTATAGCTTTTTAATTTTTTTTCGCAGCAGCCAAATGTAGCTTTCCACAAAATTTAGGTTCCTTTTCGACTTTGGGACTTTTTGCAATTTTACCCAACTTTTGCTCCTTTTTGGGCTCGTACGAGCTCGTACGAGCCAAAAAAGTTTATTGCAGGTTTACCGATGCAATGCTCAGAGAGACTTCAGTTGGAGGACGTAGAATATACAACTTGAATTGGAATTACAGCCGTTGCATACAGCTTGTCAGGCCATGTCAGGCCTCAAGCTTCAGGCTTGCCTTTTGTATGGCAACTTTCAGTTGCTGTCATACCCATTTCTATTGGAGTCGAGGCCGCCAGCCATGCCCACCGTGACGTGTGCCATGCAGGTGGAAATTGCTGAGGCTGCTTAACCGAACACGCCTGCAATACCACGGTCGCGGGTATGGTCATATCTAACCCCGGGTCCCGGAATCTCGGTCGGGGACCCCTGGCGACAACACCCACTCACTTGTCCTTGCGAGATCCTCAAGACCATGTCCCTCTTTTAAAGTACCCGGGCAGCTCTCTCATGGGGCCCAGTTGGGACATTCAATATTGTACAGACTACGGAGCTGTCTGACTTGAAACTTCCAATGCCTGCCTGAAAGTGGTCGGCCTGGTGACGACGCAACTAGCAACCTAGTACAACCGCAGCCGCGGCCGCGGTTCCCCTGTCTAATGCGGACGGGGTCTCACCCTTCATAAGCAGCCACGTCCCGTCGTCAGGTGGATTACGAGTAGATATATGTCTAGAAAAACATTGTGAGAATGTACCCTATGTTTCACTGGGCTCCGTGAGCCCACGCATTAGATCGTGTAGTCCAAGATCGCGTTCCACCTGGCCAGGGGACGATAAGAAACTGGACATCCTGAAGATCAACGAGGGCGCACGGACCTGCCTCTTCACGAGGATATCCCCTTGATTTTCTGGGGATCTGAAGAGCTCGTCTATCATTTCCAGTGATACGTTCGCTGTCTCAGGAACAACGTGCGTCGCCCAAAGATAGGCTAAGAAGCACGCAGTGCCGAATACCCCGAAGGTCGCCCTAGCCAGCTCAATCATTAATGAAAGCGTAGCCGCCGGCACGGCACGTGGAGGGGCTCACGCGGGGGAGTTTTCCATTAGTGGAGGCGTGATGAGGCCAATCAGGACTGTGCATATCATCGTCCGCAAGTGGAAGTAGGGGTAGAAAGTGAGATCGGGACATACAATTATTCAACCAATTTGACGCAGTTGATAACGCTGCGCCTTTCCCTCTCATGGATAACGGGAACACCTCGTTCGGAAGGACCCAACCAACAGGCCCAAAACTCACACCATAAGCAACCGTGAAAAGGTATACGCAACTTGGTGGCTCCGTCAGCCCCGTGGCCACGTGAAGAAGCCGAACAGCACATACCTAACAGCAACCCAAGCGGCGATTGGATGTTTTCCCATTCAACGCCGAATTCAAAGACCTGACCAAACGAATCGAGGTACCCATCGGTGACAACATACATGCCATACATACCAACAACGCAATGGACAGATGAGACACTGTCATTACGCACTGCCTCCTCGGAGCAGAGGCTTTCGCCCTATCGAGAGGGGATTGTACAGTGCCAGAAACGAGGAACTACATAAGCCACTCACCCCAACTGTCGATGTATAAATAGCCGGAAATACAGCCAAAAATTGAACAATGTTTATCCCACCAGCTACCAATAGATTGATGGTGCTCCCATTAAACCCGAGGCTGCGCATGAGGAAGGGTCCGTAGTATATCAGAGCATTGATGCCACTCCACTCTGTAGGAGAGTAGGGTTTAGCGATCTAGCCAATTATCATCCAATACTCACGTTGGAAGAACATGACCAGTACCCCCACGAGCGTCCGATCGATGTATCGGCGGTCAAAAAGCTTAGCCCACGCCAAAGCTTCGCTGCGCAAAGGACGCCTTCTGTCGATTGGACTTGCTCTTTGAAGCATTGTTGCTTCGGCTTCCATTTCCATGAGCTCAATCTGCAAGACATCAGACAGATACAAGAGGCCTTGTGTGTACGGACCTGGATCAGGGGGTCCGTCCTAGCCTCGGAAAGAGACGAAGACGCAATTTAGCGAGGGACGCTAGAGCTTCTTCTCTTCGGCCTCGGAGAACAAGGAGGCGTGGAGAAGCAGGCAACGCGAATGTCCCCAATCCGAGAAGGATCCCAGGGAGCAGCTGTAGCCCCAGCGGGATTCGCCAGGATAGACTCCCTGCCACTGCAACACAAACCACGGTTTAATCGGCCAAAGTTGCTGTGCAAGACGTCGACAGCTCACCGCTTCGCGTCAGGAACCCAGTCCAGAACCCCACCACGCACCCAAGGACGATGGAAAACTGCTCCAACGCCAATAACGAGCCTCGAACTTCGGGCGGACTGATCTCGCCATATACAAGGGGCAGAGCATGCTACGTCATTTAGGATGCCAAGAAAGCCTGTCAACCGTTTTGGACGGGCACGTCGAGAGGACAGGCGAGGCTGTACCTGAGTGCGCCGACGCCGAGACCACCGATGGCTCTTCCGCCCGTGATCTGCGTCAAGGACTGTGCCCACGTCTGCAAGGCAGAACCGATGCAGAAGACGGCTTTCAAAAGACCACCAAAGTCAAAAACCCAGCACCAACAAAGGGCGTGATCATCATTCGCATCATGGAAGCCACACGCACCACATGCAGACGCGATAGCCGTCCGCCTCGACACCCGATCCGCCAGCACACCCGCGCCGAGCGCGCCAAACAGACATCCCAACTCGAGCACCGCCGCTATCGTTTTGTGTTTCGCGAGTCACGACCACACCACGACCACGACCACGACCATCAGCCCCCGCCGTCCAAATGAAAAAAAGGGAGCAGAAGCGACGCACTCATGAGTCCGCGCTCCCAGGCCCCGATAGGCCAGCGCGCAACAAAGTCCTCCATGACGAGCACATTCGCGATCACGCCCTGGTCGTACCCGAACGTGAGCCCCCCGAGCGAGGCGAACACGGCGCAGCGCAGCGCGTACGTGTTGCCGCGCAGCCCCGCCAGGCCCGCGGGCCCGTACGCGTACGTGTAGGAGTAATGGTCCTCGCCGTCGGCGCGCACGGAGAGCGTGCCGCCGCGGAGATCCGCGTGCTTCGCGTGGGAGGAAGAGGAGGTCGACGCGGCCGCGGGAGGAAGCAGCGGCAGTGACGCTTCGTCCGCGACTGTCGGGGAGGACGATGTCGGGTCGTCGTCATCAGGGTGCATGGAGCCGATGCCGAGGTGCTCAACTGAGGACATCAATGGTGGTGGTCAAGCGGGTAAGAATAATCCCTTTGATGGTGTGGCAAACTGAGTCCGACTGTGGAATTGTGAAGGTCACGCGAGGACCGCATACGAGCGCCATAAGCGACTGAGCGTACTGAACCGCAATAGGCCTCAATATCGATCTCAATCTCAATAGCGCTCAATGCGCGTGCTGAGGTGGTTTGAGACGAAGAATACCTCTGCAAGGGTCATCTAGCAACATCTACCTAAGAGTATAGACCTCGATGGTTCATATAACTACGGGAGGCCCCGTACGTTGCGTAGCCTGAGCCATGACTTGCAAGCACAGAACAATGCGTGGGCATTCGCATCCGGCTGGCGATGACACCAACACGGGCTTGATTCAACCAGCCACTGGACCATAATAGTGCGTGGTGCTGAATGCAACATGCGTGGAGATAAGCGTAAAAGTAAATAAATAGTGAAAAAGAAATGAAATAAAATAAAATAAAACTAAGCACACAGCATGCAGAGCAAATGAAAAGGTTCATTCTGCAACATACAGTAAAGGTATTGATGTGGAGTCGCAAGAGGGCATTGAGTGAAAAAAAAATGAGCGTGTGAATGGACGGACGGCTGGATTACTGGTACACAATGTGACAATAACGCTGATCTCCCAAGAAGAGAAAAAAGAATATAGGAGACCTAGCACGCACCAACGCAGCTCACAGAAGAGGGGGGCAGTGAGCCAGGCCAATGGGGGCCAAAATACAAAGATCAAAGTGCTTTTGGGGTTTCTGGAACAACACCCTCTGTTGGGGAGTATATCGAACTAGTAGCCGTGTGCATTGAGGTACGACTAGCTAGGTCATCTGCGACGATGGGTGTGGTGTCCAAAGCGGCAATGAGAGAGAGGAGAGCACCCCCCGGGCGAGCTGTGCCAGCGCTGGAGGCAGAGTTGGAGCGGGAACGTCGAGCGGTAGAAACTGACGACTTTCGTGAGCGTGTCGTCCGATCAGCGAACGGATTGTGTTGAGACGCATTGAAGAAGGGGTTATTGCCACTCCTCGGGTCTGAATTGCTGCTGTCGCCAATACTTGGTCGCGGGTTCGAGGAATTGTCAAAGGGATCCTGTGATGTTTCCGAATAAACACTCGGTCGCTCAGTTGCGGGCCCATCCATGATAAGCACTTCCGCAGATTCCCAGTGGTGCTGCGCAGAGTCGGTGGTTTGTGGCGTTTGGCGAGCCATAACAGTCGTAGGGGACACGGCATCTGCGCGTTGGGAAAGGAATGGATCGCCGTTCACGGTTTCCCCATCCCAAGAGATGGCCGGCGAGCCCTCCCCACGAGCGACAAACGGACGAGGAGGGGGTAGTGCGTAGAGATTATCCGTAAGTTCGAGATGGTGAGCCGCGAAATTTGGCATTGCTGATGGGTCAAAGGAATGGTTGTCAGACGCGTTGGCTTTTTCGTCCGATACTGAACGATCGCTAGGGTCCTTCTCGAACAAACGGAGGTCGCGACTCTCGGGAGTCTTTTCGCAGGCGGCCACTGTGAGGTTGTCCGCCTTCAAAGGTGATCTGTCCTTGTGTTCCCCACGGTCTCCACGGTCCTCCTTCCGGTTCCATTGCTTGTCTTTGCTGTGGTCCCTCACGTGTGCTATAAGACGAACAAGTGATGGGGGGCCAGGAGCACGGGCCAGTCTTGCTTGTGGTGTCGTGCGCTGGGTAAAATGCCTATAGAGAGCGAACATTGCCGCCACTACGACCAGAAAAACTGAAACAGTTATACCCATCACTGCACCTGTTGATAATGATGAGGGGTTGGTTAAGGGAGACGAGGGAGACGTGGTGCCGGTCTGCGTTGATGTTGCAGTGTCGAGGCTAAACGTCTTGGAGGCGGTGAGCTTATATGAGTCGGAAGTACCAAGGAGTAAGCTGCTTGGGAGATCGTCGCCAGTAACGGCTGTCGTAATGCCTGAAACACCAGAGACAGCGGGGATGGAGGAAACATCGTTCACTTGGCGTCTAATGAGTCGACGGTGTGGGTGTTGCATGGGAAAATATTATGAAGGATGGGGGGAGGGGGGGGTATCTTGAAGGAGCGTGTAGGAATATTCCTTGAAGGCCAGATTTAAGAGAAGGAAAGTGTTGACGAGATCAGACTTGGTGATGTTCTATGGCGGTGCTGATCATTCTGCAGCGGATTTCAGTTAGCATCACACCTCGCAACGCAGTGGAATGACAGACGAACCATGCAGGGGATGTCTAGAAGTGGGGGAGACCCACGCGAGGAGAGAGTACCGACCGACGAGTGCGGGGATGGTCGTCGTGTTGTCGAGTCGAGAGTGGCAGGAAGAACGAGCGGAGGGGCCGGCTTGGGAAGGCCTTTCTCCCAATCGAGCGAGCGAGCGAGTCCAAGTCCGCGTCCGAGGGCGAGGGAATTGGCTCTTTCACTCTCCGACACGGCTCTTACCGTCGAACATCCAGGTCCAGGGGACTGTCTCTATTCACCCTTTCACTTCTGTCACTCCAGCAAACGATCTGACTCTCGACTTCTAGGTTACCCTCTGCTGGAGAGTTCCCCCTGTGTACGTGGCTGGGTTCACTCGTTGAAGGAGCCATGACCGCAGTGGCGCGTCGCTGATTATTCGGTAACCTGTCCGGCCCGACCTCGCTTTCCTTTTTTGGAGTTGCACACACGATGCTGCATCTGCATCTGTGCATCTGTGTGGGGAAGTGGAGAAATTTGAACTTTGGAACGCGCTCTTTTGACCCATCTGGGTCTTAAGCTGATGTACCTCTAGTGAAATGGTCAATTGTCAGCTGCCTGATAGCGTCGATACTCGCAAGAGCGCAGACATTCTTCAAGACATTCTTTGTATTTCCCATCCGGGAACATCGGCTCCGACAACGTAGCATCGAGAGGTGGCAACCAGAGCCGCGGTACCCGTGAAGGCATCGGCACGTCGGCTCTGGCCGAAACGCGATTTGAGTAACATGGCAACCCAGTGACGCGTTTCGCCCGTGGGTTTTGTTGAATTCCGACGTTTGGAATTGCCCACTCAAAAGTCACGGCCACACTGGAAAGCGTGTGCCTCGAAAAAGCCGAATGAATACAATTCGCAACACGGGACTCCTACAAATCTTACAGGTGTCATTCGTACTTTACATCACCAGTTTGCAAACACCCTTCCCGACCTTCCTTTCCTTCAGTTACTGCAGTCTTTAGTTTTCAGTGACAATAACTTCTACCTCTGGCTTAATGCTCTCAAGCAAATCTTTCGTGGTCTTGGTTGGTTTCCAACCCAGTGCTCTCGCCCTCTCCGCCTTGGAGCGCGTGTTACTACCGAGCCAGGGACCCTACGTCGCGAGCATCAGTCACACCTAAGGTCAACATAGAATGGGATAATCACCCCAAAGTACTTCTGGGCCTCCTCAGCCGTGAATGAAGTCGGTTCAGGGCTCTTTCCCTTGCCAAGGTCATATAACGCCTGGGAGTACGCTTTTGCTACGTCATAGAGCTTATACTCGCCATTCTCAGCGAAGTAGTATCCCTCACGACCGTGTGCGAGGTTCGGATCGGAGAGAATAGTATCCAAAAGTATTTGGTAGAAGTCGGCCACTTGAACGGCGTCAGAAATTCACTAGGACGCGTTGAATATAAATAAAACTCACGCTCATTTACTTCCACATGTGGCCAGGAGTTCTTTCCCTCGCCAATCACTCCACCCTGGCCTCTGTCCAGGCTCGCCCTGATTGCGAAGGGAATCTGAATTGAGTGAGGGTTAGAAATAGCGAGATCATAAAGCTTCCCAGTGGCGACTCCATATATGGTCGGGGGCAAGACGATGTATGTGCGTACATAGCCTGTCCCGCATCCAAAAGTAGGGTTCAGTGTGATAAACTCGTAAATTCAAACGTTTATGGGATAGACCGACCTTCCTTGTCCGCGGTGACAACTTCCAAGTCGACTGGGCGGTGCAAAGCCGTCACGGGAAGACTCTCGAATTGCTCAGGGTTGGTGTCAACATAGACAACATCCGTATTGCGCAGGCCAGCGGCATCATCCATGAGCACACCTGGGAAAAAAAAGTACAAGTAGAATGTTAATGCAGTTCAATATGGCACACAGCGAAGAAAACATTACCTGTTCCTGACTGCACAAAACACATCAGTCATCGACAAGGAGAAGTGATTCAGCCTTGGCGCACCGTGTGTATGTAGGCGGGGACCTCGCCAGTCTTGTCGTGGCGTACTTTCAACCCGCGAAGAATGGCCTTCGCAGCCTCTAGATTGTCCGAATCTGCCTACATGTGAATTTGAGCACAACATCGGGCCAAGGATGGGTTAAAAATCTGATTACCACATTATATACGACGTCGGATACAGCTGCAAGCTCGGTGACTTTGTCGTAATCGAACAGCGAAGCAACAACGGTGTTGACACCAAGAGTATTCAGCACTTTTGCCTTGTCCGCATTCCGAACGAGGGCCGTGATTTCGAACGTGTCCCTTTTGGGATGATCGAGTAGACGCTGGAGGACAGTGCCCCCAACATACCCTGAGGCCAGTTAGTCAGCGAGCTACCTCGCTCGAAGAACAGCGGCGAAGCGTACCAGTAGCGCCAGCGAAGAGGATATGGGTTTTGGATGCCATTACAGCCTGAGCTAGGAGTAAGGAGCTCGATGGTGACTTTTGATATTAACAGCCCTTAGATATATCTGAGCCCCCTGAGCAGAGCACATGTTACTGGATGATAAATGTGTAATCGTGCTTCTTACTAACGGCATACAGTAGCTCAGCTTAGTCATGGTCTTCTTATGTAACCGGTACTTGCCTTTCTTCTCTTCTCTCTGCGAACCATGAATGCATGAACGTATGAACCATGGATTGCCGTCCGTTATTGGCGGCGGATATATACGTGCGCCGTCAATTACAGTAGTGCTCGGCCACTTTCTTGCGACTCCATACACACCCCTTCCTCGAGATTCGGTAGCAGTGGACCACAGAGTTTTTCCCACTTGAATGTGCCTTTGTCAATACAAGCGAGGCACTGCTGATGAGTACGATGAGTCACGGCCAGCTTGAAGATGAGTAACACAGGTCCTAGAGAAGGCAGCGATGGACCTGGATGAACTTTCTGGCGCCTGAGATAACGTTGAGTGAAAAGTGGAGTGGATTGGGCCCGCCGGATGATATTTTGATCACCGGGCGAGTTCGTGGGCCAACGTACAGTATTGCACTGAATAGGGGCATAGCGAATCCCGGGGCATCGATTACAGCAGTAGACCCCATTTATCTTAGCTTCTCGATCGAGCAGCAACGAAGCTCCCAGGCGCCGAAGGGCGACCGTTCCTTTCTACAACGAGATATCTGAAAGGGTCGCCGACAGTGCGCATATGGTGCAGCGGGCGCGTAGTACGGGCAACAAGGCCAGATACGTTGCTGGTTTGCGTGCACCCTTCGAGGGGGGGATTGCTAAAAACTCTCACTGTCGAACTCGAAACACGGATGCGGATGCGAACGAACGGATTTCAAATTTCATGTCTTTCCGGCTATCTTTTTCCACCGGATGTAATTTCGCCGGCTGGAGCATGGCCACTCACGTTGCAACCACATAGAACGCCCAACGTCGAGTCCATGTGTACCGATTCTATTGTCCATTGAACTTCGATTGTCATAGAGACGGCTTATGGGGTTGTGGGGGTTGCATTGGTAGAGTACTGGCGGCTGTCTGTGATGGTGAGCCAGGACAGGACAAGACAGGACAGGGCCAGAGTGCGGGTGAAGCGGGTGATGGTGGAGACATGCCCTGTCGCGCTAGACTTCTTCGCGTGTTGATCGCTTACTAGACGTACGAGACAAATTACCTGAGTTTCGTACTTCGCAGATTTTAAACAAACTTTGATTCTCTTTGATCGTGGACGTCTGATTCAATGCGCCTTCAAAAACATGACCCAAGTGGATTTTTCCTTGCCCAGGCGCTGTCACGTACCTTTTCCTTCTCTTTGTATCGCCTCCCCTAACAATCCTTTACTCTTCGACCGCACACTGACCCGTCTGCTATACAATATTTGACTACTGTAACCCCCGTTATCCTCGAACCCTTAGGCAGTCGGAAATGTCCGCAGAAGGTCCTCAATCGTACGACTCGCGACAACGCCAATGGGTCAATGCCCTGCAATCTCGGCAACAACAATCGCTGTACGCCTATCCTCAGCCCCCCGGGGACACATCACATCTCCCCCCTACGTCAGCTCCTCATGAGCACCCATCCAATGTTGTTCCGTCTTCTTTCGACATCAGCCCATCCTACGATCAACTATCCCAGTCATCCTCACTTATCCCTACGCCCCAACAGTATCCATGCGCTGACGCTCCCCAACCTCCATATACGCCCTACCACAACCCTGGCTATTCTGATCACCAGCAATCTCCAGAAGATTATTTCACACGTTCGCACCATACTTTCGAACCCCCCGTCCCGGCGATGACCAACCCATCATATTCTACCCCATCAGTTCCCAGCGCATACACTTCTTCCCATTTTCCCCATCAGTCAAATGGACTCAACCAGGCACAGGATTACAATGCCCCAGCCTCCTTGCCCGCTGTCTCGACTCCTAACGCTGTCGCACCATCATTCTCTGCTCCTTACTACCTCCCTTCAATCACCACTGTGGGCAACAAGCGCCAGAGACCAGAAGAACAGGAAGATGATGCGGGAGATGTCGACACTCATATGCGCGGAGACCCTCTCCAATCGACCATAGATAAACTGAAACGTGCTTGCGCACGGTGCAGGGGTCTCAAGGTGTGTCGTCCTACTGATGTTCGTAACAAGTTCAGTCCCAATCGTTCCTTAATAGGTTCGCTGCCACTTTAGCGATGACAATGACACATGTGATCGATGCATCAAGGCCTCCCAAGATTGCGTCATACCCGGTCGCAAGCAGAGACGACCCCCACCGTATGTTGTACTCTTGTCTTGAAAGTGAATACAACATGTACCATTTAACTGCCATTCGTTTTTAGCAAGCGCGAACTTCTTCTAGCCAAGATCCACAATCAAGCCAACCAAATTAAGGATCTCATGGCCCAACTCGAGGCAATACAAACCGCGGACAAAAACGCCAGTCTGATGACAGCTTCCCTTCATTCAGAGTTCGCGCGTTCCTCGACTTTGGGTTCCCCAGGGAGCGGAATACTCCCGGATTCTTTTGGTCAGGGCACGGAGGCTGCGTCCATGCTCGATACGTCCTCGTCCATCAGCCGCGCCGATTCCACGATCAGTCAAGAAAATCTCGAGTGGATAGTAAAAGCCCGCGAAAAGGTCGAGGCATTTTGTGCCTATATCCCCTTGGGAGGCTCTAGTACGGCTAAGAAAGACCTGGTCGACCAGGATCTAGAGGACTCTACCTCGAGCGATGATGACTACCATCTCGCCAGGGACAGCAGCTGGAGCGAGGATGAGCTCGATCCTGGTCATCTATCTCCTAAAACACGAGGTGCAATGCGCGAACGGAGGCTTTCGGGCAAGACCTCTCCGAGCAGCGTAAGGATGGTCGGGCTCCCTGCGCAGGCTAGCCCGTTCGGGATGATGGCTGCACTTAGTGTGCAGCCCAAAACAAAGAGACCCGCCAGCGTCATTAGTGACGTGAGTGACTTAGGAGTCGCGAATGACGATTTCTTCAGAGCACGTAGGTGTATAGAACGCGAAAGGCACTCTCCCATGACTGACCTGAATGTAGCTTTAGATCCTGACCTCATGAGACTTCACCCTCCGGAGCATCGCATTCCACCCCTTTTACGGAAAAACATGATCACCTCCGTAGAAGCTGAGAAATTGTTCAAGATGTATTATTTTTTATTCTCGACTATCGCCTTCAACTTTCCTGATCTTCCCTCAGATACTTCGACTATATTAATATCTCCGTTTCGCTTCTCGACCCCAAGCTCCATTCCGCCCAACAGGTCTACTGGAGGTGTCCCTTTTTATTCACCGTTAGTTAGTCACAGCCGTTGCAACTTGAGGTAGAGCTGGCTCACAGATTATGCTGCAGTATGCGCGATTGCGTCACGTTACGACACTGAACGCCCAGACCTGTATTCAACTGCCATGGACTCTGCACGGCACGAAGCAGGTAATGCCTTCCTGATGGGCCAGAAGCGCGTCGAGGTTGTCCAAGCCTTCTATCTCTTAAGCTTGTATCCAATTCCTGCTCGTCGCTGGGAGGATGATCGCTCTTGGATTTACCTTGGTCAGGCGATCCGCGTCGCAATGGACATGAATCTTCATCACCCGAATACCGCGACGCCCCGGAACGAGATGCATGCGCGCGAGATGTTGAACCGGACGAGAGCGTGGTTGAATGTTTTCAATCTTGATCGGTCCTTGGGTTCACAGTACGGCAAGATGGCAATCATACCCAACACGGACTACGTTGCGAGCCACTCTCACGAGTGGTGGAATTTCTCGGAGCATAACATGGAAAACTTCGATATTCATCTCTGCGCGTACACAGCTGAGTTGAGAGTCATGAACGGCTTTCTGATGAAGGTCTACAGCAATCCCGAGCATCCGACTGGCTTAAATAAGGCAGGTTCCAACCACGCAGCCATCAGTCTTCCCTGACGACCCCTTCTCATCAGGAAATCGATCTTGGGCGGCTCGCAAGCGAAACCGATGACAAACTCGAGGAGTTGCGACAGCAGTGGTTCAGCAAATTTAAGCATACAGACTCTAATGAGCCGCAGAACCGTTTCCGCATAGGGCTTCTGAGGTTGGCATATAGTTATGCGAGGTTAGTTGCGCTGGCATTTGGCTTTCAACACGCGTTTGGAAAGGGTGGCACAGATGAGAATCCTTTCTTGAAGAGAGTATGTCACCAGTCTTTGTCACTCTTACTGTGTTGATGATCTCTTCTCGTAGTGCATCCGTGCCGCATCAGATGTGGTTAATGCTATGGTTGATGATATCGGGAGACCCTCTCAGAGTGAGTCAAAATCTAGAGGGTCTGCCTTCCTCGCCTAACCCTACCCAGAGATCTACGTCCGACATGGGCCCGAATCGCAGACCGTTTTTGTCGCATTCTCTTGTGCGTTCTTGATCAAAGTGCGTCCCTTTACCTTGCTCTTGCCCCATGCGTGCGTGGCTGATAGGTGGATCAGTTGCTCCAACCAAAATATACAACATATCTATCGTCCGAGCAGCGCGCCGAGATCGTCCGGACCGTAGAACGTGCCGTCGAGTTCCATGGCTCATCCGACATAAGTGTAGACGATCGTCACGGGCCTCGACTGTATTCTCGTTTCATGGGCGGGCTTCTTGAGGCCGTCAAAGCACCACCGGCCAAGCAGTCTCGCACGCCCCGGTCAAAACGAAAGACCTCAGGGCCGCAAGCCTCCGAGCCGCAAGCCAATCTAGTGCCTCCTCCTAAAGCTACACACCCGATCTCTGCAAACTACTTCGACCCGCTTCCCACACGGACTACTACGCCATTCGACCACTTTGCGTTGCCTACAGAAATTGACCCGTCGGCTTCTGCTGGCGGTTCGGCTCTCGGCCTAACGGCCTCTGAGTTCTTCTACTCGCCTTTGCCTTTCGACAGGGACTTGGTCGAGTCCATGCAGTCTTTGACGTCTCTACCCGAAATGCACGACGCTTCGTTACCTGGTACGCACGTGTGCGCCTATCTCGATTCTTCTGATCAAACTGATGTGTCCCTTTTTTCAGGTTTTGGATGGATGAAACAGATGCCTCCCGCGGACTTGGCTCAGTACCAACAACAGATCGGTGGTGTTTATCATTCGTGATCTGTTTGATGGGGAGGCACAAGTGCTTCTTGTTTTGTCTGTACTTTCATATTAGTCGGTTTCAAATTATGGGGTAATTGTACGTCCTAGATCGTTAATAACCATGCATGAACAGTGGGGGATCAGTCGATCAGTCTTAATCTTAATTGATGATCGTTTGGTTTTCGATGGATGCGTACATAAGATGGTTGCCTTCCCGCTCCCGCTTCACTTGAGACGGAGCAATGGCCGCATCCTCCGTACAACGCGCAGCCTTTGCCACAACTGCACGACTTCTTTCCTGTCTCGTCACAGAGTCTCTCGTTCGCGCGATATTCACACCCCTTCCGTGGTCTGATTGTGTTGGTATCGGCGTCATCTTCAACGAACCCATATCGACAGATCCCGCGCATAACGACAAATTTGACTCGCAGGGAGATGTCCTTGCCATCGTGTTGTTGCGACACAACCCGGTGTTCAAACCCGACTCGAGCGATCCTCGCGGCAAGGAGATCGGATTGCTGGACCCGCTTGATATGTTTCCCTTGGTGTTGGTGACCTCTGGGGATGGTGATTCAGATGAGAACGAGGTGCGTCTGGTAAGGTGTTTAATGGCATTCTCATTTTTGCGCTCAGCATCTCGCTGTTTCCCACAGCTACACCAACCTGATTTACTTTCCGCGATTCAACGAGTATTCTCGAAACCTGGCTGGCTCTCCCCCTTTCCCGCTGTCACAAGGATTATGAATGATCCCTTGGTTCTATGGGAGAAGTTCGCGAATAAGATCGACCTCGACCCTGCTACTCGCTCTGGCATCTCAGACGAACTTGGGAGTTCAGTGAGGTGGCAAGCATACTCGTATGACCACCCGCCGAACGCTCCGACGCTCCTATCCCCTAGCATTGATTGGGAACAGTCGATTGTCGAGGGCCATCCGACGCATCCTGTACGTGTTCCTTCCGTGCTCACGAGCAGGCAACTCACCGATGGGGACCAGATGCACAAGACGCGCCAATTCTTGCCCCCGATACCATCAATTTCTCCAGGGGGCTATGATCTATATTCTCCACGTTTGCGCCTCGTTGAACTTCCTCGGGAGAGTCTACACATCACGGGTGACTTTGAAGCGCTGACGAGGCCCATCCTTGACGCGGCGATGAGAAACGCGGGGAAGCCACTCGGCGTACCGCAGGGTCACATCATCATGCCAATACATGAGCTGCAGGTCCCACACATACTGGAAAAGTTCAAAGAAGCGACGGCTTATCCAGAGGAATTCAGCGTGCCGGCCCATGCCCAGCAGAGCATTCGGTATTTTTCCCCTGCCCCGTACGAGTTTTTGAATTCTCGGCTCATCGACTCCGTTCAGGTCTGTGGTACTTCCCGACATCCTGCCGAACACGCATCTCAAGCTCGGAGTCGGCATCAAGCTGACGTCTGCGGTTCGCACGATCTCGCCAGCGAGCGTGTACGTGGGCCCACGCTTCTCCACGCAAGTCGTGCCGGTCCTGCACTTTGACCCATCGTTGCTCACCGTCGCGCGGGAGTTGGCGAGCGTCGGTCATGTCGAGCCGGACGGCGAAATAGCGAAGCATTGCGGGGCGATCGTGCGCGAGTGCCACGAGAACGGCAGCGAGGCCCGTGGAGAACGCCTCATCGTCTGCACGAGCCTCGTCGAGCGTGGCCATGCGGGCACGGATGGCGTCACGCCCAGCGTCGTGAGGGTGTTCAAGCTGGATACGGACGAGGAGCGCATCAGGTGGCTGGACGAGTGAGCGCCGGACTGGCAGGCCCGCGCGCGCGCGGCGGCAGGGCTGGCTGGCTAACTGGCTGGCTGGTTGAACTGACTGCACATCCCGGCAGATTCGTGCGCCTTTTCTTCGCCGCGTTCTTGCCGCCGATGATGCGAGACGGCGTCGCTTTCGAGGCGCATCCGCAGAACACCGTCGCGCGCTTCTCCCTCGCGGCGCCCCACGAACTCCGTGGCTTCGTGATCCGCGACTTTGGTGGGCTGCGCGTGCATCCGCCTACCCTCCTCGCGTCGACGGGCGTCGCGCTGGACGTCCTCCCGGGCCACTCTATCGTCGCCGAGACGCTCGACGACGTCTATACGCGCATGTACCACACCGTGTTCCACAATCATCTCCAGCAGCTCGTGCGCGTGCTTGGGCTCCACTATAGCGGTAAAGGGTGGGAGGTGATACGTGTGCGCCTTCGGGAGGCGATCCCGCGTGGTCATGCTCTCGAGAGGGCTTGGCTGGGCGAGGAGGCGAAGACATTAGCGGGCAAGTGCTTCATGCGCATGCGCATGGTGGGGGCGTATAGACATGTGAGTGCTTTTTTCTTCATCGCTCTCGTTGCGAGATGCTTGCTTGCTGAACGCCCTCGCGTCCAGCATTTACATGGGCCCTTTCCTAATCTTTTGCACTACACTGGTGCTGACGAAGAAAACCTCGTTGTCGACTAGAATTCTGAAAATATGGAATCACGATCCCCTGTTTCACGCTCGTCGTGATCGTTGGTGCCTCGGGAAACGGAGGATGATTCAAAACTCGTTCTTGATTGCTGGATCAAGAGGCATCGTTCCTCGACTACACCTCCCCAGACTTTGAAGCCAACTTCGTACAATTAAAGTGGGTGGGGCATACGATTAACATTTCAGTTGTAATGCTTGACGCGGACACCCTGGAGTTCTTCTTCCTCTATTCCTTCTTCCTCTGTGCTTTTCTTCAGGGTCGATGTACCGTACGCAGAAATCCAGGCGCTCCGCCAAGTCCCCACCAGCGGCTCCTTTCCCTCTTCCGCTCGCCGTTTTATGCCCGCTCGTTGCAGAACTGGGCTCGCAGACAGCGGTTCAAGCTTGACGTCATCATCTGCGTAGCAAAAATAGAATACCCCCAGACGCTTGTGGCCACGCTGATCTTGCGGTGGTTGTACGACGCGGTGGATTGCGGATTTGTAATACCCCCCGGAGAGCATCTCTAGGGAACCTCCGCAATTGACAACCTATGCCCTGTCATGAGGCAAAACTTTGGCGGATCTTCCTGACTTGGAACATACCAGCGCGTTGTCTAAGTGCTTGACCCAACGCCACTTCTCGTCCACGTCACGGATCTGTAGTCCTGAGATGGGTTGACTGTATAGAACGCTCAACGTTGTCTGGTCTACGAGCATTTTCATGAGGAAGCTAAAAACGATTCATTTGGCATGACTTACCTTCGTGCCCCTTCAGCCAGACATTCTCCGTTTGTACCTCTTCCTCTTGCGGTCGAGGATAACTGTAAGTTAAGTTGTGTCTGTTGTTTTCGACAATCCGCAAGTTGAAACCACCTGGCACGCACTACATCATGAAGCGGCCTAGCGTCGAGTCCATTGTCCATGGATTTCACCTCTGCTTCTGTGTAAGACTTGGCGGAAGAGATGACTTACCGTAAGCATTGTTCTTGTCTTCATAGCTATGCATGTTGATCAGCGTATCTTCGGGGAGTTCCAGTCCCAATGCCAGGAGCCTCATCATGATCGGTCTTCAGCTAGCTGTCCGTGAGGTACAAAATCAACGTGGCGTACCTCTCAATCTCATGCAACACATCAATATGATTGTGCCTCACGAACTCTTGTATCTCAGGAACAAGTGGTCGTAAGGCCTCAGGGTGCGATCTGCAGTTCACGTTACGGTGGACTGATAGTGTCCCACGATGTTACGAAAAACAAGGCATCCCGTTGTGCGCGGTGACACGCACAATTGTAGTGCTCAACGCGGTCTTTGACACCGTTAGCTATATGCTATCAACTACAGCGCTCAGTCAAGGATTCACCGCCCCTCGCGCATTCTGTTCTGAACTCACCCAATATTGCGAAGGCTTGTAACCCGCGAGGGCGCCAGTCTCCTTTACGCTCCATTCGTAGCGCTTCTTCTCCTCGGGACCCACCTGCTCGAACGATATCGCGGCGATGTCAAAGATCCTTTCCACCTAGTAGCAATGGCGCGCTGTCAACGTTCGTCAACGTTGTTGTACAAAGGCTTCGCCAAGCAAACCCGAGATTTGTCTAGCCCATGGTTGACGACGTAGAAGAAGCCCTGCCTGTGCATGGCATCTCGTGCCTTTTCCACCTGTTCTGCCTTGCCCTCTGGCGTTTTGACTTTTGCGAGATCAATCACTTCGAGTTCGGCCCATTCAACTAGTGCATCCATCCATCCGTGGTCATGAAATGATGAACCAGCAGAAGCTCTCCAGGTGTCCCCTGACTTACGTTGCTCCCCTGTCGTTTCTATTGGCGTCCAGTGAGGAACGCGGGGAAGTGCAATAGCCGGCATCAACGAAAAAATGAGCCTTGACAATCTCAGGGGAGAGGGTGGTTGTCGGAGTTGCGAGTTGCGCTTTCCCCCTTGTGCTGGGCGCCCCTTTATATTCTACCGTGCAGCGAATCATCCCTAACTGGATTGGATAGGGTCCGAGCTGATGCCGTCAGATGAGGAGCACACAGTCCATTCATAGAAGCGGGCTGAGCTCGATGGGGAGAACGAAAATTTTGCCAATTCAGGCAGCGGTGATCATTTTTCGGGCAAAGCAAAGCATTTCTGGCCAACTGCGTGCATTCATGCACATGCACGAGGACGTCATGAGTTGGGCATTTTCATTCAGCCGCCATGTAGTCAGCACGGTATGGTATGGCCCATCCTGGTGCAGTACACCACAACGCCCTTCACGTACGTATCATGGGTAAAGGCACAAAGCAACAAGCCGATCTGGCCGGGTTTTCTCCGCGGGACTCGGATTTTGACGTACGCTGACACGAACACTGGCATACAGTCCTCCAGTCAAGGGTCAGTAACCATTGCTACTTTCATGCCCAGATTGTCATAATACCACTGGGTCTCTTTTGCATGTCGGTTCTGGCTGTAAGGAATCAAATTCTATAAGCTCAAGTGCAACTGCACCCTGGCACCTCACAAACTTTTGGAGATGCTGTACCACATTTACGTAGGTCCTTATAAATAGATCGGAACTCAGTCATATCAAATCATTGACAATACAGAACAGTAAGATAGACCTTGTTCATAGGCAACGGCATCACGTGATAAAAGCGTTACAATTCGTGACAATTGCAAAATTGAATAAGGCTTTTTATTTGGGCATTCTTTGGTGATTCTAAGACCGAGGAAAGGGGGGGAAAGTAGTGTAGCACAATCGCTCGGTGCCAGATTTTGTATTTTGCATGAATTGGTGATGGAGTATTCAATTTACAGTCCAAATCTGCTTACTACACCGGTACACCCTTAAGTTAGTGTCAACTGCGTCATGCCCGCACTCAAAAGGATGAAATTCTTGAAGAATCTCAATGCTCCTCGGCGTTCCCGAGTTCACAGCACAAAGCCCATGCCAGAAGAGGGGACAAACAAAGAAAATGATGTGAGTTGGGCTCATCATGCAACATGACACCACGACGCTAATTAAGAGTCCCCAAAAAGATCCGAGTCTCACCATGCCGATTACCCAACAGACCAGATCCAGAACTGGACACAATGCAACCATACACCACACTGCAGTCAAGGTTGAATGCCAACAGTTGTGGTGTAATCGAAGCGGACAGCGGGAAAAGCCTGGATGTCGTCGAAATGCCAAGTATGGAAATGCCGAGTACGGAAATGCCAAGAATGGAAACCGAGACACACAATGACACGCTGGCCGCTGCAAGGGCCGCTGTGCACGATGACTCATGGTCTGGCATGGGACATGCAACGAATATCACAGAACCTACATCACACACTGACTCAGAGTCCGAGAACAGTGAAGGAGAAGCAGAACTCGGACATACAGAGTTTTGTTACAAAAAGGTTGGGGAGTTTGTGTTCCCCCCTTCCGTTGACGAGGCTCGTGCTGCCTTGGAGGATCTCAAGAAACTCTTGAAGCCACCACGGGAAAAGGGACCTGGCTACCGGCACCATAATTTCGACGAGTTGACCTACAGTCGTCTTGAGGCCATGAGAGGATTCTTGTGGAAATACGTCAGCGGGGGGGACACTGCCAGCGGCACAAAGAGGTGGACAAGGGCTTCCTTGGAAACGGCACAGGAGCACGAAAGGGGACCACATCATGCACGGCTGCTTCGAGAATGGGCACATGCCTGGCTTGCAAATCGCGAGGACTTGCCAACCAACATGTATGGGACCTGGAAAACATCAATGCTCGATGACGAGAAGCTTCAACAACATATTCACTTGCATTTACAGTCCCTAGGGCCCTATGTTTGCGCACAAGATCTTGTGGACTTCATTAAGAAACCAGAAACTGTGGCCAAGTTCAACTTGAAAAAGTCAATTAGCCTTGCAACCGCTCAACGATGGATGAAGCGGCTCAGTTACCGGTGGACTGTCACTCCGACAGGGCAGTATGTCGATGGGCATGAGAGGCCCGATGTTGTCAATTACCGACAAACAAAATTCCTCCCCTACTGGATGAATATCGAGGAACGGACACGGAGGTGGAAGGCCGGGTTCAAGGAGGAGGAGGCAGGTGAAAAGACTGAAAATTATCGTCGTACAGTGGTCTGGTTCCATGATGAGTCAACTTTCTATGCAAATGACCGTCGAAGGCAGCGCTGGGTGCACAAAGACGAGAAAGCAGTTCCACGGGCGAAGGGCGAAGGGGCTTCACTTATGGTTGCAGATTTTGTTTCAGCGGACTATGGCTGGTTAGCATCACCTGACAAGACCGAGAAAGCACGGGTGTTATTCAAAGCGGGCAAAAACCGGGAAGGGTATTTCACAAATACAGATACATTGGCTCATGCAACGAAGGCAATGGATATTCTGACAAAACATTATCCTGACGAGGACCACATCCTGGTTTTTGACAATGCAACCACTCATACAAAGCGCTCTGATTCATCCCTTTCTGCCCGACGCATGCCAAAGGGTGTTAAACCTGTTGGGGAATTTTGGGGTGCCACAGTTCCAGTTCTTGATTCTGATGGGAAACAAGTCTACTTACGTGACAAGGAGGGGAAGCTCACTCGAAAGCCAGCGACACAGAAAATTCCGATGGATGATGCCACATTTATTGATGGAACACGACAGTCACTATACTTTGCTGAAGATCACCCCATTCACCCTGGCTGCTTTAAGGGTATGGCTGTCTTACTCCAGGAGCGAGGGCTGGTGGAAGAGTCTAGGCTTCGATTCGAGTGTCAAAGCTTCAAGTGTAAGCCAGGTGTAACAAACTGTTGCTGCCGTCGTGCCCTGTACTCCCAACCTGATTTTGTTGCTGTGGAGTCTCTTCTCGAAACTCACTGCCGCTGTCTACGAGGATTTGAAATCCTGTTCTTGCCCAAGTTCCATTGTGAGCTTAACTTTATTGAACAGTGTTGGGGTTTTGCAAAGCGAAAATATCGCGAGTTTCCTGTGTCATCAAAGGAAGCCGATCTTGAGAAAAATGTTCTCACTGCCCTAGAGATGGTACCTCTTGAGTCTATGCGGAGGTGAGTCCAGTTCTACTAGATGAGTCTTTCGCATTAATTTTACACCACAGATACTCATACCGAGCTCAGCGATTCATGCACGCTTACCATGAGGGTTTGAATGGAAAGGACGCGGCATGGGCATGCAAAAAGTATAGGGGCCATCGAGTCATCCCCTCTTCACTTCTTGCCGGGTTTAATTAAACCAACAACTACAGTATTATAGAATAATTTGTACTACTAATCAAACACCTATTAACATCTTCCCGGTAGCAGCGTGCTCATTAACACTGATCCACTTGTCGTGAAACATGCTCAGCGGTAGGCTACACGTGATAATGTCACAGCTCAGTCACATCACATGATCCCGTTGAGTATGAACGAGGTCTATCTTAGCATATCTGGGTGCAAATCATGTGCGATGCGATGAATGGAAGGCCGGGTAATCACCTGGCTGATAGCTTCCTATCTCAGATTCGTCTCAATATCACAAGCTTAAATTTTTCGATGGCCCGTTAACCGGTCGACGACTGCATATAGTGGTCTCACACCGGCCACGAACAACTCTTTCATGGACCGGGTCAAAGGCATTCCACGCTGGTACAGCAGTGGACTGATGGCTCAGAGCGCCAAGTCGTCGGCGCTCAAGACAGATCCTGGGCTGGGGAATTACACCGTGCTGAATGAGCAGTGGTTCAACTTGAAAGCCGTCTCGGGTCAAGTCTTTCAGGGCACCGTGAGAGTGAGCTAGCTTGATCATCTGTGGTCGTGACATTCAAAAAAGGAATCCACTCGGTCAAAGCCGAAACCTCTGAGACTGCCGCTGGCGCTCTGGGGGTCAAAGTAGGAGGCGGTCGAGAAAGATACAATTAGATACGAATACACACAAAAGCTCAGTGATCCCAGCGCGGAAACTACCATACTTAAATATCATCCTCGGTTAGACCCACCTCAGAGCGCTAGTTATAGTGCGTAACTCGCACGCCGTTGATGATCTCGTACTCGGTACCATCTTCTGCCCTTTGCAGCCGAGTGACGCCATACGCTGCTGACCTAGTCTTGCGCCATGTTTCCTGCGTGGGAGCATCGCCGTCGATGGACTTGTTGATGCCCTCACGCTGCACGACTGGACTCTCGAGCAGTGGTGCGATGCGGACGTCGTCGGCCATGTAGTGGAAGTAATATAAGCCGAGCCTCCTGTATCCGTCCTGGTCGGTCGGAGGCTTGATGACCCGGTGGACGGCAGATTTGTAATAACCTCCCGACAGGTACTCCGTCGTGTCGCCGCAGTTGACGACCTGAGGCGCTGGTGGTGAACAGGACGGCTGTAACTACAGGCACCGTGACTTACGAGAGCGTTCTCGACATGTCTGACATAACGCCATTGGCCATCCCAATCCTTGATTTGCAAAGCCGTGACGGGTTGACTCCATATCGCCGTGAAACTTGTGTGGTCTGCAACAAACATCAAGTGAGGTGCGGATGAGAGGGGTTCGTGAAGACCAGTCATTACCAGCGTGACCTTTCATCCAGATGTTGCCCGTCTTTTCCTCTTCTTCCTGGGTTCGGGGATTGCTGAAGCGAAGAGTGTCAATCAATTCGCAGAATTGTAGCACGCGTGGAGATGCCGTACTAAAGCATAAATCGCCCTAGAGGAAAAAAACAAATCAGGGATGAAAACGGGATGGCAAATGCGTTTTCTTACAGAAGGAGTGGTTGTTCTCGTCGAAGGGATGTAGGTCGGCGAGTGTGTTTTCCGGAAGCTCGAGGCCCAGCGACAGTAGTCTGGTGTTGGTCGTCGTCAGGAAATGGATAACAGACCAATTTAGAAAGTCTGGCTGACTTTTGCACTTCGTTCAAGACCTCTCGATGGGTGAATTCGATGATTCTTTGGATTTCAGGCAAGAATGGACGCAGCACACTGGGGTGTTCTCGTCGGGAAGTGTCTCGGGGAACTAGGGATAGGTTAAAAAAACACGTGAAGATTCCAAACTCCCTCTGTTGACAGCTCACAGTTGTAATGCTCGATCTTATCCTTGACCCCGTTGGCTATATGCTGGTGGAGCGTTATCGTCAGGCTGTTTAGTTGACCGTGATCACATACCCAGTATTGAGGAAGCTTGTACCCCAAGTACTCTCCCGTCTCCTTGATTCGGGCTTGATGGCGAAGCTTCTCTTCTTCACCAACATCGTCAAACGCAAGAGCAGCTATGTCAACCATTCGGTCAACCTGGAAGAATGGTGTTACGCGTGCAACAGGAAGACAGTTGCTTGTGACCCACGGTCGAGTTGTCAAGGCCATGGTTGATCACATAGAAGAACCCTTGTTTGTGAGTCGCATCGCGCGCCAGGCGGACTTGTTCAGCGCGACCTTCTGGTGTCTTGGCCTTCGCAATGTCAATGAACGTGAGGTCCGCCCAATCGACTAGATGAATAAACAGTGAGCTTCCGAGACTTGAAAATCGTGGGCGTTTGCTTACTGTCCTGTTTCGTGACTGGCGCGGGTTTCCAGCGCGGCACGGGGGGATAGTTGGAAATGATGGCGGGCATTGTTGACCAGTAGAGTGAGTGGCTGATCGCTAGAAGAGCGGTGGCGAACGTCTGTTTAATTAACCATTATATATATAGGCCTCCGCACGACAGGCACCAAGCCTCAGACCGAGAGAAAAAAAAAACCGAGACAGTGACGAAGTACGCCGCATGCTCGCGGAATGTAGGTTCCGAAGAAGCAAGATTGCTATTATAGCAAAATCGAACATCGAGATAAAGAGATTCAGTGCATGAGAATATGATCAAAGGCAAGGCGGCCGCAGAGCAGGGGTCTGTAAGGGTGGTGCATGTGGTCGTCATTTTTCCGCTCTGCTTCCGAGATAGGCGCTTGGACGAGATTAGGTCTTATGACACCCAGTATACGTGCCATGGCGGGTGTGGAGGCATAGGACACCACTTTGGGACGTGGCGTCCGTATGCTGCCAAAAAGCTTGACATGGCAGATGACACCAGAAGCTTCGAGAAAACTGATCGTGGACAGGTTGACAGGCTGACAGCCCCAGGAAATTTCTCCGGCAGAGGAAGTCAAACGAGGTGACGAAACTTGAACAGACTTACCGTCCAACTTTCCACGACCTGGGTGCAAAGGCTCACTCGAGAAAGCCAGGAAAGATGGCATACTTCAATAACGACTGGGTATTGTCTTGAGTATTGAGGTTTCATGGGATCAATATTGCAGTACGTAGTATTGGTGCACACGCGTCCCCGTCATTGAGCTTTTTTTTTCAACAACTCATGAATTAGCCGGACCGGGCCGGAAGTCCAATTCGGCACACCGGCAAACAATTTCGTACCGGAAAGGCATGGCACCACCCTGACTTGGCGCTGCCAATGGACGACACCGCCGCATGGAGAATAGCGCACACGCTGACCCCTCAGGCAGTGTCCCCGCGGGCATTCAACAGACAGATACCCACACAGACGCAAGGAAAACCCTCGACCTGCACCATGCCACCTCCTCATCGCCCGACCTGATCAAGCCATCGCTTCCCGCCCTGAGAATGGCCAACGCTACCTTATCTCGCACAAGGACGCTCCCCTCGAAATCCCCAAAACGTAGCCCAAGTACCTTTCCGACTCTCCAAGGGATCACGTTCGAAATCGAAAACTTGGAGCGTCTACGTCGCTGGGTCTTGGGGTTAGCCATAGGCAACTGTCCTTTGTTAATCTTGCCGTACACCGTGTGTGTTCATCCCTTACATTTCAGTCGATTTCGACCTTGAGCAAGGGCCTTCGCTGAGCTGCGTATTTCCACTGTTGCCGTTGTACCCGTTCGAAGCCGAGAATATGTTCGTTTTCTCCTTCCCTCCGTTGTGTTTCGTGTTGGTTGTTGAGATATAGCTTAAACCAGTGCCTTTTCGGCATTTCCTGATACGACGTTATTCAAAGAAGGATCAGAAACACATTCCTTTCGAATTCGAGAACAGGTCGCGAGAACGAACCAAGGAGGTCCCTCTTTGTTTGATAGCCGGCGTGCGCCGACCCCAGACGGCTTCGTTTATGGATTTTCTCATTTTAATCAAGAAAAGAGCGCCACTTCCAAGCGCGGCTACTCTCAGGTATTGCCACCGGATCGCGCGGCGGCGTCTTCTCACGTCTGTCGTCCCAGAGGTCCATCGTGGTGTTGACACAGCATCCTTATCCAGCACTATTCTGTGCGTTGCTGAACAAGATAGGACCCCTCTATCACACTCACGGTGACCCCATATTGGAGGTTGCATCCCACAACATAGCCAAGTGGTGAGTTTCAAAACGCGGAACGCATGCTCCGATATGATTCCGCATGGCCCGCAGGCCACCGCCAGTACCCGGTACTACTATTGAGCTCGGCTTTCTAGGCTCTGTTCTCCGTGTCGAGCTTCCTCGAGACGTGGACGAGCAGCAGCTAGGCAATGGCCCTCAAATCCACGCTCATACGGATCCAGAATGGCACGTACGTTCTCTCTGCCCATTTCCATCCGACGTCTGCGTTATAGTCGAAATCCAGCTTTTCGCGTGTTCACCTCCGCTTACCACACCGAGTATGATCCACATCTTCGAGGCGTCATTGTCCCATCTTTGGTCTATTTGGGAGTGCCTCGTTTTATGTGAGCCGATCCTTATCTTCGGGCAGTCACCCGCATGGACAAGCAACGCAATATGGTGGCTTCGCGACGTGGTCAGACCCGTGAGACACTCAATGCTTCCTAATGTACCCTGAACCCATCATCACCTCACACAGCTTCCGTGGGCGGGGGACTTCAGACCTTACTTCACAATCCACGATAGGGAGTACACGGCCTTGGTGAATGAAAGGGCACCAATGGCGGGCCTAGTCCTCGGGGTCACGAATCCATTCTTTGAGAAAACGTGCGGCCATTGGCCGCATGTCCTCACTCTGGGCGGAAAGACTTGGTAAGTGGCGGCCGCGTACTCCATTCTGTTGTGTCTGATCACGTTTTCCCAGCTATCAAACCCCCGCAATGCGTGTCGCTGGTCCGTCACCCGGATGGAAAACAAAAACTCACAAACGGTACACGTCCAAGGACCGCCAGCTCCTCCAGACGTTGGAAACCACCGCAGGAAGTGGGAATACGAAAACTCGTGAGTCAGACTCCCCATGGTGCGCTGTGCGACAGTCCCCTAATTCTTTTTCGTATCAGTGGCCGAGGCATCCTTCAACCTCCGCCGCCACTTTTCCTCTCGTTCGGCAGCGCTGCTAGCCCCCCTGAACCGTTATCTAAACACTCTTATCCCTCGACCTTCGGAGACGAGCACAGGCCTGCGCCTCAAGTCTTTCAATAATGCGAACTTTTTCGCTTCGCTCAAGGAACACGGAGCGATACTGCCGTTTCGGTCGAGTACGAAACAGCGTGAGTTCTACGAGCGCTGGTTGCGCGCTCCGGCGTTTGGCATATGGCTTGCGAGGCAGGAAGACCTCGTCGCGCGGACCCTGGAAAAAGCGAGGAGCGAGAAAGAGCGGTGAAAATGGGGGGCTACCATTTTTTGTGTGCTCTCGCCGCTCCTGGCTGGGTGCATTATTCCTTTTTCTTGGATTTTCGGGCATGATTCCCCTAGTGTGTCATTTATCGTGAAACGATCGGAAAAATGCAAATACAGGAGATAGGTGGTCGATTTGTACCAGGTTCCGGGACGTGTACAGTACAGTACGAGCAGGAGGCGCCAATTTGGATGTCAAATCAAGATCAAGGAGCAAATTTGAGCACCCCCAAAAAAATTGGCGGCATCCATCGCAAGTCAAGTCGCAAGTCCTAGCCCAAATAAGGACGGTGGCCCAGGAAACCGCTCCTATGGGCCATACGGGGGAATCCAGCCTCCATTCCGGCCCCCCTGAGTCGAGCTAGATTTGAACACGAGGCGAGGTAGAAACGAATGTTCACAGGGCGGTGATGACAAGCCGTCGAACCGCCCGTGGTACTGTATTAATTACAGTGGTGAGACGGACGGACGGACGACACCAGCATTCTCATGGTTGGCCTGTAAGGGGAAAATGGCCGTATTGACCGACAGTCGAAAATGGGCGCCCGTGCGCAAGCCCGTGCGTCGGCACTGCCAGTACTAGTGCAAGTACTAGTCCATAACGAGTATTGATTGTCATATCACCCGACGAGCCGCAAAAAAGGCAAAGCTCTACGGTGCAGCCAGCTTGCCGTGCTCCAGGCGCACGGCGCACTCACCAGTTCGTTATAGACCGACTCGGAGGAAACCTACAGCAGCCGTCTTTAAAAATAGACGTATTTCATTGATCGTTTGGTCGCAAGTGACCAACGTGCATATGTACATACAGTTGGCAATGGGTGGCTGCTTCACCTGATTGTCACGTTACAGCTAGTTCCAAAACACTAGGCGTGTGTTTACCTATATTTATCTTTGCGGGCATCCAAGATTTGACAGCTGAGTTCATAGTTAAGTGGTAGCGAAATTATTAGCGCCTAGGTTGTCATACAAAATTGAAGGTTATCCAATAGTTATCACTGTTCCCCCTGCAAGTTTTGAGTTATTGCCTAGTTATCCTGTTTCCTGCGTGTGAACTCCGTCCACCCGGGCTTTCCCGGCTTTGTTTCCTCGTGACTTCATTCCCCTTGGGGCAACTCCGCTGAGATTCTCACGTCTTTTTCATGTCGGACACATCGGGTCGACCTGCTCTCTGCCACGACGACGCCCGGACGCTCCCCCTCGTTCTCGACTCCGTTGGGCCTGAAATCCCGAAGATAAGCCACTGAGCTAGTGGCCTAGGATGGGAAAGTGAGTGGGCACTCATATCCTAGAACTGACTATGTGTGTGAGCAGGCCGTCTTCGCCATGCACGGCGACATTGCCCGTGCCTTTGATTATAACCCTGGACCCCCTTGGCGACGCGACGCGACGGCCTCTTCCCAAGGACGCCTCTCCTCAAGACCTCGGGTCTAGGAACCTGGGCCTTGCTCACCTCGCTCGCCGCCTCGCTTTCACACTTTCTTTTCCCTCTCCCTTTACCTTTTCTTTTTCTGCCTCGGTCGACCGTCGTTGTGTGGGCCAGTTGGCCTTGCACACGGCCTCGACCGTGCACAGTTGCGGCGCCTCAGTCACCTCGTTCTCGTTCTCGGAATTGTGCCCCGAACCGCTGGGGCCCAAGCTCGTCGTCCAGCAAATCCGTCGGCTCCACACCCTCAAGATACATGCGAGCAGTTTGTCTTCATGCGGGTCGGTGGCCTCCCCCGGCAGTGTCTGGTCCAAGCGATTGAAACTCTTCCGGGTTCGTGCTAGCGTGCACACGACCATTCGCGTTCATCGCGCCGCTGTATACCCTTCACTCTTTTCTCGACTGAGCACTAAAATTTCTCAAAAGGATTACATAATTCGGTTTTTTTTAATCACTGCGAATAATTTTTGTGTGAGAAAAAAGGGCGGCATGAGCTGCCGATTGACATTTAACCTCAGCCCTAGTGTATAATATTTGAAAAAGTAGCCTGTAGTTTTGGAACTTGCTGTAACGTGACAATCAGGTGGGCTGCTTTCCAGAACACGAGGGTTCTGCCGGCGGATACCCGTCCGCCGCATACTACCTCTGCATCCGGCTCGACGCCGCAGTGCGTTCTTGCCGCCCCCACTGTACTAATACTAGTCACCTTCGGCTTGACTCTCGGGGTAGAACCGTCGGCAGAATACCTGCATCCGTCTGCAACCTACTGTACTGTATCATGCGTTCCATGTAGAAAACGTGGAAGGCAACGCGGCAGCGACCTCGATTCCGAGTCGCGCGCGGGAACGAAAGAGTGACAAGACAGTATGATTAATTCGTGTCAACTATCCACGATACTGTATTTGAACAAGTCTGACAGCCCGTGTCCGGATTGAAGCGTCTCCGGATGTCCGAGATCCGCGCGCGCTCTAATTTCAATTCGACGTTCCAGAATTCCACTGTCTGGCCAACGTCGAAGGGAGGGAAAACTCACATTTCCCCTCATTGGGGATCTTCCGATGGGTTTCTCCACTCGATGGTCTTTCTTTCCTATACGGGCCACGGCATTGTCGTCTCCGTCATCGCTGCGACGGCGGGTGTTCTGTATGTCTCTGCCTGTTCGGCCGCCTGCTAGTTGTTGGCCACTGCAAATATTTCAGGTCTATCAACTATTCCCAGCCCATATCGAGAGGACTGTCAACCCGTGCGGCTGGGAATCTGGATACATGCTGATTCATGGGAGATCGCTTCGACATTCGGCAACCGAATCCAGCATTTGTTTGATGCATCGAAGGGCCCATCTGTATAGCACTGCCTGGCCGCTCCGAATAACGCTGCCAAACCTGCAAGCTTGGTCCCATGGCACGTAATCGGCACACGCAGTCACAGAAGCCTTAATGAACAGCCTTGATGGACACCGAAACCGGGAGAAGGAACGTGTTATATTCCGGGATCGGGGTTCAGAGGTTGAATATCAAAGCACACCAGAGCTCTTGGCGATGGCCACCCAACTCTTGGAAACATATCGCGCGAATATCTCGGCTTCTGAAAAGGCATTTTCGACATGCGATGATGATTCAAAGAGGGAGTCGAGGAATGCAGGAGTAGTAGGAGGCGATGTGAGTTGATGGAGCTCTGACAAGGAGACGCACGTCAACACAGCGCCCTCAAGGTAGAAAAACCCTGTCGTACCAGCAGCGGCATAGATGGTCGCAAGAGTAACCCTCTTTGTATACCAGGAAGGCTTTTGTGTACGTACTTCAAGTGGCTGCAGACATGAATACGAGATCGACGTACCCCAATTGACGCGTCGCTGGTCACCCGACAGGCCTCGTCCGCGATGCCTGCCGCGTGTTGTATTGCGGGAAGCGGATCGAGAGGTGGAAGGCCGAGTCTCGGAGACGCAAGAAGACCAAAGGCCTAGATGTACCCGTCGGCATCCTCGTGGCCCACAAACAAGCGGATTGACTTACCTCGGGGAGATGCTCGAGCACGGGTACGTTGTACTCCAGGCGCGCTAGGAGCGCGCCTTTTACGCCATCGACGACGGGGACCGAGCGCATATGAACTCGTCCTTCATCAAGCCACGCACTGATCAGAGTGCGTCGCGCGGTATCGCCTTCGCCGAACAACGTCGTCACCGCAGAATCGGGGAGTGGCTTCGCATGCGGTTCGGCAAGGGCAAGTACTGAGCGGGCTAGAGCGGTACGAGTGAAGCCATGTTGTCTAATGAGAGGAATTGCAAGTTTTAAGAGCCGTGTCCTGCGTAATTTGGGGGTGAGCGGAGTGTCCTAGGGGAAATTGCGCACACACCTGAGGTGGACGGTCGACATAAGTGTGCGGTGTGTGCGGCGCTTGCCATTTCCGTAAATTCTTCATCTCTCTCGCGACTTAATCGACCAATCTTTGCTGCTTGGCAGCCCCGACCGTCCTTACGCCCCATTCACATTTGCAAGTAGTAAAGCGCATCAATGTCTGACTGGGGTAACAACTATAACTATCCTCTGCCTCGTCTTACCGTTCCCTACTGACCATCAGGGCAGAGGGCTCCGAGGACGACTCCCCCGCACGTCCCATACACAACAAGGCTATAGCAACCAAGAACAAATGGGAAGGGGAGGACGATGATGATGATGGGCCTGTCGTGAGTCTGCCAACCCTGTTTCTGAGACCCCTTTCCCCCATCGATGCGATCGTGGTAGAGCGATTGGGAAGCGTCCTCCGACGACGAAAAGGAGAAGCCCGCGACCGCGACCGCACCCGCAGCTCCTCAAAAGAAGAAGGGATCCCTTAAGCAAAAGCTTGCAGAGAAGGAGGCTGCGCGCCAGGCCCGGCTGGCCTCGGGCGATGGCGAGGTGGAGTACGACGAGGACGCGGTTCTCGACCCTCGTGCAAAGGCGCGGCTCGAGAAGGAGCGCGAACTCGAGTCCGATCTCCACAATGCCACGGAGCTCTTCGGATCTGCCACCGTCAAGGGTGCGTGTGTGCTGTCGTCGTCGTCGTCTCTCCAGCCCGAGCGATGGTAGCTCAAAGCAAAGTCTTGGGCCCCCCGGTTCCGTTTCTAGGCTCGTCTGATGCGGATCTCGACAAGATCTTGAAATCCACGCCCAAGTCCAAGGAGGACTTTGTCGCTCTCTCGGATGCCATCGTCGCGCACGTCATCAAACGGCACGAAGACAAGCCGCTATATGCCAGTTTTGTCGAGCACCACGTGCGCGCGCTCGCTGCGCCGCTGCGTGATGTCGACGTACGCAAGGCGGCGAGCGGACTCACCACGCTTGCGAATGAGAAACAGCGCGAACAACGGGAGAAAGGTAGCGGAAAGAAAAAACCAAAGTCGGCTGGAAAACCCGTCCTTGGTGCCAGTAAAGTTGGGAACAAGTAAGAAACTTTTGTGATTTATATTCGTACATGTCTGAACTGACACCTCCACGGTAGGTTGGATACGACTGTGTATGACGAGGCACTGGATGATTTCGGGACCAACCCAGGTGACTTCATGTGATTGTAACGCTGTTTGGTTAGCTGTTTGAATAGTCCGGCTGTTGTCACCCATTCTACTACCTGTAGATTTATAGTATGGCCTATCGTTTGGTGACATGCTGCCGACACTCGACTACGACTGGTTTTTCCTCACCTTCCGCAACGCTGAGGGCGCCCTCGCTGGTTTCTTCCTTTGATGTGCGCCGCGCGCGCAAGGCTCGAGCCAAAAAAGACCTTGTACATCACGCCAACGTCCTGGACCCGCAGCATGGCCAACGACGAGGCTGACCTGCCGGATCGCCATCCTGCTGAAAGGTTCCATATTCCGTCCATGAGACGTCAGTACAACCTTTGTTATATGTCCGTGTAGGGTTCCCATGGATTCTGCTGTATTGTCTCCATGTTGAAACTGGAGCGTGCGAAACGGAACGCGCAGATCTCGGACATCCGGACTGATAAGATTTACAAGTGATCAAACTTGTACTGAACTTACAGTAGCACGCTCGCTCGAGACTAGCACTTGACCTATTCTAGTAATCTTTTCTAGTTCAGTACAGAACCTCAGAGTACCCGTATACTGTGGATAGTAAACTCGGAAGAATATCCTTTCGGTCACTCTTTTTCTTTTGTTCCCGCGCGCGAATCGAGGTCACTGGCGCGTTTACCTTTTCCCTTGAGCTCTTCACGCTTTCTACAAACGGTGAACCCTAAAACGTTCAATTCTTTGGTCCAGAAAAAAAAAACAGAGCCGGTTGTATGTGAAGAGGTAAATACTTCCATTCGAGTTGGCGTTATCACATAGGGAGACGTAACTTGTCATAGGTAATAGTAAACGGGCAGATGCAGCCCGAGGTCTCTCGAGGTAACGCAAACAAGTAGAAATAGGTAAAACGTAAGAATCCGCTGTGAGACAACACGGTATTCAGAGGGCTCAAAAAAATGTTTGGGAAGGAAATGGGTCACAGGCGAGAGAATTCAAGCTGACAGGGCGAGGGCGAGGAGCCCACTGGCAAGACGGTAGTGTAAGCAGGAAGGTCGAACGAAGAGTTCAAAGGCGGAACGTAGAAGAAAAATTTGAAAGAGGAAAGGGACTCGTCACTACCGAGAAGAGTGATGACGCGTTTGTTTTCGAGGGCAAGACAATCCAAAAAACTTCGACCATTACCGTACCAACCGAGGACAACGAAACATGAGTAATCGCAGCAAGGGAGTAGGGGAGTCAAAGAGCACGAAGGAAAAACGTATGGTCTCAAATCAAAGGAATCGTTAAGGGTGTACAGGGGTAGCAGGAAGAAGCGATGAAAGGGAATCTGAAACTATGACACATTATCAAGGGAAACGGTGACGAGCAAAGTCGAAGCATGTTGGGTCCGTAGCGCGACACGGGTTTGAAGCATGTACTAGGGCGTTTTCGAGCATTTTCGTGAGTCAGCGGTGACGCTGACCTTACAGGGTGCAGGATGGGTAGGAGGACTATGTGGACGTCAAAAAATACAAATTATGTCTTGGGGTGTGCACCATGCGCGTTGCAATCTAAGACGGGACACAGACCAGTGGGGCACAGCATTGTATCGAGGGGGCATCAAGGGAGCGGCTCCGTGTCAAGGTGTGAACGAGAAGGGATGTCAACAGCGGGTTGTTGAGTCGCCTGGGTAGCGGAGTAATGATGAGAATCGGGGCACCGAGGGTAGTCAGCCGGGCTCTGTCCCCAAGCGGCGGAATTGCTGTCCGGGATAGTGCCTTCGTGCAGAGCGGCAAAAACGCCGCTGATGCAGGGGAGGATGTGGTTCGCGTTCGACCTAGCGTCTACACGCGCTGCGTCCAGCAGTTCATTCCAAAGGATGCAAAACCTGTTCCGGTACTCGCTTGCAGCATTGTCGACCCGGAATCGGCCTGCCGCACGTAGGGCATCGTCGAATATTTCATTTCTGTACGTACAGTCCGCGGAATTCAAAATTTGGGCAAGTTGAACGAGGTTGATGAGTTTCATGTTCGCACGTTGTCCGTGGTAGTTGGTGTCAAATATTGACATGTTCAGCCAACGGGCGACCACGCGGGCTAAGCGCGGATCTAATTCGTCGTCCTTCAAGGAACTGATGGCGACGGCGATTATGCACTTTGCGAGGAGCTGTACATCCGGATCCGCATTCTCGGCGCTTCGATCCGCAAGGAGGACGAAGTCGATGCATTGGAAGATGGTAGGCCTTGCGGGGAGGGAGAGAACGTGAAAGAACGTGCGCTGAAGGAGATAAGGGTCCAATTGGATCACCTCGAGCGATAGTCTGATCCGTTTCTGCTTCGTTTCGTCTGGCAAGGTGACAGAAGACAACGTACGATGCATGAATGCCACGATCGCATTAGGCAATTCAGCGGTATGAAAAGGCCGAAAAACTTTTGTGGGTTCTTTCACGTGCTCCGAGCAATAGAAACCAGGAATGCTCTCCAGGAACCGTTCGAAATCCTGGTCTTGATGCAAAGAACGGAGCAACCATGCCACTATTTCACGGTCGAGCAAGAGAGGCTGGGATTTTACGAGTTCCTCTGCTACGCGTTTTGACCGCTCTACTGTCAACCAACCAAAACCAGAGGAGGGTAGAACGCTCCTGCCCCAGGAAGGGGACATGAAGAAGCCTCTTAGAATCAGCTGGAAGGTTAGTTTCCAGGAGGTACCTACAAAATAAAGTGGGGTGGTGAATATGTAGTAGGGCGGAAACATCGTGAGGCGCAAATAAACAAATATGAGGGGTACGGAAGTATACGAGACCATGATAAAGATGCGAAAATTGTTCAAGACCAGCATCTGGAGGCCAGCAAGGAAGGTGAAGATGGACACATCCAACAGCAGGTGTATGAGGTCAAGGGAGAGCTGGAGAGCCCTTTGTGCCTTTTCAAGCGACACGTACGCTCGAAAGCGTGCACGGCTATGTGAGATATGCTGTAGTTTCATCGTGATCAGGAATCTGCGGATCCAACATTGCAGCAACGTTGCGAGCACTGCAGAAGTGAGGCTCGATGCCAGGCCAGCAAACCATAGAAGGTGTGAAGAAATTGGACCGGAATCCACTATGTCGAAGAAGTCTGGGTCGGGTCGGACATCGAAATCTACGGCGCTAACATTGTTTGCATTAGCTTGTAGCTCGAAGAGGTAACCGAGGTAGAGGGCCGAGACATCTTGAACAGTAATTTGGTCGGCCAGGTAAGATGGTGAGAGGAATGCCGCGATAGCGGCTGAAATGAGACCGCCCTATCAATGTCGAGGTGAGTATCAAGTAAGCAAAACGCAGCGGTCTCACCGCACCAGAACCATCAAGTCACGTGCACCCTCCGTCCAGTTGTCTGCCAGTTGCTTGTCATATTCCGCCGTCTTGTCATTGTACAGGGAGAACAGCCCATGGGATCCATCATGAAAGTTACTCTCTACTCGTGACGATAGATCGAGGCTCTTGAGTAGATATCTCAAATCATTTGGAGTGCCTAAACATGCACAAGTGAGTAAATCGAGGGGCGGTAGCGAAAGCTTGCTCACCCTCAGGCTCGGGCCCACCGGAACCAATGGAAATAGATATTTGTGATTGTTGTGCCGGATTCATGTGGGTTGGTAGAACTTCCTGTATCCAGATCTCACCGCGGAACAGAAGGGGCCTGAGGTGTAAAGATTGGGCCCATCAAGAGGTCCGTATTTAATACGAGTTCAATTTTCCAGCACACGCTTTTTTTGGTTTTGAAATCGGCATTTATAATGTGGAACATATATGTAAGTACAAAAGGTAAGTACAAAAGAGCGCGCGGAGACACCGGTGTACTCCGGTTAATGTTAATTGGCGTAATGATGATGGGCGTGTACCTATAATATATCTTCTATAATATAAAGCAATACGACCCATCGTATACACTGTACGATGTCAAGCAGGTAGCCAATCCGCGCACTGCCAGTGCACGGCCAGATTGAATGTGTGCCTTCACGGCGGGAAGATGACCCCTCTCACCGTCATGCCCAACACTTTATCTGATGAAGAGGGACGGGAACCTTACCCACACTGCGAGCAATCACATATTGCGCGTTGAGGGGCACCATGTACTCGAGTGGTCCCTGAGCGCGTGGAGCCCTGGGGGCTGTACAACGTAAGAAATTAAAGCACTGGCAGGTCCGAGGCCGCCAGCTGAGGAACGCTGCTCAGGACTCGTTTTACCCCGCGATAGACATTAGGCCTGCAAAGAATCCCAGAAAAGGCGCAGAAGGGCATAGCTCATTGTGAGGCGAGGGCACTGTGCCGAATGGGGAGGGTTGTGTTCTTGCCAAAGAAACTTTGACGTGCGGCGGTGGGCGACCAACGGCCCGTAATTCAAATCCACACCCGATGGCGGACTTTTGTCACGGTGTCTTGAACTGGAGTTCCAACTTATCTAAACAAGGCATGAGTACACGAGTGCATGAGCGCATGAGCTGATATGTCCGTGACGTCCGGGGAACAGTGGCTGAAATCGCCGGACCACTGCACCCGAAGTGCTTTCCAAAGCGAAGTTTGGAAGTGGAGTGGTTGCACTGATGTATTCACAACTACATCAGACGGTACTTCGGATTTGATGGTCAACCATAGCCCCAAAAGGGGGCCCGGGATCTGAAAAAAATACCGCGGGTCAGTAATTGACATAAGATGTTATTTGTGCAGTTTTCCATGCCTGCCCCGGAATATAACGGCGATCAAATAGGTCAGTGATAGACTGACAGGGGTATTCTCTCTCACTCATATACTCATAGATTGAACGGGCGAAATTTGGTGTCGAAAACAATTGGCCTCGGGTACTAGATCTCTTCTGTGGGGCGCGCGTTCGAAAACATGGGTAGGGATGCCCTGTGCGTGTGGGAACAATAATGCCCAATGGCTAGGCTGCCTCTCACGCAAGTGCCCATCAATTACTCCATACACCATGTCTTCAATGAAAATGCGACATCCCTGCAGCAAGTGGTGAATGGGTCCAACCGCGAGTCACCAGCGTGCACCAGCCCTCAAATAGGCAGATGACCATCAGCAGGGGATTGAGACCAGCTGGCTGAGCATAGGCCGGGAAACAACTTGAACGATATCATAAGATCCCTGTGAATGGCCCAGACATCGGCATGGGTCTCATATTGGTCCCATTTCGCCATGTTGATCTTGACCATGTCGAACTTGCCATCCTCCCCGTTCCAGTGGATGATGCGCTTCATACCTACCCACCGGCACCACTCCACATACCACCAACACGGCTTCGTGCTGCCCATGCCCACCCCGCCGCGCGCTCCATGCCTTCTTAGCTTCGCTGCCGGCAGCCCAACATCTGCTACGGGGCAGCATGCGAGCACGCCGCTATCCGATCGTCTACCGTTGATACTCTCGCTCTCGTCCCAATTGAACTGCCACCGCCACGGCGTTCCTCCTTCTCCGCCAGTGCCCGCGTCGCCTCCTGCAGTCACCGAGCACGACGTGTTCCGCACGCCTTCTGGCAGGCTCGCGCTTAGAAGACGACGGGGACGCGCGCTTGGCGATGTGCACAGAACGCCGGATACAGCACTTGATGGTCTGTTGAAGGTGGTGTGGGCCACTCGCATGTAGCGACGTCCGCCCTTTTAATGGTGGCCGCAGGGGCTCCCGTGCAAAGCACGGTGTTTGCAACTGCGGGTGCGCACTGGCGCGCGTACCCCCCTGCTTGCGGAACGAGGGTGACATGCCAGTGGGGTTGTAGTGTGGTGGTGGTGGTGGTGGTGGTGGATGTAGCCACTCCCACTCGAGTGGGAGATGACTCTTCCCGCACGTGACGAGGACAGCGCCGCGCGAGAAGCTCATCGGAGGTAGAACTACGTCTCGCTGATTGTGGTGCGTGCAAAGCGCAAGTACGATTCGCCCTTGGACGTCACGCTGAATGGAGAAGTGCGGTTCCTAGTTAGCGCGATGGGGGAAATCTGGGGGTTGAACCGCACTCCCCCTCGGGATAAGTATGTTTGCACGGAAATTGAAATGGATGGATGCCAGCGTCCCTTCTGGTAAGAAGCAAGCAGCCACTGGCACAAATCTTCGACCTTCGCGTCCTCTGGGTGCGCCCCAGTCCAAATTCCATGACCCAGTAAGATGACAACGGGATCGATGCCCGATGCGAAAGACCGTGTCGGTAACGTTTCCAAGATCACGATGTTGCAGTGCGAGAGGTGGGGAATCCTGAGCTGGGGAGGCTCGAGCCGTATGATCTTGTATGCAAAAAAATCACGCCAACGTCCTGGACCCGCAGCTTCACCGGCTTCACCTTTGACCCTAAGTGATCATCGATCATTGGCAATGTACCCACTGTCATGCCACTGGCAGTGGTCCGTCAACGCGTCAACTGAACGACGAGGCTGACCTGCTGCTTCACCGTCCTGCTGAAGATTCCATATTCCGTCCATGAGACCTCAGATGTCAGTACAACCTTCGTTATGTATCCATGTAGGGATCCCATGAATTCTGCTGTATTGTCTCACGTGACGGTGTTGAAACTTCAGAGCTTCAGCGCGCGAAACGGAACGCACGGATCTCGGAGCTCGGAGATCCGGATTGATAAGATGTCTGAGCTGTCAGCAGCGTACAAATGATGCAGTATGGACTGAACCTTACAGTAGCACGCTCGCTCGAGACCAGCACTTGACAAATTCCAGTAATATCCTTTCGTTCACTCTTTTGTTCTGTTCCCGCGCGCGAATCGAGGGCACTGACACGCTTACCTTTTACCTTAGGCTCACGCTTTCTACAAAAGGTGACCCGAAAACGGTCAATTCTCTGGTCCAGAACAAAGAGCCGTTGGATACAAGAGGCAAATATTTCCATTAAAGTCGACATTATCACCGGATAAGACATAGGGGGACGTAACTTGTCATAGGTAGCACACGGGCCGATACAGCCTGAGGTCTCTCCAAGCAGGTAACGCAAACAAGTAGAAATCGGTAAACGCAAGAATATGTTGCGAGACAACATAGTATTCAGAGGGCTCAAAAATGTTTGGGAAGGAAATGGGTCGCAGGCGAGAGAACTCAAGCTGACAGGGGAAGAGGAGCCCAAGACGGTAGGTACAGGATAGGTAGGATGACTATGTGGACGTCGAAAACCACATTTTGTTTTGGGGTGTGCACCACGCGCGTTGCGATCTAGGACGAGATACGGACCTGTGGGGCACAGCATTGTAATGAGGGGGCATCAAGGGAGCGGCTCCGTGTCAAGGTGTGAACGAGAAGGGACGTCAACAGCGGGTTGTTGAGTCGCCTGGGTTGCGGAGTAATGATGAGAATCGGGGCACCAAGGGTAGTCAGCCGGGCTCTGTCCCCAAGCGGCGGAATTGCTGTCCGGGATAGTGCCTTCGTGCAGAGCGGCAAAAACGCCGCTGATGCAAGGGAGGATGTGGTTCGCGTTCGACCCAGCGCCCATACGCACCAAGCCCAGCAGTCCATTCCAAAGGATGCAAAACCTATTCCGGTACTTGCTTGCAGCATTGTCGACCCGGAATCGGCCTGCCGCACGTAGGGCATTGTCGAATATTCCATTTCTGTACGTACAGTCCGCGGAATTCAAGACTTGGGCAAGTTGAATGAGGTTGATGAGTTTCATGTTGGTACGCCGTCCGTAGTAGTTGGTGTTAAATATTGACATGTTCAGCCAACGGGCGACCATGCGGGCTAAGCGCGGATCTAATTCGTCGTCCTTCAAGGAACTGATGGCGACGGCGATTATGCACTTTGCGAGGAGCTGTACATCCGGATCCTCATTCTCGGCGTTTTGGCCCGCAACGAGGACGAACTCGATGCACTGGAAGATGGTGGGCCTTGCGGGGAGGAAGAGAACATGAAAGAACGTGCGCTGAAGGAGATAAGGGTCTAATTGGATCACCTCGAGCGATAGTCTGATCCGTTTCTGCTTCGTTTCGTCTGGCAAGGTGAAAGAAGACGACGTGCGATGCATGAATGCTACGATCGCATTAGGCAATGCAGCGACATGAAAAGGCCGAAAAACTTCTGTGGGTTCTTTCACATGCTCCGAGCAATAGAAACCAAGAATACTCTCCAGAAACCTTTCGAAATCTTGGTCTTGATGCAAAGAGCGGAGCAACCATGCCACTATTTCACGGTCGAGCAAGAGAGGATGGGATTTTATGAGTTCCTCTGCAACGCGTCTTGTCTGGTTTATTGACAACCAACCAAACCAAGAGGAGGGTAGGAAGTATCGGCCCATCATGGTGGGAGGGAACATGATGCCTCTTAGAATTAGCCGAAGGGCTAGTCTCCAGGAGGTACCCACAAAATTAAGTGGGGTGGTGAATATGTGGTAGGGCGGAAACACCGTGAGAAGCAGATACAATACTGTGAGGGGCACGGAACTATACAAGGTCGTGAAAAAGATGCCATAATCGGTGATGACCAGTATGGGGAGGCCAGCAAGGAAGGTGAAGATGGACACATCCAACAACAGATGTATGAGGTCCAGGGTGAGCTGAAGAGACCTTTGTGACTTTTCGAGCGACACGTATGCTCGAAAGCGTGCACGGCTATGTGAGATATGCTGTAGTTGCATCGTGATCACGAATCTGCGGATCCAACTTTGCAGCAACGTTGCGAGCACCGCAGAAGTGAGGCTCGATGCCAGGCCAGCAAACCATAGAAGATGTGACAAAGTTGCCAGTGGAGGGGAATCCACCATCTTGAAGAAACTTGGCTGGGGATCGTCATCGAAATCTATGACACTGACATTGTTCCCATTAGCCTGCAGCTCGAAGAGGTAACCAAGGTAGAGGGCCGAGACATCTTGAGAAGTAATTCGGGAGGCCAGGAACGATGGTGAGAGGAATGCCGCAATAGCAGCTGAGATGAGACCACCCTATCAATGTCAATGGTAAGCGCTGGTAAGCAAGCCGTGCCCCACAACACAGGTCACGCACCAGAACCATCAAGTCACGTGCACCCTCCGTCCAGTTGTCAGCCAAGTGCTTGTCATATTTTGCCGTCATATCATTATACAGGGAGAATAACCCATGGGATCCATCATGAAAGTTACTCTCTACCCGTGACGATAGATCGAAGGTCTTGAGTATATGTCTCAAATCATTTGGAGTACCTAAACATGCGCAAGTGAGTAAACCGTGACCGAGGGCAGTAGCGAAAGCTTGTTCACCCTCAGGCTCAGGCTCAGGCTCAGGCTCAGGCTCAGGCTCAGGCTCATCGGAATCAATGGAAACATAGATTTGTGATTGGTGTGTCAGATTCATGTGGGTTGGTAGTACTTCCTGAGTATCCAGATCTCACCGCAGAACTGAAGGTGCTATGAGGTGTGAAGATTGGGCCCATCAAGACGTCCACTATTTAAAACGAGTTTCTCGACGAGTTTGTCATTTGTCCGTGTCAGTACACTGTCAGTACTCTACTCGGTACAATGCACTGCCACTAGTCTGCCACTCCACAGCTGCCCACGTGTTACAAGACTTTGTTTATTTCGGTGGCAGCATGATCCACTACGGTCATCGCCTCCCCTGCTGTAAGGTGGGCCTTGTGCCACCCCGAGACGACCGATGCATGGGCCGTCGACATCAACAACGCACGCACCGCCCCTCGTTCAACTTTCCTTTCCTGAGCCTTACACACAATAGACACGTTCCTTATCTAGTATACTTGTATATAAGACTGAGAAACCTGTTGCGAAATAGACAGAGGAAGAAGAGGACGCCGACGACAAGGGTCTTGACCCGAGTCAGTCCCTTCGACCATTTGACACCCTCTGTTCACTCTCTCGGGATCCCATCCTCCCGGACTCACATTCCCTACACTGCCAGTGGGTTTCATTTCGCTTCTCATTCTAGGATTTTTTCTGTGAATTGTGCCCGAATGTGTGGGCCCTCCACTCTCCACTACCATTCCGCCTTGGGCGCTTGGGCTGTTAGACCGATGACTGCATCATATCCATCATGCAAGCGATCGCAGTGGTACCATAGTTTCAATCCACTCTGCGTGAGGTTCCCTTGTACACGCCGCACGTCAACGCGTCAACCTGAACCTGCTTAACCTTTCGCATTCCTGTAAGTCGGCGTTCCCGTTGTCTCTGAAGAGCCTCCGAGTCCTGCAAGCCATGTTGGTCTAGCCCATCACTGCATTACCTATTTATTGATGTGGCGAACCTTTGAGCCTTGCGCCCGACTGCCACTTGGGAAGATTGTATGGCATCACCGAGCAGTGACATTGCCACCACCAACTATGCCAGTATTCATGCTTCCCTCAACACCTTATCGGTCTTAGCCCTCAAACTAAAACTCTATTTCCAAATATTCGATTACTGCAATCCCCCTACTAGCATTCGCTACTTTCGTCACGGTTTCAAACCGAATAGCCGCTTACAACTAAACTTGAGCTAGTGGGCCACTACTCCGTATGGCATATCCAAGTTCTCAGGAAAATATTGATTTTCCTTTATCTACTTATCCTCAACAAAAATGTGCTTATGCAAGAGCAGGTCACAGTGTGAATAGCGCGACAGTGGGGGTGACCCCCCTTTAGAATGTACATATATTGGGGATGCGGGGACAGCCCCAGAGAGAAAGCAACAGCAGGAGGGAGGGCCAAGGCCCAGACAGTACAAGTATAAGTACAAGGACGCGGCGGAGAATACAAAGGGGAAAATACACAGAAATCGCGAAGCAAGGAACAAAGGGATGGATGGAAAGCCACACAGACACTGGGAAACGGGAACAAACGTAGGGAGACGGACGGACCACGCGAAGACGACGTTAGGGTTTGTCACGGGTACGGGTTTTCCCGCGGTGTTACGGTCACGGTTGTCACGGGTACGGGTGCGGTGTTGGACTCGTGACAGACCGTTACCCGTACCCGCGGTACTGTGGGTATTCCACGGTTTGCCCCAAAAAACCACCACCTTTCCCCCTTCTTTTTTCTCCTCCTGCCTCGCTGGGAATGCGCGGTGTGCAGTGAATTCAGCACACGGCGGATCAACGCCTTCGGAGTGCCGTCAACTCGAGCCCGACCGTTGCCCAAAACCGCACACAATTAGCAACCCCTCCCTGACAGTTTCCCGACTCGCCCTCCGTTCCAACGTCCGTTCCTTTCGACTACAATTCTCTTTCTCTACCTTCGCTTTCCCCTTCCGGCGTCGCAAGATCGCCGCCGCCGCCCATCAATTTCGTCACCGACCTTGCCGACATCTCGCCACCGCCAGTGTCAAGCCCGGACGTCTGGACCCTCAAACCCGCGTCAGCCGACGCTCACCGACCCCCAGTACCCTCGCGCCTCTGCTGTGACTCTAGGTGCGCCCTCGTTTCCCCCTATCCGTTTTCCTTTTTGCTGATTTTTTTTCGTATTCCTGACCTCCCCGTTCATAGATTCACTGACCGCCTCCGTCCATTGACGCACTGACCGAAGATGCCCCTTCCCAAGGCCCTTTACTTCCCTCGCAGGTGAAACTCGTCCCCGCAAACAATTGACTCCGCCCTGCGCCTGCACAACATGCTTTTGGCACGCGTAGGACGGGGATCACTTAGCCTTGCAGGACGCGGAGAACGACGCCAAGTACAGGTGTGCCAAGTGCAACCTTCAATTCGATCCCTCCCGCTCCCTCTCCCGTCACCTCAACAAGACCGCCAGGCATGGCGGACAACCCTCGCCATGCGCCATCTGTCACAAACCGCTAACCCACCCCGACTCCCGCGCATGCCACGAACGATAGTGCCGCTCGGGCTTTGGTGTGACCGAGGAGATGTGGCAAGGCATGGAGCGCGAGCGGCAGCATGGCTGTTGCAAGAGCATCAGCGTCAACGGCACCGACGAAGCGAACCGACTCGCTGGTGACGGCCCCGCAATGGGCTGTGACCACGCCGGACGGGATCACGGTAGGGGCCCCAGCAGCGGCTCTTCGCGCTCGCGAACCATCTCGGTTCTCTGATGCTACCGAGCTCGCCGCAGCGTTCGCGTCTGCCCATGTCGTGTCGTCCGCTCCCACCCGATCGCCACAGCACGGTTTGTCTCCCTGCTCGGGGAGCCTCACAAACGCTTGACCTCCCTGCACACCCCGCACCACCCGATCGCCCCAGCGCGGTTTGTCTCCCTGCTCGGCGAGCCTCACAGACGCTCGACCTCCCTGTGCACCCCGCACCACCTGCTCGCCCTGCCCTATAAGGACGCACCCATGAATGGCCTCAAGTGCCGGGCTCGTCGCCACACTCTCGTGGCGTACTTTCGCCACCGCCACCGCCTCAGGCATGTGGATTCTCCGATGGTGATGCACTGGCATCCATTAAACTGTCTTTCCCATCAAGCCCGAGACGACTCGCCACCGTTCGATCCCGCATCCTCTCCCGTGGCCATGCGGGACGAGTCCGACAGCGAGCCAATGGTACCCATGAGTGCGTACCGATCGCAAACGCGATGGACGATGCTCAAGGATGAGGAGGTAGATGAACTAGCCGGGGACTAAGAGGATGAAGCTCGATGAAGCGTGGCACCAGTCCGCTTCTCCCCGCGTGCATAACAATCACATTCGGGTGCCAGAGGGGATGATGGGACCGCCGCCAAAGGAGCCCGGAGCCGAAGCGGGCAGTCTGCCCTCCGCGTTCATGGACAACCCGCCGCTTTCCTCAAGTCGTGTCAGCCATTTCTTTTTGTCTGATGTCTCCCTTGTTATATTATTGTAGACACTTGCTACTATGTAATTTAGTATAGTTTTAAAATGAGATATGTGCATGAATATGTGTAAAAAGAGTACCATGAAAATGGTACCGCGGGTAAGCAGTGACACCGTATATGTTTGGTACGGGTTTATACCCGTACCCGTTACGGTTACGGTATTGGCGGGTACGGGTACGGTTATGGAAAAACGTACCCGCGGTATACCCGTGAACGTCCTCATTCTCTAAAGAGAACTCGGAAATCTGCCAGTGTCTACTGGTGTAGAAACCCTACTCAGCCTGAGGTCTCCTCTTGCACTGCAACATATCAACCCTCCTCTCCGAATCTTTCTCGAAAACACATACGTGCCCTTCTAGGATTCTCGCCTTACTCTCCTGACTTTCTCTTGGTTACTCGGAGCCAACCTGAGCTATGGAATTGCTTGCGTTCTTTGGCTTCACACCTCAAGGCTTTGTGTCCTCATCGCTGCCTCTCGTGCTATCTTACGAACTCTCGTTCTTGTCCCTTCATCCTCCTCTGTCTCCCTTATTTCCACGCGCCCCCGCAACCCATGTACACCATGACACTGGCACTAATATTGAGCAACAGAAAAACACGCTTGATTATGCTGATCCAACTCATGTGACTTTACCTATCTCTTCGTTGACGCCTAGAGAACCCGCTAGGCTCGTAGCGAGCCGAAGTGTGTAAGTTCCTAGGCTAGATTATGCAGTGGGCATCGGACATGCAGGTGACTAATCTACTACTAATCCTCCTCATCGTCATCATTGTCATCCTCGTCCTCGTCATCTGCGACACCGATGATGCCCCCACTCTTTTTATCTTTTAAGGTGCGCCCAGCTTCGGCAAGCCTCGTACCAAAGACCTTCCTTGCACTGAAATTCGCGCCGACATCCCAGATCTGCATCTTCGCCTTTGAACCCGCTGCTGCCAGCGTTAACGGGTCGTCCGGCGACCACATGACAGAGAACACTTCGCCCTAAACGCACAGATAAGCACACCTCCCTGAACATGAGCACATACGCGCAAGACCTACCAGTCCGAGGTCACGGCCGGCGACGAGGCTAACTTGTCGCTTCCCACCTGTGTCATCTCCTTGAACGTTCCAAACTTTTACCATCTTGTCCGTGCCCGCCGTTGCAATGCATCCGCGGATGTGGGGGTTGACGTCCAGGGCACATGCCGCATAGTCATGGGCTGCAATCGTGAAGCGTGCGGGTGACGGTTGACTGAGATCTGATGGCAACGTTCGGGCATCGAAATTGACCACCATTCCGTTCTCCAGCGAAACCTACACCAGGGAGGTACCACCCCTTTTCAGACACACGCCCACACGCCCAGAGGGAAGGGAAAGTAAACAAGGACGCACATAGAAGCCGTTATTATCCCACGGATCCCACCGTATGGCCTCGACATCTGCACCCACGACGGCACCGATGCTCGCATCCGGGGTTCGCGAGTCGAAAACTCGCACGGTGCGGTCGTAGCTCCCACTGAGCAGCACCGCTGGTTCTGCCGGGTTCCACTGCACGGCCTGTACCTTGTCCTTGTGTAACTTGTCGAAGCTACGAAATGCGCCCTCTTTTTGGTCGCGCGACAGGTCCCACAGCTTGACCGTGCGATCCGCACTGCCGCTCGCTAGCATCTGCCGTGCCGTGCGGTTCCACGAGAGTGAGAGGACGGCGTCGACGTGATGTTTCTCGCTGACCGCGCGATGCCTTGCCTTTTTGCGCTTTTTCTTCCCGGTCCCAGCAGGCTCGGGGACGTGCGCGGCTGTCGCTTTGGGATCTCCGAGAACCATGTCGGGATATACGGATTCGAGAAGGTCGACTGAAAAAATCTCGATCTCTGGGTCCATAGTGCCTATTGCAATGTGGTTTCCGAACTGCGTCGATGGAGCTGTGGGGTCATCTCCCACGTCCATGGCAGACGTAGTCGACGAAATGGGGTAGTCAAGCCATTCGAGGCAGAGTGGCATGCTACTCAATAGCAGATCGTGGTGTGGGCCTAAATACTCGGTCGCTTCATCGTAGACAAAGAAATGGAGCTGGGGCACATTTTGTTCGACGATGGCGGTGACGACCATGTTGTCTGCCGGCAGTACTTCGTTTTCCTCGCGCTCGAGTTCGTCGTCGTCCTTAGAGTCTGCATGTTTATCAGGCGAATGGGGATATGGGGCGGTGACGCGCACCTCCTTAAGCGTGATGTATGGGTCATCTTTGTTGTCGCGGTAGAACTGTAACCCTTTTATGTTTGTGAAGGGACCAAGAGCTGGGCAGGACATATGGGGGTGATCCCAAATACGGCAACGGCATGACCAAACGCACTTGATGTTGGCCCATCGTCTTCTTCGTCGTATGTATCCAGGTTGTACTCGGAGAGGTCTCCGTTTCGTCTCGGAGCAGTTCCTTCATCTATCGCGTCCTCGTCCATGGGCTCGTAGTCCTCGCTGTGAGACAGTTAATCAGCCATCCGCGGCAGGAGTCGCGAGACGCACTCCACCCAAGCGGATTCGTCCTCTTCGTCGCCCCCAATGTCATCTACATCACTACCATCATGTCTTCGGTCCATAGCTTGCGCGGCCACATTCGCACGTTCTAATTCTGTGCGCGCATCTTCAAGCTCTACATGAGCAATCTCTTTAATTCGCTCTACGTCAGCGTCATTGAGAGGCTGTTTTGATGGGTGGCGAGCGGAGACTCCCCGCTTAATCCTGCCCGACATGCATCAGCCACTCAGGTCAAACAGTGGTGCGGCGGGATGCGTACCATGCGATGCTCGAAATGAGGTCTCCCATATCAACGAAGCGCGCGTCCTTGAAAAAACCCCCAAAAAATAAACATGGGGATCTGTGGGCCGACCGGACCGGATAACCCACGTGCGCCACGTCAATTTGCCGAGGCTGAGGTTCAAAATATAGGGTGCTTTGGCGAAAGGAGTGTTCTGTGTATCCCAAACACATCTTGACACATCGTAACCTACAGCCATTCAATCCAAAGGGCCGCTTTGTCGTATTCAAATGTCTGCATCGACCATCAGAATGACCATTGTCAGTGAATCTTAGGCAGATGTAGAGAGCTCGATTCTGCATTGCGATAAGAGCTGGGAAGGGAGATTCTTATTCTCCAGGTTACGCACGGTTCTCGGATATCCCGATAGCGGGTAGATATGATGTCCGAGCCATCGCACCTTACAATAGACACGGACTGGACTTTCAGCAACACACTCGCTCGACACTAGTACCTGACGTATCGCAGTAATCTCTTCTAGTTTATGGTACAGAATCTTAGGGTACACTCCTATATGGACTGGGACTGTAGATCGCTGACTCTAAAAATAGCCTTTATCACCTGCCCTTACCTACGCGACGTTGTACGCGAATTGAGGTCGCTGGCTCTTCTGCTTTCCCTTTCAGCTCTTCACGTTTGCATCGCTTATAAGATGTGTGTTCATTGCGTCGAACTTGGCTTCAGAGCTTCAACCCTCAGCGATGTCCCCCTGGAAGGAACTATTGCCCTCTGCGCTTGCGCACACTAGGGAAAGCCCTCTGAGCCTCCCGTTGACGCATGCCCATGCAGCTGCGTCGCTCACTCTACACCTTCTCTCCCGGTCCGCTGCCTGGGCTGCTTATCTGCTCATTATCCTGAATCTGCGCTCCTTGCCCTTGGGTTGGCACGGTGTGTGATTCTGCCATGTGTGATCGTATTTGTTTTCTAACATTTTGTTACGACAGTCCAGATGTTCTGGCCTGTCGCCAAGAAGGGATGCCTTGTGTTATGGGAGTGCGCCCGTACATGCTCTTTCTCATCCGCCACCCGCAAAGCTGCAGCTTGCAAGTTCCTGGACAACCTCTCGCCCGTCGGTCAGAATCCGCTCGATAAGATCATGGTAACTACGGCTTGGGCTGGTGCGTTCCATGCAGTGCAAACTATCCCCGTCGGTCTATAAAGTCCCTTATTTACATTCGTTGCAGGCCCCGATGTCTGCGATTACAACTGGCACCTCAGTAACTCATCCTATTCTAAGGTAGACGATCACATCGATCTCTATCCCCCAGCTGTGGTGACCATCGCTTGCGATAGATCCTTGATTCGGCGCGGGTGCGTTGTGCGGTGGATGCTGTGCCTTACTTCGCACGTGCTGGAGGCCGGTTCGCTCTCGGAGGTAAGTCCCTCCCAACTCAGTTTGTGTTGCCTGGCCAACGTTCACTCCTTGTCCTTGAAGGCACCCAGTTCCACTTCCTCCGAGAAATCCCAATGTTTGCGTGGTACGAGATTCGCACACAGATCGTGGCCTGGGACCATAAGTGGGTGCGGCATGTCCTCCTTCATATTCCGCATGACCTCGTGGATTTACTCTCTTGCGTTAGATCTATATCACCCACCGCTTCGTCACCCATCACAAACGTGGGTCTGGACCAAAAAAGATTAACACGCCCTGGGCGCCGCTGATGAGCCTAATACCATCTTCGTCAAAGGCGGACCTGCAGGGCACGGTTCCCCTCTCTCCTACTACCTCGGCAAAGGTCGCTTCCGTGGCAGCGGCAGCGACAGTCGCACCCGAATGGGATGGTGCGACGGTGCACTGCATCGCAGTGAGCGTCATGGTCTTCAAGTACGGGCGCATCACTGTCCCGAATGCGCTCGTCGTTGCGGGCGAGGGACTCGGCGCGACGCCAGAGCAGGGGATCGCTGCACGTTCCCGTGCGCTAGCACTCGGACTCGACGGCATGGCGGAGCTGTACCGCGGCGGATGGCGGACGGTGCCCGAAGGCCGTGAACGCTGGTGGGACGAGGCCATGAAGGGCCTCGAGGAGAGGGTCGAAAGGCAGCTCGGGAATATCGGCATCAGGCGGGATTGAAGGACGGAGGAATAATATTATTCAGAAAGCTCCGAAATTCCACATCTGTACTCCTTTTGATAAGATAGTTTTGATAGACAGTAGTCCGTGCGTTGGTGACCATGGTTTCAGTAGAAAGGTGGCGTCGATCGTCACAACAGATAGGAATATCGACGATTCCTTATGGATAGATCGAGAGACTGTTAGAAGATCATCGATCATCATTGCATCATCGATCATCGGATTGCCCTTAGACTCGGCACGCGCCACGTTCGTCACTGCCGGCCTGCAGTTCGGCAGTACTAGTGTTTAGCGGGGGATTACACAACCAGAAAAGGTGATTTTCGCGTACCTTAGAATTTATTGTCTCGTCTTCGAGTTATAAGAAATTTATGTAAGCGATTGGGAACCGGAATGAATTGTGGGCAGCGGTACGCTGACCTCAGGACACCTCGCGGTTCTTATGGCATCAGGGTAATGTCTTTTAGCTCCGTATTTAAACGGAATGGGGGCAGGGGTGGAAGGGGCGCATCCATCGAATGGGCAGTGGACGCCGCGGCGGAGAAGCGCGAGTGGGAATTCGCGAATGCTGGCGCAGCGGCAAAGGGCTGCACGGTAGTGCTGCCACGGTCCGGTTCCAAGCTGGTCTGTGAGCCAAGCCGAGCCCAAATTGGGCCAAGCCGAGCCACCCAACGGCTCAGGGCTCCTGAGCCATCTAAACCGGCTTGAACCGTTACCAAAATTCCTATATATGGGCATATCATGTGATGAAGCCCTCCCTGGGGCGTTTCAACGGTTTCAAACCGGCTCCAGCTCCACTCGCCCTACAGACACGACTCTGTGCACTCCTCGCATACGCGCACTTTTCGAGGGTCCCACGTCATCGTCGCCTGTCGCCCTGCCCTCGCCCCTGCCTCTCACCCCTCCCATGTCGGCCCTCCCCCTGTCCTCACCCCCTCGCCCTCTCGCCCTCTCGCGCCGTCTTCCCGTCGTCCTTTGGTCCGGTTCCCTTGTCGTCCTGAGGCCCGGTCACCGCGTTGTCCTCTGGCCGGTCCCTCGTCGCTCGGTCCCGCCCGGTCCAGCCCTCTCCCCTCTTTCCGGCGGCCCTCACCCCTTCACCCCTCGCTTTCTCGCCCCGTCGCCCCATCGTCCTTGGTCCAGTTCCCTCGTCGCCGTCAGGTCCGGCGCGTCATCCTCTGGCCCGGTCCCCTCGTCGCTCTGTCGCCCGGTCTCGCACTCTCCCCCAGTCCCAGGCTCCTCACTCCAAGTTTCCCTCGTCGCCCTCTGGTCCGATCCCCTCGTCGCCTCGACGCCCGGTCCCGCCCTGGTGCGTTCTCCATTTCCTACTTCGTATCTTCGTACTTACTTACGAACGACCTTGACGTCTAGGCACTGGATCGTCGGTCCGATCTCCTCGTCGCCTCGTCGCCCGGTCCCGCCCTCTCCCCCTGTCCCCCGGCTCCTCACCCCACCCTCTCGCCTTCTCGCCCCATCGCCTCGTCGCCCGGTCCCGCTCTCTGATCCCTCCCTCGTCGTCCTCTGGCCCTATCGCGGCGTCGCCTCGTCTCCTGGCCCCTCCATGTCCTCTCGCCCGGTCCTATGCGTCGTCCACCACCTTGGACTAGCTCAGTCAAGGCTCTGCGAACATCGAGAAACGTTGAGGGGTCCGCGGCTCAGGATCAGGACGGAAGATTTGCCCCCAGAAAGGCCCAGAAATGGCAAGAGTTGGTGATGCACGGGCCCTCTGGCCCGGTCTCCTCGTCGTCCTTCGACCCGGTCCCCCCATTTCCCCGTCGCCTGGTCCCCCCGTCGCCCGGTCCCTTTGTCGCCATCTGGCCCCATCCCCTCGTCATCCAGTCGTCCTTTCGCACGCCTGACATCCGTGTTGGGACGTTCTTCAGTGGTACTCCGGTGTCGAAGGATGCGGAGCTACTCAAAGACAGACCAAATGTCTGCACCTACGCGCGCCTCGCTTTCGTTCCGGGATTCTGCCGATCGAAGTCGGTCATTGGATCCTTGAGAGCAAAGTCAGAGTATTTGGGGAGGGACTTCAACCGGGATAGAAGGCTCTTCGAGGTCGATGTCACCATGCGCACAGGGACGCTGTGCTTCCCCTGGTTGCCCTCTGGCCCCGACCCCTCATCGCCCCGTCTCCCCGCCCTGCGCTCGTCCTTTTCCCTCGTCGCTCCGTCGCCTCGTCGCAGACACAGGGGCGCCGACACGACGACGCGGATCCCAGGAGGGGGGGTGCCGACGAGGGGGAGTGCCGACGAGGGGGAGTGCCGACGAGGGGGAGTGCCGACGAGGGGGAGTGCCGACGAGGGGGGTGCCGACGAGGGGGAGTGCCGACGAGGGGGAGTGCCGACGAGGGGGAGTGCTGCGACGGGGGGCGCCGACGAGGGGGGGTCCGACGCGGTGACGCAGTCCCGACGCCCCGACACCCCGACGCAGGGATGCAGACCCTTGGACTAGCTCAGCCAAGGCTCTGCGAACATCGAGAAACGTTGACGGGTCCGCGGCTCAGGACGGAAAGATTCGCCCCCAGAAAATGGCACGAGTTGGCGATGCACAGAGCCCTCTGGCCTGGTCTCCTCGTTGTCCCTTGACCCGGTCCCCCCATCTCCCCATCGCTCGGTCCCCTGGTCGTCGCCCTCTGGCTCCGACCGCTCGTCGTCGTCCGGCCTCGACCGCTCGTCGCCCCATCGCCCCATCGCGCGCTCTCGCTCCTCCCCCTCGCCGTCCTTTGGCCCCATCCCCTCATCTCCCTGTCCCCTCGTCCCTCGTCGCCCCGTTGCATCGTCTCCCCGTCGCCCGGTCGCTCGGTCCCCTGGTCGACGCCCTCTGGTTCCGACTACTCGTCGTCGTCCAGCCTCGACCCCTCATCGCCCTGTCACCCCATCGCGCGCTCTCGCCCCCCCCTTCGCCGTCCTGTGGCCCTGGCCCCTCGTCCCTTGTCGCCCCGTCGCATCGTCTCCCCGTCGCCCCGTCTTCCTGTCGCCCCATCGCCTGGTCCCCTCGTCGTCGCCCTTTGGCGACCGCTCGTCATCCGGCCTCGATCCCCCATCGCCTCATCGCCCCATCGCGCGCTCTCGCCCCCCCTTCGCCGTCCTGTGGCCCTGACCCCTCGTCCCTTGTCGCCCCGTCGCCTCGTCTCCCCGTCGCCCCATCGCCTGGTCCCCTCGTCGTCGCCCTTTGGCGACCGCTCGTCATCCGGCCTCGATCCCTCATCGCGTCATCGCCCCATCACGCGCTCTCGCACCCCCCCTCGCGGTCGCGTCGCCCCGTCTCCCCATCGCCTGAGACGGGACCCTGTCTGGTCCCCTGAGGCAGAGGAGCCCTCGTGTCTGTCCCCTGGGACAGAAACAGTGACTTGGCATGTGCATGGGGGGAAAATATTAGATTATATTGTTGTATTTAGAGATAATAAATAAGATTGGTGTCCAGGCAAGCAGATCCAGAGTGACAGGATTAGCAGAGTGCCTGGTATTGTAAAAGTGTGGGCCAAGTGGCCGATAATTGAGCGTGAGAAAATGACTTGTGAGTGCGGCAAGTGGCTCGAGTGAGTGGCTGATCCATCTCAGCTCTCACTGATCTTCCACGATCTCTGGACTTCTACATACACATATTGTTTCAATCATGCCCAGAGGTAAAAGGACAAATACCACAACACCTCCCTCAAGGAGGAGGGCCTCTAAAAGGACTAGAACTGCTGAATCTTCAAATAAAGTGCAGCTTCACCTTCCTGGTGGAGCACTTCAAACCACCTTTAGAGTGGGATGTATGTAGTTCTTAATTACTTATACTCAGTACTAAACATCAGTAGCATCACCAGCTGCAACTCCTACTGCTCTTCCATCAACCCCAACACCACTGAGTCGCCACATTCAATTCAATCCAGTTGTCACCACCCTAGGAAATCTTAGGCTGAACTTAGGTCATCAAGATGATGAAGATGCCCCATTTAGAGGTGCCAGAGCCTTTGCTGGCAGACCCAGAACTTTTTCTGAGGTGTGTTACATATTATTTTTCTTTTCTTTTCTTTTTTTTGTTGAGGGAAGAAAGAGAGCCTGTTGAGGATTTGAATTTATATCTGCACAATTATCAGGAATAAAGTACATATTTTGTGGTGTTGAGCAATCAATGTACATGTACACTGTTGTTGGAGGTGAGCAGGGGCATGAGGAACATAGAACACAAGAGAGAAAGGGTACCCGAGGGGTCTGAAGGTGAGGGCGAGGGCATCCGAGGGGGAGGAGGCAAGGGCAAGGGCACCTGAGGGTGAGGGCGAGGGCACCCGAGGCTCCGAGAGCGAGAGCGAGGGCACCCGAGGCTCCGAGAGCAAGAGCGAGGGCACCCGAGACGCAGAGAGCGAGGGCGAGGGCACCCGAGGCGCAGAGAGCGAGGGCGAGGGCACCCGAGGCTGCCCAAAGGCAACGGCAAGAGCACCCGAAGGCGACGACGAGGGCACCCGAATGGCGATGGCGAGAGCATCCGAGGCGATGGCAAGACCCCCCGAGGGCGATAGCGAGAGCACCCGAAGGCGACAACGAGGGCGCCCGAATGCGACGGCGAGACATCCGAGGCAATGGCAAGACCCCCGAAGGCAATGACGAGGGCACCCGAGGGCGCCCGAAGCGAGGGCAGCGAGCGCGAAGGCACGCAGGGTGAGGGTGAGGGAGCTCAAACAGAGCATAACCGCACGACTGCGACAGCGCAGAGGTGACAACCACGAACGCAAAGGCGCCGTGGTGACAACCATGAGCACAATCACAACGGCGGTGACCATGGGCGATGGCGCGGGGGGCAAGGAGAGGCGCCGATGCAGAGATGAGGCGTGGGACGAGGGGTGGCGCCGACGCAGACCCGCCACACTGACGCAGACATGGGACGTGGCGACGAGGGGGGCGCTGATGCAGCGATGCAGACCCGACGCCCCGACGCAGACATGGGGTGAGGTGACGGGGGCGCCAGCGAGGGGGCGCCGACGCGACGATGCAGACACGGGGCCGCGACGCGCCGACGCAGACCCGACACGCCGATGCAGACACGGGGCCGCGACGCGCCGACGCAGACCCGACGCGCCGATGCAGACACGGGGGCGCCGACACGACGACGCAGACCCCAGGAGGGCACCAACGAGGGGGGGCGACGACGCGACGACGCAGACACGGGGCGACGACGCACGGACGCCCCGACGCAGATACGGGGGCGCCGACACGACGACGCAGACCCCAGGAGGGGGGCACCGACGAGGGGGGGGGGCGACGACACAGAAATGGGGCGGCGACAACGCAGACACGGGGCGGCGACGCGCCGACGCAGACCCGACACCCAGACGCAGACCCGACGCGCCGACGCAGACCCGGGGGCGGCGACGAGGGGGGCGGCGACGAGCGGCGACGCAGACGCGGCGCGACGCCGACGCCAATGCCAACGCGGCGCAACGCCAACGCCAACGCCAACGCGGCGCAATGCCGACACCAACGCGATCGCGATGGGAGGGGGGCGGCGACGAGGGGGGGCGACCGACGCCCCGACGCAGACCCGACGCCCCCGACACCAGACCCGACGCCCAGACGCAGACCCGACGCCCCGACGCAGACACGGGGGCGGCGACGAGGGGGGGCGGCGATGAGCGGCGACGCAGACGCGGCGCGATGCCGACGCCAATGCCAACGCGGCGCGACGCCAACGCCAACGCGGCGCGATGCCGACACCGACGCGATCGCGATGGGAGGGGGGCGAGACGAGGGGGCGCGACGACGCCCCGACGCAGACCTGACGCCCAGACGCAGACCCGACGCCCCGACGCAGACACGGGGGCGGCGACGAGGGGGGCGGCGACGAGCAGCGACGCAGACGCGGCGCGACGCCGACGCCAATGCCAACGCGGCGCGACGCCGACACCGACGCGATCACGATGGGAGGGGGGCGGCGATGAGGGGGGGGGCGACGACGCCCCGACGCAGACTCGACACCCAGACGCAGACCCAACGCCCCGACGCAGACATGGGGAGGCGACGGGGGTGCCGACGAGGGGGGGCACCAACGCGACGACGCAGACCCGACGCGACGACGCAGACACGGGGTGGCGCGCCGACGCAGACCCGACGCGCCGATGCAGACACGGGGGCGCCGACACGACGACGCAGACCCCAGGAGGGCACCGACGAGGGGGGCGACGACGCGACGACGCAGACACGAGGCGGCGACGCAGACACGGGGGCGCCGACACGACGACACAGACCCCAGGAGGGGGGTGGCGACGAGGGGGGGCGACGACGCGCTGACGCAGACACGGGGGCGACGACGCGACGACGCAGACACGGGGGCGGCGACGCAGACGCGGCGCGACGCCAACGCCAACGCGGCGCGACGCCGACACCGGCGCGATCGCGATGGGAGGGGGGCGGCGACGAGGGGGCGACGACACCCCGACGCAGACCCGACGCCCAGGCACAGACCCGACGCCCCGACACAGACCCGACGCCCCGACGCAGACACGGGGGGGCGACGAGCGGCGACGCAGACGTGGCGCGACGCCGACGGCAATGCCAACGCGGCGCGACGCCGACACCGACGCGATCGCGATGGGAGGGGGGCGGCGACGGCGGGGTGGTGACGCACACACGAGGCGACGCACACGCAACGCAGAGATGAGGCGCGACAACGAGGCGCGACGACGCAGACATGGGGGGGATGGGGAGGGGCGGCGATGCAGTGACGGGGACGGCGACACGACAAGGGGGGTGGCCGACAAGAGAGGGCGACGGGGCGACGACGGGGCAAGAAGGCGCGGCGCGGGACTAGAGGGGAACAACCCAGACAGGGGGGCGCAGCGACACGGAGACGGGGGCGCGGCGACGAGGAGAGGCGCCGACGCAGACGGGGCGGCGCCAATGCAGACAAGGGATAGCAACGACAACCCAGCAGACCCAAGAAGACCCAAGAACCAAGAGAGAGAAGCGGGCGCGAAAAGGGCGACAGCGAGAGGCGAGAGGACGGTGAAGGCCAGGGTGTAAGGCCAACGTGCAACACAAGAACGAGAACGAGAACCGAGGGTGAGGGCGAGGGCAAGAAGGCCACAAAGCCAGAGGAACACAACAATGACAGCATGTGAGAGTCATGTGGTGAGAAGAGAGGATGTTGAACTTCTCAGCGAGTCCGAGTGGCAAAAAAATTACCCTAAAGGGAAATGTATCCCCAATGAGCCACAAGCGCACAAGCCCTGGCTCAAGCCGCGAGCCACGGTTTGGCTCGGCTTGGCTCGTCCTATTTTGGACGAGCTGGTGGTGAGCCGAGCCAAACCGAGCCAAACCGAGCCGTGGCAGCACTACTGCACGGTTGCCACGGGTGCGGAATGCCCAATGGAATGGGGGCCAATGTGTGAAGGCGAGCGCTGCGGGGGTGCCACGAGTGCATCCAAAATGGGATAGGCACGCACGACTGCCATAGGAGGGAAGTGCGCATTCCCTGATCCGCTTCAATTGCCCCCGGCATATGCGTCGGTATGGACACGGGACGCTCCGCTCGGTGATTCCGCGCTCCTCAGGAAACGCTTTTTGTTTCGGGCCCCTCAAGGCCTCAACGGCCTCAACGCTCATGGACGCAACAGCTTCCCTTTCGGGTAAAGCTCTTGAGTTGCTTGCCGAGGCGATCGCTGCCCTGAGACTGAGTGAGACTGCCCCGCTGCTTACAGCGAGATCCAAAATGGATGACCTTCGTTTATTATACGTACCTTGTGGGCTTCCAAGATTTGACAGCTGAGTTCATAGTTAAGTACTGTAGTAGAGAAATTATTAGCGCCTATGTTGTCATACAAAATTCGAGGTTATCCAACAGTTATCACTGTTCCTCCTGCAAATTTTGAGTTATTGTCTAGTTATCCTGTTTCGTGCCGTCCACCCGGCTTTCATGGCTTCGTTTCCTCGTGACTTCATTCCCCTTTGGGGCAACTCCGTTGGCCGAAATTCTCATGTTTTTTTGCGGTTCACTAACGTTCGGAACGCGCGTCTTGACCTGCTCACTGCCACGACGACGCCCGGACGCTCCCCCTCGTTCTCGACTCCGTTGGGCCCGAAATCCTGAAGGTTAGCCACTGAGCTAGTGCCCTAGGATGGGAAGGTGAGTGGGCACTCATATTTTAGAACTGACTATGTGTATGAGCAGGCTGTCTTCGCTGTGCAGCGACATCACCCGCGCCCTCGATTATAACCCCGGACCCCCCTTTGCGACGCGACGCGACGCAATGGCCCCCTCCCCTCAAGACTTTGAGGTCTGGGCGCCTGGACCTCGCTCCACTCGCTCGCCCTTGCCTCACTTTAACCCTTATTTCCCCCCCCCTCTCCCTTTACTATCTTTATCTTTTCTTTTTCCACCTGCCCGCTGCGCTTCGCGCTCCACACATCCTATTCAAATTCCCACTGGCAGTGACAAAAGTGAAAAAAGGTGGCCAACACTTTGCCCAGTCTTCATCCAGGCCAGCCCTCTCCAGTATCCACACCACCTCGGTCGACCGTCGTTGTGCAGGCCAGTTGGCCTTGCACACGGCCTCGACCGTGCACAGTTACTGGATGACGAGCTTGGGCCCCAGTGGTTTGGAGCACGCCTCCAAGTCCGAGAGCGAGGTGACTGAGGTGCTGCAAATCCATCAGCTCTGCACCCTCAAGATGTGCGCGAGCGGCTTCGCCTTCATGTGGGACGGCAGCCTTCCTCAGCAATGGGCCTGGTTCAACTGGTCAAAAGTCTTCCGGGTCCGCGTGAGCGTGCACGCGACCATTCGTGTTCATCGTGCAGCTGTGCCCTTCTTTTTCGCTCTGCTCTTTGCTACTTAGCACTGAAAAATCTCAAAAAGATTACATAAAATCTTTTTTTTTTATTACTGTGAATAATTTTTGTGTGAGAAAAGAGAACGGCATGAGCTGCCGATCTACATTTAACCTCAGCCTAAGCACGAAATTTTTTAAAAAGGATCAACCATTTTGGATCTCGCTGTAAATTAGCTCAGATAAGAACTTGATATCCAGTCAACCGACCAGTCCGCTTGTCGGGCAGGTGCGCGACAACCAACTTTTTTTTTGGTCAAGTCGTTTTCTCATTGAGAAGGGTGTGCTTCCGCTGCCGTGCCCGCCCCTTGTGCCTGCATCCCGGCACCGCAACTCCCCTCCCATGCATGTCCGCTCAGGCTTCCGCCCCGCTCTCTAGCCTAGTACACGTCCGCACCTGTGCGTCTGCTTTCGCAGCTGCGCCCGCTCCCGCCCGCATGTTCGCACCTGTGCATCCGCTTTCGCCACTGTGCTCGCTCTTGCCCTGCGCGTCCGCTCCACTGCCGCTGCCGTCCCGTGCGCCCACTTCCACTGCCGTCAGTGCCGTGCCGGCTCCCGCCCTGCGCACCATTCCGGGTGCGCCCTTTGGCACCCCGCAATGTTCACTGGCCCGCTCCCATAGCCCGTGTCTTCGCGTGTGCTCCCCTGCGCCAGAGCACCCAGCACCCAGTTGGCATACTCCTTTCTGCATCGGTGTTCCCAAGTTTAAAGCATCTGTCACATCGATTAGTAACGCTTTCCGTGACAGGGTGAGGTAATTCCCCGAAGACTCGTGCCTTTCCTGCTTCCTCCAACCAACCACACATGCCACTAGCACAGTCTTTACCCGAGGCCGCCTCGCCCTCCACCCATCAATCCATCTTTGATGGTGCTTTAGAGGTCTACAAAAGGAAAACAGGAAGAGACCTTTCCTCACATCCATTGCTTCGCAGGCTTGAGACCTGCCATTCTCCCGACGCCATCCTTGATGTACTTCAAACGCAGGTCCTCGGGCCGCATCAATCTCGAAATAGCGGCGACAAACTTACAAGGTACCTCAATCCAACCGTTAATGCCCTCAATTCGTTCTCTGCGACTATTGGCGGCGGCATTAGCCTGGTAAGTCTCAGGAACTTCAAGGTTACGTCCGTAGAATCTGCAACCTGAAGTTCTTCCGGAGGCTTACCCCCCTGCGTGTCTGCTATTTACGGGCATGGGAATCCTCCTTTCAGTGATTATCCCATTTAATTCTTTTCTCCGAGCCATTGTAATGTTGTAATCTTTCAGGCTGCCAGTGCTGTTAGCGCCAGTCAAAGTGCCCTCGTTGACCTGTTCGAGCGCATCGAAAATGTTTTCAGACGACTTGAGACCTATATCGAAGTCCCACCAACTACAGGGATGATGGACTCCATTGTGAAGGTTATGGCTGAAGTACTTTGCATCCTTGCCATCGCAACAAAAGAGATTAAGCAGAACCGTACCAGTCAGTCGACCCTTTGGCGATAGGTCTACTCCGTCGACTTACTGTTCTTCAGAAACATTTCTGAAGAAGCTCGTCGGAAGAACGGATATTGAGGATGCTTTGCAGAGACTCGAAAGAGTGACGGTAGAGGAAGCTCGAATGGCAGCTGCAGAAGCCCTGAAGGCAATACACAGCGTCGGTAACAAAGTCGGTGACAAGGTGCACGACGTTCAAGGCACACTGAAGGCTGTGGAGGACAGAGTGAAAGGCGTCGAGGGCATGTTACAGGATGTCGGAGATATGCTACAAGGTGTTGATGACAGGGTAAAGGGTATCGACGGCAAGATCATCAGCGGTACGTAAACCATTGTTCGACAAGTCATCTTCTCCCTTCTTAATGTTCATGCGAAATCAGGACCACAGATAGCGAAAGACCTTGACGTGGCGTCTATGGAGGCTCTAAAACCCGCGCACGGGGTCGATGACAAAATAAATGTCGTCAATGACAGGGTGCAGGGCGTACAGAACACACTTGAAGGTGCCTCTATGAAAGCAAGTGATGCGCACGACGTGCAGGGCGCCGTACAGGGTATTAAAGCCATGATCAACGATGGTGCGAAAGTCATTCTCATCCCAGAACCCACATCACCCTGAGCGTTTTCATATGTTTAGATGGTGAGGAACTTAATCGACCGATAGCAAGGGACTTGGGCGACCTAAGCGGTTCGTGGTGTTGTTACTATGCCTCGTTGGCTAGAGAAGCTCAAACGCTCTCATAGGGAACCGGTCGAGACAATTGGCTGCTGAATGGCTCTCCCCACCAGATCCATCCGTGAATTACAACACTACGCGCGCTAGCCATCACAGAGGCACAGCAGTGTGGTTCACCCGAAGCAGCGCCTTCAGGGATTGGAAAGGATCGGGGTCCTTGATGTGGATCCACGGAAAGCGTGCGTGATCCCACTCTGTGTCTCGGCTCTCAGTAACAGATTTTCGATTCCACAGCGGGCTCCGGCAAAAGTGTCCTTACGTACGTTGCTCGATGAGACTTTTTCGGAAGGCGTCCTGATATCATCGAATAATGCTAGCTCTGAGATTATCCAGGATATCGAACGTATCTCCAAAGCCCGTTCAGCATTCATGGCCTATTTCTTTTTCGATTTCAAAGACGCTGGAAAGCAGGATTCCCGTGCTTTCCTATCCTCCATCCTTGTCCAGCTCAGCAATCAATCCGTTTCTTTCCGCGACATCCTTCGCGAGGCTTACGTAGCACACCAGTCTGGTTCACAAGAACCCAGTGACAGCGCACTTCTTCAGTGCCTTGAAAAGATGCTCAAAGTCCAAAGACAACTCCCCATATATATCATTGCGGATGCCCTCGATGAATGTCCGGACATGTCTGGAGTACAGTCGCCTCGTGAAAAGGTCCTTGAACTAATCGAGGAATTGGTTGGGTTCCGCATTCCAAATCTACGGCTCTGCGTCACAAGCCGCCCCGAGGTTGACATCCGGAATGTTCTTGAACCCTTGACATTTGCGTCTCATTCCGTGTCCCTTCACGACCAAGATGGACAAAAGAAAGACATTTCTGACTATGTCCACTCTGTTGTCTATTCAGACAAAAAGATCATGAGATGGCGGGAGGAAGATAAGACATTGCTTGTCAAGACGCTCTCGGACAGAGCTGATGGAATGTACGATCATCGTTCCAAGTTCATAATGTCTTCTCATAATATCGAATAGGTTTCGATGGGTTTCGTGCCAAATTGAAGCCCTACGCCGCTGCCTTGCACCGAGTGTGCGACGTGTCCTCGACGAGTTGCCCGAAACTCTAGACGAGACATATAAGCGGATACTGCAGGAAATCCCTAAGGCAAACAGAATACATTCTCATCGGCTGTTACAATGCCTGGCCGTGGCTGTTCGCCCGCTTCGAGTGCAAGAGTTGGCAGAAGTCCTTGCAGTTGATTTTCACGCAGCTGGAGGGATTCCCAAGCTAATCGAGGACTTGCGCTGGGAGGATCAAGAACAAGCTGTGCTGAGTGCATGCTCCAGTTTGATCTCCGTCGTCAATTTCAGGGATTCCCGAGTGGTTCAATTTTCCCATTTTTCGGTCAAAGAGTTCCTGACATCAGATCGCCTCGCTGCGTCGATGTCGGATGCTTCGCGTTATCATATTCGCGTTGAACCGGCCCACACAATTATAGCCCAAGCTTGTGTTGGGGTGTTACTCCGCTTGGAGTATCCGATTGACAAAGAGAGGAGAAAGAGGTTTCCTCTAGCGGACTATGCTGCCAAGCACTTCGCGGATCACGCCGAGTTCGGAAACGTGATATCAAACATAACTGATGGGATCGACCATCTGCTTGATGAAGATAGACCACATTTTGCGGCATGGATGTCCCATATAAGCACCTCTTGGTGGGCGGAGAAAGATTCTGGGCAACGGGGAGCAACCCCCCTATATCACGTTGCGGATCTTGGGTTTTGTGGCCTGGTTCAGCACCTGATTACGAAGCGCCCAGAGGACATCATCGTTCGAGGTGGGGTACATGGAACCCCGGTGCATGCAGCGTTGCACCGGAGACACGTCAAACTCTGTCAGCTGCTACTTCCGCACTGCGTCGGCTTGGATGTTCGAGACTTCAATGGCCAAACTCCACTCCACGTGGCAGCATCGAATGCGCTCCTTGAAGCTGCTCAGATGGTCGTCGAGCAGGGTACCGATATCAATGCCCAGGACAACAATGGCTGGACACCCCTTCATCAAGCTATTGATACATACCCGCTGTTGAAAAACACAAAACTGGAGATTATGCGGCTTTTACTAGATCACGGTGCGGACAGCGAAGCATTGAATAACCAACACAATACCCCGCTGCATTTAGCAGCTTGTTACGGGCAGCTCGCTGCTGCGCAGGTACTGGTAAAGCATGGCGCGGATCTCAGTGTGCCGTGCGACCTGGGCAGGACACCACTACACGAGGCATCGTGGAATGGATATACCGACACCATACGACTCTTCCTGGAGTATGGCGCGGACGTGGAAGCCAGAGATAACATACAAGACACTCCGCTGCATCTAGCGGCCTGGACCGGGCAGCTCGCGGCTGCGCAGTTATTGATTGAGCACGGCTCAATCGTTCATTTGCGAAATGCTGTCGGCCGGACACCACTACACCTAGCATCACTTGGCGGGCATTCCGACGTTATGCGACTCTTACTGGAGCACAGGGCTGATGTGGACGCACAAGACCACAGCGATGAGACTCCGCTGCATGCGACAGCGCACGAGGGAAAGGTGGAGGCTACGCAACTCCTACTCGCGCATGGTGCAAATGTCCATGCGCGGAACAAGGCGCACCAAGCCCCATTCCAGATTGCGTCGCGAAAGGAAATAAAGAGATCATGCAGCTACTTTCTGAACATGTGCTGAGCGGCACAAATATTTAATATCCGTAGGTCTTTCTCTGAGTCTGGGAATCCTACCTCGTTACGTGCTGTTCTTCACTATACTGCCAACGAGTCGGTCATGCGAATCAGGGCAGTTACATTGCCATTCTGTTTGTTGCTCTCCAAATACATTGTAATAGATGTTATGAGACGACCGCTCCTTGATTCGTAGTTGTGCCGAAGGTTCGCTCTCTCCCTTCAAAGTGTCGTTTCCTACTCAGCTCCACACGGATCCTATCACTATCCCTATCCCAACACTGATGGCCCTAACTCCCTTTTCATCAAACGCGAACGTACAAGCTCGGCTTCCTGCTCATATGTAGGCGCGCCACCAAAGCAGGGCACCGCGTCACTAGTGCGTGCCTTGATATTCGGGCGCGGGCGGGTTTGTGCTGTGGAGGATGGATGGCGCACGATGCTCGAGGGCTATGAGGAGAAGATCGAGGAGCTTATCGGGAAGGTCATGGGCGCCAGGGAGGGATCGGAGGGTGTTGCGATCGGGTGTATGATGAGTGTTGTTTACTACCAGCGGCGGTGTGTGCTACAGTAGATTTTTGGCTGTATGCATCTCGCCGCAGCCCACAAGCGTCCGAATATGTGGGGCAAACCCCCAGACAGTCACCCATGTCATCCAAAAGTGCCCGTGCTTCACACGCACATGGGCCCATCTAATCTCGATCGCCCCAACATCTCCCTGTCGACCCTCTTTGGCACCAAAGAAGGTGAAAAGGCGCACCTAGCTTCAGTGATGAACTGTCCAAACAATGTATAGGTTGGCACCGTGGGCACGTGGATCATGTGTAGAACTTATTGCCGAAGAATACCAATGGATGGGTGTCGTTATGGTTGGCCTTCATCACCAATAGTTCAAGTTCAACAGCACGGATTGGGATCCGTTTCGTGACATTGCAGTGATGGGGCCATGAAAGACCGCATCCTCAGCAGCTGTGGTGATATCGCTCACATACTGTCTTCACCAAACACGGCAAAGTTGCATTCTGCCGCCACAAACTCCTCGCATTCGATCCGGCTCTTCTCGGTGTCCACCATCAATAGAAAGATAGTACTGAATACTCCGCTGAAAAATCACAAGTATCAGCATCATCGGATAGGTCCGGGAGATTAGAGCGCATACAGTCCAAACAGAAATGCATAAGACATGTTGTTGTTTCCGGTAGCGGAGATAATCGCGCTGCAGACGAGAGGCCCAATGACCGCAGACGTCTTGCCGATCTTTTACTACATCGTCAGCATGCGGCGCATTCAACAACGGAACCGGGTATTACAACGGAAAACATGGAGAAGAAGAGGAACCTTCAGAAAGAATTCCCAGTCAGGATGTCCCTGGCTGATCAGAGGATAACGGTGACACCGACATTTGGGCAGGGGGCGATACTTCGCTCATCATTGTCTGGCTGAAGGCATACCACGGGCCAATCACCAATGAAAAGAAGGCCTGACATATCCTTACGTTTTAAATGAGGACGGGTCGCGCGAAGAAGGATGGGCTGCGAATACCAGATCTCCCGAGCGTGCTTGAAACCAATCTTGCTTGTGAACGCGCCGATGAGACCCCAAACCGTGAGAACCTGATATGAATCGATCCATCGACGGAACATCCATTCTCTATGACATCCTCCTCACCAAGAGCCAGAATGCGATGAAAAGCAGCATCTGAACTGACTTGTCAATAGCGCGGAAGGAGCAACTACTGGAGTATGAGCTTACCTTCTTCGTAGATATATCGAATCTCTTTTGAACAAGCCAGAAAAGGCTGTAAATGAGATTAGTACGGCGGTCGAACAATTTTCCAATCCACCTACTATACTCCCACTCCTTGTCCGGAGATGCCCACTATGAAGAAGATAGCGATATATAGTATCGAGTAAGAGAAGATGCTAGGGAGAATTGACATCATGGACAAGAAATTCGCGACTTCCACCAACCAACCTGTTGACAAGAGTCACAACGATAGCCCTATGATGACGTGCGGGTAAGTCTGACGGACACTGTTGCTGTCTCGTTAAGCACTTACACAGAGGTATTGAATATATCGCCCCTAAGAGAACGGTATTAGGTCATGCATATCGACCAGACAGGTGATACTCGCATGAGGAAGTAAAAAACAAAGTAAAAGAAGGTTTGCTTTAATCGCAAGCACTCGCGCAGAGCAACGGCGGTCTGCTTGAACCCAATGGTTGCGAATGAGGCCCCTTGAGGTAGAGACAGACCCGGCCGACGCCTTTCGAAGATGAACCATGGAACTGCACAAAGCACTGGAGGCCGTGGATGAGCGGCACAAGCATACATCATGATGTCAATGTGGACGGAGACGAACACCACATGCCGCCGGAGAACGCAATGGCCACACCAATTGCCCTTGTATCATTCTCAGCGCTCGCATCCGACTCGAGCGCCTTGACGATGCCGGCGATGGTAGAGAGGATGAGAACCGTGCCAGAGCAACATACTGCTAAGGAAATGTTGGAAACGCGATTGCGTGCCAGAGATTCGAAGCGAGAATGGACGTCCACACTGTCTCGGACAATGAGCCGGTGATCCGGACGAGTTCGTAGACACCACTGACGATTTAGATCCCTTTCTCACGTCATCGGCTGAAGCCTGGACTTCTGGAAGATTTCGCACCAGACCCGGGAATGCCGCACCCCAGAACGTGAGAGAACACTGCATCAACGAATTAATGGCCGCGTCAACGGGGCGGATATTAACGGTGCAACCTGGTACGATATCACTGAAACGGCATTACGTGGCTCTGAAATGGGATCGCACAATGGAACAGAAGATGTAGAGCTTACGGCCTAGAATGTATAGTATCATCCCGAGGCGCCATTGCGATGGGTCCTCGACACCGAGCCATGCAAACGAGACTCCGGAACCAAGGAGGGTGAAGAAAATCAAGATATTCGGCCTAAATTCGAATCGTCAGTCTCCGTCGAAAACCCCCAACTAGTCATTGCACACACCTCCACGTCCCATAATCTGCCCATGCACCGATCACCAATAACAAGACCGCCTGAATGGAGAAGCTGATCCCATTTGCGAGGAGGACGATCGAGTTGACTGCACGTGGCGCCCATGATTAGTAAAATTCCGGGGCGGGGAGAAAGACGGAGCGCGGACTGTTCCGGACGCGCCCCAAGTAGGGCAGCACGCAATCGCTCCCGCGAGTGCAGCGCGCGACGAACGGTGGCTGGCTCGGATCGTAGCCTGCTTGATAAAGGAGGTTTTGGAACTGAGACGGGCCGAAGAGGAACCCCGGGATCCCATTGTTGCCCTTTAGTTCAAATTGCACCACGGGGGCGGCGTTAGTCAGTAGAGAGCGAACGAATCGAACACAAAGTGCACCAAAAAGGAAAAAAAAAAAAAAAAAAAAAAAGGGGGGGGAGACGAGAAAGTGAAAAACAGAGAGAAATAAAGGGCCCACGAACGACAAAGTACAGATAAAAGCACCAGAGCTCTCGGCGCGTCGTCGTCCATTCTCCCAGGCGGTCGTCACTTCGGCTGGTTGATCGTGAGCGGCGGGGTGGACTTCGGAGACTTTGAGGTCCACCAGTTGGATGTCTCCATGGTCGTATTCTTTCGAGTCGCTAGCCATCTACAGTACGGGAGGGCCGAGGGTACAAATTGTCATTGTTGGGCGTTGCGTGCCTTTATCAGTTCTGCCGGTGTTCGTTATTTAGCTGCAGTGACAACTCGGGGACATTCGATTCGCGAGGGGAGAGATCGGCTGAAAGAGTGGTGTCTGTCTACCTGCTGAGTAGATAAAAGGTCTTCCATACAGTGCGCAGAACACATTCGAAGAGGTCCTAGTACCAGTCTTCTAGACGTTCTGCAAAGTCGCACTCTGCTGGGCCGTCGCCGTTATGACGTGTTCCTGAGACTAATAAATTGTTGGTGTGCCAAATCAATTACATCATTAGAGTACCTACACGTACAACTTGCATGCGTTCTATTGCCTCCCCGGACTCAGATAAATAAAATAACAAACGTCCAAACGAAATTCAAACCCAGGCAAGGCCCTAGATAAGGTTTTGGAATGGACAAGACTCGGACTGATTGGTATAAAGACGCTTTAATGATTACAGAACTGGTGGTAGATGAAAAGGGGGAATCAGAAATGTTGCACGAGGCCGCGAAGATATCTGCGGTGGCGAATCAATAAGAGAATGTTGCGCAGGTGTGGGTAGCGCATCAGTCCTTAGCGCTGCCTGGTGAGCTGAATCTTGCCCATAACAAGCTCTCTGTTCGGGTCGCGCGCGAAGCGGAAGTTTGGAGAACGGAATGGGAAGAGGGATACAAAGTACTGCCCCCAAGGTCAGTCCATCTAGCGTCTTTATGAACCCAATTAAGGTTGCCTACCATGAGTGCCACTCCTGGCTCTTCGAAGCTTGGAGTCAACTCAACGAGCGCTTCTCGCCGAAGCTTTCCATTGAGCTCCATACACCAGCGAGGCCGTGAGTGCTCGTCGTTCGACGGAAGTTGCCTGGGATGGCCATCGAGTTCCCAATGAGCTTTTCCAGCGAAATCTGCGCGGTAGTAGTCGTTGCGGTTCGCCAGACGTAAGGGGTGGATGGCTGATGCTCGCTCTCCAAAGGCCAGAACTTTTTGTAGTCGTACATCGATAGCTTGCGACACGCCGAATAGGTCAAGCGCTTGACGGTTTTGGCTTATGAGAGTGAGGTGGAGCGGGATGATGTCGCTTATTGGGTAGGAGCTCTAAGAGAATCATTCATTGGTGAATAAAGGCACTACAGAAGCAGATGACATTGACATACGGGTGAGATGAGCTGAAAAGAAGATTAAGTAGACTAGACGGGTGAGTTGATATCTGTTACTCACGTTGCATTCCACCTGGACGTAATCCTCGTCGAAAATGACGCCCTCTACGATTACCGCTGGGAAGTTTTGCCGTGACCATGATGTGATCGCAGGGGGATCATGGGGAAGGTCGACTGAGATTTCCCGGGGAGACGACCGCACCGAAGGGTCTGGAGGCGAAATGTATAAGATTTGTTGCCTCACACTGAGGTCGACGCACGTAGTAAGAGAAGCTTCATGACAAGAGGAGGAGATTACGAACCCGACATTCCGTGTGAGACGCCCACGACGACAGATTGTAACGATCAGCTGAAACGTTGGGATACCAGCACCGCCAGACGATGACGATTGGTGCCCAAGGGACGAATCATGTGTTGAGCATGGGCTCGGGGGCGGGACTGGCGGGGTAGGGGGAGCAATGGCAAAGTGCCAGTAAACCATTCCTCCTGAGATATGGGAATCATCGACCTGCTGTGGTAATAGGAGTTGCTTGGCCTCATACGACGGGATAATGGGGTTAGTATCGAACATCTGTAGCTGCGAACACCAAGCTCAATTGGGGTCACTCCAATTGGGGAACCAACTCACGACGACATTCATGCATTGCATACCACTCCGGTCATTGAGCGACAATGCCACGAATCCTTTCAATTCTTCTCCGAAAAACAATATGGGGGTATCCTGGGCACTTGTTGCATGACTCCTGACGACAACGAGGGCATAGTTCCTCCCACGGGATTCGAGGTTGTAGTGATGTATAGTGTCGGCAGAGACAGGGTATAGCGAAGGAGCGGAAGGATCATAGTCATTGTCACGTAAATGGCTCATTGGGCCCATGGCAGGTTCCGCAGCAGGCTGCTCGGCCCCGACACCACGACCCGTATACGGAGAAGGGGTAGAGAACCTACGCAAGACTGTAGTGAGGCTGAATCGATTATTGGCCAGTGCAGGTAAACTGGCGCGATGCGGGGGGTCCATGACGAAGAGAAAGGGGAGTGAAGGGCCCAAGGGTGGCAGGGACTGTCTATAACGAATCTCCGACTCGACAATGCACGAACGTGCGCATGGTTATAAAGGCTCAGGGACGGGGGACAGCCATCTAAACCCAAAGGCAGGGCAAGTCATCTTCTTGCGCAAGGGACTCGGACCAGACTGCTTACCAAGCTTGTCCGAGACGTTGAACACCGCCCGTACGCCGAACTACAGTACCTGGGCGCATGCTTCTGTGAGAGAGGACGTGCACAGCAGAGCTTGTTTATTCCAGTTCCAGGGAGTAGTGGTTCGGGATGGATAGCCGGAATCATAATAGACAAGAAACTAGCTGTCGCCTGAGTTCGCGCCTGAGGTCTAAGTACTCTAAGTACTGGTACCGAGTACCTGAGTCCTGGGACCATGATGTCCATACAGTAGTACGCCCAAGGGGTAAAACTGAACGGGGACCCTGAATCTGTCAGTCATGCCAAATTAAGAGTGACAGCTGTTCCATGAGTTCCATTCGCCGGGGTTCCATTTGATCTATTACCGCGAGGCGAGCGAGTCTGACTGGGAGTTGCGGTACAGTAGAGTTGTGTCCCAGTCTTTACAAAGATTGATATTCACGGCAGCGTCCTTTTTGCCGGCTTTCCCACATTTGGACTCGGACACCCCGAATACAAACTATACAAATTTCCAGCACAATCTTTCCTTTCGACGAAAAAATCAAAACTTCACTTATTAGTGAATTGTGAATGACGCAAAGCCGTACACGCGCGTTCTTTTTCCGACTCGGAAATTCTGCTTGGGTGTGATGCTGATGGAACTGCCCGCCAATTTCCAGGCCGTATTTGCCTTGTATTTGCCAAGTATTTGCTTTTTCTCGGTTGATATTACGCAAGCATCAAGACGGGCATCCGTTCCCGGGCCGTCCCGTTCTTGCGCAGCTGTGCGCATTGTTGTTCTGCAGGCGCGTCGCGGCGCCCCGAGGAAAGGGGCCCCTACCAGAGCAGAGGATCATGGACAGCACATTAGGCCCAGCAGGCCACACATAACGCCATGCCCAAATCGCCGCACATGCCGTACCAGTACTTACGTATGCCAACCAACTGGGGCTCCCAGAGCCTTTGATTGCGCGCGTCTTCGTACTCACAGACATGCTAGGGTGAACAAAAGATGCACGTATTTTTGTTTGAGGATCCGCATTTGTAACGCGCACCACCCTGCAACCATCATCACTTTCGTCCATTTTAACATACATGGGCAACCATCACCACATCTCAAAGGAGAAAGATTCTCATCACATCACATCATCTCCATGAGTCCGAAAAAATACTCGGTCTCAGAGATTGCTGACACTCTGGGCTTGAGTGAAGCCAACTTGTCCTCGAACCTGAGAAGGAAAACGTGCCATCGTCTCATGAGCCTTTGCATTGTAATATCAGTGTCGAGTGGTGGCTGAAAATAAGCAAATATGCTCGTACTCGTATCATTTTCGGCGTGATGACATAATCTGTTACCCACCGTGGTTACTAGTACGCTGAATAGATAGATATACTGAACATAGCCGGACTCGGTAACGAGCAAAAAGTATGTCAGGCCTTACTGAGGTAAGTAACCCAGAAAGCATTGCGTGGATAGGAATCCGAGTCGTTGTATTCTCATGATGACATCGATCACAGAACTGGAGATGAACAGCGGACGGTGATGGACGGTGTAATCCAGGTGAATTACAAGAGGGTGTATAGATACGGCGAATCAATCAGAGAAGGCGCAGAAGTGAGGCAGTGCGCTAGCTTCTAGCGCCAGTTAGTGAGCTGGATCTTGCCCATAACAAGCTCTTTGTTCGGGTCACTTGCAGGGCGAAAGTCTTTCGAACGGAATGGAAAGAGGGACACAAAGTACTATCAGTGAGGTCAGTCCATCCGACGTCCTTACTGACCCCGTTGAGGCTGCGCACCATGAGTGCCATCCCTGGCACTTCGAAGCTCGGACTCAACTCAACCCGCGGTTGTCGATGAAACTTTCCGTTCAGATTGATGCACCAGCGTGGCCGTGGGTGCCCATCGTTTGAGGGAAGTTCCTTGGCATGGCCATCGAAGTCCCAATGAGCTTTTGCAGCCATATCCGTGCGATGGTACGAGCTGCGGTTCTTGAGCGTTAGGGGGCGGATGACCGATGCTTGTTTTCCAAAGGCTAGGACTTTCTGGAGTCGTACATCGATGACGTGAGACACCCCCAATAGGTCGAGCGCTTCACGGCTTTTGCTCGTGAGTGTGAGGTGGAGCGGGATAGTGTCATTTACCGGGAATGAACTCTAAAAACGTCCGTGTTTCAGTGAACGAAGGCGATGAACAGCTGGAGAGAAACAGACAACATACAGGTGTAACGAGCTAAAACGACGGCTACTAAGTTTTATAGACGAAATGATTTCACATTGGTTGCTCACCTCACATACTACCTCGACATGGACCTGGCCAAATACGATGCCCCTCGCGACTACTGCTGGGAACTTTTGTTGTGGCCATGATGAGTTCAACAGAGGAACCATGTAGCAGATCGGCCAATATGGGGGATTGTGTTGACGGCACCCGGGCCGAGGGATCTGGAGGTGAAACGTAAGAGAGTATTTGCCTCACCCTAAAGCCGATGCACACAGTGAGAGAACCTTCATGGCAGGAGACAGAGACCACGAACCCTACGTTCCGTGTGAGACGCCCTCGACGATGGATCGTGACAATGAGCTGAAACTTTGGGCCGCCGCCATTGTTATGACTCATAGACGATGGCGATCGATTTCCGAGGGACGAATCAACTACTGAGGATGAGGTTGAGGACGAAGGGACAGGGGGAGCAATCGTAAAGGGCCAGCAAAATCTTCCACCTGAGATGTAGGAACCATCGACCTGCTGCGATAATAGGGCCCGCCTGGTTTCAAACGTCGGGAGAATAGGATCGGAATCAAACATCCGCAACTATGGGCACAGGGTCAGCTGGGATCACTCAAATCAGGAAACTGACCTACCATGACATCCATGCTCTGCATACCACTCAAGTCATTGAGAGACAATATCACAAATCCGGTCAATTCTTCTCCGAAATATAGCAAGGGAGGATCACGGGCGTTCGGGGCATGACTCTTGACAGTAATGAGCGCATATATTCTCCCACGAGATTTGAGGTTGTATTGATGAACGGTGTCAGCAGGAGCCGACGAAGCATCAATGACTTGGTCTTGCAACTTGTTGGTTGGGTCTACTGCAGGCTGCTCCCTCGAGTGCCCAGGCTCTGCGACAATATTGCCACCAGTATAAGGAGATGGAGTAGAGAACCTGCGTAGAAGGGGGGTAGCGCCGGATGAGCGACTTGACCCAGAGGGCCAGCTAGCTGGACGTGGACTAACGGCATTGGGAGGCATGACGACGAGAACGAGAGGAGGAGAATTCAGATGTTACGGCGTTTGCTTATAAGAAACATCCGATGACACTGCTCGAGAGACGCACGTTTGTGTGGTCTGGTCTGTATGGGTCATAGCGATCAATTGCAGAAGCAGATCTAGAAGGTGTGGAGACTGGACCTGTTCTCGGGGCCACAAAAAGACGAGGGATTAGTAATGCCGTACCACATGTTACTGTTGTTCTATCAGGTTGGGCCGAAGGAGTATTGGAGGGCAATGCAGCTCTGAAATCACTCGCGATGCATACGCCCGCTCCTCAAAGTTGGAGCGGACAGCCGCCAACAGAACAGGCCAGTGAGAGCAGGGAAAATCTAGCAGGACTAGCCATCAAGACACCGTTCGACTCTAGGTCCGCGGCTCCACGAAGGGGAAAAGAAGGAACCCGTATCGGCCAATGTAGCGCGGTGGAAGGTTGAACAGGATTTGGACCCACCGCAAGTCCGTCAGCTGATGTAATAATAAAGCATCGTCCGCGCCGCGCACTGCCGCTCCGCCACGCCACGGCGACAACGACCTGAGTCTTTTCCCAAACGCATGTTCCGTGCATTGCCTGTCGCGAGACAGGCAACCTCAAAACAAGGCCGGGGGCTCGTTCGTATTTCCCGTCGGGTGAGCATCTACCTTCGTGGGTTTCACCCACATTGAATCACGTCCATCGCAGCGACTCGTGACGGAAACAACAACGGATGCATCCCCGACCTCTTCACCTCTTCTGCAACGCCAATAAAGAAGAAGAAACGTCTACTCCCTAGACTCGTATTCTACACCACAGCCGCGACCACAACTTTCTACGTCGGCAGCGCGTTCGTTGCGTTCAACAATCACCCCTACCACTCTTTCTTCCAGCAATATGTTCCCTTCGCTCCCAAGATCCTCGAATACGGAGAGGATCATGGCTGGGATGTCCTCACAATTGCCGACGTCGTTGTGAATACCTATGACGGTGCCTCGGGGGCTTACTTATATGTGCGCAAACAACTAGGCTATTCGACTGAGGATACTCCCGCCAAGGCTCGGGAATCCAAGCTCCCTCCAAGAGCAAAATCCGCAAAAGGACCACGGAGACAAAGGCCGATGAAGTCAAGGGACGCGTCCAAAAGGCGGTCGATGCACTCAAAACCGATGTCAAGGCGAGTACCGACAAGGCATATGACCAGGGTGTCAAGGCCGCAGCCATCGCCAGGCACCAAGGGATTCAATTTACACAAGGTGTGGAAGAGCTTATCCTCGAAGCAGAGGCTGCGCTACAGGGGAAGCCATTCACCAAGAGCACCAAGCCCGAGGCGACACATGACCAGCCAACCGCGGCTAGCGAGGTAGAATCTACGGTGCTCCCACCGAAGAATGTCTACCATGCTCCCTTGCCGCTTGGACATGAGCCCCCACCTGGCTTCACTCGACCCGCCCCACCCAAGCCTCCGAAACAGCTAGCACCTGGAGAGCCACTCCCCCTTGTCGCACCCGCCGTTGAAGGATTGCACTCCTCCGAGCCGGTCCTCACCCACCTCGCTGGTACAATCGACTCGCTGGCATCCTTCCTCAATGCAAACCCTGCTGCCACCAACAAGGCACGCGATGTTCTCGATGTTGCCAAGACGACCTATCTGCGCTGGCACAGAGCTTCGAGCGCCTGCGAGAAGACGAGAAGATAAAGTTGGAGCAGTCGCTGGACGAACAAACCCGAGAGTATACGCTCAAGTTGCTCGAATTAGAGCTTCAAGCACAGGACAAGCTAGAGAACCAGGAGTCTGATTTCCGTGCCCTTTTTGAAGAAGAGAAAGCTCGTTTTTCCAAAGCGTACCGTGAGAAGCTCGAGCACGAGCTACGGACTCAGAGTGACATCATCAACGAACGGTCCGTCCGTCCATCCGTGGCGGCGCTATCTTTACTGAAATTTCCCCTTAGTCTGAAGGAGGAAGTCATCGCACAAGGGATCGAACTCCAGCGACGCTGGATCCGCGAGATCAAGGTACGCGTGAAGAGGAGCGTGGTGGCCGCCTCGCCAAACTCGACGAGCTCGCCGCAAACTGAAGCGCCTCGAGCGAGTCGCGCTGGACAACTCTACCTACCTCGACGAGAATCTGCGCATCCACGCGCTGTGGTCAGCGCTCGTGCCGTCGATAACGCGGTCGACGCGCCCGCCCGGCGCCCGTTCCGCGACCAGCTGCGCGTGCTCCGCCACGCCGCAGCCGCGCGGGACGACGCGGTCGTCGGTGCCGCGCTCGAGGCGCTCGAGGCGGGCAACGCGCCGGACGTCGGCGTCGAGCCTCTGGCGGACCTCGCGTCGTGGTTCACGACAAGCGTCGCACCTGCCGTCTCCCGCGTCGCGCTTGTGCCGGACGACGGCGCGGGCGTGCTCGCGCACGCCGCGTCGCACGTGTTGTCTGTGTTCGCATTCCGCCGACGGGGCTCGTGCCTGGGGATGACGTGCTGAGCGTCCTCGCGCGGGCGGAGCACCACCTGAATGAGAAGGACCTGGATAGCGCACGCGCGAGTTGAACCAGCTGCGGGGGGCGGCGAAGACTCTGTTGACGGATTGGCTCGAGGCGGCACGGCGTCGGCTGGAGGTGCAACAAGCATTAGAGGTACGCTACTTGGTCTTTTGAGATTTTCGCCGAAGAGAGGTGCTAACTCCTGTAGGTTGTGCACGCGCAGGCCACCCTGGCCTCGATACTTGTCGCGCAGGGACATTAAATATGACCATTAGAATAAAAATTGTCAATTGTCGTGCGTGTCGTGTCGTGTCCCCCGTTAAGACGGTTGAAGATCCTTCGCCCTGGCACATCAATAGCAGAGCCCCACATCCCACGACAGACATGTGAGCCTAAGCCTTAGGCGGCCCATATTCCCGGCAGCCGTGGCGATGCTTGTCTTGCTCGCATACTGTCTTTGCCAAGCCATGGCACTAGGGTCGCCCCTCGATCTGGTTCTTCCATGAAAGATGGCACCGAACATCTCACGGCGTCAACAGCGTCAAGCGTCAACGGCACGTCGGCCGTTATCGAGTTATCAGCGAGCGATTATGCAACGGAAATCACAGAATCAATATACAGAAAGAACGTCCCTTTGTCGACATCAGAAAGTAAATTTTGGGCCAGTAATGTGCACGCTTAAGTAGAAACGAAGCCCCTTCGCTCATCCTATCATTCTCTGCTTATAGAGTCACTGTATGACCTGCCGAGGAAACATGTGGTATAATCCGGTCGTCCGTTTTCCTGAAACAGACGTTTTTACAGTACGCCATTCTACTCGTACGCTAGCATCCATGACATGTGCACTCCCCGGGAACAAACCTGTGATAAACGAACCAAAGAACCCAAAGTGCGAACCTGAACCTGAAATGGGTATCCAAAATAAAAACAACCAAATACTTACAGTAAGTAATAAACCTCGTAGGCAAGAATCACTGCTATCAAGACCTTTTCATAAATCATAATGATGTCAACATGGGAGTAGAGGGTGAACAGGATCGGAAATCAGAAAAATTCCTTGCGCGAGAATGCCAGAATACGCGCTGTGAGAATGAATGAAAAAACGGTTGCGTAGAAGCAAATAGCGCATCATCGGCCTTCAGCGCGGTTTGGTGAGCTGGATCTTGCCCATGACAAGCGCCTTTTTCGTACTATTTGCAGGGCGGAAGTCTCTCGAGCGGAATGGGAAGAGGCCCACAAAGTACTAAATTGAAGGTCAGTCAGTCCATCCGACGCTTTTTCGTCAATCTTAAAACTGCCCACCACGAGTGCCATCCCTGGCTCTTCAAAGCTCGGACTTAACTCAACGCGCGCTTCTCGCTGAAGCTTTCCGTTCAGCTTGATGCGCCAGCGAGGCCGCGAGTGCCCATCGCTCGAGGGAAGTTCCTCGGCGTGGCCTTCAGGTTCCCATTGAGCTTTTGCAGCCAAATCCATACGGTGGTACGAGCCGCGGTTCTTCAGAGTTAAGGGTTGGATGGATGATGCTTGCTTTCCAAAGACCAAGACTTTCTGTAGTCGTACATCGACAACGTGTGGCATGCCAAATAGGGCAAGCGCTTCACGGCTTTTGCTCGTGAGAATGAGGTGGAGTGGGATGGTATCGCTTATTGGGTATGAACTCTAAGAGAACAATGTGCTGGTGAATGACGGCGCGGCACAATGACAGGAGATGGCCTACGGGTGTGACGAGCTGAAAAGAAGACTCAGTGAGCCAGAGGTGACGAATTGACATTTGTTACTCACGCTGCATTCCACCTCAACATGATCCTGGCGGAATATGACGCCCCGTGCAGTTACCAGTGGGAAGATTTGCTCCGGCCATGATGAGCCCGCAGGGGAGCCATATGGAACGTCGACTGAAATTGGGGACGGAGATGACCGCACCGAGGGATCTGGTGACGGAACGTAACAGATTTTTTGCTTTATCCTAGAGCCGGAGCATATGGTAAAAAATAAATCATTTGGCAGTAGATGAGGACCACGGACCCGACATTTGTGTGAGAGGCCCACGACGATGGATCGTAACAACGAGCTGCAATGTTGGGTCGGCAACAGCGCCATAGCTTCTCAACGATCGTTGTCCAAGGGACGAACCAGTCGTTGAGGATGAGTCTGAGGACAGAACCGAAGGTGTGGTGGGCGTAATCGCAAAGGGCCAGCAACACCTTCCACCCGAGATACGGTGGGAATCATCAAGCTGCTGCGGTAACAGGACACACTTGGTCTCAAATGATGGTCTAATAGGGTCAGAATGAAGCATCCGCAACTGGGGGTACCAGGTGTCAACAGCTACAGCACCAATTTTGGAAATTGACCCACCACGACATCTATGCTCTTCACCTCACCCAGGTCATTGAGAGACAATACCACGAACCCCTTTAGTACTTCTCCGAAATACAGTAAAGGAGGATCATGGGGGTTCAGTGCATGACTCTTGACAGTTATGAGCGCATAGTCCCTCCCACGAGACTTGAGGTTGTACTGATGTTCAGTGTCGGCAGAAACCGCAGGACACGACGAAATATCATGGACTTGACTGTGTAACTGGTTTGTTAGATCTATTTCAGGCTGACAGCCGGACTCTCCGCTATACCATCACCACGAATATAAGGAGGTGGGGTAGGGAACTCGTGCAGAACCGAGGAGAGGACCGAGAGGTCGAGTGAGTGACTTGGCCAAGAAGATAAATCAGTAACTACTGGAGTATGCATCGGAACAGGGTAAAATTACATCGATTCAATGCGAGGTAGGCCGAAGTCGAGGCTTAGATTTGGGCGTAGGTGCGACGTTGGTCCTAGGTCACCGGTGGATAGATCGCCTGCCGGGGTTCTCAGAGCGGTAGCTGATGATCCGCTATGGTAAGAGGAATGCTTATCCTGGGACGTGGTCATGGTCGATGGCGACGAAGGCACGGCCAGATCTGTCACAACTACTGTGAAGCTGAGCCGCCATTCTCACGCGATGCCAGACTCACTCCATCCATAGAACTCCTTGGAAAACATTGCCACCATCGTGGGTCCCGCGCTTGTTGTCAGGCTATTTTCATTGGCTGATGACCAATCTTTTTGTGTAAAACTTTGGCTTAGGAGTTGAGGAAGTTGTGAGGCTGGTGGTCACTCACCACACAGAACTCGCTGTATCTCCGGTTGGGACGATTGGAGATAACCCATCAACCCAGCTGGTTGAAGTGGTTCCTGTGGCGGTGGATATCTGAATATAAAAAAATGTGCTTGCGAATACCAACTCACCTTACTATCACAAAATCCAACACGGGCCAGGTCGTCATCATGGACGAGAACCATATCGCACTCGGATGTCCGCTTCGTAGTACATGAGCTCCAAGAATATGCGCAAAGCAAACACATAAAATCCTACTTACTGCGACAATATATTCCATCAATACATGAAGAGGATCTCGGGACTTTGAAACCTCAGACGAAGGTTGGGGACAAGAGAGTACTATTACCTTGTTGTAACTGTTCAAGACAAGATTCTTGTCTGGCCCGAGGACGCGAATCGCACGGAACCCTCGGATAAATACGCATTGGGTTTCTTGTAGGTTCTGACATGCGAGAGAGATCACAATATTGTCTGAAAACTCCAGAAATCATCAACTCTCTCAAACGGACTTACCTCCCCTTCGGGTCCCCAACCGCATACGGCCCCCCGAATGCCCGCGAATGGGAATTGCCAGGTGATGCTGACGTCACGGCCATGAACCACGTTAACCCCAAATGATGCCTCCGCATTCGCCCGGCCCTCCAAGAAAGCAACATTGGCCCAAGACCTCGTGCTGTGATACCCGGTAACCAGAATGATCTCCTCCATGTGGTCTATACCAAGGCCAAGCCCTCGAGCAAAGGAGAACCAGCGATCAATATGCTTGAGCATCCACTCGCCAAAATCTCCCCGTGCGCGGGTATCCCAACTGTGAGCCTCTACTGGAAGGGATAATACTGCTCCCCCGCGCCTCCTTGTGCACGAAAATTTGACCTGAGGAAAAACATCTGACCTAACAAGATGTCAGTGAAGAGAAGTTTGTTTAAACTGCGCGTTGCAGATCACCTCGTGGCAGGAAGAATCGGCACTGCAGGGGCTACGTTGACTCCGGCCGAACAGTAATGGTTGGGCTCAAGCGTGCCGCTGGAGACGTGATGGATGTCGGGTATAAGCGGTTCGTGATACTCAGGCAGAGGTATTCCCTCGTGGGATGCGTCATCCGCGGGAAGGAGAGCATTGAAAAGACGGTAGAATGTGCCCTCGCGCACGTAACCGACGTCCCCAATCTTCACTGGGCCACACTCTCCCTCCGAACCTGGCTCCCACAGTGCATGTCCGAGAGCGGATATGCAAATGCAAGTTGTTGGCGAAAGATCTCATGATGGGCCATCAAGAGATCGGAAGAATCCGTGAGAAATCTCGAAGAGCGCAAGTGAGGACGCGAAAAGAAGGAACGAAACGACCAGTATGCAGCTGACCAGGGTGAAAAAATGAGAGGGGGAAAAGAAACAGAGCGAGCGCTTGAGTTAATTGAAATGCAACGAAGTTTTCGTACGGTGAGATTGCGGACTCAAAAGTGGCATGGCCCCGCCCCGGGAGAACATTAGTGGCTACCGTCCAACACATTTTTGGATAGGTGGTCAAGACATGGAAGCAAGGGTAAATAGACGCGAACTCACAGGCGCCGGTGCGACCAGCCAAGACCAAGAGCTCTTTTATCGCACATCTCTACGTAACAACATCATCCTGGCTCAAAATGCTCCAGCGTGGGAAATAGGCAACGCACAACATGGGTTAGGGCTAGTAATTCTGATGGCCCAGGTCATCGCTGCGTGCCGTCATCTATGCCACTAACGACGTGCTGGGTGTTCTCGCGTGGGTGGAATATCATCCGAATGAGATGAGCTTGGGACAAGTGCGGCGGACGACTTGAACCCATCTACGTCTGCATGGGGACAACGAAGGGATACCGATAACCTTTTACGAGGCCGATTTTCTGCAACCCGAGACCTTTTGAGGTGGCTGCAGTTTCACACCCATATCTGAACCCCAGTAGAAAATTCAATATTTTGCTAAAAACAAACAAGGTAGGAATACAACGTCAACGTCTGTGGGGGTACCAAATCAAACTGCTTGTGGCGGTTGCTGTGGCGCGGACCCAGGGTAGCTTGTCGCCTGCAGCGCACATTCACATATAACCTGTGCCCGGCGCACGACCGTCTGCGTGGTGGCCTCCGCAGGCGGAGTGGCCCCGGAGCCTGGCGCGGGGCGCGACACCTTGACAAGGCCGGGGAAGATGGTCGCCCCAACGCGATCGAGCTCGCCGCGCTCCGAGCGGCGACAGCGCTTGGAGAGCTCGACCTGGCGGGGGTACAGCGTGCTCCCGAGTTCGGGCACAAATGAGCGGTAGAACGCGTCGGCGCCTGCGCCCGCGCTGGAAGGCGCGCTGTGCAGCATGCGCGAGAACTTGTACGCGTCCTCGAGGACGCGCGCGTCCCGAGCGGGTCTTGGGAGTATCCTGGAGCAGCGCGGCCAGCGACGGCACGTGCTCCTCGAATATCGTCTGCGTCATATCCGACGCGACGTTCTCGACGGCGGCGGAGAACGTTTGACGTCGCCAGACTGCTGCCACGGTCGGATCTCCTGGGAAAAAAAAGTGAAAATTTAGCATGTCATTGGCACTTCGTTCTCAGCGATTGATGAGTGTGAGAAAAACACTTTCACAAGGAGGTGTGAGGAGGGGAACAAAAGTGCGAAATTGGGTGATAAAAGCGTGAAGGCACACTTACGTGAGAAGAGATGTTCATGGATGTGCGTGAGCTGGGTGTTCGCCTCCGCCGAGCTCGTCACGATCAAACAATTGATGATTCCCTCAGAGATGGCCTCAGCCATCGCGTGCCGCAACAAGCTCTGCAGTATCATCGGCCGCACGTCCGCATACAGCGCCGTATCACCCGTAGCTGTGAGGTCCGCAAGCGCGGCCTCCTGCAGTGCCGCCGCAGGGGCCGGTACGAGGCGCAGTACGTCGCCCGCCCAGCGGTTGATCGTGCGCTCGAGCTGGGACGCCGTGTTCTGTGATGGTCCACGATTAATGATTATTTTCTTTTCGGCAATTTTTCTGGCGCAGGAGGGGGGTCAATAGGGCTAGCAGCGTACCTTGATGGAGAAGTCGTCGACGGAGCTCCCGCCTGCCGCGCGCGCGCCTTGGGGCGGTTGTGCGCTAGGGGGCACGCCCTCGAGCGTGGCGATGCGGGCTGCAGCTTTGCGATCTGCCGCTCCTGCTCTTCGAGCTGCCCCCGCTGGTCCTCGACTTTTTGATGCGCGATGGCCTGTGTGAATCCGTCGGGGGAGATCAGTCGTCAGTAAAGAGGGCGATAGTTTGGGTGGGCCGTTCGCACGAAGTTCGTCAGGGCATATCGATACTGCTCTCCAGAAACATGATCGGGGGAGTGGATTGAGGGTGCCTCCATTGTGTACTATGAGGGAGTCTTTCAAAAGACTTGAATCTTGGACGGACGTCGAGCTGCCAGTGAGGTGATGGGCGGGCGCCTCAGCGCCGCAAGTCGGTGACACTGCTCCGCGTGGACGCCGGATCAGACGACCGTGACGGATTGCACGTCCCAGTGCGAAAACTATCAAATAGCCCTGCACTTTCCGACGATGGTGCGTTCTGACTAGTGAATGTACCAATTTTACTGGTTCCCAACTCTATTTACCGTATAAACTCTCTACGCCAAATTCACCACCGCTCCCACGGTCAAGCTGGTTGAACGGATCACGCATACTACCAGTTTTCGCGCGCCAGAGCTGTGTATATAAGGTCTTCAATCTTTGCAACTCGGCGTCGAGAGCCGCAGTCTTGTTTGCGAGGGCTACAAAGGAAGCATTTTGTGCTTCAAGGGTGGCCGAGATCGCTACAGGTATATTAGGGATGTGACTGACGAAGCGAAACAATAGAGCGTACCTTGTGGGGTATATTGGACCTGCTGCGCAGCCGAGGTAAGTTTCCGTTCAATTTGCTGCAAGGTACGAAACCATGAGATTGCTGAAAAAAAAACAGAAAGTTTGCCAGACTTGCCTCGATGGTTTCTTTATACGACTGTAGACGCCTGCGCATTTGGTCTGTTATCCGCGTGAAGAACCTGTAAAACATCAAGTCGCCCGTGAAACACCTTCGACAGGAGCAAAGGACTCACTCAAGAGGGAAGTTTGCGTGGTTACGAAGATATGCCCCATGTTGCTGAGGATTCCGGAAGCCGTCGATGATGTGCACTGCAACGATTGTGTCTTGCACCGACTGATCGACTTTGGCTTTCAAATCACGCGTGTTGAGGATATCGTTTTGAAGAACGGTGATTGAATTGATGAGGTCCTGTGATCGGAATCAGCATCTGATACCACAGGAGAGAAGCGACCAACCTTGTGGGCTCTACGAATTAAATCTTGTCCTTTTGTTGCCTCTTCTCCAACTTTACGTTGCTTAAGATCTTTGCTGATATGGACTCTCCCCTGGATATGTGTGCTGAAAGGAGTTGAAGTGCAGCGCGATTTCAACGATAACTGGCGTACTCAATATCCTCAAAGGTTTTCTTCACATGGTCGGGAAGGTCGTTAAACTTCGTGGACCTGGTGAACAATGGCTGTCCGGGGTGCGCTCCCGATTGCTGCGTGGCAGTAGTAGGTAGTCTGGAATGCGTTCGATAAAATGTCCGACTGATGCATCAAGATTACGGACCCGAACCTAACGAAAGATTAGAGGCAAAGTCTCGCCAGGTCAGAGGTACTTACCCAGTCGACGGTTTAGCGGGATTGATGGATGAATTAAATGCAGAACTACGATGAACCGATGGTCAGAGGATAGAGACGTAAAGAATAGACACCCCACGCTTGTTGTGTTTGATTCTGAGCAGGCGCAAGAAATGAGGTACCAAATCCTGTGTTCTGTTGCTGTTGTGGTTGCGGTTGTTGCCCGAATAACGAGGTTCCCAACCCAGTCCCGTTCTGGAATTGACCGGTAGGTGCACCACCTCCAAAGGCCGACTTTGGTAAAAGGGGATTTCCCGCATTCCATGAACCCCCAAAGGCCGAGGTTCCTCCCGTAGAGGGTGGTTGAGCAGCGTTTGTTGTTGACGAGCCAAAAAGGCTAGGAGTACCACCGCTTTGATTCACAGGTGGCTGGCCTGGCAAGGATAAACCGGGCTGCTGCTGTTGCTGCTGGATCTGTCCGACGTTCCCAAAAAGTGATTGCGTTGGTTGGCCCTGTTGCTGGCTTTGCTGGTTCTGCTGAGTAAATCCGGAGAAGAGTGACGGCTGGGTCCCCATTTGTCCTGGCTGGGTATTGGTTGGTGCGGTGGGGGCATTCGACGCAGCTGCGGGTTGTTGTGAAAACATACTGCCGGTGCATCATCATTGGCGACGGTGAACAAACGCAGAGATTGACGATACTTACCTGGGCACAATCGCGTTGAAGATGGACTGGTGGACACGGTTGAGGTACGCGACCCCAAGGGCACGTGATGTGCGTTTCACTCACACTCAAATTCAAGGAACTGAAATTTCCACACACCTTCGTTGTGGACACCGTTCATTGACAATATATTTCCAGCTCCTCAGAAGTTGTCGGTCCCGATGGCTGAAGCGTTCGGGAAGTTAATTTTCGGCGGTATTGATCCAGTCGGACTGTCGTGATTCTGTTTGCCCGCTTCCAGCTTCTGGACTTGTGCGCCCGCGGCTTTACGATGGCATCCAGCAACTCTTCCATCATATTCATGTCCCTTCATCCGGTGCCTCCTTTTATGTTCCCAGAGCGTTATCCGAATTTCTGTCCTCATCTGTTTCTCCTGGACGTGGCTCTCGCACGCGATCAAGACAGTTCTTTCATCTCGCCACTGTTTTCGATCCTGATCACGGAGTTTTTCACCCGTATGTTCGTCATTTAGTCATATCTCCTACGAGTCGCCGCAAGTCGTCCGTGCCCCCGCCGCCGTCTCAAAGGAAAAAGACTCGTACTTTCGTTTCTGCTTTCACACCCTCTTCGCCATGCACAGCCAAATCACCACCGTGGAAGTCCAGAACAGAACAAGGCGCGGCACCGACCGAGAAACACCCTTCTACCCCAGGGAAGATGACTCAAGTTTCCCGTCGTCGGCGAGTCTGTCCTCCCAATCGTCCATACGCAGTCAGCATCGGTATTCTCTCTCGAACAGTAACAACAAGGACAGTGACCCACCATGGCTCTCACTATTAGTGAACAGTCGCTCGGTGAGGTCGGAATACCTCCCTATGTTTATTGGAAAGGATGTCATCTCCGGATCAGTCGAACTCGAACTCTCAAAGGCGGAATCCATACGCGAGGTGAACGTGGCGGTCTGTGTGATTTCCCCCTCATCACATGCCCATCACTATCATCTCACACCCTTATAGTTTAGGGGCGAGATAACTCATCTCACTCAGGAACCAACTCCTTTCATCCAGCTGTCACGTTCTCTTATAAAGCAACCGACGGGCAAGCTTTCAGGCAAACATACCTATCCATACAGTTTCGTCCTTCCGGATGACGTGACTATCGATGAGCCCAACTGGGCTATGGTATACCCTCTTCCGCCCAAATATCATGAGAAGGGAATTCTGTATATCGATTACAAAGTCGTGGTGACGGTGCGGCGTGGGATGTTCGCCGTGGACAGTAGGTAAGCTCTCGTCTCCCGTCGCCGATTTCGACGCCTTACCCTTCCACAGTCTAACGACAAATATCGTCTACCTGCCCGAAACAATAGCCGACAGACCATCCACTCTCCGGGAACGGGCATATCTAGAGGAACGTCCACTGACCTTGCCAATGCTTGATCCAAACGGATGGAAATTGCTGGCCCCTGTGGAAGCCGAGGGTACTCTGGTTCCCAACGCAATCGTAACTGCGCAATTATCGATCGCAAGCCCCGTATGACTTTGTCTCTCCCGCTTGATTGGCGCTAATCATCTGGAATAGTTGTCATTTGCACTGGGCTCACCAATTCCATTGTACCTCGACTTGCGTAATGACCAGGGTGCACCATTTGATATTAGCATGGTCGATGTTCGCCTTGTCCGCGTTCTCACTACGCGTAATGCCACCGGTGGCGTGCGCAAGGTCGATGTTGCACGCGCTGTGTTCTGGTCTGCGCCGGGTTCTTCTCCTCACAGGATAAGATTATGGGGCGAGGTCGTTGCTGGCAAGCGTCTCACGCCAGGCTTCGATTTCTCAAAGTGCAACGTTCGGGTATATTCGCTTATTTTCTACGCTTCTTGTTGATATGGACTCACGTCGCATGGCAGTATGCGATCATCCTTTACCCTACTCACCCGCCGGTACAAATACCATCCAAACGTCAGCCACTGTTGGAAGAAGAAATACTGTTGGGTTTGCGCAACGCCCCAGGCGTGGTACCTCGGTCCCAGGCACCCTCAGGACTCATTCCTGCGCCGCTCGAGCGCCAACCCACGATACTTCCACCACGACACTATCCCGTAGACTTTGGACTTATCCTCTGACGCATGGCATCCACATGCCATGACAGTAACTTAATTTTTGGGCTGTATGGGCATTGGTTAATGTTGATTTTCTATTCGGGGTTAATCGCGATATCATGACGCGTGAGAATTTGAATTTCGGCCAGCCATGTGGTGCGCTATCTACCTGTTACCTGTGCCAACGTGCTGCAGTATACGAGCCTCATGACCTCGGCTAATGGTGTTACTTTTGTGTGACCCCGAGTCTTTTGTGGTGTCCTTTGATCGGTCTTATGCATCTCATGACGTGATCCAAAGCCGCAGTCGTATTCTTCATAACCCCCTCTGAGTTGCCAACTCCGACATCCCACCACTACGTCGCTGCGCCATGAGAGGTGATACCGAGGAACTGCCAGGATACAGTCCCGCTCCAAGACGCCCGCGAACTGACACTGGAGGTTTCAGGCGCGAACACCGCTTTTCGTTGAAAGACAGGAACGGCCGCGAATGGCTTTCCTTCAAGCTGAACAGCAGGGCGGTGAATACGAAGAACACCCCGGTGTTCTTCGATGGCGATACCGTCGAGGGAGAGGTGCAGCTCGACCTTGCCAAAGCGGAGAGGCTCAAGTGCCTGACAATCACGGTATGGCTTGCGTCTGCACTTTCATAGGCGTACTCGTCCCCTCCCCTCTCACGCTCGCCATTTTTTTCAAACAGATTCGCGCGGCGACGACGGCGGTGGGCCAGGAGGAGGAACGCTTCCTGGACAAAACTGAGCCGGTGTGGACCCCCGCGTCGGCGAGCGAGGGCAAAGTCGTCGGCCGGCACACGTACCCGTTCGCCATCACGATCCCGCGCCATACGATGATCGCGCGCGTCCCAAGGGCGAAACTGGAGCGCTTCGCGCTCCCACCTACGTTCTCGGAGCGTGCGAGCCCCGCGTACATCGATTACAAACTGTACGTGACCGTGCGCCGCAACGGGCTCCGTGTGAACCACAAGTGCGTGGCGTTCCTCCTCGCCTCTGCGTAGCGTATACCTCGATGGTCTCGGCGTGCCTTCACTACCTCTACCTCCTTACCCCCGTCTGGCGCACATCAGGTTGGTTGACGGAGACTATGCGCACAGGTTGTCGACCTGCTTTGCATTCCTGCCGCGCGCCGTAGCGGGCCCGCCGTCCCGTCTGCGCACACTCGCATATACCGAAGGTGGAGCGATTCCTGGTCCAGACGCGGACCCAGAAGGCTGGAAGGTTTACGACCCCTTCACGATCACGGGCACGCTCCCCAATGGGCGCGAGGTGACCGCACAGTGCATTGTGAGCAGCCCCCTTCCACCCTTTCGCGCCGTATAAGCCCCTGAACGCCACTGAACCGAAAACGCGGGCACAGCTTGCGATGGCGACTCCCGTGCGTTCCCCATCTCTCTTCACTCTGGCATGAGCTTGGGGCGCCCAGCTCAGCTCAGCTCATGGATGCGGCCGCGCACCAGTTAACATACGCGAGCAATTCCCACGTCCCGCTGCTCCTCACGCTCCGCGGCGCGGACGCGACAACGCTCGACACGCTGGCTGGCGCACCCAACGTGCACCTTCTGCGCACCATCTTGATCGGCTCGCGAGCCGCCGAAAAGAGCGGCGAGCGGCGGAGTACCAACACATTCGTCTCAAGCGTCGCGAAGGCCGTGTTCTGGCCGCACGAAGCGGGCGCGGCAGCCAGCGAATGGGGGAGAGATACGGACACGGCGGCCGAGGAGGTTGCAATTGCGGATGGTTGTGAAGTGCGGGCTCTGCGGGGGGAGCTCTACGTTCCGAGGGGGTCGAAACAGTCGTTCGCATTTCCACGGTTTGCCTGCAGCGTACGTGAATTATTTTTTTTCTTCTTCTCTTCCTTCCTCGAGTGTTGCCCCGCTGACATACCGAAAAAAAAAATAGTATTCCATTGCCTTTCTGCCGCTGCAAGAGCCTGGCTTACTTCCTGCCACTGCATCAGCGGATCCGCTCTTCGCTGAAAGCGTCACTATAACAATGGCGAACGCGCCGGGCATCACACCGATCTCGCAAACACCACCCGGCTACGACGCCCGGAATGTGGGAGATTACAACGTAGCAACTGGCTTCCTTGAGAATGGCGATCAACGATTCCTTCAGCATACGCACTAACTAAACACCATCATAACTTGTCATCTTGTCATCTTCATCTTTTCTTCTTACCGGACTCTTCGATGCCAAACAATGTCAAACATACCAAATTGCATCATGTCTTCCTTCTCGTTCGCTATCAAGTATTGTGATGAACCACCCAAACTTTCCCGTTGGCCTGTCCATCTCTCACTCATCATACCCATCTACTCACCCAACTGCTCTCAATTCTCTCGGTACTGATGTCCAAGGACCCGGGAGTGTTCTCAGCGCAGAAGCTCAAGATAGGGCTATAGCCAAGTATGGGATCGCCGGCAGGGTCTGGTAGTGCACACCCTTCTCTGCAGTTACCCTCCACCAACGGAAAATGATGCCCGCAGGGAAGCAGCATATGCCATGATGCTTTACGTCCGCAACCCGGATGCGTATGAATTCGATCCGCGGTTCGACCTTGGACCACGGGCCGTCGCGGTGGAGCTCGGCGCGGGTACGGGGGCTGCGGGGCTCGCACTCGCTGCGGCCCACCCGCACGCGCGTGTCGTGCTGACGGATCTACCAGAGGTCTGCCCGCTGCTCCAAGTGAACGCGCGAGGATACGCTGGGGTCGAGGTACGACCATTGGCCTGGGGGCGCGCCGCCCACGCGCAGGCGCTGCGAGACGAGCTCAGTCTCACGCCCATCTCACATGTCATCTGCAGCGATCTGGTGTGTGTGTTGAGAGCTGCCCCTTCATGCCGGACAGAGAAAGTGACGTGCGATAGGTATATTTTCCCGAGCTGCTGGCGCCGTTGCTGCGCTCGCTGTTGCATCTCACTACGCCGACCCGAGCGTCGCCGGCGGCTTCTCCGCAAGTGGTTCTCTCGTACAAGATCCGCTCGCTGACGAAGGAGACCGCGTTCTGGTCGGCGTTCGGGCTCTGGTTCACGTTGGCGCCCGTTCTTGTGCGGCCGCGCTTGGACGACAACGGCGCTAGATGGGCACGCTTTGACGCCTGCGGAGATGGGGACGTGTTTGTGTTTGTGGCTCGGCGTAAGCCTGAGTCGTTTGCTTGGGCCGTGCCAGAGGACGATGGGGCGTTGTTGGAGGGAGTAGGCGCGCGGGGAACGCCGGAGAGAAAGGGCGATGATGGGTTTGAGCTGTTCTTGCTGATGAACGTCGATGAATGAGCATATCGTTTGTGTGAAGTGAAAGTGATGAGATGAGATGGTTCACATCGCGTCTGGCATCGGGGTTGGGTGCGGAGTTAGCGTGGACGTGGACGTGGGACGAGCACGGGATTCGGAGATGGCGAAGGCCGGGTTGGCTAACGAGTAACATGTGAGAACGGACTTGGTTTGAAGTACTACTTATGTTCTGCTTCTGATCGCCTCATACCTCACCCGCCACGTCCCATGGCCGTACAATCAAAACAAGCACCACCACAGCAACTTACCCCCTTGGGATATGCCCTCGCAGGGGCCCTTGGTGGCTGCTTCAGTAATGCGTATGTAGAGATGTACGAACAGCAGATGCCCCGTAGACTGAACAGATGGTCTTCACCCACAGCGTCGTCTACCCTCTCGATACGTGAGTCGTCGAACGCGTATTCGGGCTGGCGCGCTGATTCTGGTGCCACACACAGAATAAAGACCAGGATCCAAGCCGACTCTGACAACGGACACTCGGTGCGCGCGCTGCTCAAGCGCATCCTCAAGGAGGAGGGCTTCGCGGGCTTCTATCGCGGTTTCGGCGCAACCATGCTCAACACCTTCTCCATGCGTACGTCGTTCCCCCGACACAGTCGCTCGTGTCAATGCTCACGTCTCACGTGCCAAAAAAAAACCCCCCCCCCAAAATTTCAAAATTCAAAACGCAAAGAATACGCCTATTTCTTCTTCTACGCCCTCGTCCGCACGTCGTACCTGAAGCGGCTGGCCACGCGCCGCTCAGCAGGCGCACCCGCCGTCGCGCGCCTCTCGACCGTCGCGGAGCTCGCACTCGGCGCCATCGCCGGCGCACTCGCGCAGATCTTCACGATCCCCGTGTCGGTCATCGCCACGCGCCAGCAGCTCGGCGCGCCGAGGAGCAAGGGCAAGGGCAAGGGCAAAGAGGAAAAGGGGGAGGAGGAGGAGGAGCACGATGGCTCGTTCCTCGCGGTGGCGCGCGAGATCGTGCGCGAGGAGGGCGTTGCGGGCCTCTGGCTCGGCCTCAAGCCCGGTCTCGTGCTCACCGTCAACCCGGCGATCACGTACGGTGTGTTCGAGCGCATCAAGGGCGCCGTGCTGGCTGCGCGGGAGCGTGTCGGCGATACGAACACGAGCCTCGGCCCTGGGCTGTCGTTTGCTCTTGGTGCGGCTAGCAAGTCGCTCGCGACCGTCGTGCGTTATGTTTTGTGGCATGTTCTTAGTCACCTAATCACCTCTTTTCGCACGCGCGTGTTGGTAGGTAACGTATCCGTATATAATGGCCAAGGTCCGCATCCAGACGCGCAAGAAGGACGCGGAGGGAAGCGAAGGTGAAGATGGCACACTCCCACAACCCGCGACGAATGGGAGCGCGCGGAAGCGCCGGCAGGGTGAAGGCGCAGTTGACATCCTGGCGCGTGTCCTCAGAACGGAGGGTTTCCTGAGCTGGTACAAGGTTCGTCTTTGTATGCTTGCTGTTGACCCGTACCGTTTGGTTGATGATGATGTTTTGTTTGAAGGGTATGGGAGCCCAAATTTTGAAAGCGGTGCTGTCTCAAGGCGTGTTGTTCATGTCCAAGGAGCAGTTTGAACAGTACGCGCTGGCGATCATGTTGCTGTATTACCGGTTCAGCTTCAGTGCTTCGCGATAGAGATGTAGATTAGTTGTGCCAAGTGGCGTGCGGCACGTGCACAGGGCGTGTCTGGGTCGAGGTCGAGATCGAGAATCGTTATCTGTTGTCTCCCACGCCGACATTGGCTTTGACCTGTCGGGCCCCATACCTTCAGTTGCAGGCTGAGGCACACCCAGACCTGATCATGCACGATATAAAAATCATCCCTTGCGACCGTCCGCTCATGCCCCACATCGTGTCCGCGTGCCGATCTTGCTCGCATCCATCAACGCATCGAGGTCATACGACATCGTCAAATTAATCCCTCACCACGTTTATATACTTTTCCGGGAACTGCTGCACGCCTTGCTCACCCACCCCCATCGATCATGGACGCGGATGCCATAGATGCATCCAGTCTCTCCTCAGTTTATCAACCGCTAGATGTCTTGCGTATCGAGCTGCAGGACGAGCCCGCTTTCCACGACGGCACCGTGCCGGATGATGACTACACTCTCACGTCAGTCCCGTCCGTCCCACACCCCCGCTCCGTTTGTTCATTTACGCCTCCCCCTTTCCCGTGTCGGCGTACAGGCGCTTCCTAAAGGCCGCGGATACAATGCCTCCCATGCGAAGCAGATGATACTCGATTGCATCCACTGGCGGCGCACCGTGGAGGACGTCGGCATCGAGGAGCTATATCGGCGAATAGACCCTTTCGATGTGCGCAGTGCGCTCTTCTCTTGCCACTTCTGCCTCGAGGCTTCCGTAGTCATGTCTGACCCCCATCCTTTCTCTGATTGCCGTGTAGTTCCCCGCGCGGGAGGAAGTCTTTGAGAGCTGGCCAATGGGCTTTCACAAGGTACGCACCTAGCATGTCCTCCGAAGAATCCCTACACGCATTCAATGTCCCACCGCGCTTCACCTCGACTCCCTCCAGACCGACAAGGTAATCTTTGTCCCGCTTTCTTCTTCTATTCCGCTGACCTCCGTCGTGTGTAGCTCGGCCGTCCGATACACATCCAGAGCTTCGGCGCGATAAGCCCCAAGCGGCTCTACCAGAACATTACTCCCCAAGAGCATTGGCAAACTGTCCTCGTCAACATCGAGGCTCTCCTCGCCGAGGTGCTCCCAGCCGCGTCCGCCGCCGCCGGTCGGCCGATACGCCAGGCGCTCGTCATCGTTGACCTCAAGGGCTTCGGGCTCTCCCAGTTCTGGACCTTCAAGTCCATCGCGCGGCGCTTCTTCGACGTCTCCCAGAACTACTTTCCCGAGACGTACGTCCGCTGCGCCCCCTAACCTCCGTCCCTCCACCACGCTCGCACTCACACTCTAATCGGCAGTATGGGCCAGCTGATCATCATCAACGCACCGACGTCCTTCACCGCCATCTGGAGCATGATCAAGCCGTGGCTCGCCCCTCGCACGCTCGACAAGATCACCATCCTCGGTGCGAATCACCCCGACCAGCACGCTGTGCTCCTTCTCGACCTTGTCCCCCCCGAAAACCTTCCCACCGCGCTCGGCGGCACCTGCACATGCACTTGCGACCCCACCTGCACCGACGCCGTCGCCGCCTCCGGCAAGGGTGACATTGGCGATCGCACTGATGATGGCAGTGACGATAGTGGCAGCAGCAGCAGCAGCGGGAGCGGTGGTGGCAGCGGCTGCGCGCTCTCCAACGCCGGCCCGTGGATGGACGGCCGTGCGGAGCGCCGCGCGCGCTGGCTGCGTGGGGAGACTCCCACGCCTGGCGTACCGTGGCCACCGCCGCCGCAGAAGCAAGAGAAGGCGAGGGAACCGGAACCGGGGCAGGGGCAGGGCGATGGCCGCGCGGAGGAGCCGCCAGAAGAGACAGAAGTAGAGACGGAAGGTGATGCGCGTGCGCATCCGAACGCTGCTGCCACAGGCGCCGGCACCGCCACGGGCGCTTCGTCTCCTTTGTGCTCGCGCGCATCCGTCGTCGGGCTTTCGCTTCCGCTTCCGCTGTCGTGTCCACCACCCCCGCCGGCCAGTGTGCCCCTCGTCGTCTGAGTCTCGGGGAGAACGCGAGGTGACGTGTACGCGGCGTATGTATGTTTTTCGCTCGTTTCTTGCTTTTATTTATTTGTTTATTTTTCCCGTGCCTTGCTTGTTCTTTCCTTCGCCGTGTCACCAGTCTTCTTTCTGTACACCATTTCATGTTTCTCTTCTCTTCTCTTCTCTTTTTTTTTTTTCTTTTCGAGTCTGCTCTCTTTTCTTTATGTCGGTGGTGATACTCTCTCTCCCTCCTTACGTTACTTTGTTTCTCGTTGCATCTGCATTTCATTGCACCCATCCATTGACACGCACACGTACGGTACCTGTACTCACATTTCAATACCAACAACAGACCCGAAGTTCCCACTTGGGCGCATTTTTGACTTCGGCCCAGGGACCGTTCCGGCTCCATTGTGCAATTGTGATCGTGATCGTGATCGTGCAACGGACTTTTACTGTATGCGCATTTTTGCATTGCATTGCACAACGGGCGCCTTTCCGCCCGCGCTCAACCACCTGTTACCCCGCGCTACCGTGATGACATCCATCTTTGGGGTTCTCGGTCGGTTTCGGGACAAGTTACCAAAGTAACAGTAACACCATCATTGCATCATCAGGTGAAAAGATGCAACCGAAACATCGTGTCGTGTGCGCAACAGGAGAGCATAAATAGCACGGAATTGGATTTTGCACCCGGACGTCCCGATGGAAAACATCAGTAGGTAGGGGTTTTTGAAACTATGGTAGATATAGTGGTAGCCAGGGTAACAGGGGTACGATGTAGTAGGTGCCAAGAGTGTTGGGGGGGGAAACGTAGGCATAGGGAGGGAATTAATAGGTTCACCCGAACGAAAAATCGAAGAAAACGAAAAAAAAAAAAAGCAAATTGAGTACACGGTCCAGTAAGTATCCTACCTCCAAGTCGAAAGTGTGAGCCTTGGAATGAAAGCAACAAATGGTGTGAGCCCCCCCCCTCCAATCAAACCGAGAAAAAAAGAAAAGACCATTAGCGAAGTTGGGTCCTGGTACAAAAGAGGGTTTGAAAAAGCATGTTGAGAGTAAAAAAAAGGGGTATGATGGTGTTATACACATCGGTATGCAGATGTGAAGAGGTGGGAGGCGAAAGTTCCACAAAGTGGTCATCCTGATACCGACCCCCCCCTTCTCCACAAGTCTCGTTCACGCAGCTCGGGTATTTTAGGAATCTCATGGCGTGGTGGTGAGATTGCTCACCCGGAGGGTAATCTTCAAACCGCAGATCATGAGGGCTGTCGCCCAATCTTCCTCGTTCCGTAATGGCACCGCGCGAGCCCAATCCACAGAGCCGATCGTACTCACACGGTTGTCGCCCGCACCGCTATGGGGAGGGACGTATGCCAGTACGAATGCACGACGCAGCGACATGTGTTCAGAGCGCGCAAACCTGTCGTAAACACGCCGGCGCAACTCCGTAAACGAAACATCGCGCTGTGCGCGGAAGAGGACGACCGCATCGTCCAGCGCTGCTTTTACGATAAGAGACTCGCCGCCCGCCACGCTGGTGGACATCGGTGTCCCTTCCGATGACAAATCTGGTAACGGCGGTGAAGACGACGACGATCTCGTCCAGGGGCGATGGAATGCGCTAGGCGGTCCGCCGATATAGGAAATTCTCTGTCGGGGAGTAGGGAAGCCGTTCATAAAGGGCGAGTCCGGCGCATCGTAGGGGACGTCGTGAGGCCAATCACTTGGAACGCCGTGGTGGAGTGCGAGGGATTCGTCGTTCGGGGCGAAAAAGGGCTCCGGACCACCGAAGTAAGCCTCGAGAAAGTCCTCCTGGTCCGACCAGTCCCCTTTGTCTACATCTGTGGGTACTAAAGGGGAAAATGGGAGAGGTTGGGAAAGACTGCGCCGGCGGCTGCCAGAAAGTGAGGGGCGGAACGTCAAATTACTGTCAGCCGTTGCCTTTGGAGAGGTAGAATGTTCGAGTTTAGAAAGCGAATCTGTACTAGCCACGAGGGGGAAGTCGATCTCGATGGGGAGATCTTTGGGACCTGTTAAGCATGGCGTCGCGTGCTCTGAAGAAGATGTGCGCCAAGACGAACGGCGACTGTGTAGAGAGAGATTGGACAGGGAAATACTTGTTGGCAACGACGAGCTGGAGGTCGACCTAGCCACAGCTACATTGAGGGAGGTGCAATCTACTGGTGTCAAGAGTTCCCGTTCGAGGACATCGCCTTCGCTGGAGGATACCTCGTCGGTATCATGCCAAAGAACACAATTGCGGTTGGCGCGTTCAGGATGTGCAGGAATATCCTTCCGACTGCGTACAGGTGGTGGAGATATAGTGGGAACAGGTGAACTGAGTTCAGCATCCTCAGGAAGGGTTCCCAAACCCGGAGTCGCATAAGTTGGCGAGTGAGGAGGTCGAGAGGACGGGAGCAAATCGCGAGTAGAGCTAGACAAGAAAAGTGGAAAGTCCGACTCGACATTGAAGGTCTCGCTTCGTGGGGAGGGCGATGGCTTGGTCCCATGTGAGCGCGTACCAGATGATGACGCTAGGGCAGGGGATGGTGGCCCGTGCAGGGCTGAGGATGTCGAGGATGAAGTCGAAATCTTCCGTCCGTGAATATTATGGTCGTCTCCAGAAACTATACCGTCTCGGGACGTGGTACGCAAACGTGCAGGAGCGGATGAACGAGTGGACGGGGGGCTCGGCGAAGGCGGGATCCGCGTCGATCCTGGGAATGCGGGACTTGCATCAGGCACACAGACTGGAGAGTCAGCCGTCCCGGGACGTCGGCTAGAGGTGTTGGACCGAGGTGTTTGCGGGAGTGGGGGGAGGGGAGGAGAGGGGGCAGGAGGTAAGATGGCATGAGGAGTGGTGAGAGAGATGCTTGACGCGGAAAAATTGGAAGATCTGAAACTCCTGGTGCTGATGGCATCATTCAGTGCTGTCTTTGGTCGCGCGCGATTTTCCTTCACAGCAAGATCGTGATCACGTCGCCAGTAGCCAAAAAAATCCCTGATCATACGATCCTCGCGAAGTTCCTGAATGAGTGATGGTACATCGTCTTGAAAGAATGCCCTAATGAGGGCAACAAATTCTTTCTGGCGTTGGTCTATGGTTGCCTGGGTGGCGCGAAAAAAGGTCCCGCGCTTAGCGAGCTTGGGGAGATACTCGTGAATGTCCTTTGCCACAGACTTCGGATCAGGCCCAGGGGGGAGGGATTCGAAGGAAGAAGCACGATCGTGGATGTACATGCCGTTCTTCTTGACGCCCTTTCCTGCTTCAAGACGGAGCCGCTTTTCGCGGGAAATATCACTATAGCGATGCTCCAGAATATCCTGAAACCAGAGGCAGTCATCCCAACGTCGCCATATTTCGTACACCGACATGGTAGACCCGGAAATGGCAGAGACGTTATCACTAATAATTGGATATATTCGCAAGCCATAACAGTATGATTTCCCTGAGTTCCTAGTCAGCCACCGGAGCAGGTACGAGAGGTGATAACGAACCAAATTTCGTAGGGGGAAGGATATCGACTTCAAAGCGTCGAGGCGCTGCACGATAAACCGCACGTTTGTAGTACTGAGAACAAATGAGTCAGCGACATGAACTCCTGTAGTAAGAGTCCTCTCAACCCACGTCGGTCGTCGGCGGTCCACCATCGTGGCTTCCGGGAACATCGACCTGTAACTGAGTATTGAGATGTCTGAATAGGGAAGGCGGTGGTGGTGCTGACGCACAGGTAAGCCAACCGCTGATGCCATGTCGATGGTATCTAGGTTGGAGCGATGTGTCTGCGAGAACGTCAGAGGGCCAAAAACAAGCTGGGACAAGAGAATTGACACGAACAAAAGTCGGATTTGTGGGTCAACAGTTGCGTTGGGGGGATAGGTGCACGAGGCGAGGGACACAGCGGGGAGAACGAAGTAGCGGGGCAAAGAGAGTGCGAGGCTCGATCGCCTGCACGAAGAAGAAAGACGAAAAAGAGACGGAGGGGAAGACGACGTGCGAGAGGCAGTAAAATAGAGGAAAAGACAATGAAAAGAGCGAGGGGACTCATTCTGGACCCGGGGGCACGTCTTATTGTTCGGCGTGAGGGGTCAGCTGTATCGGGCCATTGCCCCCTCGCAGCAGATGCGACCCGAATCATATCCCCATTTGGACGAGTTTGTGCGCCTATCTCCCTTGCTTTCCCATCAGGCACCCACGCGATCACCCACACACGACGCCCACACGTCACGCCAAGTCACTTTCACACTCGAGTCCTCGCTGACTTGTCTCGTCCGCGCTCTACGTTTGGGTCTCACCCCCGTTTTCGTCCCACTGAAAACGAGCTTTTTGCACAGATCTTCTCCTCGTGGTAAATTCCCCTGGGCGCATCTTTTCCCACCGGCCCACGTCATAATGTTGTCGCGCTACTCGCCCTAAACTCAGCTCTCGCTTGCGTGTATTTCCCCATCTTATCTCTATCGCCACTTCTCCCAGAAATCCTTCAATATACCACGATATCGACGTTCTATCCGCCTAGATATCCCTCTCTCACCGTACTACCGTGTAACGATGCCGAGGATTTGCGAATGCCACTTGGCGTTTCGAAAGCAATGCACGGTCCCCGGTTCCCGGTCTAAGCTGCGATGACCGGCTGCAAGGAAACAAGGCCACCGCCACATCGTATCTCCCTATCATATGGCCAGGTGTGTATCGAGGGAACACGCGCTACTGCTACGCTGACGCTCGATCAATCACAGATTTTCATCAACGCCAACGCTGCCCAGAAGGTAGCCACCAGCATGGTGTACTGCCGAACCGATGCCGATCAGATGACAATCACTTCTTCTCAACGCTTCCGCGGAGACTTCTTTCCTCAATGGAGCGGCGACCAAACGCCTTGCGTTATTCTGCCAACAAATCAGCTGCTCGCCATTGAAATTACTGAAGCCCCGCGGCATATGTCAAGTGGGTTATCTGTGAACTGCCCCGATGACGTAATTCATAGTGCTTTCGTGACGCTCTTGCGTTGCGTCTCAGCGACCATGCGGCGCCCAACTTCTAGGACAAATCACCAATGCCTCCACCCAAATTGGTATGCTCAGCGCCAATGCCCCCAAGCGCCCCCAAAGCACGAGAGCACATTATGGCGGGACGTTGTAGAGAGATTTCGCCCAAAGGCTTCACTTCGTATCTTTACGCCATGCCACGTATTGGTTCACAGCGCTAGAGTTCGAGCGTAGTTTGGGAGTTCAACAGGTCCGGCAACCTCGACGGGTGCCAAAATGTTTCCACTGGAAGCACATGGTGACAGCTACGTAGAAATCGAGAAACCCCTGACAACCGCGTCCATTGCATCCTGAAATACCTGAGAACTAGTCGGAGCACCATCGTAATAGTGCCTTCTAGCTCTCCAGCTCTTGGTCCCCGGAAATGTGTGTTCCTATCATACCCGCAGGTGATGGGTCCTTCAACCGTGGAACGATGGCCAGCACCCGCATTGGATGTGGCATTCTCCTCCAAAAATGTCCAGAGATAGCGAACTCGTCTCGGAAAAGGATGGCAAGAAACTGATATCTGCGGTGATCAGTGACCGAGAAGTGATCGAGGGAAAGGGCGCGAGAGCGCGAGCACGGAGATCCTGCTCTGCCGGTCGGGATTTCTTTCGTTTCCAGTTTAGATCATTCCGGTTGTGAGTGGCACTGTCACTTGATGCGTAGTCATCGCACTGCCCTGTGACGTATCCGTCTCTTGTTTCTCCGCAACCGCCTCAAACGCGGATGGGAACCATTGCCAATGTGATGTGAATCGCTGGCGCTCAAAAACGGGTGCTATCGGTCATGTGACGTTTCAATCCTCCTTACTAGTTTGTTACCAGTTTGTTTGAGCGCCGTCATCGAGAGTGGTGACGCGGTGACGGAGAGTCAAGCACAAGGAGCAGTGGTCCGTAGCGCGGTGCGAGACCACAGAACCTCTCCGGAAGAGTGGGTCGGGTCAAGAACACATGCGCTTTTGCCATCGATCAGTCCTTGCTAGGCTAGCCCGAAGGATGAGTGAAGTTTGGCGGCGACCAAAAGGACAGACGAAGAGAAAGCGCTTAAGAAGCCCTCGCATGCGCCAAAAAACCCCGAAAGGGTAAATTCGTCCTGGGCCACTCTTGAGTGTAAGTCCCGACTCGGAGAATGAGTAATGAGTATCCCCCTCTGTCCTCTGTATAATCGATTTATTCTCCCCCTCCACAGGATCAGGCGATCAAGCGATCAAGCTATCAAGATCGATCAACTCGTCCCTACCCCGGCCGGAGAGGGGGCGCGACGTGAGTACGAAAGATGCGGTACAGTTTCCCCCAGCCCTGGCGTAACACAAAGAATTAACCCGTTCGCTAGAATAATGTTCGAGCGAAGGGTCTCTCGCCAATGGACCGGTCGCCGCGGATATGGTAGAGGTTCAAAGAGCCGGGGGACGCGAAGTGCGAGCACCCGGGCCAGCCGCACGAAATTTTTTCTGCGACGGCACACTACTAGTACTGTAGTACTGCCGACAACCGATGGTGGTTTGTTTTGTTCCGCGGACACCTATATATATATTAACGATAAAAAGGCCCGGTCCTTCTTCTATCGGTAGCTAGCGGAAAAGTGAATTGGGGACACAGCAGAGGGCGAGAAATTTCTGACTCGGACCCTGACGAAGGACAGAGTCATGTCACCATGTCACCATGAAAGCCTGAAGAATGCTGCATGAAGTGCAAAAGTGAAACAGATAAGACAAGACGAGACGAGATTTAAAGGCAACCGGTGCTGGAGTGTAAAATCCGACGACAGTACTAGTGTTTCACCAGGTGAAACCCGCGCCTCGATGGCCTCAATGACATTTAATACGACCAGGTCACAGAAACAGATATGTCCAGGCCATCGCTCCTCGGTCAAAGCACTGTGACGTCTCCTAATTTATTGCTCTTTTCCGATGTTGTCGCCTAGCGCAACCTGGAACACTTAGAGCGCTACGGTGTTCCTCCCCGCACATGTCTTGAACACCCTCATTGTGTGGGTTAACGCGGTCACCGTCACCGTCGTGTTTTCGTTTCATGTATGAAACACTACAATTGCGAACGACATATGTCTATCGCGAAAAGTCTGTCCTTGTTAAATAAACAGATTCCAGGGATAGCAGACCCCCAACCGAGTTTTTTGAGCCCCACTGCGATGTTCGTCAATCCTTTTCACATTCTCCTTACGTCAGTTGCGGTCCTGGGAGTATTCGCCCAGGATCTTGGTAGCTGCGGCCAGACTTGCTTGAGCGACACTGATAAAGGCACCTGCGGATCTATGTGAGATGTCTCGGTCGGTTAGGATGGCATGTGATTCTGACCCCCACTTGCACATAGTGCAAACTATGGCTGTCTCTGCGCAGACGACCAATTCAAACAGGCCCTAGCTGTTTGCATGAATAACTGTCCACCTAGTGACCAGCTTTCGGCGCAGCAGCTTCACGATCAGTATTGCTCTTGCGTGTATCTTCACAGAATTTCCTGTCCGAGTTGTTCACTAACCCACTTTTCAGCATGAAATTCCGCCGCAGTCACTCCATTGAGTGGCTAAGATCTGCGTTCATTACCATCGCAGGTGTCGTAGATAGTAATTCAAGTATGGAGGTGTCAACCCAGAGAGGAATAGACTAAAAGATCGAACCGGGATAAGGGAGAGCAAGATGGCGGCAGAGGAAGGGCAAGGAGGAGTGCACTCAAATGCTAGAAAGACGCGAGAGGGTTAGAGACGCCGTCGCAGAATGGTGGTGGGGAGCAGGGAGAGGAAGGAAGGTCGAAGACTTGGAAAATACACGAATATCGCCTAGAACGAAGGCCATAATTGATGCATTTGGGAAAGAATCTGTTGGAGAGACAGGAAGGGTCCGTAGGAGCAGTCCGAGCGGCGGCGCGTGGCCGAGTCCGACGGCGTGAAAGGGGCGATGGACAGTAAAAAAATAAAATAAGGTGGCTGAGCGCTGAGTACCCACAGTCTGGTGGTTGCGTCCGGCGTTTGAGTAAAATCCGAGGCTGAAGCAAAGAGAAGAGACGGCGTGGCATAGTAAGCGCGTCTGAGAAACCCGGCACCTTCAAGTTTGGAAAAAAACTGGCGGCGTGATCGCGTGTGATCGTGTGATCCCCGGCCAATTTAATCAGTCAGAGAGGCCGCCATGCCCGCCCGCTCCGCCCGCAATTCACCACCCCAAACACACACACAACACCAATTTCCACAGCACCCATAGCTGCGCACCGGTACTCATCATCTCATTTGATCAAACGGGGCCCACTGCCCCACACGCGTCTTTGTACTTGTATACATGCTGCGCGTCATAGTAAATGCCAAAATACCCGCGGAAAGAATCAAAGGCATCGAGCGTGGAGAGGGAACGATTTGAGCGGGCAAGCTGCAACTGTTGTTATTTATTCTTTGATCCGAAAAATAATGAGAGGATGAGGAAAAACGGCGAGGTTGAACTTTGAGCGTTTTGAACGCCGATCTATGCTTTCGCACAAGCTGGGAGTACTGGCGGGAGTTCCGGCGTCTGTTTTGTTCGCCATTCAGCTTACTGTAATTTATAAAACGTGTAGGTAAGTACAAAGACGCAGGCGGTGCCTGGTGAGCACACTTGATCAGTGATCAGAGTGGGGTGAGTATGTACATATGGTGATGTGGAACTCGTATCGTAGAAGTGCCTCAGTAGTGGCCAACTGAACAGTCCTGGGTAAACACGCCTGCGTTCCGCGAGGAATGCACCAAGGGCCGCTCCTTCCGATCGTGACGTGGAGCATACGTGGGCCTTTGTTGGGAGGGAATCCTGGGTGTTGCCTTCTCGGCGCGCGGTCTCGGCGGCTAGAGCTCTGAGACGTGATGTTGGCGAGAGTCGTGGAGAGTTCAATGGTGTGTGCGGGCAGGCCCCGGGCATCGCGGCGGAGGCATGCTGAGAGGTATGCATCGGTGGTGAGGACCTTGATGTTGCGTTGGGCAGGCTCTGAGTTGCGTCATTCAGTTGGAGAGGTAGGCGGCGAGGATTAAAGCTATTAAAGCCTCCTTTGCCTTGGCCTATGGCCTTAGTCAGGTGGATACTTCCCGTCCCCGTCCCCGTCGGTGCGACGCGACACTCACAGGGAAGCCCCCCTGCGATCTGGGGGAATGATCTATCCCTAACAGAATAATGAGAGTTGTCAGTTGCTCCAGTCAGCTCCTCCACGGGATGTCCCGTGCAGTGTTGTGATTAGTAAGAGTTCGCCGTGTTTCAGTGTTTGCGGGATCCTAGCCCCCTTGACGGCCAGATGGCTTCTCCAACCTCTCACGTCTCGTCTTCCCTCCAGACAAATGGCGGTATGAACATCATAGGCAAACCGATCGGCACCAACAACTTTATTACGAAACTTTACCAGTGGGTGATCGTGTTCCGCTGTGCCATTCCTCTCCCTGCCTTGTCCGGTTGGGATGGTCAACGACCCAAAATCTGCGCACTTCATTTCTTGGACGGAACTTGGCACCAGGTATGCGCCTATTGCTGCTGTGTGTCGGACCTCGCATGCCCTCTCCAAGCTTCGTCGTGTGTCGAATGTGGGCGAATTCAGCCGGACGATACTCGGCTCACCCTCTAAGCACGACAATGTAAGTTTGATGAGTGCCCGTCGGCCAGGCGCATCATGCTCGACTGGGCGACAGTTTCCGAGCTTTGTACGTCAGCTGAACGTGTTTGACCTCAACATATGGGAGCAGCTTCCTGAGGCGCTGCAATTCCTCCCGCAGAGGAAACAGCACGAGCCGAACGTCAGTGCCGTATTGCGGTGCACACATGTCGAGACGCTGCTCTTGCTCTGCACGACGCAGTAGGTAATGCCTTCAGAGAAGGGGTCTGTTGTTTTCTAGCTCTGTCATCTTTTGGCCTAACGGCCCATTTCTGTTATGTTAGGTTTGGATGTGTTGGAAGTGACCCGCATCAGGGACGAGCATTTGAGAATGGCCTTACGCTCGAGTCACTGTTGCACCTGGGACTGCCACCAGGCAGAAGGTCACCTGCAAAGAAAAAGTCGAGCATGCTCCAGCTACTGTGAGTGGATATGTGCACCTGGGTGAGACGAGCCACTGCTTCGCTGCCGTCCCAGGAAGATCAGCGTGAAGCGGTGCACCTATAATGTCGATCTTTCCTCTGTCACCACTGCGATCGAAGCCTCCTCTGAGGCCATGAAGTAGGACATTGCAGAGACGGACGAACGATGGGAGGCCACAAAGCACGAAAAGGCAAGATCAGGAGCGATCTGGGTTTAGAGGCTGACACAGGTTTGACTCCACGCCGGTGATCCCGCTTCATGACGAGAGAATCCTTCATATGTATCATTAGTCAAACGCACCGCATGCGATGTGCTGTTGGACGTCAAATGGATACATCATCTTGTTTGTTTCTTCTGGTATTGATGTACGAAATGTTTTGCATATCTGTCCCATGTTGGTCGAGTGGGGATGTAATGTATATTTCCGTGTAATCATTCAATACTGGGATCCAGTGTAAGGGACTGAGGGAACTGTACGGCGGAGCACTGTCTTATCAGATCTCGTGCTGGCTTTGGTTGTTTTAGGGTTATTACGGTTCCAGAGCCCACCTCGCTGTACAAGGATGTACCCGTATGGGTGCGGGTGCTCAGTGACTCCGAGTGAAAATTATCGTGAAATTATCACAAAATTATGGGGGGTAAACCTAAGAACAATGATTCAAGTAGCGATAATTTCGCTATGCGATGCTAAATTATCACTAACCTAGCCAAACTATCAAGTTTTGGTTTTTTTCCCGACGGCCTTCCGTGCTCAGCTGAGCCGGGTTACTCTAGCTGTGTCACCGTGATAGGCGACTCCCCTTTGTAACTCATCTCGCAGAACTGCCATGTTGATGTGATTGCGGCGTAGGGTTCGGCTCGAGCGCACGGAAAGTGGGTTTGGAGACTCCAGGGCAGTAATATGTACCTTCCTGTACTCGAGGGTCTCGCCAACGCCCTAGCACCTCACCTCGGTGGAAACCTCGGAACTCTCCGAGGGGTACGGTTACCAAGGGATTCTGGCCGTGGTGTACCGCGCACACAACCAGAGAGAAGTCCACCAAACCCAAGCATGGATCGCCGAGTCCAGGCCACCGTCACTGACGGTGGATCTCAATGGCGAACCGATCGCCTTTGTAAAGAGAGGGACCGCTTGAGGAGAATATGGCGCAGGTGACCAGGGTCTCGGGCATACGCGTGAGTGTGTCATTTGCGTTCGAGGGTGGCAATGGCCTAGTCGGCGCCGTGGAGAGTGTCTACCGCATTGGGGGTGCAAAAAGGTCAGCGCGACGTGTGGAGCACTCGGAACTGCGGATTAATTTTTTTGAAACTTGGGGTGGATTCTTTTTTTCCGCGGCACACCTTGGGTAAAAGTTAGTCCTTTGCTCAGCCAGCTCAGCAGTGGTTGCTGAGCACACTGACTGGTGTCGGCCAGGTACTGTTAATAATTCTGACCGTTAATTAATGTACGTGATATCTAGCCGAGCCCAACAAATCACAAACGGCGTTCATGGGGCCACTTCGATCGCTCCTCAGTCAAGGCTATGTTATCCTTCATTGCTCTTTGCCGACGCAATGTGTATATATTCGTGAGGTTGATTCTGTTAAGTAGGCAGCGTTCAGGAGACCAAATCCCCCCCCCAAGTTACTTATCTTCCTTCCCTACTACCAACTGCGATGCTCGTCAATCGTTTCCACGCCCTCCTTGCTTTAGTCGCCATTGGTGGAGTATCTGTCCAGGGCCAGAGCTACGGCTTTGATGATTGCGGCACGGCTTGCTTAGCCACCGCCCGGACTCAAACCTGCTCTGCCACTGAAACGTACGACGTCTCGATTGGTTATAGTGATTTGTCTCTTTGACCTTGCTTGTTTGATAGCACCAATGCGACTTGTGGCTGCAGTGATTTTACGGCATTCGAGGCCGCCGTGACCACTTGCGTGAGCGGATGTACAAACTCAACCGGGGACCAGACCGCACTCGCGACCCTTCAAACATCTTTGTGCGGTGGTATGTATATTTTCGCAGTGTATTCTTTCCGGGTTGTTTTTCTCATCAAGCTTTTTGGGTCAGGTAACTCCACTGGCAATGGCACTTCCACCAACGGTACTTCCACTGGCACTGGCACAAGTACCAGCGGTACTTCCACTGGCACTGGCACAAGTACCAGCCACCCTACTAGTACTGGCACCTCAACCCGCACTTCCACCACCAGTGGCACGTCGGGAACCTCCACACCTACCAGTGGCGCTAGCCTTCTTGTGCAGCTACCGCTCCTTTCTGCCGTCGTCGCCATTGCCGGTGCTGCGGTCGTTGGCGCCTTTGCCTGATAAAATTCCGCGGAATGCGAGCTTGTTGTCATTCGGGCAGAGTATTTAGTTCGGAGCGCAGAAGGAGGGTGGCTGGAGACCCTATGGACAATACGTACTTCTGTATACCCTTACCAACCCCATATTACCGTTACGGACATTAAATTCGAAGCTTAGAACTCCGAGTCTTTGAAGGCGAAGGCATGGCAGATGCAGGCGTTGCGTCCGGCGAGCGCTTGCAGAAATCTTGGACCTAATCACATCACCCCGAATGTCCGGCCTCCATTTAATTTCACGTAAGACGGTGTCGAACTTCTAACCTAGTGCAGTGCGCCCACGAGGATCCCATCTCGTGCAAGAGTCTCCCCACCATATTTCGTTGAAAGCTTCAGTGAGGTCTTGCTTGCTTGGATACCGTGCGGGTTCAACCGGGCAAACACTGCATTTGCCGTAGGTTCGAGGCTCGTTTGCGCTCTTCCCATCGTTCTCGTCTCGCGTAAACTCAACGCCACATCCGTCGTGCGAGCCCCAACAATCTCGAAAAGGTCTAATATGTTTCATTCCTGGAGGCATTGGGAAAGGTGGACCTGGACTTCGATGTCTCGTGGCTTCCGACCTTGCAAATGGGTGCGTTCCATCGGACTACCGCTGATAGGATCTTCTGCCACTGCTCCTCTCTCCGACCGTAGCCATCACATCCCTGCCGCTGTTAGCCACGAGCTCACAGCAGCTGACGTGGAAAGGCCGAAGACCGCCGGAAAATCTCGCTTGATGCGCTGCGCACTTCGGCAGAGTAGAAATGAGCAGCCACGCGACCGCCTCTCCGGGTGTTTTTACTCCACTGGCTCTACTGCGCGCGCGCACTGCTTGCGCACCTCGTTCCCAGGCGTCGCGATCGCACATGAGGCATGAGGCATGAGGCCTGAGGCCAGCCAATATGCTGCGCGGGTTTCGACGAACGGAGTTTGTCCATCAATCATATATATTTAGATTGTCTTGGATCTGTGATTTTTGAACCCTGTGAGCGATTCGGACGTATTTCGCCAACAAAAATTTACTTGTTCCACCCTTACCTCGCTCCGATGTGTGGCTCCCGCGGCTCAATCGCCATCCACGAGGGCACGCCGTCTGGCACGTCTGATATGCGCCCCACCCGAGCTTACGCCGTCAATCCCCCGAATATGACGTTGCAAACCGAGCAAAAGTCCACCGACCTCCGATTGCCCTCATCATGACCCACCGTCCTAGTCCTAGACTCCGATGGAGGTGCGTTCCAAACATGGTTAAGGTGGGCAGGCCCTGCTGATATCCCTTTGATTTCCAAGAGAACATCATGGAACATCGAGCTGACATCGAGCACGGCCATATTGGTTGCGTCTTTGTTCTTGGCCGTGCCTGTCAAAGATCTGCATTGCAAGATTTACAGGGTTCAGTGCTGCGCGAAAATAAGATATATAGGTAACAGACAAGAAACGCACGAGCGACACCCTCAGTAAGTCAGGGAAAGTGAGGGTATCGACGTCAGACGACAAACTGGAAGGCATATGAAATTACTATATGGGTGCAACCTTGACCCCGTCGACAGATCCCAAAATCCTGCTCACGATCTGTTCCTCCAACTGCTTCGCACCCGTCCGCCGCCCCTTCAATCTCTCAAGCCCACTCCTGATACTCTTCATATGCACGTCATTGGTATAGCATCGCCGACAAGTTCGGGTGCCGCGACGCGCTCACGGAGCTCTTCCATGTCTTCGCCATCGTTTCCAGTGTCTGCAGTGCTGCGACTACGTGGGCAAGCGCACGCTTCCGATACTCGCCTACCCCGTTGAGTAATGCGCGATGCTCATCCATACCTTTCAGCTGGGCTTGTTCCCACCCAAGATCGTCCACAACTGCGCGAGGAGTTCATCTCTGGCGGCGGAGACCGAAGAGTCTTCACGAGAAACGACTTCGTGGATAGATTTAAGGTGTTCTTCGAGCTTGTTTAGATCTGAAACGGACACCTCGCCTCCAAGACGAGGCGCTGCATATTGGCTGAAAGAGCGTCCATCGCCTCGGTGAATGTCCGTGTAACGACCTGTTTAGCAGCGGCATCGGAGGACGAACCCCACAGACGCCTGAGCGAAAGCCCCGAGGGCCGGGTGTTGGCTTCTTCGATATGGTGAAGTGCATAGTCGTTGACAGCAATGATGCTTCAATTGCTGTCAGCGATTGTGGTAATGCAAGAGGATATATACGTACTTGTCTACGGCACCCCCACTCTGGAGCTGAAGCGCGTCAGCCCACGGCCCACCTTGCGTGCGTCCTTCACAAACTCGTTCAACGAGTTTGCGAGGGTCTCGCGACTATTCAATTTACTGACTCGCACGAGCGTTACGAGGTCACTTGTTGCCATTTCCGCCTTCTTTATTTCGAGAGCGAGTCCGGGACCCTCAACGGTTTCGTCAAGAAGGGCTTCAAGAGTCTTGCTCTCCACATTTAATAGGCTCGGAAAATCTGCCCACTGAGGAGCACGATGATGGGAGTTAGGAGGGTGAGAGGTGACGCGGGATTTCGGGGCGGGACAGAGAAGAGAAACGACGGGGATGGCGCAAATCGGCGCAAGTGCGGATTTGATGGCCTCCGACATAAGGGTGAGGGCATATGCACAGACCATAACAGCGAGGGCAATCGAGATTGGAAACTTCATTATCCGTACGACTGTGGTGAAAATCTCAGCGACGAAGGAAAGAGTATGTAAGAGTGTTGTAGTCAAAATATTGAGGATATCGGGGCTTGGGGGGCCGGCTAGTCCTTTGGAAGATAGTTCACCCATGAACCTGGGCTGTGGGATTGGAGTGCCCATTGGCTGTCGAAGTGGCAGCTCGACTGCAGAGCTACGATGTGGGACTGAGTAACCCGTTGGCTCTTGGAATAGCGGTTTGGTCGAGGGGCTGCGCTCTGTGACTGGAGTACCCAGTATCTCTTGGGGGGGCAGTTCAACTACGAAGCCGCGATCGCGTCGTGCCCGGACGGGGCTGCGAAAATCGCCATGGGCGTGTTTGCGCGGAGGGGTAGTCGTAAATGCAGCACGCTGCCTCGTACTCCTTCGTGTACGTGCGGGGCTAGCAGTACCCTTGAACGAGCTGGAGCGAGTGGTGGACGGCGATCTTGAACGGTATACCCGATCGTTATCCGAAAAGTCTTCCCACTGCTGATCATCATCTGAATCCTTGGCCTTTTCCTGTGGGGTAGAAATGCGCGCCATGTTGGGAGGTGATGGTAAGGGTCAACAGGAAAGAAGGATATGGCAGGTGTCTCACGCATGGGTTGTACATGGATTCAGCGTGGTGGCTGCGCGGCGCCAGTATCGATCCCTCCACGTGATCGATGCGGCCAGGTGGATGTATGCGCCGTCCGTGTTTATGAGAAATCCACAATGGAATCTCTCGTAGCCCCGTAGAATTCTCGCTCGACAAGAGGTCCATCGATGAGGTGCGCCTCAGGTAGTCGTCTCACAATGACCTTCTCTCTCACGCGCACAGCAGTCCCAACTATCAGGCGAAGGCGGAGAGGTGTACTTGTTCTCATGGTTAGCATCCGTAGAAAGATTCTTGAAGACATCCTCGCCCGTGAGTCACCACTTACACTGTCACTATACTCTCTTTAATCACTTCCTCACAGGATGACGTCAAGGCAACCCAGAAAGATCTCGAGGCGAATCTAGTCGGCGTGATTTCTTCACGCGAGTCCTACCCAGTCCCCGGGCGTGCACTGCGCAACCTGGTCGCAAGTTGTTTCTTAACTTTGTATGCGCGTGGGGATTCGAAGAATATGTTCGATACCCTCATTGCTTTCCTGAAAGTAGCCAGCGATTTCAAAGCTCCAGCAGATAGAGACCAGCATAAGATGTGCGTTCTGGCCTTATCTCCGACATTCATTCATCATCATTCATTCTATGTGCCAGAGCGTCGCTATACTGTATTGGAGAGCTAATGGGCACATTTGGAACACAAGTACGCATCTCTTAACCAATAGAACAACACCATTGACTCGTTGACAAGGTCATGTCCTTTATAACGGAGATCGCGACAGTCGCGATTAGGACTACAAATCATCTGGTGTAAGCTTTACTTCAGGCTTAGTTTCTTTTCTCACATCTCAGTCGCCTTCCCTGTAGTCCATCTCACTTCGTTATCACGCTATCATTACCCTCCGAAATCCCTCTCAACTGCACGACGTGCGGCGACCGAGACGTTAACAAAAGATGTCATTAAGCAAATGAAAACAGCTCTTAATGACAAGTCGCTCCCTGTCAGGCGTGCTGCTTGCGAGGTATTTCCTGTCGTCTATCGTAATACACAACCACCATTCCTCACGTCTTAGGTTCTTATGGTTATCTATCCCCTCCCTGGCGGAGACTGGACGTCCTCGGAAATCGAATCACTAGTCTCGCTATGTGTGAAGTCTCTCGACAGTGCCGATCAAATCACTCGGCACTCCCTCGCACAGCTTGTTGGCCTTGTCCTCTCCTCATCCCAGGCTCCCGCCGTCACCATCACTCAGGACTCCTCAAGGAAAAACAAAAAGGAGCAAGACGAGGAAGAAGACCCTGCTTCCACTGCTCCGCCCACAGGAGAAACCAAGACAATTTTGACGCTCAGTGAAATGTTACATCAGCTTTCGATTCACTTTAACAAGCCACAGACAACACACAAGACACGTGTGGGCATTTTTGACTTCTACGCTGCGTTGTTCACCACGTTAGGACCAACGTTCGTCGAGACAAACTACGGGAATATAATGCAACATCTCATGTTTGAGATTGTCAATGCTGCGCGAAACTCTGCGACGCGCTATGAAGCACTCTTTGTTCGCCGGCTCGTTGGCATCATCCTCCGAGACCTTATCGGAGTACGCATGCTGAACGAGCAATCCCAGATAGCCGCCATTCAAGAGTTGTCGAAAGTCTATCTAAAGAGGTGGCCCGCACTGATGCCAGGATCAACAGCGCCGACTACTCAGATGCTTACCATAGTGCTGAGGGAGGTTGCCGGTCTCCTGCAACAACTTGGAAATGCTCCTCCTCCCGTACAGGTACGATGACTGGTGCTGGACCCCGAACGCAGTCTTACATTACTTTTTGCGTAATAGGAGGCCCTTGCAGACCCCCTTGTAACACTTCTTGCCCATCCGAGCCATACTGTACGTATCCACGCTGCGTGGGCATTACGGATCTTCTGTTTCTCTGCGCCATTACGCCTTCCTAAGATCGTTATCAACGCCGTGGAGCTCCTTCAGCGCGATATCAACCTCCTCACCAGCCAATCTCCGACGACGGCGCCATCGGATTTAACGTCCCGCGCTTTGGGTCATGCCTATGGCCTTGCCGCACTCGTGACTGTTATACCCGAGAGACCACTCTATGTATCATACGACATCAGCGCCAAAGTACTCGACATGGCAATCACGCTCCTGAAGCGCACAGGCGAACACACAGTCGCACTGGCAGGTGTAGAAGTGGAGACGGCGTGGACGTGTATCGCCGCGCTTATGACCCTAGGTCCAAACTTCGTCCGGGCGCACTTGCCGCAGCTCCTTGTCCTCTGGCGGAACGCGCTACCCAAACCCCCTTCGAAGGACACCGCTGCGCGCACTGCAGCGGAATGGGGATTCCTACTACACGTCCGCGAAGCTGCGCTTGGGGCAATCCTCGCATTTTTGCGACATAATGCGCCAACGCTTGTGACACTTGATGTCGCCCGCCGCCTCACCACCTTACTCAGCAATGCATTTCTCTTCGTAAACGCATATGCCACCCAGGCACCTCATGTTGAAGACCCGCTCGCTGGACCAGAAAACTCACGTCCGCCCAGTGCGGCCTCAGACGGACCAACTCTTCGCTCACGGGAAGCGCTACTCCGGCGAAGGGTCTTCCAGTGTTTCACCGTTCTAGGGACAGCCAGCATTCCAGAAGCGACTCAGACGACATTGTTACAGTCTGTGATCTCGCTGGTGGCAAGCATTGAGGGCTTCGCGGGCAGCTCAGTACAGGCGGCAATAGCATCGTCCTCTGGATCGTTCTTGTCTCTGTGGACGACGCTGGATTGCTACGCGTACGGCGTCACGGGAATAGAAGTACTCGAGAACGCCACGCCGACTGCGGACAGATGGAAGATCCGTCATTTGGAAAGTATAGATTGAATAGGGATTCGGTGGAGGCCTCTCTCGATGGCATGGTAAGAGAGCACCTTCTGTGCAATGCTGGCTGAAAATAGACTGATGAGCCTGCAAGCTACGCATGCCAATCCTTCGATCCGCTGAACACGACCCCCTGTCGATTTGTCAGTCGCGTGATCTCACCACAGAGTCATTCTGGCCAGAATTCGCACCACCACTGACCCAGGTAGTTGATGCTGCACTGGCCCTATTTGCGCGCCTGCTCCTCTGCAGGACTCGGCCTCCGCAGCCCGTCTTCTTACGTTCATGATTGATTCCGTGAAATCCCCAAAATATGATAAGAACGTAGGAAGAAAGGCGGCCGTGCAGGTCAACGCTGGGATTGCAATTTTACTGGCGATGAGGCAAGGAATGGCGTCCCATCCAAGCACGTGCGTGAATGTTTGGAAGTACCGCCGTTACGACGCCGTTGTCGTCCTTTCTGAAGGTGCGTTTATGTAACATGCCGCCATCCGGTTCTGAGACGCCCCTTCAGGATGCGTTGATTGATGGCGACCCGGTCCTGCGTTCTGCTAGCAGTGAGGCTCTGGGCCGTCTTGCAAGTCTTGCTGACAACCAGTTTTTGGCCACCTTGATGAAGACCTTGGTCGATCTGGTTGTTAATAATCGGGATCCACAGGCGCGAGCGGGATGTGCGCTGGCACTAGGAGCGATCTACGATCACGTTGGAAGTCTGGCTGCAGGACCGTTACTGAAGACGACAGTCAACATCCTTATGTCGTTGAGCAAAGACGCACACCCAGTGGTACACTACTGGGCGTTGCATTCACTCTCCAGGGTTGTCAATGCCGCCAGCCTTGCATATGCTCCATTTGTTTCCAGCACGTTAGGGGTGCTGTTCAAAGTCTATGTTTCTCCACCTCATGAGTTGGAAGGCGGGACACTGGTCAATTCGAACATCAGCGGAGATTTACCTGCCTACCAGGCAGTTTGTCAAATTATCGATGCCGTCATAACGATCTTAGGGCCTGATATTCAAGAGTCAACGCGAACTCGTACACTCATCCTTGATATCGTACGACGTCTTGTGAGTGAGGAAGATGAAGGCATCCGTGTAGAGGCGATCCGATGCATTCAGCATTTCCTCATGTTTGCACCAGAGCATGTCGATGTCCCCGAGTTGATTACGCAGTTCCGCACGCACCTAAACTCTTCCCGGCGCCCTCTGAAGCTCGCTTCCATTCATGCATTGTACCAACTCGTCCAGAAGGATGCATTGCTGATATCCAAGGTGGGAGGAGATCGGCTAGTGGAAGAACTTTTCGGGATGCTGGATGGGGACCCATCCATTGAAGGCGTACGTAAAGTGATATCCAGCTGGATGGAGCAGACAGTGGTATACAACCCGTCAGCATGGATAGACCTGTGCCAGAAGATCATGTCAAGGACGACAGCATCACAACAAGCGACTGACGCCGCGACGAAGTCCGTGGGCGGGGTTCGACGACGAAGGCGAATCGCTAAGTGTCGGAATGGTTACTGATTCATCTTCGGGTGGTCAAAACCGTCCAACCTCGCGATGGCGGACCCAGCTTTTTGCATTACAGTGCCTTCATGACATTTGTGTCTCCACCGCCAGGTCTGGACGAAGAGAACAGCTCGACATTGCTTATGCTCGGAGCTTGGGTTTACCTGTCTCTGGGCTACTGGTATCGCGTGTCCCTGACCTCATTAAGATGGCATTTACGGCATCTACCGCGTACGTCACCGAGATTCGTTTAGAAGGGTTGATAGTGCTCCGGGACGTGATTGAGGTCAGCGAATCTCAGACAACTGCCGATGCACGGCTGACTTCCTGACGTGGACAGACCTTTGCTCTGACACCGGACCCGGATTACGAGAACGCCCTGCTTCTTGAGCAGCATCAAGCCCCAATTACAGCAGCACTGACCCCCGCGTTCACGTCAGACACCACGCCAGAGATTCTAGCCTCTGCCGTAGGCGCCTGCGCTGCCTTTGTTGGATGCGGTATTGTGAAAGATGTCAATCGGATGGGTCGGATCCTCAAGCTGCTGACCTCAGCCTTGGCGCAGTGCAAGGGTAAGATGCTCCATCCACCACGTGATCACGTTTGATACCTGCGTTAGGAACCGCCTTACTTTCTCTGGGTGATGCTGCGGAGGGTAGTCCCAATGCTTCCGCGATGCTCAGGATAGCAATACTGTCGGCATGGGCTCAACTTACCTCCACAAGTCCTCAGCAGAAATACCTTGAGGAAGTCGTTAAACCGTATAAGCAAACACTGGCATCACTTTGGATAGCTGCCTTGAGAGATTACGCCAGCATCCGAGCTGACTCGGAAGCTACCTTGGATACCTCTGCGCCGCTTGATGCCGCATACGCTAGCCTCGGAAAGGACATACTACTCCCTGTAAGCCCCTTTTCATTGCACGTACTTCGCTCACGCCATCTTGCAGTATTACGCTGAGTCATGGCCTGTAATGTTAAATGCTGTCGCAACAACAATGGAGACACAGGACCCGTTCATCCTCGGGGCGATGGAAGGAATGGATAGCATGGCCGCAGCCTCTTCAACTAAACGAAGTGCAGGATCAGAGCCGACTGCGATGTTCTTCGTTATCTTTGGTCTTGTCTATGAGGCGCTCTCATCATCAACGCCCTACCCCGAGTCCTCCCTATCAGCCAGTGCCAACACGTCATCGATCGCCTTGCGGGCGATGAAATGTCTCGTTCGGCGAGAATATTCGGGGAGAGCGCTTCTCGAGCCAACGATATTCGATGAACTTCTCAATTTGTGGTACCGCATGGCCATGACGGAACCCCCCGCTCTCCAAATCCAACTCATGGAGGTGATTCGTGTCTTTGCGATCGAGCAATGCCAAGGAAGTGATGAGTTCGTTCTTCCTTCTCTACGATGGCGGCCCCTAGGTTGACACTTGTGGTAGCTCGGACGGCCCTACATCGCCAGCGATGGTTTGCGTGCGGGTCTGCACATATATACTTAAGAATGCCATTCCCAGTGCGGAAAGACTCACAAATCGTACGATTTCTTTGCCAAATCTCTCCGGCAAAAGCTCTTGACATTTGCCGAACAGATAACCAATCTAATCCAGCTGACCGGATCACACTCATCAAGACGTCCTTCAATGCGTTATTGTCCATCGGCTCGTCGTTTGATGTCAAAATTCAGGATGAAGTCCGCGCCGTGGCAGTATCACTGTATAGTGGTATGTGTGTTGCCCATCTCACTTTCCTGATATATTGAAAACTAGGGCAGACATGCTGAGAGACGAGACCTCCGACTTTGATTTTGTTGGGCCGACACTCCCAGTGCTCAAGTCGCTGTTGACTCCTGGGTCCACCCATAAAGTAACTGAGTTTTTCCAGCGGGTAGTCCATGGCCTATTGTCGTCATGCTTGCTGAATATTGATGAAATGAGGTCAGTCCACGTAATATGTTCGTTTACCCGATCCTCACCCCGCGATCAGAGGACGGGAGGGCTCAATCTCGACTAACAAAGTCAAGAACAACTTCCTGGCGGCAGTTCTTATCCTGACCGTCATTCCTCCTTCCGTCAAGGTTGGCCAGGGGGTGATAAGTCGCTGTTGCTTCCTTATCGCAGAGAAGCTATCGGACTCCAACGAGGTTAGTCACATCCGTGTCATTGGTTACCTAGATAACTCTCTAATTGAAACAGATGGCGTCGACGGCAGCTCACTGCGCAAAGACTTTAATCACGGCGTCTGCCTCTGGTAGTGTTATGCTTCGCCAATGCATAAGAATGCTACTGCCTGGCATGGTGGAGTATGTCGCCAAGGTTGCTGGGATGACCGCGGATGAGGCTGTTGTTCAGAGTCATCTGCCCGCCATGGCCGAAATCATCAAGGCATTTGGCACCCTCTTCACCAATATTGCCGAGGATCTGCGTGAGTCATCTCGCATATCTTTCTGAAATTATTTTTTGATGTGGCCCCGCGGGCGCAGGCGTTCGCATATTGGGGGTCCTGCTTCCAACATTGACGCTACTACTCGACCCGAATCAAACCACACCATCGCCTCTTCATACGCAAGCCCTCAACCAACTTTTAATATTCGCCTCGTCATCACCTGTCGCTTTCAAAGAGGCCACTGGCAAACTCGATCAAGCGACGAGAGAGCGTTTAGAAAGTGCCGTCCGGAACGCACTAAGTAACAAGTCTTCAGGCACGACTACTCTTGCCGCAAAACCCCAGATATCGCTTCGATCATTCTGAATCATAGATAGATCGGAAAGTATGTGTCATGATGAATGATACCCTAGATTTGACTACACTGTAAGCTACGGAATTGACACCTCTCGCGGCGTCTCTGAAGACCCCGCAAAATAATAAAGATGAAGCGGGATGAGGGTTGGATACGTTGGATTACCATCACCCGTAGGGGGTGAGTCAGCGCAGACGAGAACGCTAAACGAGGACGCCTGCCATATGTGTGGACTATTACTTCCGAAAGTCCCTATCTCTTATCTCCAATCGATATTGCCAAGTTACCCCGTTGCGTGATCATGGGCTTTGGATCCAAGTCGCTATCGTTCCCTCTGGCAGGCCCCGCGGGTCACCCGGTCACGGACCATCCACTTGTCACTTGTGTCAGACTGCGCCGCATATTGACGCCTCGGCGCGTGGTCCTCACAGTGCTGAGGGAGGAGGACGGAAAATGAGCCGTTGGGCCGTCGGAGCGTTGAGTCGTCCATTGTCAAGAATCCCGCTATTATATGCCGAACGAACGGCATTGCTGAAGCGCTGAAGAGCGGGACACATAAGCCCCTTTCGGGCCCCACGGATGACAGCACGCACGCGATGTCATCGCGTGCCCTGTGCCATGCCCTCGATTGTGTGGTCTCCGTCTCCTCCGATGGGACGCATATCTGTCTGTATACTCTTACCCCGCCCCATACAGAAGGGGCGTGAGGTTGGGGACCAGATAAACACCACGTTGCTAGACCTGGGTCACCGCATGCACGTTTTTTTTTTCTTTAGACGATTTTGTGATCGCGGACGAAATTTGGCTGGCTAGGCGCGGTTTATCGCTGCTGACAGTGATGCCGATACGTCGGGGTCTTGGTCTTCAACCGCGCCGCGGAGAGCCATGTGGCTAAAAAAGAATTTTGGCCATCGGGCATCGCGGGACGTCGTTTCAAGCAACGAACAGGTTAAGTTAGGGCCACCCACATGCACAGCAGGCTCCAACTCGCACACACTTTTCCGTATAACCGTGTTGCGGTTCCCTTTGCCCCTGAGACCTGATGCCTCCGAGTTGGCCCTGATCGCCCCACAGGGGGGCTGTCTGTTCGCTGTATCCTCATTGTGGGCCTTGCGGAAACAGACATGGAAAAAAAAGTGAAAAACAGTAAAAATTTTTTACAGTAACTCGTATTGGGGAAGGAGGACCACGATCAGAAAAAGGAACGAAAAGAATTTAAACGGCGTGCGCGCATTCGTACAGAGCCCCGCCCAGTCTGGACTGGGTCCCGGGCGCGACATTTTAGGGTTCAGACGTCCTGAGTGCGAGGGAAAAGGCAATCGTGACTACGTGTACGCAAGGAGGGGGTCCTCTACTGTACGCCTCGCCCCTTTCCATTTCCCGAACGCGGGTGTCCCGCTTTTTGACTCGCGCGTCGATGCAGAGTTAGAGTTAGTGTTTTGGGATGGTGGCAATGGCAAGGGTGGAGTCACTTACGATGAATTGCTGACCAAGCGGTGTGCCCGACACCGAAGTGACCCAAATCGGGGTTGCGCCAAATACGCAAATAAACGGGCGGGCCCTGCGACTTTACCCGTTTACGCGAACCCAACAACACGAGATTGGGCTGCAATCGCGAACACCGATTACGGAGCCATCGGTGCGGATCCATCGTGCGGTCCGCTCTTTTTCTCTCGATCGTCTCTCCCTTTTTTTGTGTTTTTCCTCGGCTCCGCGAACGGTGTTCTGGGGGCTCAAGGTGCTGAGACAGGGGCGTCTTGACGACTTGGCCCCAGACCCAGATAGAACGCATTTCAGTTTCACATTCTTGTAAAAGCAACTAGCAAGGCAAATAGGAGCGAACAACACGGGGTGGGCCTAGAGCTGAAACATGGAGAGGCCTGAGCACTGAGTACTGAGTGGCGAAGACCTTTGACGCCGCATCGAAGGAAGTACATTCCGTGTCATCCGTCGATGGCGCCGGTGCGACGTATCTAAGGCAGTGGATGCGTGTCGCAGGCGAGCAATCGTCGTGCTTGTTTTGATCTACTCCTGGCTTCACCTTAAAAGGCGCGCGGCCGACGATCGGAACCGCTCGAAATCGGTAACCGTACATAAGAACGTCCCGGCATGAAGGAAGGGAGTTGGGTGGCATGCGGCCAGTTTGGTTGTGGCACACTAGGTGGCCCATTCACTGCGTGTTGTGTGAAGGGCGATATGGAGTTGGGGGTATCAGGGGCTCACAGGGGGAAGTGGGAAAGCAGTGGCTGAGCCGCTGTGACTGCGGATAGGCGCCTTTGGGGCCTTCTGATCCAAGTTGGCTTCTGTCTACCTGAGGCGCTTGTCCTGACAGTGTATTTGGCAAGGGAATTGACCCACTGGTTACGATACAGGCACGGAAGACAGGGTCGGAAGATTTTGCGTGACGGGGCGGGCAACAAGCTTACACGATGAAGTCGACGGTGTGATGCGACGGTTTGTGTGAAGACGTGGCCCATACTGTCATGAGGGGAGGAATGAATGCGCCACGTTACCGGGGTGCCGGAAAGGGTCGGGTGTGAAGGATCTGGGAATATCGGGAAGAGATTAGTTGATCACCGATTGAGTCGATTTCATGGATCTGGTTACGCATGCCACCAAAAACGCCGATCTGGAAAAGCATCGGACGAAGCAGAAATCGGACCAGCTGCCTTCCTTGGCGCCCAAAAAAGGAGGAAAAATTATGAAAAATAAGGGCAAAAAAATGCCGAGAGCACGAAGGGGATTGGGATTGGAAGAGAAGAGGAAGGAGGGGAACGGGGAGGGAGAACGCACGGAGGGGAAAAAGGGAAATTATTATCGAAAAGGGGAGACGATCAGATCTTTCAAACTCCGTTCCTGCGGCGCCAAGATCTTGACGGGCGACAACCGCTTTCAAAATGGGCTCCTCACGGGGGCCGTCTCAATCGCTTGTTGTGCCTTTCCTTTCCTTTCCTTCCCCTTCCTCCTTCCTCGTCTCTCTCCTCCTCTCCGCCCGTTCCACCTCGCCGTCTCCCCGCAGTTTCACCGTCACCATCATCTCCCCCCGTCCCTTTCTATCGTTCGTGTCTCCCCCCTTTTTAATTTTTTTTTTCCTTTGCCATATTTTCTAACTGACGCGATTGTCAGAGCGGGATCCAAAGATCTGAGTAATTTGTTTGACATTTCTCCCGCCCTTTCCGCGCACATTCTCCTCTATGGCCTTTTCGCACCAGCCCACCCAGGCTCACCAGAGCTCTCTTGGCACTCGTCTCCCTTCTATACGAGACCTCAACTTTTCCTACGACCCTCCTCCTCCACAACTACCTCCCGATCCTGCATCTTCGCCTTCGGGCCCGATCCAACAATCTGAGCACCGTGGACTCGCCCCCAACCAGCCGCAGCGCCATGACTGGAATAGACAAGCCCCTCCTCCCTCTCAGCCTTCCTCCATCCAGATGCATCGTCCCCAACATTCCTCCGTCGTTGTAAACAGCCACGATCATCCCAGGCACGAACCTCCCTTCGGTCAGGCCGGGAGTAGCATGCCTTTGTCATCTCAGATGCCGCCACCTCCTCCCCGTGACTCCGAGTCGACACAAAAGCGCCCCCGCACCAGTGCACCTCCGGTGGGCGTCTCGCCCAGATCTTCTTCCCACGTGAGTCGTGTTCCCCTTGCTTCCATCTGTCAGTCAGTCTACTAAATGGGAACGCCGCGCTGACACTTGTCATCTCGCATGCTCACTTGTTCGTCTGGGAATCTTCAGGGTGGCTACCCTCAGCAGCCTCCCGCTTATCCGTCACAGGCCCCGCCTGCCCCGCCTCCCTACGTCGTCCCGCCACCTCACGAACAGGCTCAACACCATTCAACACAATATCCTCCACCCTCGGGCTATCCTAACTATCCCCATATGGCGCAGAGGGGTCATCCTCCCGCTGGCTATCCACATCAACCACCTCATCCATCTCAGTATCCCCCTGTGCCATCTTCCGCAACTGAGCACTGGCAGCAACATCCTACTGTCCCCAGCCAGCCGCCCTCCACTGCTCATCCACCACCAGTCGCTTACTCGAAGCCAGTGGCACTGGTTCCAACCACCGTAGAACCACGGGGTTCCCACGTGGCCCGCCCAGATATGGAGAAGGCTAAGCAACGGCAGGGAACAATCGCCGAGGTAAGGGTTCCTACACTCATTCAGCGGCGTTCCTGAGAACGTACGTGTCATCTAATCAACTTCCGACTTCCCAGTTGCTACAGCATTGTAACGTGCTTTATTCATTTGCCTCTAAATATGGTACAATTTTCCCTTTGTCTCGCCCCTTGATGGCTAATATATCACTCTGATAGCGCAAGCGCAAGCTAGCGGAGCAGGGGCTCAGAAACCGTCCCAGGCCGAGATAGCCGAAATGGGCCAGCGCGCGAACGTAGTCATCCGTCTCTGTGAAGAACTGAAACGTCTGTCATTGTCGGAAGGGGAACTGGCTAAAGGCTCTGTGATCGCGGCACCCCCTCAAGAGGAACATCGCCCTCCTAAACGCCCTTGGGAGGACCCATCTGCCGATGGCGGCACCGGCACGGATGCGGAGGTGAGAGAGAATGATATTGTCCCTCTTGGGCATGACGGTCATTGTGCGGATTCCTGATCATTGCCTATCTCCGACGGATAGGCGCAAGCGACCGCAGAGGCAGATATGGCACTTATTCGTACGAAACGTGCCACAACTGCCGGTCAGAACGGAGGACCGGGCCAGCCCAAATCAAAGTATCGTAAGCGAAGTGTAAGTGGAGCCAGTCTGCACATACGTCACTCAGAATTTTGACGGGGTGTCCCTTTCTTTTTTTTAAATAAAAAACAAAACAAAACAAAGCAGCGTGCGACGCCGCCGGGAAAATGTCACTCGTGTAACATAAGGGAAACGCCCGAGTGGAGGCGTGGGCCAGATGGGGCAAGGACCCTTTGTAATGCATGTGGGCTGCGTGAGTCCATTGTTTTGGTCGCCCTCCATTCGTTTTCTTTACACTCACCAATAACAGATTATGCGAAGTTGATGCGCAAGCGCGACAAGGCAGCCGGTCCCGACGGTAAACCGCCTAGCATTGACCTTGAGATGCTTCGAGCTTCGACCCGAATGGCTGACAACAGCAATCGCGATGCCAACAACAGAAATGGCAATACCAGCAGTAGCCATAATAATGGAAACCAGAATGCCTCTGCCTCATCCGCCAACGCGTCGGCAGAGACGAAGCCCGCACCATCTTCTCCGTCCCAAAAGTCTGACTCGACGCGCCCGAGTCCTGCTGTATCCAAGGCGGGACCACCCCAATCGCCTGTGTCTCCGGCAACCAGCACGTATCACTCTAATAATCCAAGTGGACCCGGTGTTCCGCCTCAGCAACAGCCATCCCACGCTGCGCAGATGATGCCACCGCCGTCTATGGCCTCGGGAACTGGTGATGCACCTCCGCCAACATGGCATGCAGCGCGTGGATATCCGACCGAGCATGGATCATTCATGCGTGCACATGCACCTCCTTCACATACTCGTGGCGCACCTTCGTGAGTATTCACCTATCAGGATGTGTGAATCCATTTGTCTGACAACAATGCTTTGCAGGTTTCACGCTTGACAGATGGTCAATGTTGCCTTCTATATTTCTCAGAACGAGAGATTTCCGACCTTCCTTTTTGTCCATCGTCTAGCCCTTGCCCCTGTCGTACTGGTTGTTCTAACCATATTTCGAGTGTTTTTGTTTTCGTACAATTATGTAGTTAGCACACTAGCATGCTTTGTCTAATTGTAATGATGAAATGAGACTCAGGTGTAGTGTCTCTTTCGTCATTGATTGATTCCCTTCGTTGCAATCAGGACGGAAGTTGAGATCGACTTGGATCTCAATCGAATATCACAGTGAGATCAGATCGATCAACTGAATGCGATCAATATTTGTTATCTCTTCCTTTCACGATCTGCTGAGCCTATCCATTAATATTACGCACGAGATTCCAGATGGGAAATGAGTAAATACGAAATACGAAATACAATCCAGACCCTCCGAGCAGCGCTGAGCTCAGAGAGATTTGCCCCTGCAATTTAGTCAAAGTCCTTCCTATACTCCGGAGGTACGATACCCTCTCGCTCCCATAGTTCCAACAGGCGATCACGCGCACGTCTCCCGGTCATGCGCTCGTAATCAACGGCGGAGATCGGACGCTCACCGTGCGGCGTAGCGCGCAGAGCATGCCGCGTGGCGGGCCAAAAGTCAAAAATAGCGGAGTGTGTCACGACCTATATACGGCATACATCGTTTTACGCCGACGGGTTGTTGGGGGGGGGGGGAGGTGGTGGATGTCAAATGGGTTGCGAGAGGGGTGCAGTTGAGACGACGAAGAGACCTACGCGGTTATCCCAGATCGCGATATCGTTCGGCTCCCACTTGAATCGCACCTGAAAGTCGGGATTTTCGCTCATCTGCGCGTAGAGGAACGCGAGCATCGCATCGGATTCGGCTTTTGGCACGCCTACGATCCGGCGTGTGAAACCTGCGGTGACCCAACATAACGGGGACGGAGACGCAGATGGTCGCGAACGAACGACGATACCAAGACGATTCGTGCAGTACGGTAATATGGTATGCGGGTTGGTAAGGTAAAGTAAGTACCGGCAGCACTGTTCCATGAAGAACAAGCAACTGAGCACATACCGGGGTTGACGTAGACGCTCTTCCAGCCCGTCACAGGGTGCACACGTATCACCGGGTGGACCGTCTCGATTGGCTCGCGGCGGACCGGTATCCCAGCCGCACGTGCACCGTCTGCCTGGGCGACGGCGCTGTGCAGTGCGGACAGGCCCTCGAGGTAGATCTGCAGCCCGGGGCTGAGCGACGAGTAGAGGGCATAGCCAGAGCTCCAGAGCGTGTCGCCGCCGGTCGCGGGGCCGGCGATCAGCTTGAGTGAGGTGGTGCTCGGCGGTTGGAGTTCGTAAGACACGTCCGAGTGCCAGAGCTCGAGTCTGGAGAATGCCGTGGGGTCGGGGCGCTTCGAAGAGTCGTTATACACCACTGTTTGTTTGTTTTTCAGAAAGTCAGCACACGCAAAAGTTTTTTTGGGGGGGATTTTGGGGAGGAGGACCAACCGTGGGCCTCTTCCAACCCTGGCTCTCTCGGAATGGGCGTAGTCGCGTGCTTGTGGAGCGGGCCCCAGTGACGTGCGAGGTCCAGTTGTTCGTGGATGTTGATTCCCTGATTGCGGAAGACTTGCCACCCGGTTGTTCAGGTGACGACGCGTGGAGGGGACAGGAAACGTGAACTCCATCACTCACATACGACGCCGCGCTCGGCAACGAGCAGGGATCTGACAAGGCACAATCTCTCAGAAAGGATCCCTTGATCGAGCAGAAAGGGAGATCTGGGCAGGCACTCACAACTCGTCCTTTTGTGCATCTGATAGCTGACGCAGGTCGATCCCGTGGAGCTCCGTCCCAATGGCCGGTGTGAGAGTGACAACTTTAGACGCCACCGAAAGCAGGTTCTTCTTCTCGGGATCTGCCTCCAGGCCCCTGTCTACTACCTTGACCTCTTTCAGTGGCTCCCAAGAGATGTCCGGAAGGGAAGGCTGAATGGGGAGATGAGAAAACTCAAGGACTCCCAGGAATGATGCAATGATGGGTCGTTACCTTGTATTGAGCATATTTGTATTGCTCGTTACCGTCGTCTGTTATAGAAGGGGAATAGAACGGGTTGATCAACTCTTCGTTCCTCTGTTCTCGTTTCGCGTTTCTGATCGTGGCCATGGCAGGAAGAGTGGTGTTGCTAGCTTTGTAGTACAGTACTAGTATATATACCATAAAGAGGGGAGATGGCGACATTGCACGTGATGAGGATGTACTTCTCAGAGGATTCGTGGCCTAGATTACAAGAGTTTATGTAGACGAAGAACATGCGAGATCATGGATAAGTATGGCATAAGCATTGACTTTTACGATTGTGCAAGCGAAGGGTTGGTAGAGCAAGGGCATGGTGGGCACACCAAACATGGCAAAGGCACTGTCTCCGAAGAACCGTATAGCTGAGGTATCATGGGTATGTATGGAGCATGATGTGGAACACAGTTGAGGAGTCGGAGTCGCGAAACGCGGGGGCATGTGGGACACGTGATCGTCTCACGCGATTTATTGACTGATCTTTCGGGGTTGACTCGGACACCAGCTCTTCAGATGTATTTGCCTTGCCACTTGAAACCCTTCTTGTGGTTTGCATTTGAGTTGGATGGGTAAATTTCCTGCATTTCAAAGGCTCCTATCTTCCCATCGTCGTGCTTGCTTGGGTCTTTTGAATACGTCGTCAGGTCAGCGCCTTGGTCAGCGCACGCGCAAATTCAATCCAGTACAGTCAAGTGCAAATTCAGATATAAGTCAAAAGAGTATGGGTGTCCATGAAGAACCATCGCCGTCACGTCGCGTAACGCAAGATACAATCACTCGTTATGTCCCTGGAACTTGGTGGGTGATCCTTCTTCGGCTCCAGACGCACTACTGTATGATGCCTTGTTGTTTCCAGAGCTCAAGCCGATGATCGCGCGCACGTTTCCCGGTCATACACTCGTAATCCGCGGCGGAGATCGCACGCGGCGTGCGGCGTGGAGCGTGGCGCAATGCCATATATACATTTACGCAGGGGTATTTCTCAATAGTTAAGCTGATTCGTTATGCACGCACGTGAGGAGAGAGCGGGAGGTAAACGCTAGAGATGGCGTGCGATGAGGAGATGAGGGAGGCGGGACCTAGATGACGACAGCATCAGTCCCTCACTTGAATTACACTAGAAAGTCGCGGTTTCCGCCGATCTGACTGAAGATGCGAGCATCCCATCGGGTTTGAGGCACGCTTCCATTCAGCCAGGCACACAGGATAGAGATGCAGATGGTCGTGCTGTATGTGTTGATGGTGACCCGGAAGGGAACGTGGACGAATGAACGCCTACCGGGGTTGACGTAAACGCTCTTCCAGCATGCATGTGAATCTCATCATTAGGTGTACCGTGTCGATTGGCTCGCGACGGACGGGTGCACCATTTGCCCGCGCACCATCTGCCTGGGCAACAGCGCTGGACAGGCAGACCGACCCTCGGGGTGGACCTGCAGTCCTGGACTGAGCAGATTCTGGAGCGTAGCCCGACCCTCGGAGTGCGTCACCATCAGCCTCGAGGCTTGTGATCAACTGCATGGGATTGTGGTGCCCGGTAGCTGGAGCTCGTACGAAAAATCTGAGAGCCAGGGCTCGGCTCTATGTTTGAAGAAGGTCTTGGAGTCACGGCGCTGGGAAGAGTCCCTCAACATGACTGTTGCGGTAAGCGATTAATTTCGGGGTCTGTACAGCTTTTGTGGAAACAACTGTGAACCTCTTTCAAACCTGGCTCTTTCGGAATGGGCGTGGTCGCGTGTCCGTGGAGTAAACGTTCAGCTGCACGTGGATATTTATATCCTGATTCTGGAAACTTGCGTCTCATCTGCTGACGCGCAGGGACAAGGCCAGGGCCGTGATGGTTCCAAATACGACCCTTCGCTCAGCAATGAGCACAATCTCTCAGAAAAAAAATGGTCAGATTATGGTTGATCTGGACAGGTCTTACAAGTCGTCGTTTTGTGCATCCGACAGCTGACTGAAATATATATGTATCAATGGCCGGTGCGAGGGCGACCTTTTTAGACGCCACGGACAGTAGGTTCTGCTTTTGTCTCCAAGTTCTTATCAAACGATAAGAAAATATCAAAACGCCAAGGATGTAACGTAGATTGTGCTGAACGTATTTGTATTTCTTGTTACCGTCGTCTGCTGCAGAGGGATAGAATGGAGTTAACTCGCCGTGCGTTCTTGTTTCGTTATTGCAAATGCCACCAAGTAGGAAGATGCACCAATTCGCACCAGAGAACATTGCACACGTAAATGGAAGCAGACCATTCTAGGGTCATCCTCCTGCCAGTGGGACGGACTGCAGAGTTGCAATGTTGTAGGTCATGAGATTTTATAGCGAACGAAACGCAGTCTGAATAAGCTGAAAGTCGTAGATCTCGGCGGGCGTGAATTTGGTGTGCTGTGCAAACCAGAAACCAGGGATGATGGTCCGAGTCACGAGTTGGTATCCACGTGTGCCACGTGGTTGTAACACCGAAGGGTGTGGCGCGTCTCCTCTTCCGCCCATTTCTCCATCCACAGCCTCGCGTTGACCAACAACAGCCTCGTTCTCACGTCCGGACACCGGTAAATCTAAAGCACGTGAACCATGGGTACGGTATCTCTTACTTGTAGATGGTCTCAGCCAACTAATACCCCTCCCACGTAGGTGTACCGAAGGTATTGTGTGAGCACATGTATTGACCAACGCTGACTTGTTACTCTTAGTTTTTCAGATATGTCTCGTGAGTACATCATACCAATGCTTTGTCGCTTCTTCTTACGGCGGTACTCAGAGAGCGATATCCTCTGACGTCCCAATTGATTGAGGAGAACAGTATTCCAGAGTTTGGTATGTCTATTTCCTATCGTCCCTTCGTTTCACCCGTAAACGCTCTCGTTAGACAATCTTTACCTCGACTTTAATGGAATCATCCACGCGTGTGAGTCCCCCTCGTAGTCCAAGAGTGCGTAGGCTCTAATTGTCAAAAAGGTTCTCACCCCAACGATGAGGATGCGCACTTCCGGATGACTGAGGAACAAATTTACACCTCTATATTCGCCTACGTGGACCATCTGTTTGGGAAGATCAAGCCGAAAAAATTGTTTTTCATGGCTGTCGATGGCGTAGCGCCACGTGCGAAGATGAACCAACAACGGAGCCGCCGATTCCGCACAGCAAAGGAAGCGCGCGAAGTGCGGGAGAAGGCGGAGCGAAAGGGTGAGAAGTTGCCAGATGAAAAGGCGTTCGACAGTAACTGCATCACTCCTGGTTTGTCCCTCTCATCCGTCAATTTGCGGAGTTGGCGCGTAGACGCTGACGAGCCGCATGTCATGTCAGGTACCCATTTCATGGCGAAGCTCTCCGAGCAACTACGGTACTTCGTGAACAAAAAGATAAGCGAAGACGCAAACTGGCGTGAGGTACAGGTTGTGCTTTCTGGACACGAGGTCCCGGGCGAAGGCGAACACAAGATAATGGAATATATCCGCCTTTCCAAAGCTCAGCCTGATTACAACCCGAACGTCCGCCACTGTCTATATGGCCTTGATGCGGACCTCATTATGCTTGGCCTACTGAGCCATGACCCGCATTTTTGTTTACTTCGTGAAGAGGTCAAGTTTGGACCTGCCGCGAGAAGGAAAAACAACACTGGGTGCGTCTGCATGTACTGGTGTTTTTGCCATCGATAAGTGGCTAACCGCGACATGGAAGGTTGGAGTCAATCAATTTCTACCTCTTGCATCTATCACTCATGCGCGAGTACCTCGATCTCGAGTTTCGGGAAGTAGGGCGCACACTCCCGTTTGACTACAACCTGGAGCGCATCATCGATGATTTTATTGTGCTGGCGGTTTTCATCGGCAACGACTTTCTTCCCCATCTACCAGACTTGCATATACACGAAAATGGCTTGGAACATCTATTTGAGGTGTATATGAAGGCTTTACCTTCACTAGGTAAGAGTTTGGCCACACATCTTCCCTTCAGCTCACCGTATTCTTCGTGATAGGCGGATATTTAAATGAGAGTGGCGTTATTGATACAAAGAGACTGCAGGTCATTCTCGACGAGATGGTGGAATGGGATAAGGAAAACTTCGAGAGGGAATATGGCGATATGAACTGGTTCAAGGGCAAGCAGTCCAAGCACATCAAAGAAATGCGGCACGCGCAAAAGCGCAATTCGTTGGTGTTGACGCTCTCACAGCGGGAGATTTTCGATAAGGTGCAGAGGTTTGTGCTGCAACAACGCGATGCTGGCACAAGTGGCAAGGCAGCGCGACTGGAGTTGATCAATGACTTTCCTGCGCGAGATCGCGAGTTCATCCACAATCTCGCCTCGGACTTACATCTTGAACTCACTTGGGATGAGTATGATGAGAACGACCAGAACATCGTCACATTCTCTCTCCCGGGGACATCTGAAGGGCCACAAGCGAATCTGGAAGACGAACATGAGGGAGATGATGACGAATGGGTGAGCGACGAGGAGGACGAGGAAGCGCGAAATGCAGTAGATCGAGTGCTGGATAAGTACAGGAAGGCGAAGGTGTTGGAACACGCGAGCGAAGACTTCGATGACAGGTACGAGCAAGCGTTGCAGGAGAAGATGGACGAGTGGAAACGCTCGTATTATATGGTGCGTCCGACTCAGATGGTTAGAGGCATCTCTGACTTCTTGCCCAGGGTAAGTTGGGAATAAAATATGATGACCCAGAGGAGATGGGCAAACTCGCGTATCGCTATGTGGAGGGATTGCAATGGGTGATGCATTACTACTACAGCGGCGTCGCTTCGTGGAGTTGGTTCTACGACTATCATTATGCACCCAGAGTGTCAGGTACGTCCTGCACGATCCGTAGGCGCTGCGGCTGCGGTTCTGCGGCTGCGGTCCTCTCATTCCACTTCCGACTAATATAACATGTTCTTAGACTTGAAGGGTGTTGGGGAAATGTCGTTCAGTTTCGAACTCGGCAAACCTTTCAAACCTTTCGAACAGTTGATGGGCGTTATGCCAGAAGCTAGCAAAGAGTTGTTACCTGGGGCTTTTCAGGTCAGATAAGAATGCATACCGCTACTCAGCTTGCTCATAAAGGAATAGGACCTGATGTGGGATCCAAATTCGCCCATAATCGACTTCTATCCCCAGGAGTTCGACCAGGATCTGAATGGGAAGAAGCAAGAATGGGAAGCCGTGGTGAAGATTCCATTTATTGACGAGGAGAGGCTACTCCGCGCAATGCAATGTGAGCGTCACGCTGACAGTAAGGGCTAAATATTTACATCGTGTCAAGCGCGAGAACACCGCTTAACGACCGAGGAAATCGGCCGCAACACATTTGGTACAAGCTACCAATTCAAGTACAACCCCGACAATCCAACACTCTACCCTTCATCACTACCAGGATTTTTCCCAGCGCTGGCTCATTGTATATGTGCCATGGAGCCTTTCGACCTACCGACACTGGACGGATTGCACCTTGTACAGGGCCTTTGTGACGGCGTTTTCCTCGGCACTTCTGCTTTGGCGGGCTTCCCATCGTTGAAGACGCTTCCGTACACCTCGTCGCTCGGTTTTCACGGCGTCAATATTCACGGTTCTGAAAGCCGCAACAAGTCAGTAGTAATCCACATTGAGAACCAGTGGGCTTCACGCAAGCCGGAGGATCTCGCGCACGAGTTGATTGGGTCGCGTACATTCGCGGGATGGCCATTCTTACAGGAGGCTATGGTCGTCGGCCTGTCCGATGCGCTGTTCAAGTACGATAAAGTGAGCATTGTGGCCGGCGCGCCGAGCAAGGTGGTGTCAAATCCGCATTCCCGACAAGGTTTGAGCATGTGGAAAAGCAAAGCAGAAAAAATCGAAGGCGTGTATTCGAAAAAATGCGGCGTCCAGACGGGTGAGATCGAGATTTTGTTGCACGTACGGCCTCTGAAAGGTGCGGGTGACGAAATGCCCATGGATGTGTTTGTGTTGACCCCATGTTGCAGGGTTGATGCGTCTGGAGAGCGGTGCACTCGTCAAGGACTATGAGGACGCATACAAGGAGTACGAACTCTCGTTACAGCTCGCCGTGCCCCAGGTCAAGTCCGAAGATCCGCGTTTCATTGAGCGAGGGCCACCAACCCTCGCCGAGGAATTCCCGGAAGACAGCAAGGTGTTCTTCCTTGGCGAACACGCGTACGGTTTCGCTGCGCGTGTTGCCGCAACGGCGTCGAATTCTCTGTCCTTTATTCTCGCCTTTTCTCCATCAGACAAGCTCGAGAACGAGGCATTGAAGGACGTGGTTGCTCAAGGGACGATCGGGCGGTATCTCCCATCGTACCAAGTGGCAGATATGCTCGCGATGTCGAAGCGTGCGCTATCACGTGTCACGTCCAGTTTCATGGTTCTCGTTGCCGATGAGCAGAAGGTCAACCTCGGGCTCAGCATCAAATTCGAAGCCAAGGGTATGAAGGTAGTCAATTACTCCAGCAAGAGTGGCCACGTGTGGCAGTTCAGTGATCTTGCTGTTGACCTGATCCGCGAGTACAAGGTTGGCACAGTACTAGTCTGCTGATGTGTGATGACTCGGTACTGACGTACCGGGTGCAGGAGGAATACCCCGAGGTGTTCAGGATCCTCGACCGGGGTGGTGACGGTATGCATGTACCCTAGTCCGGTTGAATGCAAACTGAGACCAAGAACAGATATGGCAAAAGCATCGACTATCTTCCCCTCTGAGGATGACCCCAGTGCCAAGGCGAAAGAGATCCGAGCGTGGCTGGTGACGAAAGGCGTGCGCGATTTTGAGCCGGTGCCACTGCAATGTGACCAATTGGACAAGGTCAACTCCCGAGCTACCTGAGTGCGCCCGTGACGCTGACGAACACCGCAGGTCATAGTCAAGGAGATCGAAGAATTGGCCGACAAGTTCAACCAAGGGCGATCGAAATCTGCTTTCAAGCGCGCGATGGTGAAGAACGTCCCGCGGCGAGCCGTGCTCAAACCGGAGCATGCAGTTTACCGGTTGCAGAATCAGAAGTTTGACCTTGGCGACCGGGTCATCATGGTACAGGAAAGCGGTGGGGTACCGCTGTCTGCGAAGGGCGTCGTAATCAGCCTCAACGCAAAGAGTATAGACGTCGTCTGGGATGTACCGTTCATCTCGGGGACAACGCTCAACAATCGGTGCTCGCAATACCGGGGGTCCACAGTTGAGTTCAACGCATGCCTCAACCTAACGAACCGACAATTCGTTTCGGCCGTCGATGGAAGCGCACCACCAGCCCCAACGCAAACGGCGGACCCAAAGCCTAAATCGCGGTTCGGTTCGCAACCTCCTAACTCAGGTCCAGGAAGTCAACGACCGCAGTTTGGTGCATGGACACCCCGACCATATGCGAGGTTTGTTGTTTAAACTCGCATTCTGACGGACCCTGATGCAAGTTTAGCGGCCCCGGTCCAAATTCCGGTCCAATACATATCATGTCGAATCCCAATCGTGGGCGAGGAAGCGCACATGTCAACGGACATGGCTCAATGCCAGCCGGTCCGCAGCCTAACGGTACGACGCGGCGGCCCGCGGCGGCCGCGAGCACAGACGATCGCGACGCCGATTCTCCACGAGGTCGAGATGGCGGATACCAGCAGGAACATCGCAGACCACCCGTACCACCGCGAGGTGGCTTTTTGAGAGGACGAGGATATCCACCCCGTGGATATAGAGGTGGATTTCGTGGGCGAGGAGGGCCCGCGGCGGCACCGCCAGTGTCGTCATGAGAGAGAGGATGAGATATAGGTGTGGTTTTTTGTCTTGATTGTTCTGGTAGCACTGTATCACAGGCCCCCTGATAATAGCGGTTAAGGTCGGGTACCAATTTTGGCCGATTTTGGCCCTGATGGGTGGACAAAATTTGACTCAAATCGGGTCTCAGATGGGTGGACTCGGTACCCGACATCCCAAAAAGTCGTCTGATGGGTGGACTTTGGTACCCAACCTCTAAAACGCGTAAACAAATCGTAAAAAATCAGGAAAAATCATTAAAAAATTCTAATGCACAATATAGAGTACTGGCCAAAGTGCCGGACATACAAACCAAGGCCGCACCCATGTATCCCACCCAGCGCGTTGAAGCAGACTCCCTAACACATCAAGATACACTTATTCATCCTCAAGCTGTTTCCTGTGTGACAGTGTGAGGACTTCAAGAGGTTGTGGACTGCGCCAATGATTTTATCCTTCTCGGCTACCTGCACGTGAAAAAGATCGGAAAACTGTCCTTGCTGGAGTTCTATAAGCTGAGTTGAAACTGCCAGTGAGTGCCGAATCGAATTCTGTGGCACGACGCAGAGAAACATGAGGGAAGGAAGATGTGTGAAGCGCATGGTCTGGGTGACTGCGCATTCCATAGGTCGAAATTGGCGTTGGTGAGTGTGCTGGTAACACTGCATGGCAATGTAGGACAGCGACCCGATGGACATAGCAGACGATGTCCACGTGTGGTTTGCCCCTTTACCAATCTGCTTCTCATACATTGTAAGCATTGGGTGAACGTCAGGGGCTGTCGTAAAATGAGAGATCTTACAGTAGTACAGACCTTTGACCATCAGGAGCTCATTGTCAACGATGGCAAATCCAAAGCATCTGTTCATGAGGGGGACAAGAGCGCTGACTTTGGCTGGTCCCAAAGACTCTGCAGTTTTGAGTGAAGCAAAAGCTGTGGCCCGCTGTTTCACAACCTGGGTACGAGTCATAAATTGAGTAATTTGTTATATTTGCGAGTAGGAAGGACGCACACTAGTCGCACACTCTGCACAGATCTTTGGGATGCATTTCAGTGAATGTACACACTATATACATGTACACCCATGGTTCAGTGACTGTTCAGCGTTGTGGCATAACAACGATAGCAATACTACTGCAAGATGAACAGATCCACAGCATCGTGCATGCGTGTCACAAAGGAATTGAACCACAAACAGTGCCACGCTGGCGCAGGTCCGGAAGAGGAGTGGAAGAGGAAGAACTGAGGAAGAACTCTGGAAGCAGAGATGTGGTTCTGCTGTGGCTCCGTGGACTCTCAATGGGTGGACCGGTACCCAACCTATTGACGCATGGGGGTCTCGAGGGGTCTCGTGGGTGGACTCTGGACTCCAACCTCCGTCACAAAAAGGCGTCGAAATGGGTGGACGGAGCTTAGCCGGTACCCAACCTCCTGCCATATATGGTATACAAATGGGTGGACCCGGTACCCGACCTTAACCGCTATTATCAGGGGGCCTTGTATCACGCTCTGTACACCCGTGTTTTCCTTATTTACGGTTTATCGTCGGGTTTTTTCTCTTTTGGTCTGCGCCGCAACGACCGCTATGGCTGAGATACATGACCAGTTCGATACCATCCTCATCTTGGATTTTGGGTCACAGGTCAGATCGTTGTTTTGTCGCTGTGTACCCATCTTAGCGTTTGAGCGTGTAGTACAGCCATCTGATCACCCGGAGGTGTCGAGAACTCGATGTGTACGCAGAGCTCATGCCATGCACTCAGAAGATCAACAACCTCGGATGGAAGCCGAAGGGTACTCTCTTCCTCTCTCTAGCACCATCGGCCAATCTGTGACCACCGTTCACAGGTGTCATCCTCTCTGGCTCTCCATATTCTGTTTATGACAACGATTCCCCCCACGTAGACCCCGACGTCTTTGAGCTTGGCGTGCCCATTCTCGGGATCTGCTACGGCCTGCAGGTACGCCCAGAGAGGAGTCCAGGCACTTTTTTTTTTTGACTCGGACCGTTACAGGAAATCGCGTGGAACCTCGGCGGCACGGTCGCAAAGTGCGAGCACCGCGAATACGGCTTTGCGCGCGTGCAAATCAACAAGTTTGGGAGCGGTCAGTCATTTGCCGATGCCTTGTTCGAAGGACTGGGCGACGATATGGAGGTACGACGGACGACCTTTCCTTTCTGATGCCCATGTCCGCTGCGCTGCTCCTCGTCCGCGATCCCACCGCTGACCGCTGCCGAAGGTGTGGATGTCCCACGGCGATCAGCTCTCCGCGCCACCTCCGGATTTCCACGTCATTGGCCATACGACATCCGCGCCCTATGCCGCCATCGCGCATAATGCGAAACCGCTCTACGGCATTCAATTCCACCCAGAGGTGACGCACTCCCCGCGGGGAAAGGAGGTCATCGCCCGGTTCGTGCACAATATTTGTGGCTGCAAGAACGATTGGACTATGGTATGTACACACATATATGTATAGCTTGGTGTATTGAAATATGTGCGCTCACGCGATGCCGCCGTAGGAGGAATTTATCGGGAAGGAAATCGCTCGCATTCGCGAAATCTGTGGCGAGACTGGTCGGGTTATAGGTGCCGTCAGTGGCGGCGTTGATAGCACGGTGGCCGCCAAACTGATGCACGAAGCCATTGGCGACAGGTGCGTCCATTCGCTGCTCTCGTGAGCACCGCCTCTCAACACTACCACAGATTCCACGCCATCATGGTCGACAACGGCGTGCTCCGTCTCAACGAGGCGGCGCAAGTGAACGACATGCTCAACAAGGACCTCGGCGTGAACCTGACCATCGTCGACGCGTCCGAACTCTTCCTCTCCCGCTTGGAGGGCGTCGAGGACCCAGAGCAGAAGCGCAAGATCATCGGCAACACGTTCATCAACGTGTTCGAGGAGGAGGCCACCAAGCTTGAAACAGCCCAGGCGGACAAGGGCAAGATCGAGTGGCTGCTCCAGGGCACGCTTTACCCTGACGTGATCGAGAGCATCAGCTTCAAGGGCCCGAGCGCGACGATCAAGACGCACCACAATGTCGGTGGCCTGCTCGACGACATGAGGCTCAAGCTGATCGAGCCCCTTCGCGAGCTCTTCAAAGGTGCGGGCTCCTGGGGTCTAACCATCCGCCCCGCCTTGCCTCCCACCCACCGCTCACATGCGTCTAACCGTCCATAACGAATGAAAAAAAAAAACGCAAAAAGACGAAGTACGCGCGCTCGGCCGACTGCTGTCCATCCCCGCCTCGCTCGTGCAGCGCCACCCGTTCCCAGGCCCGGGCCTCGCGATCCGCATCATGGGCCCTGTGACGCGCGCGCAGGTGCAGCTACTGCAGCGCGCGGACGCGATCTATCTCGAGGAGATCCACGCGGCGGGGCTGTACGGGCGCATCAGCCAGGCGTTCGCGGTGCTGCTGCCCGTGCGCGCCGTCGGCGTCATGGGCGATCGGCGCACGTACGAGCAGGTCGTGGCGCTCCGCGCGGTGCAGTCCGAGGACTTCATGACCGCCGACTGGTTCGTGTTCCCGCCCGAGGTGCTGCGCCGCGTCTCGTCGCGCATTACGAACGAGATCGCGGGCATCAATCGCGTCACGTACGATATCACGTCAAAGCCTCCCGGCGTACGTCCAAAAATTCTCTCATTCCTCTCTTCTCTTCTCTTCCGTTCCCCGAAGTGCTGCTGACTCTTTCCACGTAAACTTGTGTCATTTCCCATATCCTTCCGTGTCATTTTACAGACCGTCGAGTGGCTCTAAGGATGCGGGTTCCCCAAATAGAGAAATGGGGCGCACGGCGTATTAATGTGTATTGTTGTTAGAAGACGAACAAACGTAAACGAGGAGGGGTGGGTGCAAAGATGTTTTTAAAATACAGTAAAGATTGCGTTGCGCGAGTTCGATGCGCTCTAATCGGAGTCCCGGTTTGCGTTTTGGTCAACATGATATATGCTATAGCAATTACACCCGAAAGCGGCAGAAATGCAAAAGAGTGCAAGTTGCGGATGTTTGGGTGGTTGAAGGGGATGTGGAGGTGTAGGAGGTTAAGAAAGGTTTTTGGTCGCACTCGGGGGCGTCGGCGTTGCGCCCGCAAACGAACGAGTCGACTCATGGCGCAAGCGTGTCGCGGAGACGCTCGATGAGCGGGGTGCCGCTGAACACCTCCGCGAGCACCTCCTTGACGTCTTCGACGTACACAAAGCGGATGCCCGTCTTGACGCTCTCCGGCACGTTCTCCTCAATGTCCGCGCGGTTCGCCGCGGGCGCGAGGATCGTCTTGATGCCCGCGCGGTGCGCCGCCAAAATCTTCTCCTTGAGTCCGCCGACGGGGAGCACCTGCCCACGAGCGAGATCTCGCCCGTCATGGCGATGTCCGGGCTGATCGGCGTCCTCGTGAAGAGCGAGACGAAGGCGGAGAGCAGCGCCGTGCCCGCGCTCGGGCCCTCCTTGCCGATGCTGCCCTCCGGCATGTGCACGTGCAGGTCGCGGTCGTTCAGGATCATGGTCGACGGGTCCTCTGTCACGCCGAGCGCGTGCGCGTGCGCTTTGGTCCAGCTCAGCGCGATCTGTGCGCTCTCGCGGATGACTTCGCCCAGCTTGCCCGTCAGCTGCAAACCGCCTTTGCCTGGCATTATCTAGACCGAATTCATCTGTTTGTGGACAAGAATACGAGACAAGAAGGGTGCGGGACTCACAGTTGCTTCGATGGGCATCACGGCGCCAGAACCATTCCCGAGGTACCCTAAACCTGTGCTGACGCCTGCAGGTGGTGGCCGAACGTACATTCTGTCCTTATGATAGACGGGTGGGCCGACATAATCTTTCAAGTTCTCTGGGGTGATGCGGATGTACACGCTGTCGGGCACCTTGAAAGGCTTGCGCTTCTCCGTTGTCACGTTCTTCTCTGTGCTCGATGTCTCGGTAGAGACGCGCGGAGTAGCAGTTTCGGGTGCAGCGGGCTCATTTACGGCGGGATCCTGCGCCGGGACGGCGTTGTCGGTGGCGCTGATCGGGGTAGGTCGGGCCTCAGCCTCAGGAAAGGCATCTTCGCCGAGGTCCTCGACGATCTTCAAAGACGCTTTGCGGTAGATTTTATCGATGTGTTTCTTGAGATTCCGCACGCCACTTTCGCGGCAGTAATATTTGATGAGTACATCGACAGTGGCAGGGTCTAGTACAACGTCTGCGTCCTTGAGTCCTGAAGCTTCCTTGGCCTGACGGCCGAGATACCTCTCCGCAATCATTGACTTTTCTTCCGAGACGTAGCCCGAGACTTCGATTACTTCCATGCGGTCGAGGAGCGGAGCCGGAATCGTGTCGAGTATGTTGGCTAGGCAATTGTAAGCATTTAATCTGCGAAGGAAGGGCACGAAGGCGTACCTGTGCAGACAAAAAGGACACGCGAGAGATCGACAGGAACATCCATGCTAGATGACCGGATAAGTATGAATCCCGACACGGGAAAACGAAACTCACTAGTGATCCAGGAATGCGTTGTTCTGTTCTGGATCGAGCATCTCCAAGAGTGCGCTTGCAGGGTCGCCGTTGATTCCACGCCCAACTTTGTCCACCTCGTCGATTAGGACGAGCGGGTTCTCCGTACCGACACGCTTAAGAGCTTGGATGATCTTACCCGGAAGGGCACTGTCCTTACATTAGTTGCACTCCCAATAGGAAAAGCGGTGAGCATACCCGACATAAGTCCTCCTATGACCCTTAATTTCCGCAACATCGGTCAATCCGCCCACAGAGAATCGGAAGAACTGCCGCCCGAGGGCCCGAGCGATCGACTTGCCAATAGACGTCTTGCCCACACCCGGTGGACCGGCAAGGCAAATGATCTTGCCCTCCACGGTCCCACGCAACTTCCCGACAGCAAGAAACTCCAGTATGCGGTCCTTGACATCTTTCAACCCGTAATGGTCCTCATCCAAAACCTCCTTGGCATGTGCAATCGAGTAGTTCTCGGGTGAGTGCTGACCCCAGGGAATCTGCGTGAGCCAGTCGAGGTAATTGCGCGTAACGTTCGCTTCCGACGCTGCAGGTTCGAGGTGTGCGAGCTTCGCGAGTTCCTCGTCAAAGACACGCTTCACGGGCTCCGGCATGGCGAGCTGCGCGGCGCGGGTCTTGAGCTTCTCGATGAGCTTGTCCTTTCCGTCGCTTTCCATGCCTAGCTCCTTCTTGATGCCCTTGAGTTGCTCCATAAGATAATACTCGCGCTGGCGCTTTGCGATCTTGGTGTCCACGTCGCGTGAAAGTTTGGACTGCAGTTGAGCATTGATTAACTCCTTTTTGAGGACGAGCAGTGCTTTCCGGAGGCGGTCTTCGACAACGAGAGACTCGAGTACGTCCTGAAGCTCACCAACCTCACCGGTGGAGACGGCGGCAGCGAAGTCTGCAAGCTTGTCGGGCTCGTCAAAGACATTGGTCGCGACTTGGTTGATGGAGAAGCTGGTAATTTGATCACGGAAGAGCGGATTGAGTTGGGCGATGTCCTTGAATACCGAAACAATTTCGGACATGAAGGCACGGATGTACTGGTCGTCCTTGTTGTAGGGCTGCGTAGGAAGGTTGGTGATATTCACGATCGAGACGTCATAATCCTGGAGGAAGGAAGTCTGGAGAGGGGCTGAAAGAAGGAGCTGTAAGCTTTACATTCGAGGACAGAGTCGCGGAATTCTGGCACACCTGGATGGCGCTTGGCATGGTCTACAGACAACTCGACATCAGACGCCTGAGGAGACGGCGGAGGGGTCGGGGGCTGCTCTTGATCGGAAGGGACCGGAGAATCCACATGCTCTGGCTCGACCGCGGACGGCTGAGAGCTACCAGCCTTGACCAAGTCAGTAATCTTAATCCGGCGGTGAGGATAAAGGACGGCTGTCAACCCTTCTTCCTTCTCGTCCTCTTTCCCAGGCACATTGGTCGCAGCAAACACACTGGTGATCTGCGCAAATACACCAACTTGGTGAACGGAGTTGATATCGGTGATGACGTCCGAGTCGGCCTGTTCGTCTTTGAGGAGAAACGCGCCCAAGTATGGTTGGCCGCGCTTCATCATTTCTTTTACAGTCGCGACGACTTGGGGATTACGAATGACAACTGCCTTGTAGAAACCGGGGAATAGAGGTCTTCGGGCTATGGGAAGGGCGAGTACTTGGGGGTAATTCTCTGGAACGGATTGGCGAGAAATGGATGTAGGAGGCGTTGGGGAGGAAGGGTCTGCGGGTGGTGGGGATGGAGGGTCTGAACTATCTGGATTATCCCCACCAGAAGATGATGAGGACGGCGGGGGAGATGAACCCCCGGAAGAGCTGCCGGCATCGTCTGGGGAGCTGTGCAGTCGCACGACCTCAGACCCAAGGGAATCCATGTTGGGAGAGGGCTGGGCATCGGGACAGGATGGCTTTAGATATCTACCAGGAAACGAAAGGGGTGTTTCTGTCAAGATGGAATAATGATGCGTTTTCTTAAGGGATCGTGTGGGCCATGGGGGAGTGGTAGTTCGGATATGTTGTGCATTGGAGATGGCGCGAAGAGAAGAGTAGGCGAGTCCCCTCGTAGTGGAGGCACGCAGGCTGGCCGCCATGAGATACATCTCAGGCCAGCTTGGTAAACAACACGTCCTGCAACGTCGCCGTCGATGTCGACGACCCCAACGCGCGTTCCCGAACGGGTCGTCGGCTCTGCACCGGTCCGGTCGCTCCCGGCTCACACCAACAATATTAATTTGTTCCTCATTATGCAAGACCACGTCTTCCGGAGCCAAATAAATGAATGTGGAACAACGAGGGCACGAGCATGGTTTGCAGCGGGAATTTGGAATCTGGGATTCACTTGTTTCCCGTGGTTCCTGGAAGTGAAAATTCCGTCTGTATCATCTAACATTTCACACTTTCGGATGTAGCTGGAGTGGGTGACCTGTAAGTACTCGGGAGTCCCTTTTCAAAATCCACCAGAGAAAATCAGACGCCGAAGCTGAAGTGCGCTCAGTAGTGTCTTTAATTTGAGGGTAACAACAAGGCATGCGCGGGATGAAGGGGAGCAGAGTCACGGGATTGCTGCAACTGCGCGGGCACGCGTCTCTCTCTAATGACCCGATCTAAGGACCTCATCGAAAGCAACTCACAGATATTTCGCGTATATTCTCGCCGATTGGCCAACCCTGCAGATGCAGACATCTTCATTACCTCGGCGGGAAAGCTCGCGACCTTCTTGTCCAACGCGAGGGCGTATTATGCCCAGGCACAACTACCGGTGCGTCCGCAATGCCTGTGCACAAGCCTTTCATCCTCCTTTTTATCCCTCTCTTGGACTAATGTGTTCACGTTGGTCTTTGAACTAGATAATCGAAATTCTCGAGGTGAAGCGTTCTAAGCGTCTTAAATCCCGCTCGCTCAATCCCCGGCCTCCGTGTCTCACAGGTTGCGCGTAACGCGCTGAAGAATATTGCGCCAAGTGTGTTCGACAAACCCGGCACCCTGAATAAAGCTGCTATTCCAGTGGACAAAGTCCCGCTCTTCGATGCTTTCGACAAACTCGCCAACACCGTAACGCCATACCTTTCTCATTTCACCGACGAGTCCCTGAAAAGTATGTCACCTTTCTTGATGCGATGTCTTTCTTGTTTGCTAAAATTTGAACCCATAAGACAGACTTCTTTCACTTCTGTCCTCAGTTGGCGTTTCCCTGCCACCAGAAACTACTAACATGACGTCTGTTGCTCCTCCGATCCAAACACCTGCCGACCCACCGACAGGACATCAGGCTGATCCCCCCGCATCTCGGACTCAACTGCCTTCACCGATAGGAACCGCGTCCCCGGATCCTATGGTTATGACATCGGGATTACTTCCCACTGTAAAGGGAACAGCAGGTGGTCTGCCAACCTCTGCGCCGGTTCAGGTACAACCTCTAGCTCCCGTCGAGGTGAAAAGTGGTGATGATGGCGATGTAGCCTCATCAGCTCCAAGCCAGCAGCTCGTACAATCTCCCACCAGTATTTCCCCCGGCCGGCCTCTGTCCCCAGAGGCACCTGTTCCGAAGGATGTGACGAATCCGGTTTCCACGGAACCCAATCAGACATCTCGTCTTCTTGCTTCTTCCTTGCCCAGGTCGTCTGCAACGCCATCACTTCATGCCCAACCCTCTTCGCCCGTCTCAGCTCCGCGAGTAGCGTCCCCGTCGACCCAGAAAATCCCAACGACGCCTTCTGTCACTCTGCCATCCGCCCTTCCCCACATTACACCCCAAGGCCAGAATACTCGCTCTACACCACCGTCTCTGATACCCACAGGGCAGGTTGGGGTAGTACAAGTTTCCCAGAGTGGTCCCCTATCTCAGGTTCGACCACCTACACTGATTCCAACTCCTCTAGCACCCCTTGACTCTTCATCTCCCGGTCGAAAAAAACCAAAGCCGCCGCCCAGACGACAATCCTCTGGGCTGGATTTTCTGCAGCTAGATTTGCAGGTTGCGCGCGAGAAGAAGCAGAGGGCCGCTGCAGACGCACAGAAATCTGGTTCTGCTACTCAGGTATCGCCACCTGTGCCCTTCATATCCACCGAAGTCACTGCGACTACATCGCCATCATCAGCTTCAACCGCTGGCATGCCGGGCACACCAGCGGCTCTAACTTCCACGTCCACTGCCCCTGCTGCTGTACAAGTTGCCCCAGCTCCTACGCATCTTCCCACAGGAACAACGCCCCTGCATACTACGGCCACCACATTCGGTGGTTCGAGCACAGCCTTGCAGTCACAAGAAAGCCAGACGCCCTCTCCCAGTCTTGTTCACCGCGACTTGAGGCAAGGATCTAGGAATGGTACCTCTGGCGCGAGTCCTCGCAGGCTGCGGATCACCGACCGTGCGCCGCCTCCGCCTCCTGAGCCTGGCTCATCGGTTGCGCCGATCGTGATTGAGGATGAGGAGCCTACGACCAAGCCTGCAAGTGAACCGACATACGTCGATTCGCCCACCGAAGCTCTTCCGGTTGAGAAGACAGTAACAGCGTTGGACCCTCCGGGGAGTAACAGGGATATGAGGGATGACGGCAAACCCCAGCCTGGTCTGGAAGGAAAAGCGACATCCGAACAAGTTCCCCAGCAAAATACCTCCGTCTCGGCTTCTGTATGTGGGACGCCGTCAGGCGCATCAGGGATTCAGCCTCAGCAAGGAACTCTTGGTGAGAACGAAAAACAAACAGGGGAGGATTCCGTGGAGAGTCGTGGTCCTTTAATCATCGGCGATGTGCCTGGTGCCACAACTGAACCACATTTAGGTAGTGAGTCCTCCTCCCTTAGCTTGGATTCTACTTATACTGCTGTGGGCGCTACGACGGTACCCAAAGAGAAGGAGACAGAAGTAATGCCCCCAGCATCTGCGACGACAGCCCCTACAGCTGTGGCGCCCGAGTCCCCTTCTGCAATAGTGACAAGTCCCGACGCCAATGAGCCCACCCCACGACCACATCCTGCGAAGCTTAATCGAATCGGAGACCACACGGCCGTCATCTCCTTGGTCGAAGCATCGGTGGACACTGGGAAGCGGCAGAGGTCCCCACTCGTACTAATGACGACACAAGGAGAGTGTCACTAAGAAAAACATCTATTGCAGAAAGGCAGCAGGACATTCCTACCGTTCCTTTACAGTCTGGCGTTGTATCAACTCTCCCTGCCACCATCATTGTTGACACGCGAGAGGGAAAGAAAGAGGGCGAGGCAGAGATAACGGATGACCACTCGTTTCCGCCAAGGCAGGCGCTTTCCCAGATACAACCGACTTCTAGCAGCGGGGCGAGTGTGTCGATACTGCCCGCTCCTCGCACAGGGCTGCATCCAACCACAGAATTGCTCAGCAGTGCGGCTGTGTCACCCTCCTCTACCATTGCTCCTCCGATCGTAGTTCTTGGGACTCGCTCCGGGCGTTCGAGCGCCTCGAACCCTTCCTCCGACTCTCGCTCGGTCTCGCCGCCATCTGGAAACCGACCCTTGGATGCTGGGACCGAGCTGGTCAAGGCTGAAGAGCTCGAAGATGAGATGATAGACGAGTTGGCGCCATTGTTTGGGAGAGAGATGAGAGTGATCTGCATGGACAGGGCGTACGACATTCCTGGAGAGTTCACGTGGGAGTTCAATCTTCCTCCTATGGACTGGGACAGAGTTTCAAACTGGGCCAAAGCGCCGGATAATCTCGAGTGTGTTCGTGTCTTGCATCACTTTTGAAACGTACTAATCTTCGGTTTGTGGGGGGCCCATTTCCCCTTCTAGCTCAGACATCTCGCAGGTGAGATGCGTGACTCTGGCCTGCTACTCAATGCAGGACCTTGAGCCTTATGCAAGCCAAGACGGCTTGGCTCGCGAGAAATGGTTCGAAAACGTCAGGCCGATTCCGTGGGCAAAGCTGCCGCGATATCTGTGGGCGTCGGTCAACGATAAATTCACCGAGGTGTTCCCTCCCTACCTGGTACTGTTCTGTCCTGTCTTTCCACGCACGTCGCTGGCTGACTTTGATCTACTAACCAAAAAGTCCCCTGATGACCTTTTTGACATATCTCCTTTACTGCAACTGGGGCCGAATAAGATGACCTTCACTCAGATTGATGGCATGGCAGAGTACGTGCTCGTGCTTCATGGTCACCGTCCAACTCGTGGCCAGCTTGTGCCCCTGCGTGCACGATGGGATCAGGAGAGGCGCTTTATGGAACAACTGGAATGGTTTGCTCGCCCATTTACTATTGAAGAGTGGTAGGGAACATCGATTTTGTGACTACTGTATATAGATACCACTGTACCTGCATATACCATTTTTCGGTGCGAATTCAGAGCCGTGAATGTGTGGCCCACGAGCGGTCTCTATTTATTTTGGTGAACAGACAAATTCAAGGTTCAGTGGTCTAATGGTTATGATTTCTGTCTCACATTGTGAACTGAACACAGAAGGTTCCCGGTTCGATCCCGGGCTGAACCACTTTTTGCAACTTTGAGTCTGTAACATATTACCTTTTTACGCCGAGTTCATCTGTACCGTCGTCTGGTTCTTCTTTCACGTTCACGACAGATTAGCGGGTATTGTAAGGTGTCTTACACAATGTAATTACGCAGAACGAGTGTCGCCCCCACTCATTTCTTATTGAAGTAGCCCGCAATCCCTCCCTTCTGTAAACTCGGCTTCGACGGTTTACGCTTTAATGCCGACGCGCTCTTCGCAGGTGCCTTTGCAACCTTCTCGACCGTTTCGCCCTCATCCTTCACCACGGCCGGGGCAGAGACAGCGGCCCTATTTCCCTTTCCCTTTCCCTTCGCGGGTTTTTCAGGAGGCGGCGCCTCCTCGTCCACGGATTCGTACGACGAATAATCCTCGGTCACTGCGTCCCACGGCACGCGTATCAGTTCGCTCCGAAGTTCCGAAGCTTCGCGCAGAAAGCGACTGCGCGAGGAAGACGACGACGCACCAAGGTAGCCCTTGTCGTCTGTGGTCATGCGAGGCTTGACCACCCGTCTCTTTTTGAGTCCGTTGCGGCCCACGGGCACCTCCTTCTTCGGCTTGCGCTGACGCTTGCGGGCGGGCGCGGGCGCGGACACGGGCTCTGGTTCCGCTTCCGCTTCCACTTCCGGTTCTGGCCCCGGCCCCGGCCCTGGCACCAGCTCGCGAACTTCCATCTCGACGTCCGTGGCTGGTGGCGAGGTGGCTGGCTCTGAGAGCGAGGTGGCGCGAGAGACCTTCGTGACGCGCTCTAGGTACGAGGTACAAAATAAAAGGCAAGAAAAAAAAAAAGAAAAAACGTCAGCCCCTTTCTTTTCTCTTCTCTTTGCCTTTTTTTTTGGGTTTTTTTAGGCCGAGAAATATGGGGGTGAACTTTGTCCTTACCGTCGTCGATGTCCATCATCGCCTGCAACTCTGGATCTGGAGAGGCCGGTTTCGCTTTTGTCTTGTACGCAGCTTTGGCGCGTGGTGGCTTCGGTGCGTGTGCGTCCTCTTCCTCGTCGTCTGAGATGACGATCCCTCTCTTGACGCGCGCGGTGCTTTTGGACTCTGTACGCTTGGACGACGACAACGACGGCTTTGCAAGTGCGCCTGCACTCTCGTCGTCGGAATCCGAAAGCTTCAGGGCGGGCTTCTTTTCAGCGGGAGGCTGGAGACCCAGACGTCAACCTCGTCGAGGAAAAAAAAAACAGCGAAAAAGGAGAAAATAGAAATAAAAATAAAAACCTTAGCCGTCGACTTGGGGGGCTTGGGTTCCGATTTAAAAGTCAATTTCGATGCCGTCGAAGACTCCCCTGGTTCGACCTTGACCTTGAGCATGTCTTGTTGAGCGGGCCTGGGCGCAGACTTTGCTTTGCTAAAGTCAAGCTTCCCGGAAGGTTTCGGTTTCGGTTTCGGGGGCTCATTTTTGATCTCGAGTTTGACGTCTTTTGGTTCGGATTTGATGATGACGGGCTTGGAATCTTCAGCCTTGGAGGGGGCTTTCGATAGACCGGGAAGTTTGTTCTTGGAGGTTGAGGGGGCGGCGGAGGACTTGATTTTCGCAGAGGGCCGCGTTGCTTGGATATCCGTTCGTTTCTAGGACAGACTTTGTTAGAACTGGAGTGAGAGGGAGCGCGGAAGCTATGAACTTTGATGTGCCAATCTGGACCTGTGATTCGACCTAGTGCAACGGTGAAGCCGGCACCGATGCTTTTTCCCTCTTCTCGAAGACACTTCGCGGGCTCGCACAAAAGGGCTGGTTCCTGAATGTCGTTTGCGTGAAGCTAAAAAAAAAAGGGGGAACAAAGACGATACTCACGCGAATGGGTGAAGGGGAAAGACTGTAGATATGGACAAAGTGAATGCGTGTATATTGCTCCTTCGAGGCTAGGGGAAGCGTGGGGAAAGGGAAAAGACTCAAAAGCGACACTCGTGCGAACGGAAGAGAGGTCGTACTCTCGAGATCTGCCTCGCTGATCAGAGTGATTTTCGTCTCTGGAACATCTTCCGAACCGGAACCATCGTCCGTCCCTTCGTGATCTACGGTCATCTCGTCCGCATCTCGCACGCTGTCTAGGTATGAGATACACGGCTCTCCTCCGATGATATATGTCGCGTGAGCAGCGTCCAAAGAGCCCGCGTGCTCGGAGTGGTAGTGGGCAAGCTCGCTGAGAACAACAGGTCATTGCGAGCCCGGTACGAGGACGAGGACGTGGACGTGGAGCGCACTTTTTGGCCTGGTTTACGTGGATACCAAGGGCATTGCTCAGGGAACGATATGTAACCTGGAAGAGGAAACGAGAGCAGCATAAGTAAGCTGAGCACGAAGCCGATGATTCTGTAAGGGGGCGTACAATGTTCTTCCCGACAACAAGCTCCTCGGTGAGAAAGTCCAACACATGATTCGATGACATCCCAGGACGTTCACTTAGAAGTGTTTGCCGTAGAGACCTGGGCAAGAGCTTGGGCTAGAGAAGGATGTTAATGTAACTTAGGACGCGCCCACTGGGCCACTCACTGCACGCGTGGACGCGCCGTACGGCCGTGCGGTCCGGTAGAATTCAGACCACCGATCGCGCGAGTGGAGTGTTCGCGCGCGTCGTCGCGAAAGTAAGGGAATCGAACCGAACCTCTCAACCACACCGCTCATTTTTACCCTTCTCAAGTGGCTGCTAGGTAAATAAGCAGTACTGAAACAGCCTGTGCGCTGCAGGTGGATGTCATAGCAGGGATCTCAGACCCGAAACCCAATTCTTGTCATTTCGCATGAGATAAACCAACAACCCGCTAGTGCATAGGAACTAGGCTTGCCCAATACATCACCTCTGTCAATGCGTCGTATCACTAGTGTACTTGGCGGGGAGTCGTGGCAACCCTCTGGGTCGGTTAATGAATTGCTCTGATTCACTCACTCTGGGTTCCGCTCCAACTTTCCATTTGGATCTATTGGCATTCACACGGCATTCGTGTGTTTCGGGTCCAAAGTTACCTCACAACTCACAAGATGACCTAGAGTCCTAGACCCCTTCTCAGATCACACACCATTGTTGGATTGGGTGGGACATGTTGAACGCCACAAAACCATCTGTCTTGCTCTCAACACTATGCGCCCCTCCAATTCTCTCGTTTTGAGTAACCCTTTCTATCTGTCCGAGAACACCAACTAGTAGAGGTTGAAGGCGCCCATCAGCAATGGCGGACATTAACATTGCACCCTCTTAATATTGCGTCGGAACTTCCAGTATTCCACCGAAGCCAGAGGGATGGGCCCCAATGGTATTCCTGGCTCTAATATATCCCACAGCACATGAAATGAGTGATTCTGGTTGTCCTTGACTCAGAAGTGCTCCAGGACGGCGGCAGGTGTCACCTTTTCACAGCCTGATACGACGCACGCACTGGCAACGTTTCGTGCCTGTGTATCGAGGCAATACGAAGGCGTCGTGTGTCGAGGGTCGGGGTGAAAATGGATATGGACACGCCTCGAGCCTGACGGGAGGGATGCCTGGAAACGGTCTGTTTGCGGATTGTGAAATTGTGAAACCCGGGAGTTTACGTACACTCACCCGCATATCTATCATCGTTGGTGGACGATGGGAAATGGAAATGGTTGCGTTATCTGATCAAAGGTACTTCATGTCGTGGAGCAGCCGACTGCGAGCAAGGTGGAGCAATAAGAAAATGCGCTCGCGACACATGTAGCCATTGGACGTAACGAGGTGCAATACAGTCGACTCTCATATAACGCATACCCCCTGAAAGGCATACTCTATGATAAGGCATAGTTTTTTGTGACTCCCAACTTCATTTTCGGTTTTAAACTTACCCAGATAAGGCATACTCCCGCAAAAGGCATACCCTCAGCTGATTCCCAAGGGGTATGCGTTATATGAGAGTCGACTGTAAATTGCTTCGCAAAAGTACTCATGCGCTTCGATATGCCGAAGAGCCGAACCGACGCACAGAAAGAGATCCGAGATCCGAGTCCAAGAGTCACTCGAGGTACAGTAGTCAGTGGTCAGTGGTATAGGAAGCTTGGCTGCGCTCCAGGTTAGAGGGGAATACGACCAGGCGTACCAAAGAAAAGCGTATCTGGCCAGGTCCGTTACAGAGAATGATCTGCGCAAGTACTGGGTATGGATTCGGGTTATCTCCGGGAAGATGAGAATCTATGATCTTGATCTTGAGAGCGATGCCTCTGGAATGTCGGGAAGGGGGACTCGGATATTCACCTCACGTAGGTTAGTTGTAACTTTCAAACACGGATCTCGGTCATAGCAGTCAAGACAACGAGGCAGTTGGGAGTCTTCCCGAGGTGTCGGACCCCGAACGTCAATTAAAGGAACAAGGGACAACACATGCATCACATGCATCAGATATGACGTGAAGGTTTGATCATCTACGGAAATCGGACGTCGTCTTCGGGATTCGAGTCACTCTGTGAGCTGCGGGATGATGCGATGATGGGCTGCGCCATGCGGTGAACGCATCATGCATCGGATGCTTGTATTTGGGCGCGTAGACTCTTCCACAGGCAACGGGGAAATTGGGTTATGACATACAAAGCTACATTGGGTTACAGTACAGGAAAACTTACACGAACGGCGATCGGTTGAAGAGGCTAGCTAGCGACTCTGTCAACGTAACGCTCGGTCGGACCTCAATCCCCACTGTCTCGTGCTCTTGCAAGGTGTCCATCTCCATTGGCCACGCCTTCTTTGATATGAATGATTTCAAGCCAATGTGTCGTCCGCGGGACAATCCAGGACGAAGGACATAAAATTGGATGCGGGACGCAGCGACGCCTTGCAGTAAGTCCGGATACAAGTTCAAGACATGTTTCTGGGCCCTCTGGAATCAGGCAGATAAATGAAATCGGCGCATCGTCATCAAGACGCCAAAAGCTGCTCATAAACCCAAACTACGCACCTTGTAGTCACGAACTTTGTGGGACCTCACCAGCTTGCCATTAAGATTGAAGTATACCCTCTCCCCACCTATGCCTGTGCTGGCGGCCTGAGAAGAGTACGGGTAGCCTGAGTACCCTGAATACCCTGAATACCCTGAGCCTGAGTAGGCGCTGTACGTTGCGGAGGGCGCATAGGAGTAGTATGACCGAGGAACAGAGGGTGTATAGGAGTAGTATGGTCGGACGGAGGGGGCCCCATAACCGCGGTAGTGCGGCGTGCGGTATCCACCGGCAGTGTATGGGTCATATGAGGATATTGATGAGGGAGGTCCTTGAATACGAGAGATGCTGCTGCCGATATCAGAGCCAGCGAACGGAACTGTGAAGGCGGGGGGAAAAAAGATAAGAAACAGTCGCGGACTGAAGAAGGGGGGGTTCGTAGGGTTCTGTGTCGATTAGAGACTCACGGGGTGGGGAATCCATGGTGTTTAAGCACGTGGAAGTCGGAGGGGAAAAGGTAGACCCTCAGGCAGATACCTGAGTTGTCAGGAAGGGGGGGAGATACGAGGTGAAAAAGAGAGGCCCCCAGCCGATATATTATATTTCAAACATGCTGGACCTCAGCCGTAAAGTCGACGCCTGCAATGTGTTAGTCGCCATGTTAGGGTTCACACAACAGTATTTTGGGGTTATGCGGACACGTGATCCTGTGACATACAATTGACGACGAGACCTTGGCGTGCATACAATTGCAAACTCAAATACCAACAGTGGTCGTACTCGACCACGAAAGTGTTGACAGACCGTCAAGCGCGCCAATTCATCCTGCTAGACTTGGTGGTGCCAGATTGTCAATCTTTTTCCCAGCACTGCACCGTCGAGCGTCTTATACCCCGTGGATTGGCCTCGCAAAAATCACGCCGTCCAAGCGGATGGCGAGGACTTGTGGTGGCGGTAACAGCTGACGTCGATGGCAGTGCAAACTAGGGTGTACCACCAGACAAAGCCTCTCATCGCCAGCCTCCGCCACGTCGGCGCTCGGCACCTGGCCCATCGCACCCATATTCGGTGCCCGCTTCTACTACCTTGACTGCCACTGCTCGGGTATCTGATCCGCAGAGGCTCGCCCGTGTTGCGCCGCCCCCCACGTCTCACGCGGCGACTACGAGGCGGTGCGCCACCGCCATGGACATGGCACGATGTGGCACTCCCATTGACGTCGTCCGACTTCGGGGGTCCGAGCACAGCGTCTGTCGGCCGCGCCAGCGCGAGATAGTCGAGGTGCGTGCGCCGCGTGCCAGCTTGTTGAACGCGCTCGAGGGTATCCGTGATGCCAGGGCGCCGGCGGAATGCGGAGAGCGGAGCGCCGTCCTTTGATCACTAGTGGTTAATACCGTCGAACCTGTGGCGTCGACCAGCGAAACGGGAAAGGGTGGCTTAGCGCGAGTCGGAGGACACGTGCACCGTTGCCTGGTGGAAACACTGTCGTAGTGATCTTGCATTGCAAGTTTATGGCAACGACGGACTTAATGGATTTCCCAAACACTCCCCAGCAACAAACACAAAGAATATATATTTCAACACAACCCAATGACAACACTTCAACGAGGACTAGCAAGTTCCAATCATCACTCTTTCTGTCCCTCTTCTGCCTGCCATGATTATCTGTCTGTGCTTCCATCTGATGAATGTGAGGTGGCCGGGATGTTACTCAGGATAACTAGATCAACCAAGTGATTTCTATCCCCTCTGGAATGAAATCGTCTCGACAACATGCGATGACAGCACCAATACTCTGCTATCACCCGTGATGACGACGACATTATTCTCGCTTCTCGACCTATCCTCATATCCAGTGCAACGTTGCCAACCATCAACCTGCTTCAACCCCTCATGCTGATCAGGTGCCAGCGGAGAACACGGCTCACCCTCATTCTATCTCTCCTTTGTATGATGTTCCGAATCCGGGCATACCAGTATGTTCCACACACCGGGGTCGTCGTTTGGTGATGTGCTCGATGGACCTTGTTCCGAAGGTATATCTCTCACTGGCATCGTACCCCTCTCGAAGGCCCCAGTCTTTGCGCCTCATCACTGGTCACCACCAACACAATGCAGGGACATACTGACCATTTTTACCCTGACAATTTTGGGCATTGTTTTTCGGACGAATCCATTTACGCTTTGCCTAAGACCACACTCATTATATCTTCAAAGAACTGCTACTTTACTTCTACTTACAAGCCATTCTCTTCTATATCACAAGGATTGTCAATACCAAGTTCGGAATTTGTGTTTTAGTACAATATTCACGCGACACCACAACTGCCCCGTGGATTGTCCCCGCGAACCACGCCGTCGAAGCGGATGGCGAGGACTGGGTGATAAGTAACGTCGAGAGCGACACAAGCTACCACCAGACGACGCCCCTCATCAGCCTCCGCCCTGTCCGCATGACGCGCGCGCTCACCACCTCCCCATTGCTGTCCAATTCGGCGCCCACTTCCACCACCCCGCTCGGGTGTCTAATCCGCAGCAACTCGCCCGCCTCGCGCGCGCCCCCGACAGCATCCCACGCAAGGGTGTGCGGCACACACGCAGCGACTCCGAGACAGAGCCCGACCGTCATCGGCACGGCGCGATGCAGCACCCCCATCGAGAACGCGTGGATCACGACGTCGGCATCGGCGTCGTCCGGGCGCGGAGGCGCGAGCACGGCGACTTTCGGCTGCGCCTGCGCGAGGGGGTCGAGCCGCATGAGCCGTGCGCCGGCGCGCCGGACACGCTCGAGCGTATCCGCGACGCGGCGCTCCGCGTCGTGGTAGTCGATCGGGGCGTCGGGGGGGATGCGGAGTGCGGCGCGCAGAGCCCGGTCGCTGGTGAATACCGTCGGGTTCGTGGCGTCGACGAGCGAAACGGGCAGCGCGACGTCGCGCGCGTCCTCCGGGGGGAAGAGGGAGATGCGCACCGTTTCTTGGGGTCGGCCGGTGGGGAGCAGGTGGCCCGTGCGTGCGCCGCTCGGGCTTACGAAGTCCAGGAGGATGGGCGCCGCCGTGCCCGGGACGCCCGCGATGGACGCCTGGTTCCCCTCCAGCACGGGTGCGTACTGGCCCGGGCCCGCCGTTTCGGCGACGACGAACGTGTTGTCGATGCGCTTGTTCGTGTTCGTGTTGTGTGCGCGCACGGTGCCCGTCACGTTGGGCCGCTTCTGCGAATGAGAAGAAAGGGAAATCCGAGGCGTGCAGATGCCCTCGTCCACGGCGAAGACCCCGACCATGCTCGACAGGTTGCCGCAATTGCCCGAGTAGTCGACGACGCCGTCCCGGATTCCGACCTGCGCAAACGTGTACTCGACGTCTATCCCGCCGGCGGCGGCCTTCTGCGCCGCTTCCGAGGGCGCGCCGACGACGCAGATCTTGGACAGACTGGACACGCCGCCGCCCATCCCGTTCAGCTGGCGGCCGTATTGCGCGTCGGGAGAGCCCATCATGCCGAGGAAGATGGCGTCCCACTGGGACCGGTCGGGCGGAAGGTGAGCGCGATTGAGGAATATTCCCTTGGAGGTTCCGCCCCGCAGGAAGGAGGCAGGGATTGGGTTGATCGCCCCTGCGAGAGACGAAGAGAACCTCGCAGATCTCATAACGCTGGTGGCAGAAAACGGGATGCGCATGAGGCTCAGCGAGGCCATGGCCTGCTAAACGCCCTCGGTTCCAACGTTGGCGCGATGTACAGAGCTAGTTGGCTCACTGTCAATATTCCGGTGCGCTCAGAGAACGAAAGAAAGGTAGTTCATCAAAGGTATCAGGCCGTATTCGATCGGCACAAAGTTGAGCTTGCGGGATTAGCCGAGCGTACTTTTCTGCTATTTGATGGTGTTCATGCGCCTCATGTTCGTGAATATATAACAAGAGTTACATGAACAATCTATCGCTTCCCCGTTCCCTACTCGCGAGGACGGGAGTGTAATTTAATTTACGCTACAGCTTTGCTTTGCGTTGTCTCACATCCAATTCTGTCCACTGAAAAGATGCATCATCGTTAGCTCCGGAGGATAGCACATCAAACCGAACGAAGAATGGACATACCCAGGGGACAAACTCGGACAGGTCTTTCGAAAGCACGTCGGGGAACTTGACGGGGCGGCGCTCCTTGAACGCCTGCGCGCCCTCCGCCGCGTCCCCGCGCGACGCGAGGTCCGAGATCCCGCGCGAGTCGAGGACGTGCTGTCCCTCGATGCTGCCCGCGCCACGCCACAGCAGCGCCTTGGTCCACGCAACGCTCGTCTGCGACGTGTTCGCCGCGAGCTCGCGGGCAAACGCGAGCGCGGCCGGGAACACCTCCTCGCGCTTCGGGAACGTCGCGTGGTACAGCCCCTGCAGCAGCGGCGAGTCGGGCGAGTACGTGCCGCCGGTGAGCAGCAGCCCCACCGTGCGCGAATAGCCGAGGAGGCGCGGGAGGAGATACGTCGAGGCCGCTGCGTGGTACGTAGTGCATAGAATAGAACAATCGGGAATCAGTGATTAAGTTTAGCCCCCCCTCTCTCCCTTGCCTCCTCCGCGCTCCCCAGGTAGGTAGGCGGACATACGCCACCAATATGGGAGAAAAGGGAAGAACGTAGCTGATACGTACCTTCCGCCGCGATTCCGCGCCGCACGAATGGCAGCGCCAGTTTGGCTCCGGCCCAGACGAACCGGAAATCGCATGGGAGCTGGAGGCCTGTGATGCCCACACCAGCGGCGTGTCCATTCACAGCGGCAATAGTAATTTTCCGGCAGCGGAAGATGGCGAGCGTCACCTTGCCCCCGGAGTCCCTGTGCGCTGAGCGGGGGGCGAGGGTTGGGCCGGCGGGGGTTTGAAAAAAAATGAGAGTTGTTTTGAGAAATCGACAGATGGCACTCACTGTGATGACCCTGTCGCTCGTCTTCCTCAGTGTGGAGGGCACCCCAGCCAGTCGAGATATCGGCCTGTGGAAGAAAAACAGTGTAGACTCAGCCCTGCGGCTAGAAGGAGGGTTGGCAGGCCCTTACTCCGGAGCAGAAGGCATAGGCAGTGTGATCGGCCGTGAGCACGATGACACGTGTTCGGTCGTCTCGGTCAAGGAGCTCATACGCGGCGACGAGGTCCCGCTCGACCAGAGCCGTAAACGTGTTGCGCCTGTACGGAAATTCAGCGCATTCAGCCTGCAGCAGCAGTTGGTAGGGTGGAACGATGTGAATGCATACTCCTTCGCTCGGTTTAGTTTGACGATGGCCACCGGGCCATCCACGGAGACGACGATGTTTTGCCATCCTTGTGCACTGTAATCCGGGTATGACATTCAGGTGTGACTGTGAGGTTCAGCTTCTCGGGGTCTCTGGAAAGTGGGTGGGGGTCAGGCGTTTAATAGCATGGATGAGACTGCCATCACCGGTCCCAGCAACGCCGTTAAAAATAAAACTAGCCATCAGTTCGCGGTAGAACCACGATTTTGCAACGCCCGCGGGGACTGCAACCTCCGTGTCATCTGATGCGGGTTTGTCTGGGTATCGCTCATATTCAAATACACATGGGGGGATAGCTCTACTCTACACTACACTACACTGGCAACCACACGAACGGCAACCTTCGATAAGAGTACGACTTGCGATGCTTCTCCCATTCGAGAGCAGCAGCGAGACTCTCAGGAGTGGGCAGAGCAGCGTATATTGCAAATACGGTATCCGGCATGTCCCTGAGCTGGATGATACGTAGCGAATTCGCACCCACACAAACAGCACCGGAGACGTCCAGTGGCGTTCCATTTGACTGCATGCGGAGGTCAGCACGCGACTTGAACGGCGATCGGGAGAACGGAACGAACCATATCAGAGGAGAACCACGTCTGCTCTTCAGGTTGGCCAGCATTCAGCTGCAATACGAGGCTGCCATCATCGGGCCACTGCGGTCGTAAATTGCGCAAAGCTAGGGTAAATGCTTGGGGTGTGATGCCTCCCGGGCTCTGCGACAAATCTTGCTGAGCTGCGGCGACCGCGGTGGCCGGTAGAGCGACAAGGTGGACTGCGACGCATCGGGCGTCAGGGCTAGAGTGGGAAGCAACTTTTATTCTTCCAAGCGACGAACGAAGAAGAGATGGGACGCGTACTCGAACCCTTGCCTGTGAGTGGCCCAACGATGCACGGAACTCGCCGTGACTTGGTCCACCGTGAACGCGATATCGATTTGGCTAGCTGAAGGTTTGCCAACCTGGATTGCCCAAATGCCGGGCACGTTGGCCAAAGACGGGGACGATGACCCTTGTGGCCGAGTATATGCGGACAGAACCATTGTAGTGGCAAAGGACGCGGCACTGTCAAACAGTCAATTGGGCGGATGGAATACTCCGGTCGGCGGTCTTACGCAGTCGACGATCCCCGATCGTCAGGGATCGCGTCTCCGGCCTTAGGAGAAGCAGGTTTGGAATGTTGCGGATTTAGGGTAGGCTGGTGTCCCGCGTCGGACTTTGGGTTAGCGGGCGGGGTCGGTTGCCCGGTATCTGGGACGGGACGTCGGGGTGGCGGCGCATCGTTGACGGTGACCTGCGGCCCCGGGGAGCCTGCGCGGGGAATCTCCGCAAACTTAGGATCCGAACGCATGCTTTGCGGCGCGATCGGGATGCTTTTCGGGGACATGGTCGCGTCGGGGGCCTGTGCTTCGGGATTCGTTGCGGTATCTGAAGCTGAAGCAGGAGGTGGTGGCGGTGGCGGTGGCGTGGGCGGGCGGGGGCGAGGAGATGCGCTTTCAACGCGGGTTCGCTTTGTTTCTCGAGGTAGGGTATCGTCGTGTCCCGCGGATCGCTTCTGGGGCGTAATCGATGATTCGGGCGTGTTCTGGACCGCATCGGTGACTTGTTCGTTTCGTTCCTGGGCCCTTTGTAGTTGTGCATGCAGGGAGGCGAGCTGCTCCTGCGCACGTATTGCATGTTGTACGAACACCGATGCCTTTGTTCCGGCGAGCAGGTCGACTGCTTTACTCACGTCTTTCGGACATGGTGATTTACCGAGCCTGCGTTCTAAGGCTCGATTCAAAGCGACGCCCAGTTTCTGTGTGAATATATTCCGGGTCTCCTGTTGGCGGCCACTTCTGTGGCTCTGTGAAAGAGCCTTTAAGAAACGCGGCATCCGCAAAGCAAATGGCAACGACCTCACGCGTACTCACGTGTGGGGCGCGTGCAGTCGGGCCTTACCTCTCCGGATACGCCATTCCCTTTTTCAGGAGGGTGCATCTGTAGCGTCAGTTGTTGTTGTCGCTGTCGACACGAAATGAGAAAGACGGGGAAACGGCGATTTCGACCTGTCGGCCTGTCAATATTTGAATTTATATGCCCAAAACAACAGCGGAGTGAGAAACGGGAGGAAACCCGCGCGCGCGCGTCAAACGCTTTGGAACGCCCGCGGCGCAGCATCCAGCAATTGGGGCCCCGGAACTGCCTAATCTTTGATCTAACGACCTGTGCTCTTTCCTCTGGTCATATCCCGCAGAAGAGCATGGCGTCGAGAAAACGCGCTATATCGGATACCGACATTCTCTCAGACCTGAGAGATAGGGACCAACGCGCAGCACACAAAGAGCCTCGACTGGATCCTTCATTGTCACCGTCCTCCCCTCGCGCGTCTTCCAGTCTTCCCTACCCTTCCACGTCCCAGCCCGCTTCACACACAGTCCCCTTTCAGCGACCACTGCCCCTGTTGACGTTTTCCTATGACAAAGACCGCGAACTTGAATTTTCTGATTCCGCCATGCGGTACTACGTCAGCCCTCCCCTGGGTGCTGACCTTGGCCACGGCTACGAACGTTGGATTCGTCGTCCCGAGCAAAGAGGCCGTCTTGATGGACTGCTCCGGGCCATCTCAGAGGTTCGGACTCGAGCAGCCGGTGATCCTGTCATCAACATTGTCAGTTGGCGCGGAGTAATGACCAAGTGTGTGCCGAGCCACTACCTCTCGTGAGCTGTGCTTTACTGAGGTCAGCCCTATCTGCGAGGGAGAATCCTGACGGCGCCCTATGAAGACCGAGATGGGTGGGAACTTAACGTCATGGTCAGCAACGGGACGCTATACTTTGAGGAGTTTATCAGCGATACTCGGCTCAAGGAGAAGTGAGCGGCCTTTTCCTTGAGGAATTGACGAAACATCCTGACGGAGTGCAGGGAAGACATGACACCCCACCATCGCACACAGACTTACTATGGCTATGCGTTCGAATCGTGGTGTACGTCATCACGACCCGATGCCCCATCAGGCTGGGGAGGAGACGTGGACACAAACGTGCAATGGTGCAGCGTCGTGAAGACCAAACTGGGAGATACTCGTATGGTTATCGGAGGTGAGGTGGATTGCGTGAGAGGTATGAATCCTTGACAGTAGCTCACGGCGTTTTGCTAATGGGGTTAGCAAGACGGATACACCGGTCGCAATGACACAATGCTCGAACTGAAAACTTCGATGACTATTCGCGGGTACCGAGATGAGGCGCGGTTCGAGAAGTAAGGCATCCATACTGTATCGACACAAGGTGGCTCAGCTGAATTCTTTCGTCCAGAAAACTCCTCAAGTTCTATTTTCAATCGTTTCTTTTAGGTGTACCGGTGCGCCTTGACGTCTGTCTGTTCAGGAATATTCACCCAACACGGAATCTGACAGGAAATCGTCGTCGGTTTCCGCACGCAGAACGGCCAACTTGCGACCGTACAATCGTACAAGACGCTGGAGATCCCACGAATGGTGCGTGGAAAGCAGGGCGCTTGGGACCCCCAAATATGTCTATCGTGGGGCGAAAGGTTCTTGACGTGGATAAGAAGCAACGTCGAGTCGGGCAACGTTGCGCCGGAGAGCGTATGGCGCGCGACGTTCACTCCGCGCGCCGGCGTTGAATTTGCTCTACTCCGAGAAGAGGACCGACGCGAGGTAGAAGCCGGCGAAGACCGCGTGGGCTTCTTGCCCACGTGGTACTGGAAGGAGATCCAGGAAAACGTATCGGGTGCTCACAGCAGCAGCACGAGTGGCGGCGAGGCAAAGCCGAGCAGTTCTTCAGCGGCGCCGACCGGATGGCGGTTCTAGTTGGTAGAATCCCTGCCTGCTCTTGCAGGCAGCGACAATTTAAATTCACCATACCGTTCTTCCTGCTTTCAGCCGGCGGGTCCACATAGCTAGATTGACCTGTCGGACCATGGTTCCGGAAGTGGAGAAGGTCATTTTACGATTGCATGCTATCACTTGCCCATCTCATCTCGTCTCGATGTCAGCTCAATACTTTCCCGGTTAATACACTACTCGCTCGAGAGATTGTATCACGATTTGGGCGACAGGTCCATCCATTATGGATACCAGTGGGAGGATGCTCCCTGACGGCATTCCTCGTGTTTGAGCATCAGCACGGAGACACAGTACAGTAATTGATAGCCGGCCTGCGCTTTCAGGTGGCGTTCCGGCTTCGGTTCCACCCCGATTTCCGGGCGAGGTGGGCGCTTATACTAGTATGTCAACCTCCGGGTTTAAAGGGAGGGATTTTCACGGACTCTGTGACACGATTTTACCTGGAAGAATGGGTCTCCTTCATAATCCGAATGTCGAGGATTTGGTTGAGTAAATGTAAGAAGCGAAGCTAGTGAAGTGGCAAATCATGCTATTCATCAGACCTTTGGTGGTAAAGCACCGAGATAGTTACGATGTCGTGGCCGAGGCTAAACAAATAAAATTATCAACGTAAAGGTAAATCAATCTATCCCGATTTAATCCGCTTCCCTGCACAAATACAACCTTTACCATATGGGCCGGCAAAGCCGGCGCATGCCAATCATCAGGGCAGGGGAGCAACGCATATGACCGACGTCTTCCATGCAATGCACACACACACCCCGAACCCTTCAGTCGGTGCGACTGTGGATATCCTCAAGCAGCGAGCGGAAGATCGCGCGACCAAGCACGGCATCACGGCTCGGATTGGGCAATTCAGGAAGAGCATCGATCAGGGCGCCGATCCGCGCGTACGCATCCTCTGCGTAAAGCGAGTAACGCCCGTCGACGCCAGCCTCGGCAAACACGCTCCTCACGTGCAGCTGAGAGGTCGTGTCTTCCTTCCCGAAATGCGACTCGAGGGTGGCGAGCTGTTCGGGAGATCCCGAGGTCCGAACGACGTCGAAGCACCACGAGCGCGTCTTGGAGAGGTTGCCCGTGCGGCTTTCGAAGTACTCTTGTTGGATGTGGGCGTACTCGCCGAGCGGGAGGAGGATGTCGAGCGCGTAATCGTAATAATTGGCATCGATCGATGACGCCTTCTCGACGGGGAAATCGCAAACGATCATAGAGAGAGCCATGGGGAGGTAGAACGAATAGATCGCAGACTTGTAGATGTTAGAAGCCTTCTGACTAGGGCGGGGGTATGAGCAGGCCGATTGATCCGATTTGGAAGGCTAGACAGCTCACTAATCAACCGGGAATTGATAATTTTGCTGTCCGGGCGTTAAAAAAAGCAAAAAAAGCACGGACCATCTGGCGTGAGCTTTGCTGCGGACACAGCATGAGCTCGGAAGTGACTCACAGGGACCGGGTTGCGAAAGAATGCCGGATGCCGAGTCTCGTGCAGAAGGTCGAGCAGGTCGGCATAGTAAGGCTCTCGTCGGAAATGCTCGCGCACTAGCTGGAAAACCGCCCCTTCCAATAGAAACGCATCGTTGAGAGCATTGAACCCGACGCCGTCCACATGATGCCACGACAGCTTCCCATGGCTCGACGTAACCTGGTCAACCATATTATCCGATACCGCGAAGTACGCGTGCAGCTGTGCGCAAAAGAGTCGTCAAGCAAGATGGAGAGAGGACGGGGCGTTGGACTGGACTGACGATGACGACTATCCATCCGAGAATTGCGGCCTTTCGGTATTCGGAATCGTTCAGTCGTCGTCCCTTGAACGCTTCTGCTGCCTCGACCACGAGAAGGCCGGTCTTGTACTTACCGCTGAACGTGTTGTAGTCGAGACACTTGGTACTTCAGATAAGTTGCCACTAGGGAGAAGAGGGTTTCTGCACACACACGCGTGAAATATTCGACGGCGTCCTGTGGCATAGAATGCGCCTCGAATTGAGAGAGCAAAAATCCGCGGATGGTGGGATACAAGATCTCGAACTGGTCCCGCGCAACGGCACTTGTCACGGTGGAAGTGGGCCAATGACGGGCCTGGGTGTGTGAGGCATCCGCAGGACGGGTAGGCATATCATCAACTAGGGGAGGAAGAAACGAAGGGACCGCATCAATTCGCAGATTCCGAGAAACGATTTTAAGAGGTAGCCAAAAACCTTGAGTGTGTTACAAAATCCCCGCAGTCATCTCGGAAATGGCATCAGTTCCGCGTCTGCACTTTCCCTGCCCCATTGGGATCGTGTATTTTATTGTCCAAACCGTTTTAGTCGCCACACCCCCTTGGAGCAGCCTCCGGAATGGAAAGCTCGGCCAAAGAAATTTTGATCCTTTCGGAACGCTCGTCCGCTGTCGTTGAGATTGGCAGGAGAGATGATCCCACGAGGGCAGGGACTGTTCGGTTCTCGCGTCCACTGCATCCATGCGACATGTCAATGCCAAGACGTAACCGCGTAGCTGGCTGCAATACGCCGTCTATATCAGCATAATAATTGCGGTGGCCCACGATCATATGTAAAGTGGCACCCCATCACCCCTACCCCCAGCGCAACCCATCATCCCTCCTTCTCCCATGGCCGGGGCCTTGAGGAAAGTTTCCCGAAATTATAACTGGACTTTGAAGCGGGCCGACAACGACCTCCACAACGCCATCACCCCTCGACCGCAGACATCGACACCATCGGCTTCATCCCAGGAGGTTAAGTCCGTGGACATTTCCCTGTTTCCGTGGGATGTAAGTGCACGATCTTTCGATTGGGGAGGGTGAAGATCACATCTGAATGACTTTGAAGTCCAATCGCGTTCAATGGAAGTTCAGGACCGAATATGAAGAACTCCGCGAGCATCTTGACCACTCCCTCCTCATTCTACTAAGTTGGATGGTGACCTTGGATCCCTTCCTTAGAGTCGCGATGAGGCACTTCATCGTGAGTCTACGCTTGATCCCTGAATCCCCCATACCTCTAATGGGTCATTGAAGAAAGACCCTGTTGGTTCTTCCTTCCGCTTCTACGAAGAGATTGTGAAACTCGGTATCCTTCCTACGTCGATATGGAGTCTATGGGTCACACTCTTTCGGTATGCTAAATTGTTTCGATAGTTTCTCTCGGACCCAACTAACACCCTGTAGATCTGTGTTCCGCCTCATGGTCTCCTTGCTTTGGGACTTTTTCTCCGGCTTTTCCTTCCGTATTTATGTGGGCATCAGTGACGAAGATGAAACTGATGCCGCGCCAGCATCACGGCTCGCAGGGCAACCCGTCATTGTTGAGGTGCCAGTGGAGGGTCCAGATGAGCTTGATGCGGCGCAGGCGCCCGCCAAGGACGCAGGCAATACCACAAGTGGCGCTGCTCCATCCCCGTCTCCCGCATTATTGACCGAGACGAAGGCACACTCATCGACGCACGACCAAGCTGAGCGGTTATCCCCCAGAAAATCTCCAAGCGATAGTACCGGGGTCAGTGCCAACCTGTCATCGGGGCATTGATTTTTTTGGCAGGGGCCCTGACGTTCCCAACAGAGTCGTCATCAGTACGCGAAAACTGCCACTGGGACCCACGCTGCATATTGACGTTTTTTTATCCCACTCCGGTCCTATCACCCATCAATACGCTACTCGCGTCAGTGACACTCGTTCCTCTCCGAAGAGCCCCAAATCGCCTTCGCACCGTGGCGCAGCTCAGATGGTTTTCATTCCCCCTCTCACGGACGATGTATCTGCGATGGGGGAGGGGAGTCCACTTGCTTATAATCCTGTCTCTTTTGCTCTGTGAAGCAATTTACATCTTGTTCTCGAATAACCGATAATTGTCCCGGAAAACTTGAGAGATGAGGCCGATGAGGATTCGAGCACTGGCAGGAGCAATACCATTTCAAGATCAAGGTTCACCAGTGGTTCCCCAAAATCGTGGAGCTGGACCCTACAATGTGTACTATGAACGCATTATGAACCTGACCGGCCTGACCATCCAATGCTACAAACCCGTGTACACTATAGTCGTTCGTAAGCAGGGCGACGGCCTTGTTTAGTTCCCTGCAGGTGACTCACTCTGCACCTTGCTTGATCCAGCCACATATGAAACACCCCGGCACAAGCGAGGTCATAAAGTTTGTGGAAAGATCAAGATCTCATTCGGGTCACACCCGATGTCTTTTTTGGTGCTATTCAACCTAACGTGAAAGTCTATTGTTGGCCGTTAACTCGGCTGAGGAGGGCCGCGATAACATCTACACCGTGACAGGCATTCCACAGTCAAGCAGGTGGCGTCGATACGGGTTCCATATAAATTCCTATTTCGTAATAGATATGGAAGGGAACAAACGCCATTTAGAAATAATTCAGTGCAGTGGTCGAGAATCATGATCACAAGCAAGCAAGTTTATGACTCTTGTGGGTATAGCTGAACATTGAACCCTCCCTGTTCTAATAGTCGGTTCTCGTCTGCTACAAGTACGGAGTCAGTAAAGCGGCGAAACATGTTAGGGAGCGGGGCGAGCTACGCAACGTTTGGGGCAATGCAGAAGACAGACATGCAAGCACTGACACAAATACCGCCACATCCTTCCTCAGGCTCGGGATTAAGCACAAGAAATGATTCTGATCCGTGCAGCTCGAGGCATCCGCGGCCCTCGGTCGCACAGCACTCCCGAGAACAAGCTTAGTGGCTCGCTTCTATACACAATGATGCTAGTGATGGCTTCTAAGCAGCTACTCGTTCCTGATCCCCGGTTCATGTCATTTTGCTGTGTCACGCTCGAGGAGTAACTCGGGCCCGGAATTGCACCAAGCTGTACGATAGAAACATGGGGTGCAGTCCTACGCCATCTACATCAGGAAAAAAGGTTTGCTATATAGCTGCCTAATAAGGTATAGGAGCTATCATAGCCTATCATAGTCGTGATAGCTCAATACAGATACTATATAGCTCTATCATAGCTCGCATAGCTACACAGATACATATATAGACTATATACTATTCTTGTATACTATATAGACTATAGGGCAAAGCTACATCTATGAGAGCAGCAGGTGGACTCGGCGATCAGCGAGCGGGTGACCCAACACCGCTGACATCCAGACGGCGTCCTCGTCCTCACCAGCGGCGTCACCGCGCTCGCGCTCCTCGCGTGGGAGTTCACAGCGGACACCGGTAGTGCGCCTTCCTCGCGTGGAAGCACGGGACGGACGACGCGCACGAGCACTGTCGGCACCCGAACTTTTTCGCCGAGGTTGAGCTGCCGGGTGCGCGTTCCTCCTTCCCCTCCACCCGGACCTTTATTATTCATGTTGGCTTCGTGCGTGCTGGCGGCGAGTCGTACCAACCGGGGGTTTTCAATCTCATCCCTCTTCTGCCCCCATGCCCGACCGCTGTTCCCCCCGCACGTAGCTACGCTCGCCGACGCTGAGGACCTTGGTGCCGCTCTCGCCCTCGCTTGCGCTTTGCCTGCTTTTCCTCTCCTCGACGCGCTTCATCGAGTCTATTTCTGCGAGTAAGTACCCGCGAGGCTACGCCGCGTACCGTGCACGCGTCTCGATGTTCGTGCCAGTCTTGGCGCCCGTGTGGGCACGCAACGTCCTCGCAGTGCGTGTTGCGCCCATCGAACTCAAGCGCGCTGCGCGTCTCGGTGCCGTCGCGCACGCTCTTATAGAGTTTCTGAAAGACTGGCCGCCTCGAAGATGGAGGGTGGGCATCGGAGGGGATTCGCGGTCGTGTCCGCATCGGCGCTGGCGGCCTCGTTCTTTGGTGCATGCCGAGCCCCCCTCCATGGTGGGAGAAGGAGGGGGTGATGAGGGAAGGTAGGATAGTCGGGGCAAGGCTTTGCGGCGAGCATAGGGTGGTGGGCATAGGGAGTGGGCTCGCGGCTGCGTCGGCGTCGGCGGCCTCCTTCATTGGATGGTCGGGGCGAGGCTTCGCGGCGAGCGGGGTGGTGGGCGTCGGGAGGGGGCTCGTGGCTCCGTCTGCGTTGGCGGCCTCCTTTGGTGCATGCCGAGCCCCCTCCTCCACGGTGGGAGAAAGAAAAGAAGGGGTGATGAGGTGGAGGGTCAGGGCGAGGCCGTTGGCTTTGCGGAATTCGTGCGGGGGGATGCGCTCGCCGGATGCTCTTGCAAGCCAAAGACGACGTCCATGCATGGTCGAGGCCACGTGTGAGGCCGACTGGCCCGCACGAAAGAGTTCGACTGTGGCGGGGAAGCCGTCGGGGCGCCAGCATCGGGGACGCAGGCAATGGCGAGTGGTAGGCGGAAGGTGGAGGGCGCCGGATGAGGATGCGAGTGAGAGCGGCTGAAGTGCGGGGCGTCGCATGGTCGAGGCTACGCGCCAGGCCGACTGGCCTGGACAAAAGCGGTCGACCAAGGCGGAGCCACGCCAGGAGAGGCCGCCATCCAGGACCTTGAGGGGTCCTCCTTTGGGAGGAGGCCATGGGCGCCAAAGGGGCCTGAGATCACCAGAATTGGGGTGCGAGTGATGGCGGGTGGTAGGCGGAAGGCGGAGAGCGCCGGACGAGGAGCACAACGCGCGCTGACTTGTGCTCTCTCCCACATGCAATTCAACAATGTCATGTGACACTTCAGTTGAACAAATTGTGTCGGAGATGCACCGGACTCTGAAAAGTTTTATATAACCTTTTGCGCGTGCGCTGTCCACCCGTCTCCATCTTCCCTCCTTCACTCCTCCTTCTTACTGTTTAGACCTCCGCTTCAGTTTTAACTAACTGCAGGGTTATACTATTGGTAAGTAACATCTCCTCTGGTGAGAAAAAGGTTACTCACTTTTGCCCTGTAACAGCTGCCTGTGGTAGTGGGCCACCTCGGAATGTTCAACAGTCTTGCTCACAATTGGCTTGTACGCTTTCGTTCACAGTAGTGCAGTCTGATACTCACATGTTGTGTTACAGGTTCAATTCTGGCATGCGACCACTGGCAGCTGGGCAGGGGCCCAGGCTTGCAATGCCGGTTAGGATGATGAAAGCAAGTGGGGGGTTCTTGGATGGTTGGGAGCGCCTTGAGTAGATTTAAAGTAGATTAGCTTTGTAACGCGTCTTGAATGGTGACGCCGCTTTTACATATGAATAAATATATGTTCCTCATTTTCGGTTTTGTGTGATAGTTTTGTGTGCGCGAAAAAAGTTTTTGGGAACTGATATACATGCTGATTGGGGCTACGGAAACTACGGACGCTATATAGACTACATAGCCATGGTAGCAGAGTCTGCTACCATAGCTATATAGACTATATAGCACGCATAGACACAAGCTATATAGCCTACCATAGAATAGTGCATGTCTATATAGCCTATATATTTAGGGGAAGTCTATGGGGCTATGCGAGCTATATAGCCTATATAGCACGTGATAGACGCGTCCACTTTTGCAGATGTACGTGATGGCAGCGGTCCTAGAGGGGTCCGAGTTTACACTATAGGAAGTAAACGAGATCCAAGCCTGAGGCTAGGAATGGATTTGTGAGTCGTGAATTATCTCGCCTAAAGGATCAGACTTCGCTTCCCACTCTGCTCAGTTTTTGGGGACTGCCACTCAGGTAGTCGCGCAAACTATCCGAGGTTCGCGCATCAGGGGGTAATTCCTGGACAATCAAAGGCCATGACCATCGTACATCACCGCTGGTGAGGCTTTGGTGCGTGTAAAGGACTCGGAGTACATGGGATACCGAGGCTACTAGTAAGCAGAAGGGCAGCTATGAGAAAAACTCAAAGGGATGCCGATCTTTCACGCCAAGAGATCCCTAAGGTGGAGGGGCCTAGAAGTGTCATCGAGCTGCAGCGTAGTTCGATTCCATTAGTGCGAGACAGATATTCCCCAATTTCTGGTCCTATTTACAGCCCATCGCCGGCCGGTCGGAGGGGAGCTCGGTCTCGGTCAGCTTCGGTGTGACACATCGGAACGCGCTACGTCACGCGTTCTGTGACACGCGTTCTGACCTCATCCTTAGGTATTCGCCACCATGCTCTGGGTAGATGACGTCCGTATCCGCGTTATTCCTAGCAGAGCGTGCTTTTTCTAAAAATGTATCGTACAGTATCGGCCAAGAACTCTCGATGACCTTCATTATCATGACCGTCTATCGCAACGCTTGAAGCCTTGGTTCGTCAGAGGCTCCTTCAAACGTCCCACGATTAACGACATCGACAGGCCGCTTCTGGCGACTTTCCTCACATGCTGTTTTACGGGCCGTCAGGTGCAGGCAAGAAAACGCGAATCGCTGCTACGATGAATGAGCTATTCGGCAGCGGGGTTGAAAAGGTGGGTTGCTTATTCTTGCGCGCGTCACATCTCCTTGAGGGCACAGTCCTCGTCTGCAGCTTAAAATCGATCAAAGGGTGTTTCTTACGCCATCGCGGAAGAAATTGGATGTCAACGTGGTCCAGAGTAACTATCACATCGAGCTTACGCCAAGGTTCGTACCACACAAGTGCACGGATCCGGAGCACCGTCGGGTTGATAGTTCTCCCATGTAGTGAAGTTGGAAATTACGACAGAGTCGTGATTCAAGAAATTCTCAAAGAAATCGCGCAAACCCAACAGGTCGACATGAGCGCAAAGCACAGGTTCAAAGGTGGATCTCAGTTCCCTCTGCCGTCCGTGACTCGGGCTAGATCTCGTTGGCAGTGGTCATCATCAACGAAGCCGACTCTCTCTCACGAGATGCGCAAGCCGCCCTCCGACGAACTATGGAAAAGTACATGACCAACTTGCGCATCATACTCTGCGCCAACAGCACTTCTCGGCTCATTGCGCCAATCAAGAGTCGCTGCCTGCTCATACGCGTCGCGGCTCCCAACCACGACGAGATGCTCACTGTCCTCAACCATGTCGCCAAGCGGGCGGGAACGAGTTCGTTGCCTGAAGATGTTGCAAACGAGATCATCACAGATGCGAACGGTAACATGAGGAAAGCAATACTGGTTTTCGAGGCGATGAAAATGCAGTCGTATGCCCCTTCCATAACCCCTTTGTTGGGCTACCATGACTTATGTGGACCCAAATCCAGGCCCGACTTATCGAGCTCGCAGCCAATCGCCAAGCCAGATTGGGAGACGTACTGCTACAAGGTGGCTGATATGATCATTCAGGAACAGACACCACAGCGAGTCATGGAAGTACGGACCAAGCTGTACGAGTTGTTGAGCCATTGTATACCGGCCACGGTCGTTTTGAAAGTGAGAGCCCTTCTTGACCCTTGCTCTGTATCTTATGATTCTGCTAGACGATCGCGGAACGTGTTGTGCAGAAAGTCGATGAAAACCTAAAGGCAGACATCATGCACTGGGCGGCCATTTATGTATGTCAGTTCCTTATCTAGGGCAAGTCCCTTATTTGACTCTGCGTAACAGGAAAACCGCATGCGTCTTGGGAACAAAAAGATATACCACCTAGAGGCGTGGGTAGTCAAGGTAATGTCCCTGTACAAGGTTAGTTCATACACCAACTTCTAGCTACAACCCGGTACTGATTGGATTTTGCATACAGCAATTCTTTTTGGGCATTGAACTTGGCGATTTCGATGACCTTATTTGATTAGCCCCACTAGGTTCTTGTCATGTACCCTCTGTCTGGACTCACTGTATTACCTTCCAATCCCGCGTGATTTTTCGTACGGAACATGGGACTAACGTCATCGTGGCCGGGGTCGATCACGTACAAGGTGCACGTTGTATCCTTACTGGAACAATGAGGAAGGCATACTGTCGCCGTCCTGTACCCACACCAAGGTCGGGTCATTATTCATATCTCCGCTTCGTATCACGCTCCGAACGGCAATCACTCGCGTTCAGGGTTGCTTTGCACCGTAGTTTGTAGGTCCGGCCTGACTTATTGAGCCCGGTCGAGCATTTCGAAACTCCAAAGCTCACTTGGCACCAAACGTGACCACGTCCCAAACGATGTCCTTCCGCTCTGTCGTCGACTTTCTCGCTTGAATAAGGCGCTGGTTACGGGACGTCTTTAAAGACGCGTTGACCAGCAGTTGATCTGGGCAAATATGTGAGTAATTGAGCGCTGTGACCGGCCTATGCGGTCCAATGCCGAGATAGAAGTATAGGAGGTCCCCAAACCACGTCGCCAAGGATAAAAAATGGGATAATGCGAGCCAGGCGGCCGGCGTGTTATTCTTATCGCTGGGCACGACAGTGGAAATAGCCACAGCGCCGCCAGGGGCAAATTGCCAATGAGCGCAATGAGTCCCCCACGCGTGATTGCCTGAGCCATCCATACTGAGCAAGCGCTAGACGCGTTCATGCGATGCGTGTCAGATGAGCGCGTTTCGTGATCCACCGGCCGGTCGTCGGAAGAACCCTACCGCCGGGGAATGGCTTCGAAATGACGGTTCTGCCGCTCCTCCTTCGCATCGGGAAATTGAGGAGAACAGTCCGCGGCAAAGCTCTACGATGCGCTGGCACGCTTTCCACGTTCATCGCCAAGACTCAAGGGCGCAGACCATTGAACGTCCCGGGTCGGCCGAATCGAGGCGCCATTATACAATGACAAGGGGCGCACATTGTCAGCTGACGTTGTTGATGGCGGCATCGGTGTTATCATTCCCATCGGGTTGGGAGGAGCCCGGAGTGGAGGACCCAGTTCCTGGCACGGAAGCGATGACGCGACAGCGAAGCAAATCGTCGTGGATTACGGCAGTGCCCCACCCCGACAGCAGCGAATGCAATTGCACGGTCTCATGCGACTACGTCCGTCACGTTCTATGGATTTCCCCTTCATATAAGTTGTATTATAATGAAAAGTGAGCGAAGAGTCCGCAGGTGAGAAAAAAAGCTAGCGAATATTTAACCGAGAAACGCCCGGAGGGGATCCGGCCCATGGACCGGCGTGACCGGCGTGAGCCGAAAGAGAGCGCGACGCGTCTTACATAATTCAATCCATTCCCCCGACCCGCCGCGTCCCACACGCCAGTCCTCACCCTCAACGTCGTCTGCACTCCCCAGACCTCCTCTGCACCCATTACCCGCCAACCACCCCTATCTTCTCATTTCTCTTCTTCTGGTCGGTCGCTTTGATCCTATTGGAGATCATCCGGAGGGCCATGACCACGCCCACCTCGTCCGCGACGACGCCATCACCTCCAATGGCTTTCCTTCATACACCTCCCGTTTCGTTAATTGCTACCTTGGGTTCTGGCGATATGGACGCGAAAGACCGCGATGCCAGGCAGGCCGCCATCCAGAAATTTCTGGCTCGTGCCGAAGTCTCTAAGGTGAGTTCGACCCAGCTTCTGCCTGGGGGTACGATACGCGTCGAGTTTCTGCGATGATCCGCGTGTCATCACATGTAGAGCCTAGTGCGGGCACAGGGTTTCCTTTCTATTTGGCACAGAGCTGCCCGACTTCCTACAGCGGGCCTCCCCTTCCCCTATGACGTGAGGATATTTTTGGAGGGGATATTTCGAGTATCACCATTGCTGTTATGTGACAGTCATACAAGAGTTTTCCTGTCACACCACTCTCAGCCCTTCTACCAAGAGCTCCTGAACCCTGATGCTAACCGAGCGCCTTTCTCATCCGCAGCTTACGCGTGGGCTGCGTGCGCGCCTCTCGTACGCGACCTACAAGGCGACGCACAATGTGGCTCATGTCACTATCGGCGATCTCGAATCGCAAGTCAGGGATGATGCGCTTGCTACTTGGACCCCGTCTAGGAACAACCACAATGATGGTCCTAACGCCCAGGGGAATAACGTCACCCACCCCTCCAGCGGCTCCGCCCGCAAAGGTGCCATGGCCCCTCCGACCACGATCCCTTCTTCGGGTTCTCGTAATCACCAAGTCAGTCCCGGTAAGAGGGATATGAGTGCCAATGCAGCCCAGACCCTGTATGCCTCCATTCTTTCCCCACCGCCGGCAAAACGCGCGCGGACCATTCACAATCCAGAGGACCCACCTATTCCAGCGCCTGCCAGAATGACGAATGGGACATCTCGAAGTCGGAAGCGTTTGTCGAACGCTGATGGATCCAGAAGCGCTCGTTCGCGCGGGGCTCCCGAATCTCAGCCCTACTCCAGTGTTGCGGAACATACACGCGCCCATACCCGAACGAGCAAGGACACCAAACGCAAAAATACGTCCAAAGGTAATAAGGCCAACAACCAACGCCGCAGTGTCAGAGCGTCAAATGTCGATGAGCCTCAAGACGTAGACGTTGACATGAAGGCTGCCGCTACATTGACGCGCCTTTTGCATCATTCCCGAAACTCCATTACTTCTCTCAGCGCTATTTCTCCGCGATCTAGCATGTCCGCCGGCTCGGATGTGGGCTCGTCGCACTCGCTCTCTCAATTCGCCCAAAGTTCTACTCGCACGACAACAGCTCAAACATCATTGGCGTCCTCCCAGGAGTCCCCTTACATTGGTTCCATAGCGCGTCCTGCTACCCCGCCACGCTCATCAGACGCTCGTTTGGCGTCCAGGACTAATAGTGTGCCGGATGCGGGATCCGCATCCGCGTCTGCTACAGATCAGGAAGCCATCAAGCTACTGTATTTTCTGCATGAATCCCCTTCTCCTGCTCGACCGAGCACCGTTCGTAGTCGGGACAGTCAAGATGCAGCGGCCCACAGAAGTTTGTCCGACAACTCCGATCTGAAGGCCCAAGGACGCGTATTGTTCCCTACCGCTTCAGGTGGTTCTTCGGATGTCCCCTTAGCATACCGGATGCTCACAAGGGATAACTCTGGTTCGTCATTTTCGTCTTCAGCAGCAATGGAGGTTCCGGCCTCCCGACCTCTTACGCGCGAGCCTACTCTGGTAATCGATCCTCCTATCGGTGATGTGGAATTTTCTCAGCGCCCAGATCGCATTGGAATCGACAGCGATGTCCCTCCCGTGACCAAAGTCACACCCCCAACACCGATAGAGCCCTCTCACACGTCTCAACTTTTGCCACCCCCATCCTCTCCTCAACGCACCGCTCAACCTTCATCGTCCGCCCAGTCCGTGTCACCACCATCTGAGCACAAAGTCCACCATGCAGCGCCAGCTACTCCTGGGACGTACACTTTTAATCTCAACGATTTCATCAACGTCTCTCCATCGCCGGCGGGCCCACATCGTACCACCGCGCCCTACAAGCAGAATCTATCTGGTATACGCTCTGGTCCAGGCCGGAAGCTGTTCGCTGAAGAGCAAGCCGAACAGTTGATAGGCGTCGAGGAGACAAGCAGGATGGGTGAACACCCTAACACGGCCCTGGGTGCTGGAATCCACCTAACACACTTCTGAGCTTGTTCAAGTCCGTATTTATCCCTAAGGTTGTCGATTCCGCAACGCCCATGTCGTCCAGTTTCATGACCCCGTCACGATCTGCAATTGTCGCATCTACCATCTCATGGACATGGAAGGACCCTTTTTTGATTGTAAGAATCTCATTTCAGTAGCTTTGTATCCCTGAATCCGTCGCGTGACTGGCTGTCCACCTCCGTCACTGCCTCTGGCGACCGTCGATCTGATGCGGTCATTATTTATGTGTGTCCAGAGTTCCTGTAGCTCGTGCTGACCTGACCAGTCTTCCCCTATTTCTTCTCATGACCTGGTTCGTGCCCGGAATGTTTCGTCTTGTTTTGTTTATTCTTTTGTACGATGTGCGTCCTGGCTAATTTTAGCCTGGCGCGAATGATGATGGGCTTGGCAGAGCCTTTCCGTGGATGTACGGAGTTACGTATAGACCTTCTTGACCTTTCCCTCCCTTTCTTCGTTATGTTCTTGCTTTTTTTTTTTCCGCTTTCATTGTACGACGTACATGACGAATGACCGTAATAATAAACGGATGCCTATGGCGATTCCGGTCTTCTTTATTCTAATCATTCTGGGCGAATCCATGGAGCACCCCTTCGTCTATGGACTGGTGGAACTATGGTTGTGGCTTTCTGAATAAAAGAGAAGATGAAGCAGGTACGCTCAGTATGATATTCCATTTCCACATTGACACCTCAAGCCCCCTACCTTATCGCGCTGGGATGATATCACCCCTTCTCCCCGTGAATCTCGCACATGCAGTTACCTATCTCCAATTATCATAACGAGATGAGTGGGCGAGATTCTGAATTTGGTCGCTCGCTAAGTTACCCGGCGTCGTTTCTTACCTCCGGCATCCGATCTCATCGCAAACAATGCAGGACTCGGAGTCAGTTGTCCGAAAATCCGAAAAGAGACTCAGACCCAAGTGCAGTTATTCACATGTTAACACCAACGATGATCCGAGCCGGTGATGGGGTTATTGTACTTGGATGGGTGACAATAATGAAGGGAACGTAACGAAATCCGCTTGAGTATGAGATGAAATCTGTAACAACAGTCTGATCTTATCAGATAGGTGGTGATCTCATTAGGTAACCAACATGGGCATTGTCGAGGCTCATGGCAATAGCTCTTTCTCGACCTTCAGGCCGTGGACTGGACAGCCCTCGACACTAATACGCGTACACGCATCTCATCTCGTAAACAATCCACAAGGGAGCGGACAGCCTTGCGGCCTTAAGAGGTCGGACGAGTCATCCGAATCCGATTACTCAGTCACTCACTTCTCTTTCTCTCACAATGGCGTCCTATCTTCGCTCATGGTTACCCACACTCCCCTCGCAGCAGAGCAACCCCGCGGCCACAGAGGAAGAGGAATCATCACCCACAACTCCCACGCAGCCTTCATTATCCATTCAGAGTCCCGATGACGATTCGCCTCCTGCCTTCCCCGCCCTCGAGAGCGCTCAGCGCATGTCCTCCGCACCCTCTTCATCTTCAGCACAACTAACTGCACCGTCGACTCTGATGCCGCCGCCGTCATTTCCAGCGCCTCGAAGACCTGGTCCACCCGCACCGTCCTCGGCATCCTCTCTAATGCCTCCCCCGACCACGACGAAGCCGCCGACGCAGCTATCCAAGACCAAGAAGCGAGAGAAGGTCATCCTCGCGCCCGGGCACAGCCCGCTCGATTGGGCGGCGCTGAAGAGCTCTGGCACGGACCTGCGGGCACGTCTCTCGCTTCTAGTGGTCGAACTACGTTTTTGCTGACGCATTATCACGCGTTCGCAGGGTGGGATGACGTCCCTGGCACGCATACCGCCTTCGGTGCTGCGCGAGCACAACAAGCGCGATGACGCGTGGGCCGCGATCAACGGCAAGGTGTATAATATCACGCCGTACATGGCTTTCCACCCGGGCGGAGTGAAGGAGCTCATGCGTATCGCGGGACGCGACGGGACGAGGCTCTTTTGTACGTGTCGTGTCGTGTCGGCCGCTCCGGAAAACTCGGTTTGCTGACGGCTGTACAGCGCTGACCCATGCGTGGGTCAATGTAGATTTCATGTTAGACGCCTGTTTGGTCGGGTTTTTGGTTTCGGAGCCATCGTCCTAGTAGACTCGATAGATTACAGTTGCCCTCCTCTCGGGGCGACATTGGTCCAGATTTCAAGGGTAGACATCGGCAGCTAGTTTTGGCGGTGCACGACATAGATCTGGTGATTTGTATATCATTTACAGTTGATGAATGGATTCTTCGATCTGCTAACGAGCGAGTATGATAAACTTATTTGCTGACATACATTCAACGTTCAACGTCGAAGCCCATGAAGGTGTCGCCAAATGATCTAATCAGCCAACACTCATCAGTACTCATCCGTGATCAAACACTAGCCAGTGTTCAACCAAATCAAGTACTCAGTACTCAGCCCTTTCTCAACAAAATGGCCACCGTATCAAAAGCCATAAACACGAAACAGAGGCCATAACATTGAAACAAAGACGGTGCCCCTTCACAGGGCGTTTTGCACCAATCTGAGGTCAGGGCCAGGTTTTCAGAGTGTATTCTGGCGATAGGCCAGGTCGGTGAGGTATGCTGAACCTTAAGTTGAGGTTAACCCTTACATATATAGGCTCAGGCGGGCTCAGGCCTTGAGTCAAGCCGTCGAGCTGTTGACCATGACGAGGCGCAAACGCACTGAACCCCCTCCTCTTAGCGACACCGACACGCCCAAAGGAGGTGTGAGACAAAGAACAACGGAACCAGGGGATGATGGAAGACAACAAGCGACCCACCCGGATGTCGAAATGGCCGCCCCAACCACCGAGGAGCCTCCAACTGTGCAACTGGAATCACCCTCATTATCCTGTTCCGGTTTGGGGGCCAGTCAAGTTGAACTTGCAGACCCTTCAGCCCCTAGCAGTGAGCTCGTGAAGGATACACTTTCCTATGAAGAAACTGAAGAGTTGGATCGGCAAATAAGATTCGAAATCACCCCCTGGACAAAGGACCGCAAGGAGGAAGATCGTGCTGATACGCGCCCGCTTATCGTCAAAAAAGTTGTCCGGCAATATTCTGTACTGGATCGCAAATACGTCGAGGATTTCAACGAAGTGGGCAAGCTCTTAAATAACAACAGATGGCTTCTACCCATCCTCGATAAGTGTTGGGAGAAGGGGGAATTCTGCGTGGTTCGTCGGCTGAGTGAGTGTCTTCCGTGTTTCTCTATTGTGATATTAGCTTAGCGTGGAAACCTGTGTTTCAACTATTCCAGAGATCCTGCGGCCTGCCACTCGTCCACCTTCAGTATCTCAAGCTCAAGAAATTTGGCTATCAGGTCCCGGCAAGTCTTAGTATTCAACTCTTTACTGTCTGTCATTGATGCTTCCATAGCGACCCTCAAATCATGGGAGGGAAAATTCAAGGGAGACGCAGCCGAGGTCTTACTTAAGACAATCTCGTCTTATCTTGCTCAAGTTGGGCCATATGGACCATATGCCAGTGTTCTAAACTCATCAGGGACCGGAAAATCACGTATGGTCGATGAGCTCTCGACAAAGATCATAATGGTTCCTATCTGTCTGCGTGAAGGAGTTACTGGTATACTTCTCTATCGTTCCCTCTCACGCACCATACTCATGCTGTATCTACATCAGGGTTTCCTCCCCCCGATGTAAACCTGCGTAGGTGGTTGCACTCCGTCCGGGACTATTCCCGAAACAATGTCATGGATCAGCTCCTCTGCTTTCTTTCTTCGCTTCTGAATGTTACATTGGGCAGGCTGCAGTCCATTGCGGAACAAGATGGTAATGCATGTCACACTTTCCGGAAACCACACCCTCATGGCATTCTAGATATCAAGGGGTTAACAGAGTTAATCGACAGAGAACCTAAAGCATCTGAAGAAACTGTCCGCAAACGACAGAAGCTGTTGGCGGAGACTTTTCGAGAACTCATGACAAACGGCCAAACATTCGAGGAGGTGAATGAGTATCGTCGCTCATTCTTTGATGAGGTCGTTGCTTGGACCCAGGAGGTGTGTTTCCGTAGTTATTCTTCGTCATGCGAGGATGACCAAAGAATCTAACAAGGCGGTGAATGATGGGCGTCATTCTAACAATCTTTCGAACCCCCCTATATTGGATATGCGCATGAAGGAAGTGTTGGGAGCAGGAAGAGCGCTCCAGATTTTCGTTGATAGCCATGGAGTCCTTTGCCAAAAAGAAGGCATGCGGAGGCCTTTCGTCATCTTTTCATTGGACGAGGCTCATGGACTTACCAAATTTAAAGCGAACGAAAACTGGTCCATATATTCTGTACTGTGCAGTTGTTTAGGCCCTCTGGGGGCTTTCTCCTTTTTTTTTCTCTTCATCTCGACGGCTGGCAAATTTAGTTATCTCTCCCCAGACACACTATGGGTCCCTTCCAGTCGGATTTCTGGTCACAATCATGTGCAGTTACCTTCCATCACGGAGACTGGCTTCGATCAGCTCGCATTCACCGCCAATGAAGGTCAAACAACACTGGAGGAAGTTATGATGGACAGGTGGATTACCCATCTAGGCCGCCCCTTGTACGTCTTCCTGCCTGTGCCTTTCATTAGAGGGCCGACGGCCCATTTTGCATAGGTTTGGTTCCCGTTACGACGCTGGCGGGGAGGGGAGTTATATTAGATCAACTATCGTGGCGTTCGCGACATCGAAGTTACTCGCTGGCCCCGATCCAATCCACATGCATAAACCCCTCGACAAGGCGCTTGCGTGCTTTTCTGTACGGTTTCCCTTCGAGTTCAATTTCGCACACCGGGATACACGTGCCGTTGTGGGACACCAGGTCGAGCACCATATGCGGCTCTGCACCGTCGCCACCAGTGGATTCGAAGTGCTGTTCTCCACAGTCGGCTCGGAGCCGTTACTCGCCGAAGCCTCTATGTATGCCATGCACACCAGCCAAACGCGCCCTATCAAGTTATTATCGACTTACATGGACGTTAACTGCATTTCCGTCGGCGAACGTGGAGAAGTCGTTGCGGCTCTGCTCGTCATGCGAGCGCGTGACGTACTGGCAACGTCGACTGGTCAAAGATGGGTGTGGGTCATCGACTTTATGGAAAAACTGGTTGCGTATCCAAGACTGCGAATCGCCTTGCCAAAATTTGCACGTCCAGATGAAGCCGGGCTACAATTCCAAGAAGCATTCAATGGATCCCGTATTTGGATGAACCACGTCCTACAGGTCCGAAACACCGATTTGATCAATGTCAAGTATCTTTGGAGGTTCGTTACACGTGGAGCCATGATACTTTGCGCCGATGGCCAACGAGGGGTTGACCTTGTCATTCCCGTGGTTCATTCGGGAGGTGAACTTTCCCGAGACAATATGACAGCGATTTTAATTCAGGTCAAGAATGACAAGAGCTTCACAAAGGTGCACGAGCACCTCTTTGATGGGATGGACCCGTTCCGCACTGGGGTATTCGACGAGTCAACGGCGCAGCCTCGGCCAATAATCCGTATGGTGTTTGCACTGGCCTCTGATACATGTGAAGTCAAATATACAAAAAGCAAAATCCGATCGGACGATTTCACCGCATATGATTTTTGGTGTGGAGGGCTCGACACCGAGACATTCCCGCTCATTGACGACGAGGACCGCCTGCCATATCAGCATCTTCTAGCCCGCACTCGTGATCATGGCAAACCATACGATGTGGGGAGCAAGAGTGTGGTGCACCCCAACGAGGTAAAAGCGAATAAATGCGCGCTCTTGCGCCAATTTGATCCGCTTTTGGAGACGGGGCCTGAGCACCAATCTCATTTCCACTGCCAGTAAACACGTACACTTGCATCAATACAGTTTCCGGGTGGAGCTTGAATTTCGACATGTTTTGTCACGCTGCCTCTTCATTGCTCTCGAACACGGGCACAGTGCACCGGAAGCTTGAAGAGCATGTGCCCTCATAGTCTTATGTAGTATAGGTGTCCTGTCAATTTTTATTGGGCTCTGGGAGTGGATATTAGCGTGGTGAACAAGACACTATCAACTGTGTCCCTGTTTGTTCACTCCGGCAACTGTTTCTCAACTACTTCCAGACCTTGTATTCCTTAGTAAAAAAATAGATACAACTGTTATTACTAGTCGATTAGATCCCGTAAAACTCCGAGGGGATTGAGCAAGCAGATAAAATGTGAAAAATGAATTTCAGACACCCTGGGAGATTTCAGACCCATTGGGCATTATAGTATTTATAAATTTTACGGGAAACTAAAATACACTTTCATATTACAAAGGCGGCGTTTTGAAACACCGCATTGATTGGGTAAGAATTCCCGCTTGCTTGCTAGCCTGGGAATCCATTGCTAAAAGTCAAAGACTCGTATAACACTTATGTTGCGCCAAGTCCCTCCGTTCCCACTATCCTCTCTGTCGTGACTCCTCGATGGCTCACTACGACATTTTCCGCCAGGAGCTTGCGATCCACCTTCCTGCCCATGGCCATGCCCTCTGGGAACCAAGTCCAGGGGACCTCTATGAGCTCTATCCTGTAGAAATCGGCGACGTCGGTTTCATTCGCCAAGGCAGATTCCACCGTCTCTTCAATTGCCTACTGCCTGCGGATCACCCATCTCACGAAGACTTCGGTGTTCCTGAATACCATGAACCATTGGAACTTAATGTGCCACAGCGTGCCAGTGTGGTCAAGAGAACCCTCGACCCCAATAATTTCTGCTCGAATGAAGTCATGACGTTAGGTGGACAAGCAGTATTTGCCCCGGGGTAACCGGCACCCACTCTCACTGGCACGGAATTTCTCTCACTGAGCTTTTACCAGGCCCGAACCTGAACAGATATCGTTTTCGTGCTCTAGGCAAGGCGCAATTTTATCCCTTCCCGTGCCAGCCCAGCGTCGCGATACACTCGCTCAAGGAGACTTTGGTAAATGGATGGTAACCCATATCGACCTTTGGTATGCGTTCACTCGGAGGCTTGGCCTAGGAATAACGCGCATGGAGGATATTGTTCTGGTCACGGGGTGTGACCTTACAAGGTCATGGGCCAATATCGCGTTCTTACAGGGACGTGGGGAGGCGCGAGTATCATTCGGGGTTCACGTAACTGATGTTCAAGGTACTGGTGCTCCCAATATTGGATGGCAATTTCCGCCCGAAGAACGTCAGAGGGTGGAATTAAATCTTGGTCCAAATGGCCAGGTAAGTTTTCCTGTGCTTTTCTGTCTCCACGGACACAGGGATATAACCCTTGCCTAATGTAATGAAATCAGAATCTACCTGAGGATCAGTGTATATTTATCAGGGGATTTCGTGTCACTCGTCTTCTGGGGATATTACCGAGACTTCGAGCAGCGGCAGGACCCAGCCAGAATCCAGATCAAGATGAACCTGAACTTGACATGCAACTCTTGAATATATCCGCTGATTCCAACGTAATTTTGTGCATTTGACATTTCCTATCATTGTTTGACATTCCGAAGTATCAGGACCCCCTGCACACACTCCTCGAGTATATTGCTATGGTGGGTAATTTACGTGCTCATCATGCAACTTTCTTCGGTCGTAACAAAGGTTCGCGCAGAAGGCACCTGACTGTGATATGATTCTTGTTCATGATAACGACTTGATGCGCATTGACGATGTTGTACGTGATTCTCAGTAAACTGCATGCCATCTGTTACTCATTTATCCATAGGAAACCCTCAAGACGAACACAGTGATAGGTCACCCTCGGAGGGCCATGCCAGAGGTATGGCAAGTTCAGTGTGGTACGTCCGTCACAGTGTTATCACCCACAGACGATCAACTCTTTCCCATCAAAAGGGGAAACAGAAGCTGAGACACCGATACTCAAAGTAGCGACATTATCCAAGAATCCGTTTGGAACACCTGCAAATGTTTCCCAGCCCTTGGCCGTACCTGCGTCCGACCTACCATCACCATTCGGCGAGCCGAGACAATCATCCCATGCCCCCGGGGATGACCATAAACAAAAGCGGCCCATGAAGCAGACGAAGCCTCCTGCGAATATCCGCAAGTATGATGCGGCCACGGAAGCCCAGTACGACGACTGGGGAACTTCCTTACATGGGAAGTTAAGGAAGGTTGAACTTGCCCGTTCCGTGAAATCCAAGACTCTGCCCGACCGAGGACAGAAAATGCCTCCAGAATCGGCAGTGGCACATATGGAACGTAGTGGCCTTCTTGAGGGTGCAACCGCCAAAGACAAGGATGGGTTGACTCCATTGCACCGAGCACTGTGTCCAGACCCTTCGGTGCGGTCGTCTCCCCAGGCAATCTCAGTCGACCTTCCCCATGATCCCCCTGCGATCACATCATGGCAAAACTTCCCAGCGGTAATCGTAGAGGGCGTCATTTTCGACAAGGATCACGTCCAGGTGGAATGCAACGTGAGTAGCGGATATCAACTCACCCGTCTAGTCTGCTTAATCATCTTTTTAGCTCATCTCACCCGTATGTCAATGTTATCTGCTTCTGTAGTGCCTTTATTTACCAATGCATGATTCTCTTAGAGCTCCTACCCAATAAGCGACGTCATCCCACTCCGCCTCATTCTCACAAGCCAAAACCGTGAAGCACTCGACCTGTTCGGCGTGTCACAAGCTATCGATGTACGACTACAAAAAGTTCTGGCCTTTGGAGAGCGAGCATCAGCCATCCAGCCCTTACGTCTGGCGAACCGCAACGACTACTACCGCGCAGATTTCGCTGGAAAAGCTCATTGGGAACTCGATGGCCATGCCAGGCAACTTCCGTCGAACGATGAGTACTCACGGCCTCGCTGGTGTATGGAGCTCAATGGAAAGCTTCGGCGAGAAGCGCACGTTGAGTTGACTCCGAGCTTCGAACAGCCAGGAGCGGCACTCAAGGTGGGCAACCTTAATTGGGTTCATAAAGACGCTAGATGGACTGACATTGGGGGCAGTACTTTGTATCCCTCTTCCCATTCCGTTCTCCAAACTTCCGCCCCACACGCGACCCGAGCAGAGAGCTTGTTATGGGCAAGATCCAGCTCACTGGCACCAGGCTGCGCTAAGGACTGATGCGCTACCCGCACCTGCGCAACATTCTCTCATTAATTCGCCACCGCAGATATCGGCCTCGTGCAAAATTTCTGATTCCCCTTTTTCATCTAACATCAGTTCTGTAATAGCTGTAATCATTAAAGCGTCTTGATACCAATCAGTCCGAGTCTTGTCCATTCCAAAACCTTATTTAGGGCCCTGCCTGGGTTTGAATTTCGTTTGGACGTTTGTTATTTTATAGCTGAGTCCGGGGAGGCAATAGGACGCATGCAAGTTGTACGTGTAGGTTCTCTAATAATGTAATCGATTTGGCAACACCAACAATTTATCAGTTTCAGGAACACGTCATACGGCGACGGCCCAGCAGAGTGCGACTTTGCAGAAAGTCTAGAAGATTGGTACTAGAACCTCTTATGTTCCGCGCACTGTATGGAAGACCTTTTATCTACTCAGCCGGTAGACAGACACCACTCTTTCAGCCGATCTCTCCCCTCGCGAATCGAATGTCTCCGAGCTGTCACTGCAGCTAGATAACGGACACCGGCAGAACTGATAAAGGCACGCAACACTGAACAATGACAATTTTGTCACCTCGGTCCTCCCGTACTGTAAATGGCTCACGAAGTCATGATCAACCAGCCGAGGTGACGACCCTTGGAAGAATGGACGACGACCTGCCGAGAGCTAGAAAAAATATTATCGTTTGGAAATTTTCTGGTGCTTTTATCTGTGCTTTGTCGTTCGTGCGCTCCTTTATTCTCTCTGTTTTTCACTTTCTCGTCCCCCCACCGTTTTTTTTGGTTCCTTTTTGGCGCACTTCGCGCTCGCTCTCTAACGCCGCCCCCGTGATGCAATTTGAACTAAAGGGCAACAATGAGATCCCGGGGATCCTCTTCGGTCCGTCTCAGTTCCAAAACCTTTATCAAGCAGGCTACGACCCGAGCCAACCGCCGTTCGTTGCGCGCTGTACTCGCGGGAGCGATTGCGTGCTGCCCTACTTGGGGCGCGTCCGGAACAGTCCCTTCTCTCCCCGCACCGGAATTACTAAGCCCCACGTCACGTCACGTGCAGTCAACTCGATTGTCCTGTTTCTTCATCGATGCTTCATCTTCATCATTTGTCTCCCCCGCTGCCTCCGTCGAAACACAAGCCAACGTCGCGCCCCTACCTTCGCGTCCTTTTCCATCAACGCGTTGAGTTCCTCGCGCGCGCACTCCTTCGTAAGCGTCGGTCATGTCAGTCCATAGTCCCTATCCATTATTTTCCACGGCGCAGGAATTCACCATCCCACTCAACGTCCACAGTCAGCCTCTCAACCCGTGCCCTCGCGCAATGTCGCCGTCGTGCGAGAGAGCGAGCTGCGATAACAGAAACAGCGGGTACCGTCGAAGACGCTGACGCTGCATGGTCAGCAGCTATGTCTCGACCTTCAGGCCAGGCCGTGGACTGGACAGCCCTCGACACTTATACGCGTACACGCCTCTCATCTCGTAGGCAACAGTCACACGTCCAAGGAAGCGGACAGCCTTGCGGCCTTACGGTATACACAAGAGGTCGGACGAGTCATCCGAATCCGATTACTCACTCACTTCTCTCTCACAATGGCGTCCTATCTTCGCCATGGTTGCCCACACTCTCCTCACAGCAAAGCAATCCCGCGGCCACTTCCAGCACCTCGAAAACCTGGTCATCCCGCACCGTTCTCGGCATCCTCCCTAATGCCTCCCCCGACCACGACGAAGCCGCCGACGCAGCTATCTAAGACCAAGAAAGAGAGAAGGTCTCCCTCGCGCCCGGGCACAGCCCGCTCGATTGGGCGGCGCTGAAGAGCTCTGGCACGGACCTGCGGGCATGTCCCTCGCTTCTAGTGGTCGAACTACGTTTTTGCTGACGCATAATCACCGTTCGCAGAGTGGGATGACGTCCCTGGCACGGATACCGCCTTCGGTGCTGCGCGAGCACAACAAGCGCGATGACGCGTGGGCCGCGATCAACGGCAAGGTGTACAACATCACGCCGTACATGGCTTTCCACCCGGGCGGAGAGAAGGAGCTCATGCGTATCGCGGGACGCGGGACGCGACGGGACGAGGCTCTTTTGTACGTGTCGTGTCGTGTCGGCCGCTCCGGAAAAACTGGGTTTGCTGACGACCGTACAGCGCTGACCCATGCGTGGGTCAATGTAGATTTCATGTTAGACGCCTGCTTGGTCGGGTTTTTGGTTTCGGAGGCATCGTCCTAGTAGACTCGATAGATTTGTTCTCCTTCCGGGGCGACATTGGTTTAGATTTCAAGGGTAGACGTCGGCAGCTAGTTTTGGCGGTGCACGGCATAGATCTGGTGATTTGTATATCCCAAGCATTTACAGCAGATGAATGGATTCTTCGATCCGTTAACGAGCGAGTATCTGACATTACGTACGCATGCCAGGCTTTCAATGTTCCAACGTTTCAACATCGAAGGAAGCCCTGATGCACCCACGCTCGATACTGTCAGTCGACTAGTTGATTGGCCGTCCGGGCCCAACTTGTCTATTATTGGTGGCGTTGTACCTTGCCGCTTTGAGGATACTAGTAGGTCACGGCCCACATATCAGCGCCAAGTTCCTCCCTTCCCGCTATCCTCTGTCGTAACTCCTCGATGGCTCACTACGACATTTTCCGCCAGGAGCTTGCGATCCAGCTTCCTGCCCATGGCCATGCCCTCTGGGAACCAAGTCCAGGGGTCCTCTATCCTCCTGTAGAAATCGGCGACGTCGGTTTCATTCGCCAAGGCAGATTTAACCGTCTCTTCAATTCTCTATTGCCTGCGGATCACCCATCTCACCAAAACTTCGGTGTTCCTGAATATCATGAACCATTGCAACTTAATTTGCCACAGCATGTGATCACGGGAACCCTCGATCCCAATAATTTCTGCTCGAATGGAGTCAAGACATTGAGTGGACAAGGAGTATTTGCCTCGGGGTAATCGACACCCACTGACTCGGATTTTCTCTCACTGAGCTTTTTCCAGGCCCGAACCTGAACAGACATCGTTTTCATGCTCTAGGCAAGGCGCGATTTTATCCCTTCCCGTGCCAGCCCAGCGTCGCGATACACTCGCTCAAGGAGACTTTGGTAAATGGATAGTAACCCATATCGACCTTTGGTATGCGTTCACTCGGAGGCTTGGCCTAGGAATAGCGCGCATGGAGGATATTGTTCTGGTCACGGGGTGTGACCTTACAAGATCATCGGCCAATATCGCATTCTTACAGGGACGTGGGGAGGCGCGAGTATCATTCGGGGTTCACGTAACTAATGTTCGAGGTACTGGTGCTCCCGATATTGGATGGCAATTTCCGCCCGAAGAACGTCAAAGTGTGGAATTGAATCTTGGTCCGAATGGACAGGTAAGTTTTCCTGTGCCTTTCTGTCTCCACGGACACAGGGATAACCCTTGCCTAATGTAATGAAATCAGAATCTACCTGAGAATCAGTGTATATTTATCAGGGGATTTCGTGTCACTCGTCTTCTGGGGATATTACCGAGACTTCGAGCGGCGGCAGGACCCAGCCAGAATCCAGATCAAGATGAACCTGAACTTGACATGCAACTCTTGAATATATCCGCTGATTCCAACGTAATTTTGTGCATTTGACATTTCCTATCATTGTTTGACATTCCGAAGCATCAGGACCCCCTGCACACGCTCCTCGAGTATATCGCTACGGTGGGTAATTTACGTGCTCATCATGCAACTTTCTTTAGTCGTAACAAACGTTCGTACAGAAGGCACCTGACTGTGATATGATTCTTGTTCATGATAACGACCTGATGCGCATTGACAATGCTGTACGTGATTCTCAGTAAGCTGCATATCATCTGTTACTCATTTATCATAGGAAACCCTCAAGTCAAACGCAGTGATAGGTCACCCTCGGAGGGCCATGCCAGAGGTATGGCAAGTTCAGTGTGGTACGTCCGTCACAGTGTTATCACCCACAGACGATCAACTCTTTCCCATCAAAAGGGGAAACAGAAGCCGAGACACCGATTCTCAAAGTAGCGGCATTATCCAAGAATCCGTTTGGGACACCTGCAAATGTTTCCCAGCCCTTGGCCCTACCTGCGTCCAATAAAGCAGGGGACCTGTTTTCGCCACCACCCAACGTGGACCGCAACCCAGTTGGCACACTAACTACGCAATTCGGCGAGCTGGGACAATCATCCCATGCCTCCCGGGATGACCATAAACAAAAGCAGCCTATGAAGCAGACGAAGCCTTCTGCGGATACCCGCAAGTATGATGCGGCCACGAAAGCCCAGTACGACGACCGGGGAACTTCCTTACATGGGAAGTTACCTATGAAGGTTGGACTCACTCCTCTCATGAAATTCGAGACTCTGCTCGACCGGGGACAGAGAACGCCTCCAGAATCGGCAGTGGCACATATGGAACGTAGTAACCTCCTTGAGGATGTAATCGCCGAGGATATGGATGGGTTGACCCCATTGCATCGAGCACTGTACCAAGGGCTTCCAAGAGTCGCTCTAACTCTTCTCGAGCATGGTGCGGACGTGACGGCCCTGGACAACAAAGGAAGGACCCCTCTACATTGGGCATCATCCCGGGAGATTTGGAAGTTATTCGCGTCCTTCTTGACCGCGGTGCAGATACGACAGCCCAAGACAATGACAGGTGGTCCCCATTACATCTGGCAGTGGAGAAGGGATACGCAGAAGTCGCTCTCGTTCTTCTCGAGCATGGTGCAGACGCGACAGCCCAGGACAAAGAAGGGAAGACTCCCTTGGATTGGGCGATATTAAAGGGATACACGCGAGCTACTCGTGCCCTTCTCGACCGCGGTGCAGATATGACAGCTCGGGACAAGGAGGGGCGGACGCTATTGCATCTAGCACTACTGTGTGGACATGAAGAAGTTGCTCTTGTCCTTCTCGAGTATGGTGCAGACGCGACAACCCAGGGCGATCAAGGGACGACTCCCTTGGGTTGGGCGATATTAAAGGGATACACGCGAGCTACTCGTGTCCTTCTCGACCGCGGTGCGGATACTACAGCCCGGGACGAGGACGGGCGAACGCCATTGCATATAGCACTACTGCGTGGACATGAAGAAGTTGCTCTTGTCCTTCTCGAGCATGGTGCAGATGCGACAGCCCAGGACAACCAAGGGAAGACTCCCTTGCGTTGGGCGTCATCACAGGGATGCACGCGAGCTACTCGTGCCCTTCTCTATCGCGGTGCAGATATGACAGCTCGGGACGAGGACGGACGGACGCCATTGCATATAGCACTACTGCATGGACATGAAGAAGTCGCTCTTGTCCTTCTCGAGCATGGTTCAGACGCGACAGCCCAGGACAACCAAGGGACGACTCCCTTGCGTTGGGCGTCATTACAGGGATGCACGCGAGCTACTCGTGCCCTTCTCGATCGCGGTGCAGACACGACACCTCGGGACAAGAACGGGCAGACGCTATTGCATCTAGCACTACTGCATGGACATGAAGAAGTCGCTCTTGTCCTTCTCGAGCATGGCGCAGGCGCGACAGCCCGGGACAACGAAGGGAGGACTCCCTTGCGTTGGGCATCATTACAGGGATGCACGCGAGCTACTCGTGCCCTTCTCGACCGCGGTGCAGATGCGACAGCTCAGGACGAAGACGGGCGGACGCCATTGCATCTCGCACTACTGCATGGACATGAAGAAGTCGCTCTTGTACTTCTCCAGTATGGTGCAGACGCGACAACCCAGGACAACGAAGGGAAGACTCCCTTGCGTTGGGCGTCATTACAAGGATGCATGCGAGCTACTCGTGCCCTTCTCGACCGCGGTGCAGATACGACAGCTCGGGACAAGGACGGGCGGACGCCGTTGCATATAGCGCTACTGCATGGTCATGAAGAAGTCGCTCTTGTCCTTCTCGAGCATGGTGCAGACGCAACAGCCTGGGACAACCAAGGAAAGACTGCCTTGCATTGGGCGTCATCCCGTCCAGACATGGGAGTTATTCGCGCCCTTCTAGATCGTGGCGCGGATGTGGGAGCTCAGGACATGTATGGGAAGACTCCAACTCTACCTCAAGGGTGGTCCACAGATATAGCACTTCACTTAGATCAGACGGCCAAGGCTAAGGATATGACGAAATGAGTGCATTGCTGTTCCATTTGACCCTTTAGTTGTCACGCTCTTAGTTTGTGCTGACATATGATGTTGCCTTGTGACCACGTTCTCGAAGCCAAAGTGCGAGCGTCGGTCATACCACAAACGTCTCCCCCCCGCTTAACTTACTGATTGTTAGCCTTTCCTTCGTCGGTACTGTTTACAGTCTGACCCTTAACCACTGATGCTCATGGCTGCCCTCCCTTGATCAATCACTTGTGGTGACATTGACTGTAATTGCTCCTGTAATAAATTATCTTGCCGCTCCTGAGAACACGCCGCATGCGGTCTGCAAGTTGCTTTTGCACTCGGACGCCCTATCTGCGCATACACACTGCCCTGACTCTCATTTCTACCTTCACTTGCACCTCGGAGTCTTCAAGGCATGTTTACTGTGCGCTGGGAACCTCGAAACATCCCGCATCGGCGTCAAGCGCCGTAATATTGCACAGAATTGGCGTTGATGGGAGAAAGGGGTGTAGCCATGAAACCGCATCTTCCAGTAACCACCTGATCACTCGAGGCCTCCGTCGTCTTCGAATCAGAAAAGTCCTTGATCTATGAAATTTATTCGTGACGCGGTCAAGCCATGGAATCCGCCTGAAATGAGAGAAGACGGTTAAGACACCCATTAGGTGTGAGCAGAGCAGATGAGATCTATGAGAGGTGGCACTCGAGATCGATGGCTCCGAGGAGCGTGTCCATCAGCAAAAACAGACAACTTGTTACTTGCGAATAAGCCCAGTAGGCGTCGGACGCCTCTGAAGTCCAGGGCCCTCAGGACGACCAAGATGGGTGTGAAATTTATGGCGGAAGCAGATTCACAGGGTGAACCAACGCTATTCACCATTACAGTAGCGGATGTCCATGAGGCGTATTGCTGACATCGGCATTTATACGGTTATGAATACGGCGCCGTGCGTAGATATCGACATAGCGTGTTCTGTTCATCCTCCCGACAGAGTCGTCACTCTTCTACTTGTATCCGTACATCCGTACAATTGTGAGGTGCACCCGACCCCGATTCATAATGATCTTTCGAAGGCAATCAGCTCCTCCAGTAGAGCCGCATCGGTACTCGATAGGCCATCTACGGAGGCTGTCGCCAGGGGAGCACGCACAGTCGCTCCGCCATAGCCGAATTCGCGTGCGATGAGTCCCTTGATAAAACCGATACCTCCGTACTTGCTCGCAATTGCATCGCCATGTGCAAGCATGCGCTGAACATTTCGGGCATCATTTGCGCGGCCGTCGTGCCATGCGTCCCACAGAGCGCGGTGCGCACGTGGGACCACGTTCGCGAGAGCCATTATGCCACCTGGGCCGCCCACGGCAAGGGCAGGGAGGAAGCAATCGGAGCGCCCTATGAACGGCGCAAAAGACTCGGGGGGGAGGGTCGTAGTAAGACGCGTGAGCTTCCCGAGGTGTCCGCAGGAAAGTTTCGTGCCGACGATGTTAGGGTGCGCACCGAGGGCGGCGATCGTGTCAGAGTCGAGATCGAGCCCTGCGGCCACCTTCGGGAAGTTATACACCATTGTCGGGATCGGCGATGCATCCGCAACCTGTCGGGACCCATGCACAAAAATACGATGAGTAGGGTCGCCGCCGCCCCGAAGGGGGGGGGCATGGAGATATCGCGATAACAAAGATGAGAGAGCCACACCTCGCGATGGAAACGTAAGATGAGGTCTTTCGTCATCGCAGATTTCCAGGTTGAAGGTGTCAAGATGAGGGCATGACTGGCTCCGGCCTCTTTTGCGTCGACGTTGAGCTGCTTGGTCTCCCGGGTGGACTGCGCGCCAGTCCCGGCGATGACGAGGACGTGTTGGAAACCGTTCGCATCAAGCGTGGACCGCGTCAGATGTATGACGCGTTTACGCTCCTCGTGAGAGAGGTGCTGCGCCTCTCCGTTCGATCCCTGGACGAGGATCCCGGTAACTGATCCCTGGAGGAGACAGCAGCGGCAGCGTTATTGGAGAGATGCGATAGAAGAGATCGAGTCTGTTGCGTTGGTACCTGGGCAAGGCAAAGTACGTGATGCTTTATCGCCTCTTCGTCTAAATCTTCGTTTTCTTTGAAGAAGAGAATGGCTGGAACGTAGATTCCAGGAGGTGGGGCTTTGATTCGGACATCGCGGGTACAAGCAGCGTGAGAAAACGTGACTACAAAGGAGTGGCACCGTTGCTGTGTCCCTGGCTTGGCTATTAACTCTACTCTAACTCTCTACACACGCCCGGACGACCGCCTAATCATCGATGGGCCTCTTACTCTCTCTCCCGCTTGCCGGCGTGATGGGCACAGTTGCGTCCTCATGTCTCGCTGGCCTTGCCTTCTGTTTCACTTCCACCGCAGGTCCGTCTTCTCGATCCCTGATGTGCTTACCCTCTGACCTCTTGCCATCTCGGAACTAAAGCCTCTATGTTCTGCAAGTCCTGCAATTGCAACTCTTCCATCGCAACTCGCATAGGCTTTGCTGTACGAGGTCCTACCGCAATGTCCTCACTCAGCGTTTCTCACATCCAATGTTAGATGATATTCGCGTTGAACTCCATGCTTGCGTGGCTTATGAAGACCCGGTTCATGATACAACTTATCGAGAAATGGAGCTATGACTACATTAAGATGGACTGTGACGAGGGAAAATGCTACGGCGTCCTTGCAGTAAGTACTTTCCCACCTCTGTCTACCATAGCTTCATCCGAGATAGGTCCACCGTGTCTGCTTCGCCCTCGCACTGTTCCATATTATTCTCAGTATTTCACTCCTTGGTGTCCGTGACACCCGTGACAAACGGGCAGCCATTCAAAACGGGTAAGCGTCGTGGTCGTCTTATCTGAATGCTCGTTGACATCACCGTAGTTGGTGGGGGCCAAAGGTCCTTCTCTGGCTCGTGTTTGTCATCATATCATTTTTCATTCCGAATGGCTTCTTTGTATTCTGGGGAAACTACGTCTCTCTCATCGGTGCCACTATCTTTGTCCTTCTTGGCCTGGTTCTCCTGGTGGACTTTGCCCACTCCTGGTCAGAGACGTGTCTCGAGAACTGGGAGAATTCCAACAACTCGAACCTCTGGCAATGGATCCTTATTGGTTCCACAGCTGGCATGTATGCGTCATCATTCGCTATGACTGGCGTGCTGTACGCATACTTCGCAACATCCGGTTGCACACTCAATCGCTTTTTCATCTCATTCAATCTTGCCCTCACCATCATCATAACCGTTGTCTGCATCCATCCCGTTGTGCAAGAGTACAACCCACGTTCAGGGCTCGCTCAAAGCGGAATGGTTGCCGTTTATTGCACGTACCTCGTTATGTCTGCCGTTGGCAATCACTCCCACGAGACATGCAACCCCTTCCGCTCAGGCGCAGCCAGCGGCACACGCACATCCGTCCTCGTTCTCGGTGCCGCGCTGACATTCATTGCCATCGCGTATTCCACAACGCGTGCTGCAACGCAGAGCCGTGCCTTGGTGGGAAAGAAGCGCCAGGGCGAGATCCACTTGTCCGACGACCGCGACACTCATGAAGTCAGCGTTGTGACCAGCCAACCGAACCGCACAGAGACGCCGCGATACCAGGCACTTCTTGCCGCCGTTGAAGCTGGGTAAGCATAATCATCATACCCCTTCAAGTCGTTGTAGAGACAGCTTCCCCAGGGCCATTCCAGCCTCTGCGCTTAATGAGGGCGACGATGACGATGACGACGACGACTTTGGTGATTCACGCGATGACGAGCGTTCTGGTACCCGTTATAATGTACGTCTGCTCCGATACCGTCATACTTTCTGTGACACCCTTCCAGTATACCTGGTTCCACATCATCTTCGTCCTTGGTGCCATGTACGTGGCGATGCTGCTCACCGACTGGTAAGAGCGTGCCCATCGCCTTTCCATCAGCACACTGATACAGTATACGTCGTAATCAGGAATGTCATCCGTTCGGGCTCGTCATCTCCCTCGGCCGACGGAGAAGACATCTACATCGGGCGCTCCGAAACGGCCATGTGGATGCGTATCGTCAGCTCGTGGGTCTGCATGCTGCTTTACACATGGAGCTTGCTCGCTCCAGTCTTCCTCCCCGACCGGTAAGTTTGCCACTTGGCCTCTGGCTATTTTTACGTGCTCACATAGGATGCAGTTTCTCTGATCTCTGAGTCCTAAGTTGTACACTAGTGCGATGCATTTCATAGACAATTGACCTATATTGTACAATGTGATGATGGGCATAATCCCATTTAATCTCGCCATTCGCATGACAATTTGTCATATATTTTGTCTGCACTGGACCTGTGATAGCCTTCATGGAAATCAATCGGGAATAGGCATATACTCCATTTGGACTATAGGCATGGAGGTCGTTTGGTGAAATCACATCAGGGTCCGCAACATCAGTTGGACTCTCAGGATCTCAGGCTCTCAAGATCTCAAGGTCTGGATGACCTGCCGGCTAAGGTAAGGCAATTGAATACCACTCAATGGCGAAGAGGGCTTTAAGGTCCTGAAGTTCCATTGAGCGGGATGTGATGCAGTCAGATATTCTCGAGACGAGAAAACTACTTGTCTTCTAGGTTGTGCTCTCCGAGTCTCACTGCCTGCCACTTCTTTGCCTTTGCCGGTGCGTCCTATTCTAGCGTTCTATGACCTGACATCAGTTCGTCATTTTTACCTACTAACGTTTGTCGTCAACCCCCAACCCGCCACTACCGGAGGTGTGGCACTGCTCATTTCAAAGAGTGTATCTGGTAGTTTGGACAGTCACGGGCTAGAGCCCACAACGAAGCACAAGAGGTAGCAAGTCAAGGATACTATACGTCACATATTATGATCACAACCTGGCCACCATCCTGCTGTTGTTGGTCCCGCAGGCTAGCTGGAGCTGTCAATGTATGACCGAAGCAGCCGAATTTCTCGCGGAGACACCATACTGCCGAGGCACATGCCATTGTGAACCTTGGCACGAGTACACTGAAAGGGCGTCGTGACAGCGACGATTCCGTCTCATACTCGAGGACGAGAGCACCATTGGAAGGAAGCTCGTCGTTGACACCCTGTGGGAGCCTTGATCCAGGACGCACAAAAAATACGTGACACAAACCGCAGAGTGAGAGTGAGAGTGAACGTGGATGACGGAGATCGGCGGGAACGGGAGTGGCGGGCTAAGTTGCCAACACCTTTCCGTGCCTTATCCGAAACGCGCAACGCGACCCGGTGGCCTTGCAGCAGCGACCGTCAACACAACTCACACCACACACGGGGGGGAGAAAAGTTTGCGCACCGATATGCGCGAACGGAGCACCTCCGCCGTCCGTAATTCGCGGTCCTGCCCCGACGAGCGCGTAAGCCACAACGTGGCGTCACTCATGAACGTGAAGGATGCGCCGAGCGCCGGACGACCCGCCCCCGTCGCGTCGTTCAGCACCTGTGGGGCCCAGCTTCCTCATCAGCGCTGGCCTCGCGCGATCCCCTGGTAGAAGATAGAAAGAGGAAGGGCAAAGGGACACCCACGAGGATGCACAATCCGTGCTCCTGCGCCGCTGTGCGGAGGAGGCGCATGAACATCGTCATCTCTGCGTGTCCTGTGGAGGATGGAAGCGCAATGCGCGCCACGTCATCGTCGTCAGTCGTCAGCCGATGCCCGGTACTTGGGGTGGAGCAGGACAAGGAGTGGGTGGGTGGGCGCGGGCGTGGTGCATTTACCTTGCGAAGATATGCCACTCAGCTGCGGCCCCAGCAGCGCCGTCACCGTGTCCAGCACTACGATGCGGAATCGACGTGGCCGGGATTCCGGCTGGCTGCTGGCATCGAATTCGGTGTCGAGGGCTTCGATGGAACGTGCGGCTGTTGCGGTGTCGAACGCCGATGCGATGTTCAATCGCGTAAGGAGCTCCGCATGCGCTGCCTGTTTTTCCCCACACGCGTCAGCGCCGAGGAAAGGAATGGGGGTAGGGATGACTTCTTTTCGGACGGACCGGTTCGTGATGCGAACGCGATGCGAGCGTGGCGAGGCGCGCCGGTGCGAGGTTGCCCGTGGTATCGAGCCAGAGCGCGGCGTCGGTCGGGTCCGACTCCAGGTGGTGCAGGACGATGTGCAGCGCGAGTGCCTGAGAAAGAATCGCCATGAGGCGGTGAATTTGCGGTTTCCACGCAGGAAGAAAAGCTGTACATACCGTCTTCCCGCTGGCGCTCGCCCCTGAGATCTCAATGACGCGACCGCCCGATGCGCCGCCGAAACTGTCGCCCACGAGCGCGTCCAGAGCGGGCAGTGCGCTGCGCACGGACGGAAGCCGGGAACGCGCTTCTAGCTCTCCGATGAGCTGGTCGCCCGTGGCAGCAGCGCCTGCAAAGGCACTCCTGACGTGCGCGATGTGGTGCGTGAGTTCTGGGAAGGTGATGCTGCCTGTGGGCAGCTTCCGCAGAAGCTCGGCTGGCGGGACGAAGATGAGGTCGGGAACTGTGCGGATGTTGAGCGCGGAGAGGTTTGCAACCAAGGTTTCTGGGAGAGGTGGTGTGAAGGTGGACAGTTGTGGAGGGGCAATGTTCATGGTGACCGCGAAGAGTAAGAGAGATCATATGAATGCACGGCGAATCCTCATAAATATACACAACTCGGAAATCGACGAATAATCTATGCGTGGCTCTGCCCACCGTCGCGCTCTCCATGACCATAACCTTCACGTTACCGTCGTTCACTGCGCTTGAAATAAGGACTCGTCACCACCGTTCCTTGAAGCGCGTTGAACACCGTTTCTCCAAAGCCAAAATATTGTTCGGTTAACGACCGGATGGTGGGATTGGAGATGGATTCTATGTCGGGGCTGTACAGAATAGACGGAAATGAGATCTCGGAGTTGGACGTGATTAATGGGATGCGTACACGAAACCGGTCGAACGCTTGACACCAGCTACGACAGTGGATAGAAGGATAGCATCCAGCGCATAATGTGCGAGCCTTCCGAGGACCATGATGAGTGATGTGAAAAAGTTGCAACGGCGGGCGACACGTAGGGCAGTTCGCTGTTCCCTTGTTCGCTGTGCAGTGCAGCACAGGCCGATGGCTGTCCTGACTGGGTTACGTAACCTGGGCAGTGCCGTTGCCTGACGCAAAAGCTCAAAAGCCGGGCTGTCGTCTGCTCTTCATACCATCCCCTACTGGCGTTCGCTGTTTTGTGACACCTCTTCTATCTAGTTTGGCCGTCCCTCTCTGAAGGCGCGAAGATGGAAAATCGTGTTGGGTCTCACAAGGGTCCATGGTACCCATAAAAAATCCAGGTACGATATAATGACGACTCCACACGCGCGGGTTATAGGGTTGATTTACCGCTGTAGCCATCGACATGCTCCCTGAGCACCAAAATGAAGATGACTAGTGCAAAGGTTCGGTCTCTATCGTGTCCCTAATGCCACATGCGCTGGTGTGCGCGTAGCAAAAGACGGAGAAATATACGCCAGACACCAGTGTCCGCTGAACCTCTGTCTACTCTTCGTGCACCGGCTACTCATCTGCAAGACCTTGACTTCCGACTGCAATGGGTGGTTCAAAGCTGGGCATCCGACGATGAAGTGACATAATAGTGATATCTGACCGCGTTTCCTGGGCTGCCCTTTCTGCGACATTATCGGCGTCTGGAAAATCGCTTACCTCAGTACAAAGGACCATTTCCTTGGCAAATATTTCTTTGGCGTCCGTCGAGAGATAGGATGTCAGCCGTACTTCCGACGACGTTTTCGCTGAAAGGTTTAGTTCCTCCTTAGTACAGCAAATTTTCGGAGCCGCTTTTGACTGCCGAGGCTCTCGGACTTATCGACATATTAACTGCGAGATTAATTTTACTCTTGCACCAGCTACATGCTCATCTGTCTTTGCTCCCTCTCCATTGGATTTGACTATCCCCCACCCGCAGCTGAAAAGGTCCACGTCCCATCTCTGATAGGCGGTGTTCTTCCAGTCCTCACCATGTCTCATCACCATCAAGTTCACTTAAGATCTTGTGGGCCAAGCTGACGTGTCGTACTTCTGCTGGTCGATACACTACCTCCAGTTGAATCGCAGTGGAAGTCCCACAAGGCCCGGCTCGTTAATGATACAAACACGCTCATATTATCCAATGGTAAATTAGTGGATCTTTTCATTCTCTGTGATTTCATCACCCTAATTTTCCTCACGTCTTAGATTGTTGGTTGGAAACTCTACGTAAACAACATGGTCGATGAGCTCTATCTATGACTTAGATCCGGAACCCCTGTTGTCCCCATTTAAGCTCTTCATGTGCACCTTCTTACGAGACCATTCATGACCAGCACCGCTAAAGCATTTCATTGCCACGCCCACGCCCGACTCCTTCGACTGCCTTACACAGTAATGACGCAATTCAAGGAACAGGGGTTCTTCCATTGGTACAGGACAAGGGCTCATCATTTTAACCGTTTGCTGTTATATCTAGGCCCACCCAACGTTTGTCATTTCAACTACTGTCACTTGACCCCAGGGTGATGCTTTGTGCTGATCGTGCGACTCTGTTCATCCCGCAGCCCATAATTGGATTAGTAGTGACACCCGATCTCCGTGTATCCACTACGCTGCAAGCAGCATAAAAAAATTTCAAACGTCCTCTAAGCAAAGGACGTAATGGGTGAGCCGTCGTATAAATGATAACGAGTTTATTTTTGCCCTGCAAGCCTTCTCGCTGCGGACGTCAAGTCTTTTCACAAGATTTTTCTCGAAACAAATAAATCGCCACATAGACACGACGTCAGGAAAAGAAAATCAATACAAAGTGCGAGGTGTAGCGGAATGAGATCAAGCTTGTTCCGCAACATGAATGGTTCCGTTTTGCTCTGCTCGATCAGCAGCGCATACGGCCTCAATCTTCCCAATTCCCATTTCGGTTGCCAGTTGCAGCCAAGTCGCATGATCGTTCCATTCTTCCACATCCGCGCCGTGCTCCAGTCAGCTTTTACTAGAGCACAGCGCGGACGTAGAAGCATATGATGACGACCAGGACAATCTACTGCTCCTAGTGGCCTTTATGGGAGGCTCGTGGCTGCACGGCACTGCCCAGGTATCGCGCGATTGTCCATGTACGGAGGGAACAAAGGTCGGCCGGACACACTTGTACTTTTTCCTGACATCGTAGGAGTCACGTACATCAGAGGCGCTGCGCTGCTTCTCAAGATAGGAAGCGCGAGGCCGCACTGGCGTTGCTCAAGTCACAGTGCAGTGGTTCATGTACTGGATGGCAACAGGACCGCACCGAATAGCGTCTTGTATACAGGTACCCTGACGTCATACAGTCGACTCCCATATAAGTCATATACCATGATAAGGCATACTCTACAATAGGGCATAGGGTTTCGTGACGACCGACTGCGTTCGCAGGGAAATCGAGGGAATAAGGCATACCTTCCTTAAAGGGCATAGGGCATAGCTCACTCGACCAAAAGGGCATAGGCTGCATAGCTTGTAAATGTTGAATTTTAGCCACATTTTCTCCAAAACAAAATTTCAGTCAAAAGGGACCATCTGCTCACTCAACTTGCTGACAAATGATCCATAACTTCTTCGGATGAGCAATGCCACTGGCCAGGGTGCACTTCAGGGATGCAATCGGATGGATATTGAGTCACTGCTAAACCCTTCAGATGAAAATCATGAAATGGAGCTCATTGATGAAACCACAGACGACGAGATCTTCAAGGCTGTGATGGATACACACAAAAAACGCGAGCGCGAGAACATCGAAATCGAAATCACGAGTGGCGATGACGATTCCGACCCTGACCACTCCCTGACCCCATTAAGCATCGTCCCACCCCTAGTGAGGCCCTCCGGGCCATCTCGTTGCTCACCGATTACACTGACATGGTCAATGACCCAATTGCCCACAAACTCGAAGGACTTCTCAATACTTTCAGCCATCAAATCTGTCTGGAACAATTCAGGGGAATGAAGGAGACAGTTATAACTGACTATTTCCATCGTACATAAGCTACAAGTACTCTAGATTATGAGAACTTTTTCGTGATTTTTCGTGAGCTATTTTTAGAGTCACCCCAACACGGCATACTCCCTTGTAACGCATACCTCTGAGTGGCTCCGAAGGGGGTATGCCTTATATGAGAGTCGACTGTATTCGCTTCCTACTGGAGTGCGATGTTTACGTGGCGGATGGAATGGCGACGATGGACCGCGGCTTCTGTCAGCATGACAGGGGAAGCGCGCGGCCACACCGCCCCTGCTCTCGTTGTTCAGGTCTGGGATGAGCTCGGTTGGACACCACAACCCATGCAACGTTGGAGATGGGAACGTGCATCGTGTGTACGTGTGAGTACGACGCCTCCTCGCCTAGCAACCGAGATCGGGGAGCATGAAGTCGATGCCGGATAATCGGTGCTCGAACGTGGCGCGACTTGCCCCATCTGCATCTGAGTGACGGGGCGCGCAAATTTCTCGTCGACGAGCCTCGAACGAAATCGGTAGATCGTAGAATCTGATCAAGCGCTAAGCGAGCTAATAAAATACCACTGAATCGAGGTTGTGGGACCCTTGACCGCGGCGTTGTGTCGGGGCATGCATTACACGCGTGTCAAATGGAGAGGTTCATGTATTTGGACTGCAGTAACGCATTTTTGGTTCTCATGGCCACACGCTCTGACTTTTTCCGTGAGGATCACGCTTGTCACATGGCACGGAATTCTCACGCAGATACTCTCCCGTCTCCCGTGATCAATTCAGTACGGCATTCTTTATCTCTTGCTTGAAGCATGACGCCGTGGTTTTGTTATTTCTAGTGTCTACGTCACCTGCCGCTTCGCTGCGCACGGTCAGCCAGTAACGTACGCATCTCGGATGATAGAGCCCCGTCCAGGTCTTCAGGCACCGCCATGGAGAGCATGATGACGTTCTGCTACGAACAAACCAGTGTTCTGCATCCGCCCATGGTTCCGGTTCTACGCCTAGAAACTCGACGGTGACCCGTGTTTTGCCGCACAGGCCTATTGGAAGGAGGCTAGCGATGCCACGGGGCCAGTTCTGGTGGGACAAGACAATGAAGGGGCTCGCGGGGACGCGTTGAGAAAGTTGCGGGGGGAAGAATGTCAGAGTATTCTAACAAGTGTTTTGTAATAGAATTGGGGTTCGTCTAAGGCCCCCAGGAGGATGAGGGACGCGTGGGAAAACGGAAGGCTCGTGACTGACACGCGGCGACGCGTCTCGTTGCAGTGCAACTAGTACTACTAGCACTGCACTGCATGGCGTCCACTCCACCCCCTCACCCTTCAACGCGAACTTGTCCCAATCTCTCTACGCCCATCTCCTTCTGGACCCGCATATCATCATCGCGGACATCCATCAACTCTTCTTTCTCCTTTGGTCCACAATCCTTGGTCAACTCATTTGTCGGTGCCAACCCGTCGCTTCCACATCCTCTCGCTCTCGACCCGAATCGATCGGTTCTCCCGTCGTCTCCCCGTGCCCCACGTCGTGCCAAAGGAAGTCTTGGCAGGCATCCCCTGGCCAATGATAACACGGACGTGTTCCAGGTTTCGGGCGATGAAGACGACGAAGATGTCGAGTGGGGCATGATCGACCGCATGCGCCTTTGGCGCCATGATGCGCTCATGCAGCACCTGTACGACACCGCCGCATTCTGGGGCGACAAAATTCTCTCCTGGACCAGTCGTCGTAGTCGCTTCTCCGTGACCCCGCACTGATGCTCGCGCAGACGATCCGAACGACGCGTTTTGGCTTGCCCAGACATACTTCATGATTCATCGCTACTCCCGTGCAGAGCGCCTTCTCACCCGCCCCTTCTCCACCAAGTCCCCCGCTGTCCCATTCGATCTCAAGGGCAAGGCCCGGGAACCTGCCTTTACGCCTAGGCTTCCCGTTGGCCCGCCGCCATGGTCGACGTCGCCGCTGAACAACAAGAGGGTGTGTCGCGTCTCGTGGACATGAGCGTCGTGTGTCGCTACCTCGCCGCCCAATGTCTCGTCAGGCAGGGAAAGTGGGCCGAGGCAACAGAAATGCTCGGCGAAGCCAATCCCTTCCGTAACTCGGGTGCGTACATCATTCGTCGTAATCGTGTTCTCATCGGCCGACAAAAACTCATAGGACGTAGCGGACCGGCGGTTCCCAATACCGATGGGGGATCAAGGTGGGTTTTCCCTCTCCATCCATCAGCAACAGCGTTGACGCGATCCCCAGGTTGAGGCGTCCATGTGCAACCTACGGGGTCTCTTGATGTTAAAGCTCAATCGCGGTGATCAAGCGAAAGCTTCTTTCATGGAGGCTCTCGCATTAGATGTCAAGTGCTATGATGCGTTTGAGCAACTGGTTGGTGGCGAGATGATGACGCTCGAAGAGGGTGCGCCACCTCCGCTCTTCGGCTAGGCTCCGCGACATCGACTGTTGCAGAGTGGGAGTTTATACAGTCTCTTGCGTACAAGGAACAAACGCCAGAAGACGCAGAGCTCGTTCGTCTCCTCTACACGTCACGGCTGCGAAAGTATAAACACGCGGAAGAACATGCGCATACACGGAAACGACTTGTGCAAGAGTTTGGCTTGTCGGACAATCCTGACGTGTTGTTCTCATTCGCCGATGCCCTGTATACGCAGTTCCGTTGGTCGGATTGCTACACTATCACTTCCAGGTATGGCCCTTTCCTCCTGTCACTTTCGGACAGCTGATGGGATTCTCGTCCATCGGAACAGAATACTGGGTTTGGTAGCGGTGCATACACCGACATTACCCCTACATATTGCGTGCATGCACCACCTGCCACATTTGCACTCCAAGCTGTTCATACTCGCGCATGAGCTCGTCGATCGTGAGCCGGAAGCTGCGACAAGCTGGTATGCCGTTGGAGTGTGGTACCTGACACAAAAGAAGTGGTCCGAGGCTCGCACGTACTTCAGGTGGGCTTGTTTCTCGACTTAAGATGCCGACGCTCATTGATGGCAGTAAAACTTCTCTGATGGATCCGCGCTTCGGACCAGCCTGGATCGCTTTTGCGCATACATTTGCGTCTGAGGGTGAACATGACCATGCCGTCACCGCGTACTCAACGTGCGCGCGGATGTTCGCTGGGTAAGTATTGATCTTCTATTGTCGTTCCAAGGTGATCGATAGACGAGGGAGCTCAGGTCTCATCTACCGCTCATGTTCATCGGTATGGAGCATATCGTTCTTTCAAATTATGGGCAGGCCGACGAGGCACTGGATGCTGCCGACGCCATGTGCGACGGGGACCCATTGCTGATCAACGAGCGTGGCGTAATGGCCTTCAACCATGGAAGGTGCCCACTAAATTTGTGACTGGACGGATTTAGGCGCTGACGGGAAAGTTTGAACACAGATTCACCGATGCAGTGGTCATGTTTGAATCTGCGCTTCAGATTGCGCAGGTCACGCAGACCTCGCAGGCGTCCTGGGCGACGACGTGGTTGAACCTCGGTACGAGTCTACGTAAGCTCGGTAAGCTAAGCGAGGCACGGGAGGCGTACATCAAAGTGCTCGAGATAGATTCTCGCAGTGCACCTGCGCTGGGGTTCCTCGGACTCGTGTATCACCTCATGGACAAGTTGGATGATGCGATCGTCAAGTATCATGAGGTACGCATTGTCATCCCTTTCCTGCTCCACTCTGTGGCCCCTTGCATCCTTACGGAGAAATCCCGATCCATTCGTTCCATTTCTTCCGTTTCCATTCCAAAAATCTTTATCCTACCTTCACTCCTTTTGGAAGGTGGACGCCTTTCGAAGTGGGGCATGCTGACATTCGGGGTACTAATTTCAGGCTCTGTCGATCAACTCAATTAACCCACATGTCCTCGAGCTGCTCAACCTCGCTCTCGAAGCAAGCGCCGACGCTGGCCCATTCGTGCGGCTCGGTGGGGCGGGCCGAAGTGAGGAGTGGACGGGGCAGATGCGCGCGTACGCGGCGCGCGAGGCACAATTCAAGGCACTACGGGCCACCAGAGAGAAGGAAAAGGAGACAGAGTCATCATTGAGCGCGGTGTTTGGGGATGCGCAAGAGACCGAAGCCGGAATGGCCCTCGGATAGGCTCCTACTTTCCACACGTACCTCCGAAATTGTCCCCCCGCTCCATGGAGAGGGATTTTCGCGTGTGTGGTGCCCAGTGGCTCTTCTGTAGACGCGAAAGTAGAAGTAGCGTGCGTATATTTACTTACACCCGCAACCTCTACTTTTTTTTAGTTCATGGTCAGAGTCATCGCCGAGCTGAAAATACGTGATACCCAACTGCGAGACCCGACGCACGGACGATCGCTTCTCCAAGTCCGAGTGCGATCCGATCCGAAAAGTGGTCGGGTCGTTTTGCAAGTCTGTACCTTTGTCTGTTGCATGTGACATACGAAAGAAGTGCCAAGCGACTCGCGGAGAGGAGGGGCGATCCAAACGAAAATCAATTTACAGTACATATCCCGGCAGACTGGTGAGGCAAAATTCGGGTCGCCGATTCCAAGAAACGCAACGGGGTTAAGTCGAGGAACGCGTGAACCGTTGACCGCCTTTGCCGAATTTCCGTATGTTCGAGCCTTGCCATCGGTACGGTTACACAGCACCACCAGCACCACCAAGACCTGAAATGAAAAAATTTGAATGATGGGGCTGGGCTGATTGGAAAACGTTTCACAGGGTTGTCTTTCTGGAAGGCTGTCAATTTTTTTCCAAAAATAAAACCCGACCGAACAAGCAAAAACAGCCTCCTGGGCTTCTTGTCCTGCCAAGGATACTCCTCCTTGTGCGTGATGGCTTTTCCTTTTCTGGAAACATTGGCGCCCGCAAAGGGACGTACACACGAACCCCGGGCACCGCCAGGCCGTGGAGGAGAACTCACAGTACTCACACTCACACAAGCCAATTTCTTAAGGGAATGAACCGATTTGTGATTCCGATTTTGATCTGATTGTCGATCGTGATTTGTGATGATATGAGCGACCGGCAAGAAATAACGACCACCAGAACCAAAACGAAGGGACCCAGAACCCACGTGCATGTGCAGTTGGGTAAAAGAAGTGAGGCATCGCCTCTGGAGGACACCAACACAGGTTTTTATTTTTAAGGGGAAGTAGCAATTCCTTGTAACTGACACAGTTCGGCGGGTGACAAACGTGCTCAGCGCTAGAAGGAAGCCCCGCCCCCCGGACAGCCCGCCCACGTTTCCTCGCACCCGTGTCCAACAATCGATTGACCCGAGGGGCAGTGGCCTAGTGAGCTGTCAAGTAGATTCAACAGAACCCGAGCACCATACAGTAGGCCGGTGCTGTACCCGATGTGTGGGAAGCTTATGTATCTCGTATCCCCCCTTGCAGATAACTCCGTGTCCATCTCGTGTCATCCTCGCTTTCCTATGTTTTTCGACGCAGCAATCGCTCCCTCGACCGGTTTTCTTCGCATAAAGCGGCACGATATGCCGACAATATGATGGGCTTGCAGGTGGAGTTAAGGGGCAAAGGCACCGCGGGGTCCGCGAAATCAGTTTTCCTTCCGACGCGTGGAGAGAGGTTGGCAGGGCCGAGGACGTAAGTAAAAAAATTGTTGGTCTATGAGTTGTGGCTGGGAGGAAGACCGTAACGTTGTTTCAGGTGACGGTACTTGCGCAGGGAGTACAACGCCAAGGTTTCTGTGGTTTGCCCATGCCGCAACAGGCGAAAATGAAATGAAAGATCAAGAAAGTGGATCATGAGAGAAAGTGGGACGGGCTAGTTCATATGCAATACGCACCTTGCTTGATGTACTCCCCGAAGCGCAATGCCTGCTCAATCTCCGCGGGGTCCGTGAGGCGGCGATTCTCTGCCATGGACAACGAAGGTCCGTGAGTCCCAGCGCCATATGTGCATCGCTTATCGATGACGTGACGAACTTTCGAACATCCTGCGCATGCGACCATTGAAATCATAACTGTATGAGCGCCAAAAGGCGGTGTGAGCTTCTGCAGGGGCAATTTAGATCGATGTGTCCGTTTGCATACTCGGGATCAGGGTAGTCTCGGCCCAGGCGATGCAGTTCTTTATAGAGCGCGAGAACACGATGGCGGGTGGAAGACATGGGTGGTGCTGTGGTGTGGTGCTATCCACGTCCGCGTCCACGTCCGAGGACGGCGTGACAGGCGCAGAGCGGCGTTGTAGTCACACCCAAATTGGTCATATGGCGGTCTCACGTGGAGCACTGCAACTGACATGTACTGAACTACTATCAGACTTCTGACGTTTCTATGTCCGCCCTTTGTGCATGTGCCTCCAACTCGGGGCACTGAACTCCTCAGGCCTTGGACATTGCATGGGGATCAACCGGTCTGGTCCTACTAGTCATGCCGGCATGGGACGCATGTGATCGCATCCCGATCGCTTAGGAGAATGAGGTGTCTATCAGACTGCCACAGGTGACCATGTGCAACAAGGCGAGTGCCGTGCTTTCTTAGCGCATGGGTATTCCATTTCGCCCTGGTTATTCCAAATACCTTGTTTGTGGGCGCCTCTGGATGAAGGGGAATATCAATTGAAACTAGGTCTGACTCCTCCATGGCTGCAATAAACAGGGCACGCGACAATTTTTTTGGTGGGAAGTGGCGACAGTTCTCCCTGGAATCGGTCAGGGTACTCTTGGCAACGACACTGACACCTGAGAAGCCTGTGGAGTGCCAATAACAGGGGCGGCCTTTGGAGAAGAGCGAGACGAAATTGGGGGCATGAACGCATAGCCAAACGTCCAGAGTCGGAGAGAAGTGAGATCTGTTTCTGGCAAAGGAATATGCTGCAAGGGCATTGAGATTGGCCGAGGGACCGCATGCAGGGAGAGAAATGAAACGATTACGGATCTCGGGCAGCCGAGATCTGACGGCAGGCCCCCGTCACGGGTGTCAGAACCCACATATCCATACGTGGACGACCTGCAAGATGGCGCAGATGCACCCTGATTGGCTGGAGCGACGAACGTGCGAGGAACGTCGAGGACACTGGTCGACGTCGGACGGTGGGCAAGCAGCTTCGATGTTGGCTGATTACCAGGCCCCCCACGCATATAAAACCTCTTCTCGTACACGGCATGGCTCTCGGTCCTTCCTCTCCTTAAACCGGGCGCGCTTGCAACCATGATTCCCGAGGCTCAGCACACCGGCGAGAAGGACAACTCTTACGACGGCTCCGACGCTGTACGCCCGCATCCTGCCCGCGAGCTTGACCAGCGCAGGCGAGATGCCCTCCTCCAGGTCGACAATGCCGGCTTTTCGTCAGTCCTTTTAGACCATCTCTTTCCCCGGCCGGCCTGTGTTGATATCGTTATTCGCAGCTGGTTCCACTTGAAAGTTTGCGCTGTCGCTGGTTGCGGCTTTTTCACCGACGCGTGAGGCCACTGCTCTCCTCATCTTCATGTCCCCACTGAAAAGCGCGGCTTTGTTAGATACGATATCTTCGCCATCAACATAGCCTCTCAGATGCTCGGCTATGTCTACGGCAAAGGCCATAGCTTGAACGCCAACCAGGATCTTGGCATCAAGGTCGCCACTCCGATCGGTACCTTCTTCGGCCAGCTCCTCTTTGGTTGGCTCGCTGACATCGTTGGCCGTAAGCGCATGTGTATGTCCCTCTCCCGGTTCTAGACCACCTTGCTCTCCTTCTTACTGGCGCTTGTCAGACGGTGTCGAGCTTATGATTATCATTGTTGCCACTTTTGGTCAGGCGCTCAGTGGTAGTGGGCCCACTGTCGGCATCATTGGCGCGCTCATCTGCTGGAGATTCATCATGGGTATCGGTATTGGCGGCGATTATCCATTGAGCGCCGTCATCTCGTCCGAGTTCGCTGCTACAAGGACTCGGGGCCGTCTCATGACGGCCGTCTTCGCCTTCCAAGGCTGGGGAAATTTCCGTTAGTCCTTATTCTTTACCCGTATAAACCATTCGACTCGACGCGTGAAATCCACAGTTGCTGCTCTCATCTCGCTCATTCTCGTATCTGCATTCAAGAACGGTATCATCAATGACAATTTTAACGAACTCAAGCACGTGGACTACTGCTGGCGTCTACTCATCGGCATGGGTTGTCTCCCTGGTGTCGTTGCCCTGTATTTCCGACTCACTATTCCCGAGACTCCACGTTTCACTATGGACATCGAGCGCAATGTCGCGCAGGCCCACGAAGATATCCAGCAGGTTCTCTCCACCGGCACTTTCTACGTTGACCCAGATGCTGCCGTCCAGCGTGTGGACGCCCCCAAAGCCTCTCTCAAGGACTTTATGCAGCACTTCGGCAAGTGGGAGAACGGAAAGGTCCTCTTCGGTGCCGCGTATTCTTGGTTCGCTCTTGATGTCGGTCCTGCTACTATGTATTTTTCGCCCAGCACTGACACTCCGTATAGATCGCCTTCTATGGCCTTGGTCTGAATTCCTCCATCGTCCTTACCACCATTGGTTTCGGCACCTCTCCCCAGAAGGGCTCGCTCGGCGTTTATCAGAGTCTTAAGAATGTATCCGTCGGGAACATCATCTTAGCTGTCGGAGGTCTCATCCCGGGTTATTGGGTGGCATTCTTGTTTATCGACTCGTGGGGACGTAAACCCATTCAACTAATGGGCTTCATCGTCCTCACTGTTCTTTTCGTCATCATGGGTAAGTGCTGACCCGTTTACACGCGAATACTTTTCTAACTGATCTTGTTAAGGTTTCGGCTATGACGCTTTGACCAAGACCCACGCCAAGTCCAAGTGGTTCGTCTTCCTTTACTGCCTGGCCAACTTCTTCCAGAATTTCGGGCCGAACACCACCACATTCATTATTCCCGGAGAGGTATTCCCTACGCGTTACCGGTCTACCGCACATGGTATCTCCGCAGCGAGCGGCAAGCTCGGTGCTATAGTTGCACAGGTTGGCTTTGCTCGCATGAAAGACATCGGTGGCAAAGGCAAATTCATCAAGCATATGTACGTCCTTTTGGTTCTCGTTCTGTGCTTTTGGAAATGACGTCTGACACCACACCACCAAAAGCCTTGAACTCTTTGCCTTTTTCATGATGACTGGCATTTTCTCTACCCTGCTCATCCCTGAGACCAAGGGGAAGAGTCTTGAAGAACTGTCCAATGAGGACCAGGATGGATTCATCTCAGGTATGGCTATCTTTTTCCTCTTGTATCCACCCTCAAATAATTGTATCGCGTCAATAGGTTACCGCGAGGTGCGTGTCAACAAGGAGGGACTTCTCGTCACGGGGGAATGAAGCTGTGCTTGATTCCTCTCCCTGCTTCCATATGTATCTATCACCGGGAATGTTATCTATTGGCCTTTCCTCCCATGCCTCTCATGACACATACCGATTTCGATCTATTTATCAGTTAGTCTGTTGTAGTTCACCTTTGCATTTCTGCATAATAGAACGATACTTCGGCGCTTTTCTCGCGCGTTCGGAATATATTACAGCAGCGAAGGTTTTGAATTAGCAGCAGCTACGCTATCGATGGGATGCTGAGGTTTAAGTGACAAACCCCGACATGTCCGTAGCGTCTGCGTATGTGCCAATACAACGGTGCGAGGTCTTAAGAATCACCCAATTCGGGGCGGACGATCCATCGTATCCTGCTGATGTGACCGCCATTATCCTCTGCTATGGTACGCGGTGGGCAGCCCCATCAGTCCTCAGGCCTCAGGGCGGTAGAGACCACCATCTCCATCACCATTTCACCGTAACTAGATGTGCTCAAGTAGGTGGACGACAGCGCCTCAGATAAGCTATCTCTAGTTCCACAGCGGCGTTGGACGAATCATCCTCTATAAGTTAAGCTTGTTAAGTATTCATTGATTATTTGTTCGTCCACGTCTATGTAACTCACCTTGTGTTCCAGGGCCGCCCTGTGACATATCTTTGAAACAGGAATGAAAGATGACATGATGGCACCACATCCACAAACGGGTTTTTTGGAGAATGACTACAGTACCCGGCAGGCTGGAAGAAATTCTTTGCCCTCTGCCGAGCGTGCCCTTGGCCTGTCAGCTCAGGGCCACTAGGGGTGCAATTGCAATTTGGCAAGGGACAGCTGACCAGCGACCAGTGGTGGATGCGGCGCAGGGAGGGCCTTGATCGCGCCCGACGTCCCTACTTGTGTTGACATAGACATATACGAAGTTGCGTTGGGTGGATTGGGGACTCTACAGAGACCCGCCGCCTGCGAACGCGAGCAAAGTACAGATTGTGGGCCAGGATTAGTAGAAGCGGCCCCCCAGCTCGCACCCCCAGCTGTTGCCGCGGCTTTGTTGTTGCACGACGGAACGCGTTGGAAAACCGACTACGCGCTAAGCGATTTTGACGACTTTCGAAATCAGATCACCAAACATCGATTGCGGCATAGTGCGCATGATATTTGCTTTGGTTGGTTGCACGCTACCCTGGGCCCAGCCATGGACCGTGACCGAACGACTCCGTTCATCAAATTAGCGACTTTTCGGACCCCAAAATCAGCGCCACATCCACATCCCATAGAAGCGGAGAGGGAGGCCGCGTCGGAGCACTGGGAGATCCAACGTGAAGGTGCGAGATCAACGGCTTGGTGTTCCTGAGATGCTCTCGACCATTTTGTTACACCAACGCAGATTGCAAAACGGTTGCGCAAGTTCGGAAGACCACGTGAAATAGATCCAGTCGGCCCGGGACCTTCACCACTGGCAACCACTGGCAACCACCAGGGGACGTTGTCAGCCGAGCCGGGCATGATGATGCATGGATGCATTCTGCCCAAACATAGATAGGCGCGATAGATTTTCCACGGGAGGTTCCAGGGACACACGTATTCTCCACAGGGGATTTTCGAAGCCACCAAGAAAGGCACAGGGACGGGGTTCCGTCCGGCATCTTCCATCTGCGAAGTAATTGTTCGCGCACTACACGCGGTGGCGCGGAGACAAGTGGGGCACAGGACGCCAGTGCTGTAGTCTTCTGACGAGAAGCACGATTCTTTAGATGGGGCTATCTGAAATTTGAACTGCATCCGGCCAGCGTGGGTGCCGTGGCCGTCGCAGTAGCCGATGCAGAATGAATGACCGGTCCCCTCCGTTCCCCGGAGTGAGTAGGGTCGACTAGGAGCTGTGCAGGTCCGAATCACGGTCGCGTCTCTGGGGCGTATGAGATATAGAACTGTTCCTGTGGGATCCGCAAGACCAAGGCAGAATACGCCACCTGATTCTGCCGCCCGACGGCGTCCCGATGAGGCAGTCTCATTTAGCTCCTTGAAGTCGTCTCGATCCCGCAAGTCCCAGCGCAATGGTGTCTTATGGCCTAGTTCAGTTCTCGCCCACGCCACCAGGGGCTCGAACGCCTTCTCGAAAGGTAAAAACGGATGACGATGTCGGCAGAGGAATGGGTGGGCGTAAGCGATCGCATTAAACGTGCGTCTGTCAACGCATGTGGGGTAGTTCACCTGTCGTTGGCTGTGGTGGATTGAGATATTGGACCGGACCAAGCGAGGGACATTTTTGCGGAGTTGGGAACCAAAATTGCTATCTGCCTCCACGCGGGTACAGATTGTGCCCCGAGTCGGGAACGGGAACGGGAAGACGGACACGGCCGCCACGCCAGTTGGTCACGCATCACGTCACGCACGCACGTTTTCAATCCACAACCAGCAACCAGGAAATTTTTGGGAAATTTACGCATACAGCTGGTCTCTCGATCGCGCTATTCTACTCTCGTGGCTGCCCTTGCGCACACACTGTACTGTATGTCACCACGGAACGACGGCGTTGCTACAGGACACTGGGTCGTGGCGTTTTGGATTAGGGCATCAACATCAAGGCCTTTGACTTCGAAGAAGCGGGCGCATGGGCATGGGCAGCATGCAATGGAACGATGTGGACCGCGTTCGGCACGTATCGCGCGTGTCTCAGCCTCCTCACACGGGAAAGAAGTGGGCATAAAAGGATCCGACCACCTGATATAGGGAACTGATATCGGGCCACTGCATAGACGAGCGGGGTTTCAAAAACGGGTGCAAGAGCAGTTGACCCGTAAATTCGGCGTCAACGACCTGCGTCTCCATGCTATGTCATGTCAATGCTCGGCTCGGGCCTGGCCTTATCCCCCTCTCACGTTCGTGCTCGGAAAGCAAATACTCAACTTTCTTTCACTGGGATCCTCTGTCCTCCCAACCTCCACGCTTCTGCCGCTTGGTCGCACTGGAGCTATTCCCCATTTTATCGAGGGGCGATTGCTAGCCGTGGGCACGTTCGTGCGTACTGCCTTTTCTAATTATGGGACCATCGATAATGGGTCAGATGCGCGCAGATACCATTATAAGGGAAATTGTTGTAGCCCGTGTTACTTTGCTCTTTTCCTTTGGTGATTAGTTCATGAGCCACTATGAGCATCAAGTCCCCCATGCCATGGATCCGTACAGTCACCGTCATACCGTCACACTCCCATGCAGTCATCGTAATACCGCCGTCACACTCGACACAAGTCGTAGGGCGGCACTCGACAGGGTGGATAGAGCGCCATTTTCGTATGTCTTCCCGAATAACTCGGATGTCGTCAAGTCTCACCACTAGGACCGTAGGCTGTTCCACATCAAGGTGTGGTTGGTAGCAGGAGCAGGCTTCTTCACCGATGCGTAAGTGGCGTAACCAAAAGGCGACTTTGTCATTGACGAGAGGTTTCCTCAGCTATGACATCTTCACCATCAGCATGGTTACTATCATGCTTGGGAATGTCTATGGCAAGGGTGCGTGATCAACTTCTACTCTTCTGCAATGACTAAGACTTTCCGTCGATCCAGATAATCAGCTAAAGTCAGGGGTCGAGTTCGGTCTCAAGGTGGCATCTCCGATAGGTAACCTGGTCGGCCAGCTTTTCTTCGGATGGCTTGCAGACATTGTTGGCCGCAAGCGGATGTGTAAGTGCAAACAGTTAATGTGCATATCAGTGCTCAAGTGGTCGAACGGACATTAGACGGGATCGAGTTAATGATCATCGTCACCAGTACATTCGCCCAGGCTCTAGCAGGATCCGGGCCCGCTGTTGATGTGATTGGTGTCCTCACATTCTGGCGTTTCATCATGGGTGTGGGTATCGGTGGAGACTACCCTCTCAGCGCCGTCATCTCGTCCGAGTTTGCGGCTACTCGATCACGTGGCCGCCTCATGACCGCTGTCTTCGCCTCACAAGGCTGGGGGTATCTTGGTAAGAAGGCTTTGCATCCTCAACGAGTGTTACTTAATTTTTATAGCTTCCACCCTTGTTTCACTGGTCGTCGTCTCCGCATTCAAGGATGCCATTCTGCAAGACTCGCCGACTGCCCTTGAACACGTAGACTACTGTTGGCGGATCCTCATTGGTGCAGGCTGTATCCCGGGGATCGTTGCACTCTACTTCCGACTCACAATTCCAGAGACTCCGCGCTTCACTATGGACATCGAACGTAACGTGAAGAAGGCCTGTCGAAATATTGAAGCGGTCTTATCTGCCAACGGTGTGGTACCCGGTGTCTGGCGTGTTGACCCTGAAGCATCCACGGAGCGTAGCGATGCACCAAAGCAAGCCTTCAAGACTTTAGGCGGTATTTCGGCCAGTGGAAGAACGCTCGTGTCCTTCTTGGGACGGCGTACTCTTGGTTTGCGCTTGACGTGAGGACGAGGTTCACTTTTGAAGGGGGGATTTAATTCTCATGTAATCTCTCACCTAGATTGCATTCTATGGCCTTGGCCTGAACTCTTCCAAAATCTTCACGTCGAAAATTCTCTTCGCGTTGGGATTAGGTTCTGAAGCTAACGATGGGTCCCGCGGTTTGTTCGACAACATGCACGACATCATCATATATACCTTGATCATCGTGTCAACGTCTCTCATGCCCGGTATTTGGCTTCATTTCTCGTCATCGATTCTTGGGGTCGCAGACCTCTCCAGCTCATGGGATTCGTCGTCCTCTCCGCCCTGTTTCTCGTTATGGGTGAGTGTCCTTGGTCACCTCTCTACTCAGGTTGATTAAGCCCATCTAGGCTTTCAATTCGAAGAGTTCAATCAGTCGAACTGGGGACTCAAAATTTTGATGTTCCTTTTCTGCGTTGCAAATTTTTTCCAGAATTTTGGCCCAAATGTTACCACGTTCGTTATACCTGGGGAGGTCTTCCCCACTCGATATCGCTGCACCGGACACGGGTTTTCAGCCGCCTGCGGTAAGCTAGGGGCTATCGTCGCGCAGGTCATTTTCTACCTACAGGGTGATTCAATACAAACAATGTATGCTCGTTTTCAATCCGCACCACCTCGTCGATCTCAGTTCTGCCTCCCCCCACAGCCTTCAGATCTTTGGTTTTGTGATGCTATCCGGGGTTGCATCCACGCTGCTTCTTCCTGAAACCCGCCGTCGATCCCTAGAGGAGCTATCCAACGAAAGTCAAAGAGGCTTCATACGAGGTGCTTCTGCATAAACTTACGCCAAGTGCGACCTCGCTGACCATATGCAACGAACTTAGATAACAATGTGATCGAACTGCGTAACGGCATCGTGTTACGAAGGGTACCATAATACAATGCTCAGCAAGCACTGGCATTCTTGTGGTTCGCGACGCGTATTCGGTTGCGTGCTATGTACCCCGCCCTTCGTTCATGTTGCTACATTCGTTTTTGCGTTATGCGTTGCATTAGCTATCTCAGTAAGGATTGTTGGTAAAATTGTCAAACTCGTTCAATCACCCATGTGCAGTAAGTTATCGTCTTTAATTATTTGTACTTTATTCCGATATGTACTTTCTGTGAATCTCTGTCGGGTCATATAGCCTAGATGTAAAATTGATGTAGACGTACGTAGAAATATTGTGGATTACCCAAAAATGAGAACCATCGGGTGCGGCGCAAGATCGCCGTCCCGCCCGTTCCGTGACTGTCGGCACCCACCAACTTTGATACTGTATCCTTGAATGCTCTTCGTACGTCTGCCGTACTTGTCATGAGTAGTGCTATCCCTGACCAACTGTCCAAAATAGGTCTCGAATTCCACGTTGTATTTCCTCTCCTCTGAAAAGTGATATATCACGCAGGATTCACGCTTTAGTCGCCTTCCCTGGTACTCGGATCTCGCCTTCCAAAAAACTGTCGGAGAGACCTCGCTTCTCCGAAGTACCATGGCGACCCTCACATGATATTGGATCCTAGTCGCTCTCCAAGAAATGGCAGAGCCGGTGCGTTTCTGCGCTTACAGCCACAGTCACGAAAGCTTCCCGAGTCGGACCTCGGACCTAGATATACGAGATGTAGGCGCTGGCGCTTCGAAGGATACCGGGCCCATTCGATTTCGGTCAAACATTTCTGGCTGAGCAGTACTCTCACCCACGTCACGCACTCGCTATACTGCCCCCTATTATCATTACGTATTATGTATTCTTCCCCGGTCATGTCTTGTAGTGATTACACTGAGGACGATAAACCCCCATTCCAAAAAAAAAAAAAGTCTCGGCTGGCGTGCCATGGGTTAGGAGCTCTCCCCGCCCCTTTTGCGCGTGTGTCCACACTGTGCTATAATTACGGTACTGTACTGTGTTCGGGGTCGCGGTAGAAAGAAGATGCTTGGAAGAATTCGTTGCCTTGGCCTTTCTGGCACGCGAGTTCGCTGTTTTGGTTGCCATCCGACCATTTTCTGCTCGGGGAGATCGGAGAATGAGACAGATGGGATCACGAGAGCATCAGTTGCAGTGAGTTGGGCCAATCATACCACCATTACCACATGTTTGCGCGGTTATCCACGCGTGTTCACGGCTTTACGGACAACCGGCATTGTGGGATCGGTCGTCAACGCATTATGAGCCGACTTGAATTCGGCAGACCGTATGAACACCCGAGCCTCGATGTCTCGAGCGAGCGTCGCTGGAGGTGCAAATTGCCACCTTGTTCAATATTTCCTCGGGCTGTGCGTGGCCCTTCCTTGATCATACATGTTGCTTTTTCTCTCGGTCAAACGCTCTCTAAGGATGAAAAACAAGAAGGTTTGAATAGGATATACTGTATAGGAGAATGATATACTTACAGGAAAATGTTACGTATAGCGTGCCGGGACATAAGTGATCGGGTGTACCCGATGCATCTATCGAGGCGCAATTATGGTGTAGACTCGTTACACAAAGGAGGTTCAGTAACTGGGTGATCACTTGCAGCTCTGGGTAAGCACTTTACACCACTACTATGGACATACTTAAACCGTGAAAGCAAACGCATGCGTGGGCGAGGCAAGAATGTAACATATCAGAGAAAGTATGGGGTGATTTTTGCCGCATAATTCTACAGTAGAGGTGTAAGACGGATTGGGGCGGAGTAAGTGTGCCTTATACGAGTACATTCGCGCTCTACGGAGAGGTATTATTCCCGATGGCTGTGTTGGGGGATGAGGAGAGACGTCATCAAAGGTGATGATAGAAGATGTGGGGGGTCCATTGTTCCATTTCAGCGAGGGCCGGCGGTGGGCGACCTAGAACTAAGAGAGGTAAACACGAAGTCATGCTGGAAGCGAAAAGAAAGAGTGTCATACCCAAATGATTCCAAGAGACTATCTGCGCACGAACTTCGTATCGTGAGAATAAAGAAGGGATTTGGCAGATGAGGTGGAAACGTGTGGCCTTGGGAACAGGATAAGTAAGTATGCAGGGTAACGTAACCTTGTGCGTAGGGACAACTCACAACGCGAGGGCATGGTCCAAAGTCTACCCACCACATGAGTAATAAGGGGAAAAGTCACTGTATCTATATATTCGTCCAATCGAGGATGGATCGCGGTACCGGTCATAACTGTGAAACGTCGGCCAGGTAAAGCAGGGGGCCAGATCGATATAGCTTGCATCGTGAAAAACCAGCGCAAGCTACATTGTTGGTTCGCTTGGTGCCTGCTCGGAGAGCAGCTTCATGATCTCCTCATTTCCGCTCGTTGACGCAAGCTGAATTGGGGTTTGGTACATCTCGTCGGGCACATGGGCGTTTGCGCCATACATGAGCAGCACCCGGGCGACATCGAACTTCCCTTTGTGGGTTGCCAGGTGGGACCGCGTCGTGTGGTCATTATCCTGTGCCCCCACGTCCGCGCCATGCTCTTGCAAGAGTCCCGCGGTATGGGGATGGGGGTGTACGCGTGACACCGTGAGATGCAGCGGCGTCCGGCCGACCTTGTTCCGTGCATCAATAACTGCGCCATGCTCAAGTAGCATCTGCGCGGTCGCGAGTTTCCCATTTTGGGCTGCCAGATGCAGCGGTGTGTCGTAGTCACCATCCCGTACATCCACGTCGGCATCATACTTTAGTAACACCCGCATGGTGTCAGGGTATTCACACGCTGATGCAAGGTGTAGTGGTGAAAGGCCCTGGTGGTTTTGTACATGAACAATTGCGCCATGCTCGAGAAGCAGCTGTGCAGCCATGACCTTCCCGTTGTATGCTGCTAGATGTAGCGAGGTAGTGTGGTCTTCATCCTGTGCCTCCACCTCTGCGCCGTGCTCTAGCAAGAGTTGTATGACGTTAGAGTATCCCCGGAATGATGCGAAGTGCAGGGGCGTCCAGCCGGATTCAATCTGAGCATGAGTACATGCCCCATGCTGAAGCAGTAGCTGTGCAGCCTTGAACTTCCCGGATTCAGCTGCTATATGTAGCGGAGTCGCGTTCGTGTTAGATAATGCGTCTGTGGTAGCACCATGCTCCAGCAAGATCTGTATAATGTCAGCATATCCAAACCACGACGCAACATGAAGCGGTGTCTGGCCCAAGATGTTCCGCGCATCAGTAATCGCGCCATGCTCTAGCAACAGCTTTGTGGCTTCGAGTTGCCGTTCCACGGCCGCAAGATGTAGTGGAGTCGCGTGATATTCATTCTGAGCGTGTATGTCCGCACCATGGCCCAGTAAAAGCAGTACGATGTCAGGATGTCCAATCTGCGATGCAGCATGTAGAGGTGTTTCGACAACGCCACTCCTGGCATCAACACTTGCTCCATGTTCAGCAACAACCGGACGACCTCGGGCTTCCCAGCGGACGCTGCTAGATGTAGCGGAGTAGTGTGGTCGTAATCCTGTATATCCATGTTTGCACCATGCTCCAGTAAGATCCGTGTGATGTTGGCATATCCTGCCGACGATGCGTGATGTAGTGCTGCTTTTCCCTTGTGATCTAGCAGATGACCAGCTACTCCATGTTGAAGCAGCAACTGTACGGCCTCGAACTCCCCATTTCGGGCTGCTAAATGTAGTGCGGTCGCCAGGTCGCCATCTTGTGCATCGACATCTGCACCACGCTCTAGTAGCATCCGCATAACGCCGGCATGTCCGTTGAATGATGCACAATGTAGTGGTGTTCGGCCCTCCTTGTTCCGCACATGAACATTTGCGCCATGCTTGAGCAACAGCTCCGTAGCCTCGAGATATCCCTTGTTTGCTACCAGAAGCAGCGGAGTTGAGCCGCTCTTATTACGTGCGTCCACGTTCGCCCCGTGCTCTAGCAAGAGCTGCATCGTGCTCAACTTCTTGTCCTTCAAACTGGTGTATCTGCCCATCGACGTTTGATGCAGTGGTGTCCAGCCAACGTTATCGCGGGCATTGATATCCGCACCGTGCTGAATAAGCATCCGAGTAACGTCGACGAGTCCATCTGATGCTGCCATATGCAGTAGGGTCTGATCGTCCGAGTCCCGAACATCCACAACCGTGCTGTGCGCAAGTAACAATTGAAGGACCTTGAGGTGTCTCCCACGCAATGCCGCATGCAGCGCGGTCCCATAACCGCCGCCACTGGCGACAATGTCTTGTGGACGCTTCATCACCAGGTGTTGCACCAGACTAAAGAATCCAAGGTTTGCGACATGGTATAAGGGCACTCCCTTGAGTCGCCCCACATGCATCTCCCATCGCCAGGTATCGCTCCTATACGACATCCATGCAGCGAAATGGGGCTTGTCCATATCAAGCAGTTTATCAATCCCATCCCTGATGTGTGATACCGCGTTCTCAAACTCCGCATGATCTGCGAGGTGGCTAGCGGCATATCGGGCGAGAGGGAACTTCTTGATACTCTCTTCTTTGATTTGGTGCTCGAAGTGGAGTAAGATGCCGATGCAAACTTGGGCCATAATCGCGTGCGCCGGTTCAAGGCGGATGTGATAATAGTGTGAAATAGCCATTTTTGAGGCGGCGAGGCGATCTGAAGTCAGGAATTCTTTGACGGAGAAATGCGAAAACTGAACGATTCGCAAATTCCGGGGACCGATGACGGTGATTAAGCTGGAGCACGCTGATAGTACCGCTTGCTCTTGATCCTCCCAGCGCCATTTTTCGTTCAGCATCGGAATTCCTCCAGCCGCACTGAAATCAATGGCAAGGACTTCTGCTAGCTCCTGCACCCGAAGGGGGCGAACGGCCACCGTCAAGCATTGCAACAGTCGATGGGCGTGCTCTTGGTTTGCCCTCGGGATTTCCTGTAGTATCCGTTCATACGTCCCGTCCAGGGTTTCCGGTAACTCCGCAAGAACAAGCCGCAGGCTGGCCGCGAGACATCGGCGTACCGTTTCTAGTTGACAAGAAACCCATCGAAACCTATTCGAAAACATGAAAAAGCGTCACAAGGAACTATCAAAGCACTCACATTCCGTCGGCTCTACCGGACAGCGTCTCAATGACTAATTGCTTGTCGTCCTCCCGCCATCTCTTCATCTTTCTATCCGAATGAACAACAGAGCTGATGTAATGGACTATGTCCTTCTTTTGTCCACCTTCATCATGAAGGGATATCCTGTTCGGTATCGATGTCAATGGTTCGAGAACAGTCCGGATATCAACCTCGGGCCGACTCGTGATACAAAGACGAAAATTCGGTAAGTGTAGCCCAGCGAGTTCCTCCACGAGGTCGAGGACCTTTTCGCGTGGTGACTGTATCCCAGATGTGTCGGGACACTCATCGAGCGCATCCACGATGATGTATGTCGGCACCTGTCTTGAGTCCTTGAGAATGTCTTGGAGACATTGCAAAAGGGCGCCGTCACTGGGTTGCTGCGAACCACGATGACATACAGAGTAAAGGCCAAGAAGAGTGTCACAGAAAGAATCAGATTGGTTACTGAGTTGGACGAGGATGGAAGTAAGTAAAGCACGGGCATTCTGTTTCTCCCTGTCCCGGAAGTCAAAGAAAAAGTAAGCCAAGTGTGCTGAACCATTGTTTGAGGTGCCTTCAATATCTTGGATGATTTTGGAGCTAAAGAATAATAGATAATGTAAGTTACTCTGCAAAAACGCATCCTATGGTAGACGTACGTTAAAATACTCTTCCCAGAGCCCGCTGCGGGAACCAGAGGTCTGTTAACAAGAATTAAAAAAATGGAGAGTTAGGGAACATACGTTTCCCATGGATCCATAACAAGCGCCATCCGTTTTCCAATCTTTGAAGGCGTTGCCTTGGGTGAACCATACTGCCGTGCCTCTGTGATGAGCATCGCACGCAGCATTGTAATTTACAGATGGATCTGGGGGAGAGAGCCATTCGATAACGTTCTGTCGCAGCTTGTTCCCTGTGAAAGCATTGAGCTTGCACAGCCAATGAGGCATGGTTATGAGATGACCAACGGTTGAGATCGCAGAAGTCGATTTCCATCTGCCGACTAATTTTCTCAACGCCTAGAATGAGAAATGTTCAAGATGATACGGATGACTAGATGAATGTGATTTGCATACCATCGGTGATTTTGTCGCCCAAGTCCCTTACTCTTTCTCCGACGCCCAGTACCTTGTCATTGACATCACTCAATTTGTGGTCGACATCTTCTACTTTGTTATGGATGGCATGCGTAGCCTTCAGACCTTCTGCAGTAGCCATCCGGGCCTCCTCTTGTGTCAATTTGTCTAATCTCCGCAGCGCATCCTCGATATCCGCCCTACCTATCAGCTTCTTCAGAAACGTTCCTGAAGAACCATAAGCCAGGAATGGGTGATCTCAAGGAATCAGCTCACTAGTGCTATTCTGATTGATCTCTCTTGTCGCGATGCCAAGGATGAACAAGACTTCCGCCATGACGTCCACGATTACGTCCCCCATTCCAGAAGTCGGTGGGACCTCGACATATTTCTCAAGTCTCCTAAAAAATCCTTCAATCCGCTCAAACAGGTCAAAGAGTGCTTCCTGGCTAGCACGGACAGCTCTATAAGCCTGAGGGACCTGGGTGTCACAATAGTGAAGGCAGAGGAATCGGTGAAGACACTTGCTGAGAAGAGGACTCCAATGCTCGTGAAGATCACCGCGGCAGGTGGGCATGCCTGCAAGGGAGATATCAGAGAGCATATTCTACTTTCCGGAGATGTACCAGACTAACACCCCCGCCAATGGCTGCAGAAAATGTGAACAGCACGTTCACTGTCGGATCCAGCCATTTTGTGAGTCGGTTGTCACCGCTGCCGGACTGATCCAACCCGGGAATTTGCCCCCGGAGCATGGTGATGACATCACCCGGGGAATGGCAGGATTCAAACCTGTGGAGTAGAGGATGAGACACGAGATCTTTTCCGGTTTTCTTCGTATAGGTTTCTAAGGCATTGTCGAAGATGGATTGATAGTTGGACGACGATGTGGCCGCGGCAGGAGTTTGGGACATGATACGTATGAGGGCAGTGAGGTCGGTCGGGCAGCTAAACAACCGTGGGAGATATTAGTCATCTCTGACGTGTAAGCAGTCGTGTTCCGTGTTCGTGTAGGTCATCTGTACGTTGATTCTCAGCCGCTGTCAAATAAGGTGCCCGCTGACAAGGAACACGAAATATGTGGTGGAACCCGATATGCTTTGACTCAGGCTTGGATGACTTGACCGGGTTCAGCCTAGGGGCATGCCACGGGGACCTGGGAGGGGAATCATCCTGGTAGTCATCTGCAAAAGTGGACGCGTCTATCACGTGCTATATAGGCTATATAGCTCGCATAGCCCCATAGACTTCCCCTGCATATATAGGCTATATAGACATGCACTATTCTATGGTAGGCTATATAGCTTGTGTCTATGCGTGCTATATAGTCTATATAGCTATGGTAGCAGACTCTGCTACCATGGCTATGTAGTCTATATAGCGTCCGTAGTTTCCGTAGCCCCAATCAGCATGTATATCAGTTCTCAAAAACTTTTTTCGCGCACACAAAACCAAAAATGAGGAACATATATTTATTCATCATGTAAAAGTGTCACCATTCGAGACGCACTACAAAGCTAATCTACTTTAAATCTACTCTTTAAGGCATGGTAATCATTCTGCTCCTATATCCCGTCCAAGAACCCCCACTCGCTTTTGAACCTGTAACACAACAATGAGTATCAGACTGCACTGAGAGTGAAGGAAAGCGTACAGGCAATATTCCGAGGTGGCCCACTACCCCACTACCACAAGGCAGCTGTGACAGGGCAAAGTGAGTAACCTTTTTCTCACCAGAGGAGATGTTACTTACCAATAGTATAACCCTGCAGGAAGTTGAAACCAAAGCGTAAGTCGTAAACAGTAAGAAGGAGTGAAGGAGGAAAGATGGAGACGGGTAGACAGCGCACGCGCACAGGGTTATATAAAACTTTTCAGAGTCCGGTGCATCTCCGACACAATTTGTTCAACTGAAGTGTCACATGACATTGTTGAATTGCATGGGAGAGAGCACAAGTCAACGGGCGTTGTGCTCCTCGTCCGGCGCTCTCCGCCTTCCGCCTACCCGCCATCACTCGCACCCCCAATTCTGGTGTTCTCAGGCTCCTTTGGTGCCCACGGCCTCCTCCAAAAGGAGGACCCCTCAAGGTCCTGGATGGCGGCCCTCTCCTGGCGTGCTCCGCCTTGGTCGATCGCTTTCGTGCAGGCCAGTCGGCCTGGCGCGTAGCCTCGACCATGCGACGCCCCGCCACTTCAGCCGCTCTCACTCGCATCCTCATCCGGCGCCCTCCGCCTTCCGCCTACCACTCGCCATTTCCCGCGTCCCCGATGCTGGCGCCCCGACAGCTTCCTCCGCCACAGTCGAACTCTTTCGTGTGGGCCAGTCGGCCTTACACGTGGCCTCGACTGTGCATGGACATCGTCTTTGGATTGCAAGAGCATCCGGCGAGCGCATCCCGCCGCACGAATTCCGCAAAGCCAACGGCCTCGCCCTGACCCGGACCCTCCACCTCATCACCCCTTTCTTTTCCTTCTCCCACCGCGGAGGAGGGGGCTCGGCATGCACCAAAGGAGGCCACCAACGCAGACGGAGCCACGAGCGTGACGAGCCCTCTCCCGACGCCCACCACCCCGCTCGCCGCTCAGCCTCGCCCCCGACCATCCAATGAAGGAGGCCGCCAACGCCGACGCAGCCACGAGCCCCCTCCCGACGCCCACCACCCTATGCTCGCCGCAAAGCCTTGCCCCGACTATCCTACCTTCCCTCATCACCCCCTCCTTCTCCCACCATGGAGAGGGCTCGGAACGAGGCCGCCAACGCCGATGCGGACACGGCCGCGAATCCCCTCCCGATGCCCACCCCCCATCTTCGAGGCGGCGAACCAGCCGGTCTTTGAGAAACTCTATGAGAGCGTGCGCGACGGCACCGAGACGCGCAACGTGCTTGAGTTCGATGGGCGCAACACGCACTGCAAGGATGTTGCGTGCCCACATGGGCGCCAAGACTGGCACGAACACCGAGACGCGTGCACGGTACGTGGCTTAGCCTCGCGGGTACTTACTCGCAGAAATAGACTCGATGAAGCGCGTCGAGGAGAGGAAAAGCGGGCAAAGCGCAAGCGAGGGTGAGAGCGGCACCAAGGCCCTCAGCGTCGGCGAGCGTAGCTTCGTGCGGGGGGAACAGCGGTCGGGCATGGGGGCAGAAGAGGGATGAGATTGAAAACTCCCTGTCGGTACGACTCGCCGTCAGCACGCACGAAGCCAACATGAATAATAAAGGTCCGGGGGGGAGGGGAAGGAGGAACGCGCACCCGGAAAGACAGCTCGACCTCAGCGAAAAAGTTCGGGTGCCGGCTCTAAGACTAGAGACTGCGGTGCAAAAACCGCGTGTGGCGTCGTCTTTCGTCCCCGCGATGCGTGTGCCGAGCCAGTGCTCGTGCGCGTTGGGTGACGCCGCCGGTGAGGGCGAGGACGCCGTCTGTATGTCAGCGGGGCTGGGTCACCCGCTCGCTGATCACCGGGTCCACCTGCTGCTCTCATAGAAGTAGTTTTCCCCTATAGTCTATATAGTATACGAGAATACTATATAGTCTATATATATATCTGTGTAGCTATGCGAGCTATATAGAGCTATATAGTGTCTGTATTGAGCTATCACGACTATGATAGCTCCTATACCTTATTAGGCAGCTATATAGCAAACCTTTTTTGCAGATGCTACCCGCGACATACAGTAGCCACTGGCATCGCGACTGAACACAGGAATCATATACTGCAGCCCCTTTATTAAGCCTTCTGGAGCACAACGATACGGCCGCGTAAGCGCTAGAGTATGCATCGCATTGCGATGATAGCGTACTATCACCGCTACAAATGATGGCATCCGTCAATGCCTCGACGTCACAGCGCTCTCAGCATCTAACTTAGGACGAAAGGAACAGCCTCAGCCCATTCAGTCGTCAGGGTAAGATTTGCATTTGTGTCCTCCTCACATACAGCAGGCTATGCTCATTAACTGTCCGGAAATGGTCCTCTCTGTCCACTCAAGTCTATATTCCCTGCGTTCCGCTAGCCGGCTAGCCCGTTTACGGTTACAAGGGTGCCTAGATTGACAACATTCCAGGTACAATATGAACTATCGTTCTGTTTGCCGAACGCAGTCGACTTTGGACTGTGAGGCTATGAGGCACCTAAAGTCCTTAAATAGCCCATGCGTCGTCGTCGTCAATTTCCCCAGTTGTGGGCTCCACCCCCAACTGGCGGCAACCAACCACGGTAGAAGAGTCCCCAACATGACTCCGACACCAATTCCTTCCACGTCAGCGACTGGCAGTGGCAACGGCCATGAGCGCTTTTCGGAACGTGGTGGGCCTGCGGCCCACGAGCAGGACCACCACAGAGCAGCTCCAGAAAGGAACGACGGACAACCCGCGAGAAATATTGCTGCGGCTCGCGAGCTGGACCAGCAGAGAAGGGATACATATACGGCCATCGACAATGGTGGTTTCTCGTGCGTTCGCTCTCTGCCCCCCATCTTCCGCTTACTTACCCACCCCCGCTCAAACAGCAGGTTCCACTTTAAAGTATGCATAGTAGTGGGTATTGGGTTTTTCACCAATGCGTCAGTTAATAGCTCTTCGTTTCATCCATTTCAAAGCTTAATTTTGTGCCATGTTTAGGTACGATATTTTCGCGATCAACCTAGCGTCTGTCATGCTGGGATACGCCTACGGAAACACAACAGGTACGACCCTCACCTGAAATGTTACTGATCGTGGTCTCACCCGTCGGACAACAACCACCTGCAGGACCATCCAGCTTAGCTCACCACCTCTCCAGAAACCAGGATTTCGCACTCAAGGTGGCGGCACCAGTAGGGAACCTGTTAGGGCAAGTGTTCTTTGGGTGGCTCGCCGATGTTGTCGGGCGAAAACGCATGTGTATGCTCCCTCCCATCATCTCAGCGCCCCCAAACCCACCTAATTGTGCCCAACCCCAGATGGGGTAGAACTCATGATCATTATCACGGCGACTTTTGCCCAGGCGCTTGCTGGTTCTGGTCTCGGAGTGAATATCGTCGGTGTTCTCGTCGTCTGGAGGTTTATCATGGGCATCGGCGTGGGAGGGGACTACCCTCTGAGCGCAGTGATCGCCTCTGAGTTCGCGTCGAAGAGCAGTCGTGGCCGACTCATGACGACCGTGTTCACCGCCCAGGGCTGGGGAAATTTGGGTACGACAATATCGCTCCTGCGTGGGAAAACCCGGTGATGCTTAGCTTGTATTACCAGCTGCCTCCCTAGTTGCGCTAGTAACCATCCTGGCGTACAAAGACTCCATTCTCGCGGACAACTTCGAACGACCGCAGCATGTGGACTATTGCTGGCGCATCCTCATCGGCCTGGGTTGTGTTCCGGGCGTCATCGCGCTTTATTTCCGGCTTACCATTCCGGAAACACCACGGTTCACGATGGATATCGATCGGGACGTACAGAGGGCAAAGGCCGATGTCGAGAACGTGCTCGGCCCTGGCGGTGCTTCCGCCGCTGTCTACTGGGTTGACCCGGACGCGGTTGTCCAGCGATCACAAGTGCCCCGCCAAGGCCGCAGCGATTTCATCACTTATTTCGCACAGACAGGCAACCTTCAGCTTCTCTTTGGAGTCGCCTACTCGTGGTTCGCCATCGATGTGGGTTCTATTTATTATTTGGGCTTCGCCATGAAATTGCTCATCTGGCTCGTTCTCTCTACAGGTTGCATTCTATGGCCTCGGTCTGAATTCGTCGACCATTTTAACTTCGGCTCTCCTTAGTCGCGCAGGGATTGGCGAGATCATCGAATCATCTCAGCTCAACACCACCCTAGGAATATTCAAGTCGCTGCGTAATATCGCCATAGGTAGCTTGGTTGTCTCAGCGGCAGGACTCCTGCCAGGGTATTACGCAACTTTCTTTCTCATCGATACCTGGGGTCGGAAACCAATCCAATTTCTGGGCTTCGCCGCCTTGACAGGGTTGCTGGTTATCTTGGGTAAGATATCTGTCCATCAGGAGTGATCCGTGGAAGTTCACATTGAGGTGCTTCTCATAGCTGCGATCTATCCTGGTCCTCAGCCGGACTCCAATTATCAGGACAGAGCCGAGGCATTCGTCGCGATGTACTGCCTAGCAAACTTCTTCACCAATTTCGGGCCTAACGTGACGACCTTTATCATTCCGGGGGAGATCTTTCCGACACGTTACCGCTCGACCATGCATGGAGTAGCTGCGGCGTGTGGAAAAATTGGTGCCATTGTGTCCCAGATCATCTTTTTCAAGGTGCGCAGCTCGGATAAAGCGCTAAAAGCGATGTGAGCATTCCTCTTTCCGACATCTACAACATCGGGACCCATGGTCGTTTTTCTAGTCTTGGAATATTTGCGGGCGTCACATTGACCGGAATAGGATCGACTTGGTTGCTGGAGGAAACTAGAGACAAGTCATTGGAATCGCTTTCCCGCGAGGAACAGCGAGGGTTCATCTTTGGTGCGCCGATACCAAGTCCATAGTTTGCCGTATTGACCATTCGATAGGTGTCACCGAAATCGAGATGCAGAATGGCGTAGTTCGCAGGCAAGCTCGACGTAGGTTGACCACCTAGACCCTTCGCGCCTTAGGTTTCTATTTGACCTGGACTATGTTGTATGGGATACCACCACCATGTGTTTGCACAATAAGTTATCGTAATATCTTGTTACTTCCAGATTTAGCCTTCTCGGCTGGTACCACATCACAGATAACTATACGCATAATTTTCTGTGAGCATACACGATAGTGTCCGGACGATAACCGGCTACCACGAGTTCGAGAGTGACACAACTGAGTCAGCTAAGGGAGATTTAGGACCCTGTATGCCCACCGTTCGTGCAGTCGTAAACTATTTGGTGTGCCTTCAGTCATGATGGTAATTAAAGGACATGGCCCGTATAGGTGGTGTTCATGAAGTACTTTTAGATTTTTTCTGCGGAGAGAAAAACTATATGAACATGGATCGAGCAAAAGACGGTGTAGTACTCACATATCCAACTTTCTCAAAGTTGTACACAATCCCTGCCTCGGCAAGCTTCCGTTTCCGCGCCGCCTGTCTGCGCAACAAACGCTTTTCGGCAGTGCGTTGTTGCATCTCCGTTCGAGACTGAAAGCGCCGCATCAGGAAGCACGCTGCTGATACGAGCAGCAAACGAAACCGACCTTGTTGTGTTGCCCCTGCGCAAGGCGATAAGTGGGCACGATGCGCCATTTGCGGTTTGCGCCCACCCAAAGTTCTGGGTGTACTTGGTCCTTCGGGATGACCTTGCAAGTCAAAATGTGGCCCATGAGCAAGTAATTGTCCATCGTCTCTGCGACGATCTGCGCGACTGGCGCCGACTCGAACTCGATGAATCCGTAGTGTTTCGACCTGCCTGTCTGTTCGTGATCTCAGCGCGCCGAACGAGGGATGGCTACGCCCGAGCAGACGCACCCTTTTGTTCCGTGAGAGGCGGAGACGTGAAATATCTCCGAATTGGGAGAAGTACGCGCGCAGCTGGTCTTCAAAGAAGCCATGTGGAATCCGGCCAAGATATACTACACCCGTTTCTGATACCTGCCGAGCGGTCAGAATGAACTATGCCCGCATTGCAAATAGGACGAACGCACCGGTTTTCGTTTCGCCTTTTCTAGCTTCCTCTTTACGGTAACATCATCGCGAGCGACAGTGGGAAGAGAACCCACGTCGAGGCCAGCCCCTTCATCGACACCCATGTCATCATCCGAGGAGTCCTCGTCGGTAGAGAAGCCATATAAGTGAACGTCCTCTTCACCAAACTGTCCTCCTCTTGGGGCGCCTCAGGTTCGTCGTCTTCCGAGTGTGAGGGCTCAAACTCTGGCGTCGGCGATGGTGACGGCGAAGGTGCTTTCCACGGGCCTCGGGGCTTCCGCGCCAACAGGGTTGGCCTGTTGGCGTGCTTGCGCACGTCTTTCACCGCATCGCGACGCGTCTTTTCCGCTGTTGTCACTCGAGGCTGCTCTACCCGCTTTACTCCTTCCTCTCTCACGAGCTTTGATTTTGTTTTGCGGACATGGTCCTCAGCCTTGGCGAGCTTGAGCTTGTGTTCCCCTGATGAAGTTGCTGGTGTCGTATCAACCTCAGCAAGAGACTGCTTGGTCTTGGTTTTTGAGATTTTTGAGATTTTCTTGAAAGCGGTGGACATCGCAAACAGACAAACTTATTATTTTCGATCTTCAAAATCAAATCAATGCTGCCAAACAAGGCCCAACAAGAGCGTCTTATCATTGCGATGCCCCGCTTATGTAAACGACCTTCCTTATCTTATCACGAGCATAATACTTTTGGCGCTGCTCGTACTCATCCTCGACTGGCCGACTACCTTCATAGCCCATTGCATACCCAGAACTTTTACCGCCCCAACACCTCAATGGACGCCAGAACGTCGGAGGTGGTCTCTCGGTTGTCCTTCGCCTACGCATTCGTTTGGGACGTGCCATGGGTTGCTCACTTCTTGGCAACTGTAGGGAGATAACAGGAAGGTCGCCTTTCAGTGTAACATCATGTGGCGATGGCAGAGCAGCACGCTCATGCGATGCTCTCAATGGCCTCGGGTTGTTGTGAGGTATTTCGGCCAAAAAGAACGCAAGGGATGATAAAGGCACGTCGACACTAGCACGGATGACCTTATCTGGTTTTTGAGGCCGGCTCTGCTCTCACTTGAGCCACATAAGTAAGAGAACACCAAACAACTCAACTATATAAGCCTGGGCAGACCTAATCAAGGATGGAATTTCGACCGCAGCAGAGCACGCCCGTTGCCTTCGGAGGTCCGACTCTCGATCATTATCTTCGCAGGGAGGCTCCCATATCCTGACAGAGTTCTAGGTAGAGTAACAACTGAACTGCCTCGAAACTCACGTTCTCGTGGGTAGGGGTTTTGGTTCCAAAGAGATAACTTTTGGAGGGTCTATGGCCGACAGCAGCCTGAATGCTGTTGACACCAGTTCAGCCACTCGTAAGAAAAAGACGGTCTGACTCACGAGCATGTTCGTGTGCTTCATGTGGCGCTGATTGGCCTATGGAACTAGTGCGCCTCTTCCGTTTTCGCGTATGGGACAAGTCGAGGTTTGTTTTGAGAATGCTATCGAGTTCTGCAAGTTTGTCATCATTCGCCACGAAGTGAGGACTCTGTGGGAAGAGCGTCGCTCGTGAGACTGTTACGGTTTGCTGTTCATGTGAGCAATGAGGGTTGGTGAACCGAGGGACATTCATTACTGCAGGCAGTCGAGTCAGTCGCCCGGTCATCGACGTCAACGCCGACGCCGGAGCCGTGAGAAAATTCGATCTCCGCTCTAAATAATCTTGCCCTCGCCCTGCTGAGAGCTGAGCCCTGTGCCGCACTCGACATACACCTTCGCTTACCCTCACAAGTACTTCTGCTTGCTCTCTAAAGACGCATTTGAGGCCCGAATAAACAACCAGCTCTTCTATTCAGCATGCCGAAGGTACGTTACTGCACACCTACAATGATCCTACGGCGCCGCTGATGTCCATGGCACAGAATAAGGGAAAGGTTCGCTCTCATTTATGACCCTCCTTCTTTGCTTGGAACCGAGTCGCTGTGCTTTACAGGGTGGTAAGAATCGGAGGCGTGGAAAGAACGAGAACGACGATGACAAGCGAGAATTGGTGTTCCGTGAGGATGGGCAAGAGTATGCGCAAGTGATCAAGATGCTGGGGAATGGGCGCTTGGAGGCCATGTGCTTTGACGGTGAGAAGCGACTGGCACATATTCGAGGAAAGATGCGGAAGAAGGTGTGCATCTCCGTTGCGCTCATGCCCATGATACCTTACTAACTCATCGAAATCAGGTGTGGATCAATCAAGGAGATATCATCCTGCTGTCATTGCGCGAGTTTCAAGACGGCAAGGCGGATGTCATTGTGAAATATACGGCGGATGAGGCTCGAAACTGTGAGTCGATGTGATCTCACCCCTTTGGGTGTAAGCAAGCCAGACGCTGACCTCACACAAGTAAAAGCGTATGGCGAGCTCCCCGAGAACGCCAAAATCAATGAGACGGATGCCTTTGGTGAGGAAGATGGCGAATGCACGTTTGAATTTGGCGACGGCGGAGAGGTGGACATTGATGATATATAAATGTATTGTTGTTGGGTGTGCACAAGGTGCGCCATCTGTCAATTTTTGTTGCCGGGCGTACATCAACCGCTGACACCAAAGTTTCAGTTGTATATTCGTGACGACTAGCATGACTCCGTCCTGTGTTACATGAGTATTGATTAGACACAATGTGTTTGCAGCGCTACATGATGCTTTGTTACTGTTATTGCCCTGTTCCACACCAATGCCTCCCCAAGATCATAGAAAGGCCAATTTTAAATTTTCACAAGGCATCAGAGGAGTGTATGACACCTATCGGTGTGTCTGACGTACCACGCTGACAGCGTCACGAAGGTCACTGTTGGTGGAAAGCATATACAGAACAGAGATCGCAGGTTTGTGCGATTTCACGGGACCGAGTGAAGGCCTGTGCTTGTTCCTGGAGGACATACGGGATGTACTCCAGGAACAAGCACAGGCCCGAGACGGACCCGAGGCAATAGCACTGCTCGAGTTGCTCGGCAAGTGGATGCTCTGCCCATGGTTTGCCCGTCTGCTTTGCGTACTCCTGCAAGGCGGCTCGAAGAGGGTGGTAAAGTTAGAGGACTCGGGTTCTGACCGGTGGCTCATCACAAGTGGGAGGGAAATGGGAGCTTGGGAGGGGAAGTTGTTGGTTATGAGGACATGATGGGGAGATAGTAGAATGGTTGACACATCGCTTGCCTGATTTATGGCAGTCAGTCGATCACTACTGCTGCCGCTCCCAAAGTGCTCCATTCCGAACTCCATAGTCATTCATAATACTCCGTTGTCATGCCTCTGGTCGTGCACACGTTACCGGGGCGGGCTTACTTTTCGTTTTCGCTACTCCATTCCACTGGGCTGGTGAGGAAAAACCGAATTGTGGTTTGGAAGACGAAATATGGGAGGAGCTATTCGGCTGCTCTGAAGACAAGAGATGCCCTCGCGGGTCTTTTATAGCCTGGCTACATGCCCCCATTGCTCGTATTGGGGCTGGCTTAGTAAAATTGAATGCGTTTTGAGGGTACCGAGGTTCGGGTGATCGTGGTGCGGTCCTTGCTGGATCCAATCTGTTTTGATTACGTGGCAAGGCGGCAAGAGCCCATACGTGTATTGGCCTCGATTTGTCGCCTGTGCTTTTCTGGGTGTCCCCCAAGCATCCATTTTCATAACTGCCGTCCATGGATCACAATTAATATGCTTGCCCTCGCGAACACGCGCCGGATGATGAAATCGCCCAATGGGGAGCACGATTTATATTCCATCGGACCATATATACGAAGCCCTCACGGCTTCATATTATGGTGGATAACACTAGCCGTGAGACTCAACGTCCGACAATGACCACAGAACGGAGAGAGATTCCTCATACCTGAGCAACGAGAGAGTTCTCAAATCCGGCACGCAGCCCTTCTCGTTCATCAAGTACTCCGCGATATCGTGCGCCCCACATGCCACCGCGACCTTGAGCATCTCCGGATTGACCTGAACCCGATCGGCCAGCCTCCGGCGCTTCCCCGCCCTGCGCTCATCGGGCGGCTCGACGAGCAAGCGCACGAGGGCGAGGTCGCCCCGCTTGATGGCGAGGCGGACCGAGAGTGCGCCCCTGCGGCGCGGGGAAGCACCGTGCTCGAGGAGGAAGCGCACGACGGGCACGGCGCCCGCAGACACTGCGCGTACGAGCGGGTAGCCGTCGTGCGAGTCCACGTCCGGCGGCGGGCGCAGCGGCAGCGCAGGAACGCTGTCGCGATACAGGAAGTGCAGCAGCGGGAGGGCCTCGGCGCCCGATGGGCTCAGGCGCCTGAAGAGCCTGCGGGGCAACTCGGGCGGCTTGGCGCTGGCGCTGGTAGTGCTGGTGTCGGGGATGATGTCGGTGGGAGACGGCGGAGGGTCACAGTAGGGGAAGGATGGATGCCCGAGCAGCGCGGCGAGCACGGCTGGCGTGCAGAGGGGAAAGCGTAGGACGTAGGTGAGTACATTGGGCCTGCGAGAGGTGGGGAGTGCGAGATAGCGCGCTATGAGGTAGTCGGCGTGCACGATGGTAGAGGCCGATTTGAAGATGTGGTGCAGGCGTCGGCACGTGAGAGGGATGGCCTCCGACGCTGCGTAGAGCTGGATTTCATACAGAAGCTATCGGGCGAGTTGGTGGGGTGTGAGGAGATACGGGTCAGTATGCGTGAGGGGTTCGTGAGAGATAGAACGCGGACCTCCACAGGGAGTGTTGCGAGCAAATCTCTATGCGGCGGTGACATGAAGCGTGCGAGTCTCTACCACGTGGGAAAACTCGGTTCCCTTTCCCGTTCCCGCTGCGGTCCGGCCGTGGGAAGATTTACGTCAAGATAGGCGGGAGCACGAAGTTTATCGAAGATCAAGATCTGGCTTGTCAGACACTCAGCTCAGCTCGAGACGTCCCGACCCAGCCACATTTCCGTCTTTCTTGCCGGCCAGAGAAAGAAATGCGATGCAGCCGCCACGGCTATTTCACGTATTTCTTCGTTGGGACCTGTCTCGTTGCTTGTGATGGGGTGATCTTCGAGCTGTGACCTTGCCCCATCTGCTATTTCTTCCGCAAACTTCAAGCTTGAAACTGCGGACTGACCAGGACGCATTTCATAGTATCCCTCAACGTACACAAGGGAACTTTCTGGAACACTCGCGGACGAAAAAAAAATTGTCTTACAGTAGCCCGTTGCAAAATTCCTCTACCCGAGTTGTGACACGTCAGAACTTCTAGCTTGTGCTGTGGCCCCGCGATTCAGTCCCTCGTCGTTGGGCCAGTGCCAAAAATGCCGCCGATTCAAAGTCGGTCTACTGATTGAAGACCCGCCATTATACGCCCGTCTCGCCACCCCGTCTGTTATGATCGTGTCGACCGCCCCCTTTTTTCGAGACCCTGGCATTTTTAAAAAATCAAATGTCCCTGGCCTACCGTATGCAGTTCCGTTGCAACATCCGCCATACGTTCAAGGCGAACGATCGTCACCGGCAGCTCATCGTTCGTCTCACATTCAACAACCAATATCAACGATCGAGCGCACACCATCAATGTAAAGGTTCAATATTCGTTCCATTCCGCGGTGTATCTACCCGCTCTCCTTTCTTTCTCCATTGGGATCGTTGGACTTGAGGCGGCGGCCAGCCACGCAGCGTCGCCCACAGCATAGGAACTCTCGACGCGAGACCTCAGTCTTCTGGGGTCAATATTCCACTTCATAGCAGATGGCTAACTTACGCACATAGCACCGCTCCTGACGGTCTCTCCAGGTTAGGAACAAAATAATATTCATCAATGATCAATCTTTCCTTTCATTGACTGAGACTCCGCTCCTGTCTCTACACGGATGTGATCCAGTCATTGGGGCGGGGTTAAGAGGGTGCGAGGATTTGAAACGACCGTCGGTGAATACAGTTGCCGTGCCCCTTGATTGGCACATGGAAATCCACTACATCAGAGTACGGCTGTTCACCGCACACACCAATCGAAATCGAGTCTAACCGTTCTTATGATTTTCTCCCACTCCGAGTCTGAGTGCCGAGGGAGGCTTGCCAGTGCCTACATCGCCACTCACATCAAGAAGCACTGCTGTGACGTGTAACGTGTTACCTTGTGAGAAATCGAATTCTCATAGATGTGATGGGTGCAGGCGCTCTTTACACGACGTGAAGCAGGTGAAGATTTTCTCCTTGGGCCTAACCTCTGTGGGGGTTGAGCGCACAAAGAAGATGCTCGATCAAGTTAATGTTTCGAAAGCTCGATAAGAACATATGGCACATTTTTCAACGGAAAAAACTACTGCGACCGCTACCAAACCCTACTTGCTTACATTTCGGCCCACCTCGTGGCCACCCTTGTCTTCAAATTTCCCTTTCCGCAACGTTATGTTATCTTCAATCACCGTTCGCATAGGGAGCTGATTTCGGAGGGAGTGGCGCTTGGGCGTCCATTGGGAAGTACTCGGGAATGAGCCTCCTGCCGAGCGAGACGTCTCCTTGCGTTTCAAATTCGAAACAAGATTCGCACTTACGAAAATACGGCCTCGTCTTCCGCGGAGAACGCCATGAAGATCACGCGCTCAAGCTGTGTGGGGCACGCGCACGCCCGTGAGTGACCGCGCCGCGTAGGAATGGCAACTCGAGAACAAGACATGCCTCTTTCGCCTCCTCCGTCTCCAAAAATTTCCGGACCTGCTCAAAAGCGACATGGGTGGCGCTTTCGATGGGGTAACTGTAGATTCCCGTCGAGATGGCGGGGAACGCCTGAAAAGAAGGTGCGCGACTCAGCCAGCGCGTCTATGGGAGGCAAAAAAAAAAAAGAAGCAGCGGCGTCGTGTCACGGCGCTTACTGGTGGCAACTCACGATGTGCTTGAGTCCGTGTTCTGTAGCCAGCTGTAGGCTGATGCGATAGCACCCCGCCAACTGCAGTGGCGCCCGGGTGCTTCGGGGGTGATAGACCGGACCAACGGCGTGAATGACATGCTTCCTGTGGCATGATGGCCAGCGTCAGCAGCGGAGCCGTGCGGCCACAGCAATATTTTCCCCCTTCGTCTTCTTCTCCACCTGAGCGAAGACCGGCATACTCACGCTGGAAGGTTGTAGCCAGCAGTCATGCGAGCTTCACCCGTCGGACAACCGCCGAGGGTCCGGCCTACCGAGATATGAGAAGTTTGTCCATGACTAGCTCACCCGAGCGAGGAGGTGAAGGAACTCATGGGTGTAAGAGAGACGCACATTCTTTGAGGAGCTTAGGTCCTGCCGCCCTGTGTATGGCCCCGTCCACTATCCCATCGCTTCATCAATATGTCATCGATAGCAAGAGTTCCCCCTCGAACGACATCAGACATCAGATACGCACCTCCACCCCCACCTGCAAAAGGCGCGCTGTCATTCTGAGTTCTCTTATCGCGACCGTGACCGGACAGGGACAGGGGATCCGCGTCCAGTCCGGAACACCAATGAGAGGCGCACCCAAAAGTCCGGTATTAGCGGCGTTGACGATCGCGTCGACCTGCACATGCGTGATGTCTCCTCGGCTGGGCCCGCAAAACACACACACACACACACACACGAATCAGCTAAATGTGTCGTACCGGGCACGTCTCGGAGAAACCAAAATGCGTAAAGGGGGAGCTGATCGAGGCACGGCACTCACTAAATTGACACACGGTCCAGCAGCGCGCTGGAGAATGGGAATCGCGCTTCTTTACCCACGGCGATGGTTGTGCCCTGGTAGAGCTCGCGGAGGGTAGGGATCTGCTGGAGACGGACGATTCGTTGGGAGGACATTGTGTGGTCGTGTGTGTTGGGGTTGCCGGCGCTTGGCGGATCTCTCAGGTCGGGGGGGCTTGGTTCCCACCGGTTCGGTTCTACGAATTTGGCAGCCTAATACGCGGAAGAAGGAACGGCCTGCCAATTTACGGTGCCTCGCTTCCTAACGTGGCATTTGCACTGGAAAATACAAGGATCACCAATGGCGGTCACAACACGTGTTCGATCGGCATTCATCGATTCATCTTGCTTTATGCGGGCTCACTCGGCTTGATCCCCCAGAAATGCGCGAGGCGCGAGTCCAGCTCATCAACCAGGCCCTTGGTGGAGACACGCAGAATTTTTCGATTAATGAAGCTAGCCCAAGGGCCAGGATAATATTAGAATACGCGAGCGAACGATTAAAGCTGCTATGTGTAGCAATTTGTATCGTAAACAGACCATATGCTGTCTGGGAACGAAAGAAGTAAAAAAATAAATATGCTAGTACGGGAGGAGCAAACTAGTAATCGTGAAGCATGGTGCCAAAATGGATCGATGCACAGTCTGATGGATGACTGTCCTAAGGGGTTGAGGTGGATGCGGGATACAAAGCAGTTGAAATGACGATGTGCAGGGCGGCCGAGAAAAAAATACAAAGGCGTTAACTAACCGAGGTCGGAACGACAGAACGCGGAGTACTAAGCCAGGTGACATACGTCGCATGTCGTGAATAGTCGTGTCAGTGGAAGAGAAAAACCCCTCGATGGCTATCGGGAGTCACGCTGTGAGCTGTAGCGTGGCACCTCTGAGGTTGAGGAGCGCGAGTGAGTCGTGGCAGTGCTCGTCTGTACGCACGTATTCGTGTGCGAGGATGAGGAAGACATCGGCTTCACATGGCCATCATGAGAGTGCTGGGCACCGAGAGGCTCGTTGAGGGGGTAGTATGATCTTCGACCGGTCCTCTCAAAGTCATACACAGTGAAATCATTTTCCAGCTGTCGCATGTCTGGCTTCATCTTCTCCGGGTTCGCTTTACGCTTATGAGCCGTCAAAGGTTTCTCAGCCAAGATGAACTCGTCCAACTCGTGAGAGACATCAAAGTTAGCACGGTCCTGCTGCGTTCGGGTGTCAATAACGTTCATGCGAGAAACCAGTGAGAAAGGACTAACATTAGGCACAAACGGTGGATCGAGCTGCCTCGCCTCCAGTTTTTCCCAATTAATTTGCGAGAACCATCGTTGGGATCGAATCTCTTCGATGTTGGAGAAGCCTGCTCGGCCGCCTAATCGCATCCTGGGGTCTCGCTCGAGAAACTAACATCCAGACATGCGTCAGTAGGGCACCCTGCTAAACGTCTGTCGCAACTTACTCCGAACAGGGCGGAGGTGCAATCACTGCTGACTGCACCGTGGCGTTGCGAGGGTTTTCTGATGGGGTGTGTCAGAATACTGTCCCGCATCTTCTCCGTGGAGTTGCCATCAAAGGGACGCCGGTGCCATAGTAGCTCAAAGGCACAGACGCCTAAACTCCACCAATCAACTTGCCAAGAGTAACCAGGGCGTTGCGGGTCAACCACTTCCGGGGCCATATATGCCATAGAGCCTGCAACAGAGGTGTGCAGACGATGTTGAGAATAATGCATGGCAATGTTGAGGTCAGTGAGAGCAGCATGTCCGGTTGCATCGAGGAGAATATTATCGGGTTTGATGTCCCTGTTGGATATTAGGCGCCATGACCATATAAGACACAAGACCCACTTACCGGTGCATAATGCCTTTACTATGGAGGTAAATAAGACCAGAAGCCAGCTCTGCTGTCCAAAAGCGAACCACATTCTCAGGAAAGCTGCGCCTGGTGTTCAGGTGATCTACCAGGATCCGATAAATGCCTGCGCACGAAAAAAGGAAATGGGGACTTACATCGAAGATCACCACCGAGCATGAGGTCAAGGACGAAGAAGCAATTATCGTCATCCTGGAAAGCATAGCGGAGGTTGACCAAGAAAGGGTGATCGACCTACATAGATGGTCAGGAGCTGGACGAGGCGTGTGAAGTGGTACCGCACCTCCTCGAGTAATCGTCTTTCCTGGATGATGTTGGGCACAGCCTTTTGCTTGATGCACTGTTGCTTGTCCATGTACTTGAGCGCATACAGTTTCTTGCTCTTTTTATGTTCAACAACGCGAACCTGGGCAGAGGAGGATGAGCAGGGGTGAACAGTGCCATATTAGGAACAATGGTGAAGCACCTTGCCGAAAGCACCTTTCCCGACCACCCTGTGGAGGTCGAAGTGATAAAGGCTGACCTCGCCGGAAGATCAACGTTCTTGGAGGGTGCACAACCCATGGTTCAGAGAGTCGGAAGGGGGGAATGATGGCACTCGGACCAAGAGGGGAGGCTTATAAGGGCATGACAGGTACAGGCTGCTGGAGGCTCCTTATGCTCGACAAGGTAACCCGAGAGCATGGCGGACCGATGCACGCCACATGGATCGGATGAGACAATAAGATGGCGCCCACCGACTGCCAGGAGAGAAACCAGCGTGAGCAGGAGAGACAATAAGACGTTACCCAGATGAACGATGCGCGATTGTACCTCACTTCGTGATTTTTGCACTAATTTTACCGATTTTTGGTGATTTAAGTAGCGAGGGCCGGCCTAATCCATTCGTGGCAACCGCTGCTGGCGCCCACTCGCAGCGCTCGTCCTTCGTCCTGTACAAGGACTACCACACACGCTACAACAACACTGCAACGTTGCGGTAACGGTGATGGATCCAGAGGGTCAAGACGTCCCCCTTCTTTCGCCCCTTCCGGAAAGCGCAGATTCTATCAAAGTATTTCCATTTATCGTTCGTCTCAAACGCGACATTATTGTGAGTCAAGACAATTGGGATCGCCCTTCTCCCACTAACCTTCTTTTCCCCTCCCTCGCTTCTTCCCATCCTTGGCATGGCTCTGTAGAGGAACATAGGTGCGTGCCCGCATCTGGCGCCCGATGCTACCCTGATATGGTCGTCCTCTGTAGACACCGCGCTTAGTTGGGAGTTCAGTCCCCGCCATACCCTTTTAGCGTGAAACCGCTCACCAGCTTCGTAGCCAACTGACTGCGTCCGATGTTAATTTCGCCCTTGTTCGACCGCTTGTTTTCAAATATGCGCGTCTGAGAAATCCCGCCATCGTGTACGTATGCCTCGTGGTCCGGCAGCATTTCATCACTGTTGCCGAGGACGACCTTGCTTTTTCCGGAGTGAGCTTTTCGCGGGCGATCTTGTGCGAAATCCTCGCCATGAAGCTTGTCCACCATTTTGCGAGCAATCAGATCGAGTTGGTCTCCGTGCTGACCATCAGCTGGAGTCCCCTTGCTGGTGCATCCGGTGACGTCATCGAGGATGTCAAGAACATACTTGGAGTCAAGGACGACGATGGCGTGGACGATCTTCAGTGCGCGCTAGAGGTCAGTCACTGACACATGGCGCCGTTTTTCCTGTGCCCTTGATGGATGTTGCATACAAGATGGCAATCTCCTCAAGCGCAAAGAGATTCGTCGCCTCTCCGATAGTCCAGTCTGTCGTGACCGATATCTACTCTGGCCGAGTCATTTACTCTTCAGCCTCATCGGCAAATCGGAGCATCGTTGCAGACAACTACAAGCTCCGTGCTATTGAGATCTACGACAGCAAGAATGCCCCTTGGCTCAACCACTATCGGTGCGGGCTTCATTTTGGATCCCCCGACCCCGCGTCTTACATGTAACCTTCGTCTTGAGGCTACGCGTACCGCGATATGGCGCAATCCTTGAGTTTTTAAACTTCGCTCTCCTGTTGATTGTATTCGTACTGTGTCTTCGCGCAAGTATCTATTTCTTTGTTGTCCAAGCGCCTCACCTCTTCTTCAGATAAAGACCTCAATGCGCTCCACCCCTTTGAAGTTCTCTTCATCATCTTTGCCGTAGCTTTTGCTTTGGAAGAATATACCGCATCCATAGAGCATGGATGGGGCAGTAAGTGCAAATGCCATGATACCTTTTTAGCCAGGATTGACCAAGCGTCTAGTTTATATGGCCAATGTAAGCACGAAGTTGCACTGCTTTAAGAGACAGGCTCCCCGACCAGAGCTATTCAGATGTGGAATGTCTTCGACACTGCTTTTATCGTGGTCACAGCGCTGTATCTTATCCTACGAGTAAAAGGTCTTGTATATGAGGACCGTGAGTTATGTATCTCCTCCAGCTCCGACAGTCCCCCTCATCATTTTGGATGGCGACTCACTATAGCTTCTGCCTCTGACTTGGGCTTTGACATACTCGCCTGTGGAGCCTGCATCCTCTTCCCAAGGTCTGATACCGACCTCACCAAGTTTCCGTTTGTGAAATCTCAATTTGCCTCCCAGACTTGCCTTCTTCATTGTCTCCAACAATGTTGTGATTCTGTAAGACTTTTCTCCACGTTCTATTTGCCGATGACCACCATACTCGTAGTGCGCTCCGTGCGATGACGGCTGAATTTGTGCTTTTTATGGGTATTGCGTCCGTCTGTTTCTCCGGGCTGCTCTTTACGCTCTGGACTCTCGCTTCCGACAAATGGACTATCAAGTCTATCGCTTGGTTGATGGTGCAGATTTGGTTTGGAATACCTACCTGTCTTTTGGCCAGGCGTCCTCTTTCCATCCCTGTAAGCTTTCCCGCCACTCAATATGCAGGTTTTATACATCAAGTTGCAGTTTTCGGACCCATATTGATGGTTGGGTTCGCCGCCTTGAGCAACACCCTCCTCCTTACCAGTAAGACCGTTCATCACGCAACCTGGCATCGCTCAAGGATGTTGCAGTCTTAATCTCAATATTATCCAATACGTTCATAAGAATTGATGCAGTCGGTCACATTTTCTTCCTGAGCAACACTGAGCTGATCCGTATTATAGAACGCTAACCAAGAGGTTAACCTGTTGTCATCCAAAGCGTGCTTTTGCGCTAACTATGTTACAGTACTGTTCCAATTCACAATCACAACACTCGAAGGGTAAGCAGTCCCTGACAGACTTGGCTCGGCGATACTGACGCAGTAATCACAGAATGAAATCAGACGCGCTGATCAATTACCAACCCCCTTTCAACCTACTGGCTTTTGCCATCCTCTGGCCTGCTAGTTGGGTCTTGTCACCACGACGCTTACATTCGGCGAATGTTTTCCTCATACGAGTGACGGTATGTTTCCACTTGCCGAGTGTCCTTCCTCTGTATTGACCTCCTCCAGTCATTTCCGATCCTTCTGACGATTTCTTTTTACGAGCGCTTTGTCCCCACCGACTCGTCTCTCCGCGAATCAGCCCAGCAGGTTGCGCAGTCCGTCTACGGGTCCCTTCCGCGTCCTGTTAGATCCTTACCGTTCTTCGATGCACTCATGGGAACGAACGTGCATGACCTTTATGAAGCTATATTCGATGCAGAACCCGACATACTCGAAGAGGATGAGGAGCTTTTCACAGACAGGGAGCAAGATCACGTCGGACTACACAGCTGGACCAGTCATGAGAATGGTAGAGATGGCACGCACACACCGCCCCAGAGTTCGATTCCACCTACCGAACTACACGTTCCCGAGAGCGAGAGCCCTGCGCGCCCCAGCCGCCGCGCGTCTAGCATCCCACGCTCCCAACGGGGCAGCCGAGCCGCTCTCCACGGCCTCGCAAGCTTAGTCTTCGGCCACCAGTCATGGAACCCCTACGTACGAGCGCTGCAGAGGTGCCGCGTAGTCCTCTATCCCGTCTTTTTGGCGCAAAGCGGTCTGAGGTGGAGATGGGACTAAGCCCCATAGACGCCCAAAAACTTGACAAGGTGGAAGAGGGGTACGGCGCGTACAGGAGTTACTCGAGGACGTGCGGGAGTTGCCTGTGTCCAAGCTTAAAGAGGAGATGCGCGAGCTTCAAGAACGGCAGACGCGCATCGAGAGTCTGCTGTTGATGCTCACTCGAGGTATGCGGAACGAGGCGGGCAGTCTGGGCAGTACCGCCGCCCCATCACGTTATGATACCCTTTGAGTTATCCGTGCTACCGTATTGAACCACCTATGACGGATCCATCTCTGCATTCCCGCTTCGCGTCACTGTCTATCCGTATAGCTGCATTCTAATCCCTCCGTAGTATGGACAAATGCAGGTCGGGGGCGGAAGAAGCATCCATGTGATACCACTTCCTCGGTTCGTATTTCCGTGAGAGAGAACTCGAATTACTCCATGCGGTCTGTTTCCTTCTCGTCCAGATAGCATCGCCCCTTAGCTACCTGATCTCCGCTGCGTCTCCGCCGTGATGGGAACAGTTTCGGGGCGCATTATTCGCGCGCATGCCTTTGAACTGAAGTCGCCGTTTCGTTTTCGGGTGACCCAACAAGTGCCCTGCCTTCCTGCTCAGGGACGACACAATGGCCGGTTATCAGGGGTGCAATAGAAAACCCATATACACTTGCTCCGTGTGCCCTCCTTTTCTGGCATAAAAGCGAAATGCGCCCCGGCCCGGAGTTGCTCGGTGCCACGTGTTATGTTTACACAAACAAGCGGAGACCATCAACGCCACGGTTGGCACCTCGGAGCTTGACTAGCTTGACTCGAGAGTCGATATTGCAACGATGGATTAATGCGACGTCACGGATCTGGAAACAATGGGACACGCCACCGACACACCTCGATAGGCCGCAGTAACCGAGGTTCTACATGATCACCGCTCCCATTTTTCAACTTGTACCCCCTCTCAATTGAAACGTCCATCCCAACATAGCACCCTATCTCGCCCGCCGTCTGGCCCCGGGGCAGAGCACGTGCTCTGCCTCGACACCGCATCATCCCCTATACATTTTTTATGAAGGCAGGAAGATCTCGCAGCATTTCTTTTGGCATTCCTGAAGTGACATTCCGCTTGATGTCCGAAAAAGAAACAACAGCAAAAAATCACGCGGGATGTTGCTGAAGAAGCCTGACTGGATTGCTATTACTGAACTCTTTGCGCCGTGATTTTTTCTGGTCTTCCCGCCCAAGGTGCCAAACTTGCCTGACGCCGAGACATGCTCTACGCCACAGATACCTTGCCATGCTGCCCACGTATGGTCAGGAGTAACTGTGGCGCCATTCACTCATTGCATTGTGAGATAGGACAGTGCCTTCGTCCGGGCGAAGAACAGAGAAAACGTCAAACGCCCAGGAGTCTACACCACTTTCCGTTTCCGAGGCGCCAGAGGATGCTACGAAGGTGTGATGGGATCACTTGCGGGTGTTTGACTCGCGTTTCCTGTTTCAGTGGGGCGCCCCTTCTCTTCGCGGGGGTATTATACTACGGCGCTATCCCCAGCGAGTCCCACTAACTGAAAACTTTACGTTGTTGGCACTCATTCCCCGCAAGGGATGGATGGCCATTACTGGGTAAACCTGTTCCTGGGGTGATGGTGTTTATCGTCGCACACACCAGCTTCCAAGACGTCCGCCCCCCCTGGCGGACCATTCGGGGCTTCGCCTGTTGAATCAAATGGCCCTGACCGCTGCTTTCTGGCTTACACTTCCGGAGGAGTTGTGTACCGATATGGGAGGAGCTGTTTCATGATTTCGATTTCTTCGGAGTTAAATATCGCATGGGCACGTTGCAAATCTCGTACGTTTCGACCCTCAAGGGCACAACTCTCCCTTTTGTCGTGCCATCAGGACCATCCTATCGGCGATATGGCGACTCAGCTCAAGAAAGTCTCAGAGAACTACCATCTGACCCTGAAACGAGCACGAATAGCCACCGATGTCTCGACATCCCACGTTTTCCCCGATGCCTTGAGCGGACATGACGAGTCTCCTCAGGTGAGACCCACCAGGTTGGGTTCTTCCTTTGTTTGGCAGCCGACGATCCCTCGTGTAATCCTTCAGAGCGAGACGAGGGTCCCACTAAGGTCGAAAATAGTTACAGATCAAGATCGTCTTTCACCCCGCATTCCCTGGAAAGCATCGTCCTCCTGGCCTTTATACCGCAATCGCGCACAATGTCCCGCTTCGTCGACGCATCCAGGACCACCTGGATGAGCTCCAAGAATTCAAGGCACTCGTTCGACACATCCAAGGCCTCCTTTCTGGTTGGCTGGTTACCTTGTTCCATGTGATACCGGTTGTGGTATGGTATGTTCTGGTGGGTGCCATCCTCAACAAAGTTAGGGCATATTTTCACCGAGTCCTCGAAGGGGTCCGCATCTGGCCGTCCTATTGGGCCTCACGAGCCGCGCGTTCGTGCTAGGATTTCGGAGAACCCCTTCACTGGGATTTCCAAGTTTGGAGGAGGTACAGGAGTGCATGGTCGGTCGAGATCTACCTCGAAGGGAAAGGATGTGGCGCATGTCGCTCCCGTGAACGCGCAGTTCGTCAACGGGGCCACGATACTCGATGCCATTAAACCTGGCGGTGTCACCCCTGCGTCGCTGGACAATTTGAACTTTTGGTCTACAGCAAATAAGCGAAACCCCTGAAGCTTGAAGCCCTAACGACACGTTTGTGGGACAAATTTGGGTCTGGACTTTCTGGCGTTGTTGAGAGGAGTCAGAGGACTTAGCATGACCCTTTCTTGACTGCCCTTTCAAATTATGCCCCTTGTTGTATGTACCTTTGACATTCCTTTTTTCTCTCTCTCTTTTCGTTCCCTTGTTCTACTTGTAGCCACACTGCCTCGATGACTTGTGATTGTAGGTTCTCTTCCTCACCTCACCCTGCCACTCCTTTTGTACTCTTTAGAGCTATTTGGGAATCACGCCGTTCATCCAGAACTCACCGCCACCAATATGGAAGCTCAAATTGCGGGTGGACTGGAGTGCTGGAACACCGCATGACCCAACGGCTGAACGAATATGGTGCATTGAACAAAACATACCACATCCGTGGGGATACGTCTTGGAGATTCCTTACTAGTACTAGGAATGTGACAATCGGGATTGGTTTGCCTCGTGCCAATGGCTTGTATCCCAGGAAGGTTGTTAGCTACATTATGCTGGAATGTCGGTGGAGTATAAGGGACATCTTTCAAAAGCACAAGACAGAAATATTCCCGGCGCGCTGGCGCAACGCAATTGCAATTGCTTACGTCATCCGAGTGTCGACTTGCCTGTCGTTCTGTTCCTCTTTCGGCGTCCTTCATGCTTATGTTCTTCGAGATGAAACCCACAACCACGACGTAGTACGATCTGACATTTTCCTGGCTTCCTGGTACAAGTGACACAGGGCCGCTGTTGTGACCCTGGTTCAGTTGGAAAATGGGTCAAGCCCATCACTCCTTTCGAGTCTCAGGTCAATGCCACGCATCGCCACTCCAGGCTTGGTATCATACATACCTGCGTGTACACGAAGGCATACTAGGAACAACCCTACAAGAGTCCTGTACAAGCATACAAGACAGGACCTGGCCGGGCTGTGCTTAAATCACGTGATTATTGGTTCACCTTTAACTCGAAAAGGCATGTTGATCCCTACTATGATCTTACAACGGAGGCAAGCTCAGCCCCAGCGCGATGCGGACCCAGCCTGAGGTGGCGCCCTCTGAATACTGCTGTCGGCTGGAGCACCGTGATCACACAGTGCGCTTATTGGCAATGCGTGCACTGCCGGAGCCCATGTTATGGTTCACCTACTCAGGTTTAAATGTACGTTGCGTGTCCTCTCGTTTGCATGTGTGATTCTGACGACCACATAATGGCAAGTTGGCTCGCCCCCCGGGATGTGCGAGAAAGTTTATATCAGAGCTGCGCCATCTTCCTTGACAGCTTTCTGACGCAAGAATGGATTTCTGGATTATCATTCCATATTCATACGAAGCGCCCGGAAAAGCTCCTTCGGTTCCTATCTCGGCTCCATCATTAAAGGACACGCCACGCATCTCATTTGTGCCTATAGGCTATGCCTTTTCATGGTGCTTACCGGGCCCGGGTAGACCCATTTCAACGTGATTGCCACACATGACGGTCTCGGTTTTCCGAATGGAACGTTTGTGTGGCAGATATTCTCTACGCCATTGTATCATCGCTCAACTGACCAACGCAAGTTTCTCTTCAGAAGGCGAAGCGTCTGCGCGACGGTCAATTGCTCCGGCCCTGTGCAGGTGAATCTTGCTCAGCTCTCGACACATACGTGGCGGTCTAATCATGAGAAGGAACAAAATACTAGTCTCATCACCAATTTGTCGTGCATATGCTTGCAGGAGCTTTTATATGACCGGATGGCCTGTCGAGATACCTTGCGACCACGAGCATTTTGTCCAGCATGACCTAAGAATTCACGGGGGCCCTCTCCGATCGATCGAACTCCGCTGTTACTTTATTTCGTGCCAAGGTCTAGTGTGCTTGCTCGATAGATCGGTTATAAAGTCCGCCGGACAGGAGCATCGTATACTCCCCCTTACCTACGTGGGCATGTATCAACACGCAAAAAGGGATGTTCATAATTTTTCTGAGATCAGGCGTCAATCGAGGATTATCCAACACGGTGCGTTATTCATCCCCAAATGGTCCGCATTTCGCCTAATACTCAATACCATATTCGATTAAATTCTTGCAGAGCCGGTTAGAAGGGTCGCACCAACTTACTATCAGACTCTCAAAAGTCCACAGAGCGCCACTCTTGTCCGTTCACAGATTAACCCCGAGGTAGAAGTCGTTTCGCGGGGTCCAGAGTTGCCCGATAGTGGTGGATGCCTTGTCGCTCCTTCCGATGGTATGAGGATCACTGGCCTTAGAAACCTTTCCTCTCATGCGCTTTCCAGGGTTGACGAGGCCTCTTAATGAGGCAGACGCTCATAACAGGTCACCGTCTGGTCCTAACTTAAAATATAGCTACATTCCTGGTCTTGATGCCTTACCAGCATATGACCAACTCCTCTGGCAGCGCATCCAACACTTCAGCGACGAATTCGAAGAGTTCAAAGAGCATCTTCGGCGCATCAAAGCGCTCGTGTTTGGTTGGTTTATAACGAGTGGTCGTCTCATTCTGTTTGTTGTATGGTACATGGGCGTATGTATATTTACCCTTTCATCTTTACCACGCTTTTACTCTCGCAAGACTTATGCTCCCCAGTCATTCACCATCAAGGTTACGATCCCATGGACCCGTCTCATTGGGATTCAGACGTTGGCATCTGGGTGGAATACGTTCGTTGATTTCGTTGGCCTCACATATGAACAGACATAGCCCATTTAGGGTGGACGCTCTCAGCCTTGGATATAGTCTCGAGTCTCGCGTCTCGCTCTGGAATCCATTGAAATGCACCCCCGAGCTCTGTGAGTGTGCGTACACGGAAGCGGTTGCCTCAACCAGGTAATATCTCTGTATGACAGGATCAGGATAAACCCTCCATCCGCCATGCATTCTTTTGGGAACATGCTCTTTAATTTCACACTGTGAAAGTACTTCTAATGATCTCGCTATAGGGCGGGATTCAGAACTCGAACTTCGCATCGAGAGTGTTGTGGAAGGGAAACCCGTGGGGGGCGGATAGGTTCCATCGATTCTCGCGTACGTCCCCGGCCTATTGTACATGATTCATCGCCGTGGTCTGGGTAGTACCGGCATTTGGATGAACTCGATCTTTTCTTCCATGATATCCGTCATCGTTACGTGGCGTCATCAAGATATCCTGGGAGGTGAACGCCCTCAGCTGGTCCCGTACAAAACGAGTCGATGCTTCCTAAACAAGTGATACGTTGTCAATCGTGCGATGAAATGACCACTGGGTTTCCTCGAGGCCGTTGAAGATGTGCCTCCCGAGACGGCTGGGTTGATGGCGTGGCCTAAACGGCCGGGTATTGTCCCGTGCCCCAGACCGAGGAGAAGGAGTGTTGCTGGAAGATGATGAAGCGTCTGGTGATGCGTCTACGCGGACTCTTCTTTTCAGTCAGCCCCACCTAACGCGCTGTAGCCAGACCGAGGACCAGGTGAGAGGAAATACAGATTTATACACGGCCCCGTGTGGGGGGGCAGTGTGGGGCTCAGGTCACGCATCCTGGGTCGGCGCTCAACGTGTCCTCCTACCCACTAAAACCTCACGTTGTCTATCCAGTGCCATTAGGCAGTTATGTTCAGTTTCAGTTTAAGCTTATGTAACCGGGGTTTTGGACACTGTCTTTTGTTTGGTGAAATGGGAAATGGGTGAAAGGAGTGGGGGTGGTACTGTATACAGTTCAAACGGGTGGGCTTCTCCATCGTCGTCGGTGGCGGGTGCCTGGGATTGTGTGCTCATTGTGTTGGTATAGTTGTTAGTGGGCCAGTTCATGCACGGTGTTCACTTGGTGGTTTGGAAACCAAGCGTTAACTTAGTGGAGAGGGAGGGTCACGGTGAAGGGGAGTCAGTGGGTGGCACTGTGTACTGTTATTCTGGGGGGAGATCATTCTCGCTGTCCTTGCCCGGCATTGCCGTGGGAATCTCGCACCTGGTGGTGGTTGCGGACCAAGGAGCCCTCCGTCTACGCGGACTGTTCGTACTGTGCCCTCGTGCGTTGCCCTGTTGAATGCCTCTCGAGCTTCTTCGAGCGTTTTGTACTTCTTGTGGATGGCCCCTGAAACCTCGCTGACCTTCGGAGCCGCCTGTGTCCTATAAGGATAGTTAGCGCACCGGCGAAGGGTGAATCAGTCAGCCAGCAGGTACCAATCTTCATAAACGCCTGGTTGTGTTCCTACTATCACGGTGTAGTATCGCTTCGTCATTTGGAGCGTGGCTGATAGTGACAATCCCTTGCAGAGATGCTCTACTTGCCGCGGCGCACACAGCCTCTCGGCCAAGTGTCAGGGTTACCATCAAGGCACGCTATATGGCGCCGCCGGGCAAAAGTCGTAACCGAGGCTTCGATGAGACGTCTGGAGGAGCGGGAGCGTCGCACTGGCCCTCGGGTGGTGGCCGACCATGATCATCTATCGCACACCAGCCTTGATATCGATCCGACCGTGTGTTGTAGAAAGCAACTGGATATGTTTCAAACCGATGTGTTGCCATCCATCATGCCCAAGGTGATGTGACGGGGAAATATGCAACTGATGTAGGTTAATAAATGTTCAATATATGTTAGCCCATATTGCATAGAGATATAATTTATATTGGACATTTTTCGACCTATAAGCAGATAAGCAGACACTGGTTTCCGTTTCCGTGGTCCTCGGGCCGTGAACAGACTTCTCAACGGAACCCGAACTTGTCCACTGGCAGCCTCGAGAGCATAACAGCTTCATCCCCCACAGTTAAAAGTCAAGAGGTTTATGATGTATCACTGGCACGTGAAATAGAATCCAGGCAAAGGGATGCGAGGAAACTTGCCTTAGCATGAATGAATGCGTGCCGCAGCTTTTGTATCAGTGAGTTTAGTTCTGCCCTCCGCTAATTACAACGTTCTGATGCAACTATCACATGTCAACGTATGAAGCTACAGGTTTATTCCGTCGGAGGCCGGAAAGTGGTGCTTTCTGACAGTTGGCTCTCATGTGGTATGGCTGTCATCATGTCATCACGCATTGACGGAGAGTTCGGCTTCTTACAGGCATAATCATAACTGCGGGTCCCTTCTTCGGGGAGAACACGTCAATAATTGCGCCGTTCCCCTCTCAATCCGACTAACGTCGTGCCTCAAGTGTTGGAGTGACACCACATGCATTCACTTGTCCATCAAAGGCCTTGCAACGTGATTTTCCTGTCGGATAAAAATGGTATAGTACCTACGATTATCCCCGAACTGAAACCTCTAGACTTGGCGAGATGCGCGATAGCTACCGTCGGCTCAGATTTAAAAGGGTCTTGAACGAGATACATAACCACTTGCAGAATATCGCCCTGCCGCTGAGAATCCAACATCCCTCCGAGCCTCTTCTCCCGCACTCTTCGACATGTCTCCGGCATTTGCAGAGCGTCCCGTACGTGGTCAATGGCTATTGGTAGAAATCTGCCCAACTGATTGCGTTGATTTCAGAACGACCAGACCAAGGGTTGGTCGCACGCCTAGAACATTTCCGCGATGAGTTCAAGCCGTTCCTCGAGCATCTCAAGTTCGCCGTATTGATACCGCTGAGCTGGACCTTGACGTTGTGGAGGTTCGTGCTAATCATCATTTGGCGTATCTGGGTAAGTGCATCAAGTTCTACCTCCGAGCGGGCTGTCGATCAACGGAGTTTGCAACAGACTCTGCCCCTTCGACTCTGCCTCACTTTCTATGAACGCCAAGTCCGGAGGGCATTCCCTTGGCTGCCCTCCATCTATGGCACGCTGAATTCGCTCTTCCCGGGGGGGATTAAGCTACCCAGCCTCACTAGCCTCACTGCCGGTCCATACAAGGGTGAGGGTCCAACCGGACCCGAACTTCCTACACTCGACATGTCCGGGGACATAGATGATATCATAAATGGCACTGGTAACGGCGATGCGTCCTCGCAGCAGCTTGAAGGTAGTCGATCAAATCTTGATAACTCATTGAAGAAATTACCAAACACCTCCCCAGGGAATCTGGATGGCGCGCTGAAAGATGTAAAGGTATGAGCCACCGTACTTTTCGATGGGCTGAGGCTGAGCGACTTCGAGAAAGAGCGCACAGGCTGAGACCGAGAAGGCGCTGGAGTCGTTGGGGGTTTCTAGTTGAATTACTGTGCAACCGAACAAGTCAAATTTCTCCCGGCGCCTAAAGGTTTTCCGCGTGCTTGATAGATTGTGTTTGATTTTCTGAATCGTGTCCGTTATTGTTCCGACAAAACCCGTCTTCGTCTTCCAAGAAAAACCATATGATCGTATCACGTCTACATTCATTCGATTGAGTAGCCACCTCCTCGTTATATGATATCGAATCGAAATTTAGAGTGCGTCCGCCATTATGGTTATGATTGGTTTCGAACAACGCGAAAGGCATCAATCGGTGGATAACTCAATGCCCCTCATTATCCCGTTCATTCTGGATGCAATCATCAGTGGCTGCCCAACGCCTGGCAGGGCAGGGGGATAATTCATGGATGACAGGACAGGATAAATCGTGTTCCGGGGAGATTATTACTCCGATTGGTAAGGAAGGACTTATAATTACAATTACACACAAGACGTAATTACCATCAGTAAGGTTACTTGACTCGGACACCCATGACGGCGGTCAGACGAGCAAGTCCTTCAGCGACTGGTACACAAACCTCGGGCTGTGGACCCACTAGGCCATTGCAGTTGCAGTTGCGACTCGCTATGCGCTATTGATCATTTCCATATCCTGGACCAAAATCAGCATGGCTCAGCGTCCCGATTTCTCGTTCCAAATCATGATCATGACTCCAATGGCTTGTTGCCCGAACGTCACCCTCACCTTACTGCGTTCCGTGATGTCGATCCAATCACGATAACTTATCAAGTCAGGGGTGTAGAGTGGACTGCCCGGTTCTCGCGACCACCCGACCCGAATATGTATGTCAAAGATGTCAAAGGCTAGCCTTTCTTAGAATGGACCCGCGTCAAGTATCTCTATTTCGAGAACCCACGTAGGCGCTCACCGCATCGACGGATACTCAAGGGACTCTTTGAGAGGAGGCCTTCAAGTTACGATTCTCAGAAATGTGCAATGTCGGGCGGCGCACGTCGAACTGTTTGGCACGACCTCGAACTGAAGCGTGGTGTGTGAAAACACGGGTAAGTGCGTGTCAGTGTAGCCTGCGAACATACGTGAAAAAAGGAACACTTCCGAGCGTCGGGTCAGTCAATTTAATGCAATCGTGACAATCGTTGGAGCTGAGTGGCATCATTGCGCAGCCCCAACTGAATTCTCGCTATGTTGCTTTCCTTGGTCTAGCTGCATGAGATCGCTGCCTTCTTCGTTCTCCGAGTTCGCTATTCGGGCAACCGCTGACATCCCATTATTTGTACTGCATAGTTGGGCTTTTCTCAATCCGATCTTTGCTGCCCGGTGGCGACGTGATCCACGGTTCAAGTCAGATCACATCATTCCTCTTACGACGTACAACGTGATTATACGGATTGATAAGGTTCTCCATCACAGACATCTCCCTACAGTATAGCCTGGACGTCGATTACTGCAATTCTGTTACTCATCCAGATAGAGCGTTATCGGCTCTCGCGTTGAATGAATAGAATATAAGTTCGCCGGGTTTCCAACGTAATCTAGAAACGAGTCAGTCCCCTCTCGCTTATGTCTACCTTCAAGTTCAACTCGCTCCCTGGGGTCGACGGTGTGAGTCTCCTGCTTCTCATCCAACGCGCCATTTTTGACGCTCTCTTTCCAAAGATTTCCAAAACGGTGTCTGGAATTGGGAACATTTCACCCAACTTGATTAATCGGAAGCCTGAAAAAGGCCACCAGACCACGGGGTTACTTTCTGGCCTCGATTGGGCGGTGTCCAAAGGCAGTCAATTCGTCCCGGATAGACTTGTCAAGCTCATCTTATCTATCCTCTCTCTTTATTTCTCAATATTGCGAAGATTTATTCCGTCTTTTGTATGGAACACCCTTGTGCGTGCCAGTAATCACTACACATCACACTCTGAAGTCTGACAAGTTCGTATCAGATACTTTGTATACCGCCCCTTCTCGCGTTTTATGAAATCGCACTTCGAAGCCGCCTCCCCCTGCTGCCGTCTTTGTTTGCGATAGCATTTAAACTCCATCATCAAGGCATCCTGACAATTGGGACTGTCATCTGGCTCGCCTCCAGCTGCCAGGAGATTTTCTCGGTGGGCTCGGTGCTATAAGTGGAGTTGCCATGCACGCGACAGCAGCCATATCGGGTGGGGCCGCTGCCGCGGGTAGTGCACTCGTAGGAACCGCGACGGGCATTGCAGGAAACGTTACCAGCACATTGACCCACGGCATGGATGCCTTGAACCCAGGTGCTGTCGCAACGGATATTTCTCATGTCCTATCTGGGGGGGTAAAAGGGGCCGCCGGTCTCGCAGGAGGTGCTACCCAAGCCGTCTCCGGGGGACTCTCTCTCGTAAAGGATGGCCAGGCTGCCGTTGCGGGGAATATCGCACAGCTCGTTTCGGGCGAACATGCAATCGCAACCGGGGCTCTGGTCCCTGATATAGCAAAGAGCGCCGTGCAGGCTGCGGTGGGCAACGGCAGCGCCATCGCGGGTGCGGCGATGAAGCAAGCGGCGAATCCACTTGCCGTGATTGGGGCCACGCAGGCTGCAGCAGCCGAAAACGTTACGAAAGTGGCCAACGTTTTAGGGGGTGTGAACCCGCTGCATTTCAGTGCTATACCGAAAGGGTCCCAGGCATCCCAAGTGCGTTGTCTCTTTCGCTCTCGGTCGCGAGTACTGTGGATGGACTTTCACTGACGCGCTTCATGAATATTGGGCGTCAAACAGCCAAGCGCTCTAGGAAGAAGTCTGCTTCAACCAAGTTACCAGGATTGACATAGGTCGGTTCCTAACCCATCGAACATGGGTACGCCCGATGAAGAGTTGATGTAAATTCTTGTCTTGAACCGTTGCGGCTGTATGCGAGGGGTCTGGTAGCAGATGACTTCGTCAACGGACACTTTTATTGTCCCAGTACTGCGTTCTGTACTTTTTGAAAATGCAACCGGCGGGGTGACCGCATCGGCAGGCACGCCAGGCGTAAATGTGTGTTACGCCAATTGGTTTAATCCGCTTGATTGACAGGATTCCAAGCTACGCCTCCATTCCGCCCCAGATATGTTGCGTAATGACCTGCATATCCTCCACTCCAGCATCCACAACTCTGAATCGAAGTACCGTCGTCTGACAATGGATGGTTTGGTATGGTGCCATCCAATTCGAGGTCTTGACTCGAGGGACGAGCAAAGATGCACAACACTGACCCATTAACGGACCTGTCACGTGCCCGTTACGTTCACGTCAACCTCCATGGCATCTGTCATCCCATATTCAGCTTCATTTCATGGGCGCGTCGGGCACGTGTCCACGGCATTTCTTGACAATGTTCGGCACTGAACATGCATATGTGAGCGGCTCGGAAATGGCGGACTCCTCTGACAACATTCCTCACCAACTTCTCGGCGGACGTCACGGATGCAGCGTTGATTGGAGATGGGGAGCGGACGCACCATTGAAAGTATGTAAAGCCACTCTCCGCATTGGTCCTACCGAAGCGGGCGGTGGAATATTCCTTTCCTCCTCGGCTGCCCAGATGGGCATTGTACATTCTCCGCGTCCCTGATCGCGCTGTGCGGAATTCGAAGAAGAATCCGCCGGGTCCTGTCCTTCGCAAATAGTGCGGAAGCGCCAAACTGGTGTCAAACGTCTGTTCGTCATTATAACTTGACTCAACATTGCTCGAGGTCCGCTCTCGAAGCATACTAATAGCCCGCGCCAGGCCGACGCGCTCCCACTCCCGGTCCCGTCCTCAGCTCGTCACCCCATCATCAAGACCTGTTCAAATCACGATGGGCATTCTGGACGTCCTCAATCCGTTTTCTTCTGCGGGATTTTTTGCCAAGTACGTGTTTAGTCAATCGTCGCGACCCCTTCGCACCATATCTTATTCTTTTCTAGTATCAACGGTACATTCCCGGAGAGACTGATCCCAGATGGACTCATTCCTTTGCTCGCCCATCGCATACCCGCCACCAAGCATGTCATGCGCACCGAATTCTTCCCCGTGTTGTTCCTCTTCTACGTTCTCGCCGTCCTGGTTCAACTCCCAAATACGCGTATCCTTCGCCTGAGCGTCCTAGCCACGATGGGAACCATGGCTTGGAGAGTTTCCACGAGATACGATTTCGACGGATCTGATGAACCTGGATACAACTGGACAAGCATGACCGTATGCGTGCGTTAAATTTCCTTATTTGGAGGCAATCTGTCGCCCTTATCTGATGCGTGCCGCGTGGCAGTGGTTCCTGTCGTTCTTGATGCTCCGCGCGACCGACTTTGCCATTGCGTCAAACCCATTCGTACGGGATCGATTCTCCTGGCTTCCACCGAACGCGCCCAAAGATTTCACGACACAACTCAAGGGCGCCTTGTTGAACGCCTTTGACCTGACGTTCAACGCCCGTGGCATAGGCTGGAACTGGGGCAAAGGCATCCACGTCCCGCCGAGTGGTCCTACCGTCAAGAAGGGCCGGCTCGACTTCCTCGTAGGATATCTGACGACGCAGACGTTCTTCGATTTCGTGCTGTTCGCGCAGCAGTCGTGGGACCTCTCGCCCTCCAAGTATCCCACCCATCGCCACGGCGGAACGATCTTCAATCCCGACCTGCCGCCTCTCCGGCGCTACGGAAAAGTGGTCGCCATGACCTTCATCTGCCCCCTCGGGCTCTGCACCTCTTTCCAGGCCACGTACTACATGGTCGGCTTCATCGGGATGACGTTCTTCGGCCAAGAGCCTGAACAGTGGCCGCCCATCTTCCAGGCACCGTGGCTGGCGACCAGCCTGGGAGATTTTTGGGGGGTGCGTTGGCACCAGGTGTTCAAGCGGTCCTTCGTCGTCTGTGGAGCGAAGCCGGCGGCGCGATACTTTGGGCGGGCCGGCGGCGTACTCGGCGCGTTCTTCGTTTCGGGCATCATGCACGACTTTGGCGTGTGGGGCGCGGGAATCGGAACCGAGCTGTCCTCCGTCACGTTCTTCTTCCTCATGATGGGCGTGGGCTGCATCCTCGAAGGGATTTGGCGGGAGAAGACGGGCATCAAGGTGCAGGGCGCGTGGGGCTGGTTGTGGGCGATGGTGTGGTTGTTCTTCTGGGGCAGCTGGATTGTGGATGCGTGGGCGAGGAGGGGGCTCATCATCAGTAAGATGTCTGCGGACAATAATCGCCCAGCTCTTTACTGGGTGAAGGTCGCGCAGAGGTGGGTGGAACTGCACGGTCAACCTTTACAATGAGGTGCATCCCTTCTTGAACCTACTCAGAAAGCTTGCTTTATACTCGTTCCGCCTTCTTATGTTCGTGTCGCAACTAGTGTACAGTACGTGCCATACAGATTTAGCATACGCAAGTGGCGAAAAACAACCGTGTTAAATATGCCGCTACGATTACATAATTGGAAAACATATGCGCCTCGATCAACATGTCAACATTCCTTGCCTGTGCACACCACCGATTACGCACCGAAATTGAAACGATGGGGCCTCGCTAGAACCATACCTCAGATTTATTGAGCCTGTCCAACTCAAGGCGGCGCCCACGAGGCCATTGAATGGTGCTAGATGAACCATATCAGTCAAACTGGGTCTATTTAACCGGGCGAGCATCCCCCTTGACGGTCGTCTAGCCCTGCACCTCCCAAAAAAATGTTCTCCGTGCTTCCTGATACTCCAGACCCCGCTCTTCGCCAGCCACTAACCCTCACTACCGTCGCTCCCCTATATCTGAACTTTTATGCGCTGGCGGTGCTGGCGCTCCTCCCGGACACGTTCATGCTCAAGCTTTCGCTACTGCCCTTCATCGTGTGGAAGTCATGGAACTGCGCCGTGGGACTTGATTTTTCGGCGTGGTTGGCGCAGACGCTCGGACTTGAGAGCGCCGACCGGCTCAAGTTCTGGAATATGTCATTTGTGGTGCGCGGCACCCATTCAATCAGGTGCACACTCTGAAAGCTTGAGGACCATATAGATATCGATGATGTTCGTGGCGCTGAGGTCGTTTGAATGGGCCTTCATCGGGAGACCGCTGAGAAGATACGAGTCACCAAAGGACCAGAATACAGATACCCCCGTCGAACGGCCGTTATCCCTTTCGAACATCCTCCTCGATGCCTTCGATCTCTTTTGCAACCAACGCGGCATAGGATGGTCGTGGACCCGCAACCCTTTCCCCCGCGAGGACACCCCCCCGCTCTCCATCGGCTGGGTCTGTGCCAAGCTGCTCATAAAGCTCACGGCGTTCGACACCTCGCAATACATCATGCAGCGCGTCTGCCCCTCGATCAACAACCCCGGAGGCGGCAGCCTCTTCGACCCGACCTTGCCCCTCCTGCCTCGCGTCGCCCCGGCAGCACTCGCCGCCATCTGTGGTGGCGTGTGGACGTACACGATGGTCGATTCCATGTACCATCTCGCGACGTTGATCGGACGCGCACTCCTCCGTCAACCCGCCTCGCAGTGGCCGCCCATCTCGCACCGCCCGTGGCTGGCCACATCCGTCGGGGACTTTTGGAGCTACCGCTGGCACCAGTTCTTCCGGCACTTTTTCGTCGTATTCGGGGCCCGTCCCGGCGGCGCGCTCTTGGGGCGGCCTGGCGCGATCATGGGCGCGTTCGCCGTGTCAGCGCTCATACACCATCTCGGCTTGTGGGGGGTCGGTTGTGGGACGGAGTTCAGCACCGCCGGGGGGTTCTTCCTCCTCATGGGCCTCGGCGCCATCATGGAGGGCGTGTATCAACGGGCGACGGGGTCCCCCGTGCGAGGATTTTTTGGCTGGTTGTGGACGATGCTGTGGACGCTGGTTTGGGGCACGTTTATGATCGATGGGTGGGCCCGGCGTGGAATCTTTGCGAGCGACGTTTTCCCGGATAGATACCGACCTGGCAAACTGCTCGTCGACAGTGCCATCTCCCTGTTCGAAATTTGAGGCTGCTTTAAAGTTTGTGTAACGGTAGGGGACCAGCACTGAATATCCTTGGATACAATTTCTGGATACATTCTGTTTCTTGGGATGGGGTTGCCATCCAAAAATGCGTAAGACTCGTCGTTGCGTGTCCTGAATATGAGCGGAGGACGCGACTGGCGAACCACGGGCGAGTCACTCAAGACGAGTACGAGTGAACGCGAGACGACAATGCAAACGCAGTGAGATGAATATTGTATCAGGGGTGAGGCCATGAAGCATGAATCATGACGACCCAATCGGAGGAACCAGGGAATGAGCACGCAGCGCGGGGGCGAAGGGGTATTCCAAGAACGGGGTGCATTTCGGTAGAGATAGACAGAAGCAACGGAAAGGTCGTGCCGCACGAAACCCACATGTCCGTGTGCTCGCTCGCAGCAAGCCTCTTCCAGACGTGAACAAGTAGGTGCCTGAGCGCCTCCGCATTCGCCTCTCGTGCGTACCGAAATCCGCCGTATCATCGCAACACCTTCGCACTATGTCCTCTGATCTCACTGTGAAATTTGATTCCCGATGGCCTCGTGCCTTCCATCGCCGATCGCATGCGCATGCCATACATACCGAATTCGTCCTTGTGCATATTCTCTTCTGTGCCCTTGCTATTCTCGTCCAGCTTCCACATGCCTACGTACTCCACTGGAGCGTATAATTTACACCGGAAACCATGGTGTAGAGAGTTTCCACGGGGTACGGGTGTGGAGAATCCAGACACAACTGGACCAGCATGACCATATGAGTGCGTCGGTTTCTTCATTGAGGCCCGGGGGCACTGTCGTCCGCATGCATGCAGCCGTCAATGGCGTTTGTAACCGAACGGTATACCTAATGACTACGCTACCTAAGTGGCTGAAGTGGGCTTTTAAATGCATTTGACAGGACATTTGACGCACGCGGTATCAAGATAGAACTGGTGTCAAGGGATTTAGGTCTCCCCACGCCCAGATCTCGTCGCTCAGAAGACTTCCTCGTGAGATATCTGACGACGGAGACGCCCTTCGGTTTGTCTTTTGCAATCGAAATCGCTCAACCCATCTCCACGTGACGGCAGAGGATTTTGTATTTGTGACAGGCCCGGGCGGCAGATGAGGTGATGAGGCGGCGCAGGTTCTGCGGACGAACAGGGCCATATTCGGCCGCATTCTCTTCATTTTCTGGTGGCATGGATGACCCCGGCGTATAGGGCGCGGGGAATCTGGACCGACCGAGCTGTGATCTGCCTTTCCTCAGGACGGATTTTGGTGGGCGGAAACGAAGAGCTGAAGGTGCAGTGCCAGTGCAGGCAGAGGGCCATGGCACTTAGCAGCATGTCTTCTACAACGACTGCTCGTCAGAAATTTCGCTTTTTGTTGTGTTAGATACGTACCCTCATATCACATCTACGGTATGTGTCAAAGACGCTGGTGCCAGTGAAAAAATAAAAAAAGCAAAGGGTGAAGGAGACAATTGTCAACATCGAAAGACACTTCCCCGCTGTATGATTACATAATGGACTACACTGTTGGAGCCGAAGCTGACCGCCGCGCTGACCCGTTACCTCGACGAGCTTGCCTTCCCTTCATTATCGCAGCTGGAAGGGAAGATTCTGCCACACCCCATCGTTAACGCGTTATCGGCGATCCTCTAGCACCAAATTACATTGCCTCATTGGCTTTGGTCATTACTCCCTGCATACACCACGGGTTAGTGCCGGTTAGGTTCCGAACAAGACCTCGAAGCTAACGGGACCGTTACATCTTGATAGCTTGATCAGTCGATCAGATAAGCCAACTCGATTGGGCTCAAAACGGCGCTTCAGTTGAATGAATTTCTCGTAATGCATAACGCACAACCAACTCTTATTGTTGTTTTTCGTTTTCGAATACCTTCACCCAAGATTTGATGTGAGTGTGGAGGCCATGTCTCTCTACCCATTCCTCCGTTTCATGCGATTCCGAGCAACGAGTGAAGAACCAGAGGCAAAGCGAGCGCTACCGCCCCATGTATCACGAAAAATTCAACCGTAACGGGAAATTACATGCTGTCATCTTGATGGAATGTACAGAACTTGCCAAACTCTTGGCGGCAGTGCTCTAATGGGATCATTGGGCCCCACTGGACGGGTCGGAAACACTTGGCCATGTACATTTAACTGGGCGACCATGCCATTGCTGGCTATCACTCGGTGTCCAGTGCTCCTCAGTCTCCAAGCCCAAATGTTCTCGTTTCTTCCTGATCTTCCCGATCCCGCTCTTCGTCAGCCATTAACCCTCACTGCCGTCGCACCCCTCTATCTGAGCTTTTATGCACTGGGGGTCCTGGCTATCCTCCCGGACACCTTCATATTTAAGCTTTCGCTGCTCCCCTTCGTTGTGTGGCAGGCATGGAGTTGCGCTGTGGGTCTGAACTTTTCAGCAGCGTTGGCGCAGTTACTCGGACTCGAGAACGCCGATCGGGTCAATTTCTGGAATAATTCGTTTATCGTGCGTCATCCAGCATTTGTTATAAAGTCTTTCAGTGGTCATTACCGACACTTACGCATAGATATCGATGTTGTTCATGGCACTGCGGTCGTTTGAATGGACCTTCATCACGAAACCACTGCGGAAATACGAGTTACCAAAGGACGAAGGTTCCGATATCCTCATAGAGCGCCCTCTGTCTATTCCAAACATCCTTCTCGATGCCTTCGACCTCTTTTGCAACCAGCGTGGGATCGGATGGTCGTGGTCCCGCAAGCCGTTCCCCCGCGAGAGCACCCCGCCACGTTCGATTGCCTCCGTGTGCGCTACATTACTGCTGAAAATCACGGCGCTCGACATGTCACAATACATAATGCAGACCATCTGCCCCGCCGTCGACCAGCCCAGGGACGGCAGCTTCTTCGATCCCTCCCTCCCCCTTCTGCCCCGCCTCGCGTCGGCAGCACTCGCCGCGATTTGTGGCGGCGTGTGGACGTACGCGGTCGTCGACACGTTGTACCACATCGCGACGCTGATCGGACGGGTCCTCCTCCGCCAGCCCGCCTCGCAGTGGCCGCGCCTCTCGCACCGCCCGTGGCTAGCCACGTCCGTCAGGGACTTCTGGAGCTCCCGCTGGCACCAGTTCTTCCGGCACTTTTTCATCGTCTTTGGGGCCCGCCCTGGCGGCGCGCTGCTGGGACGGCCCGGTGCGGTCATGGGCGCGTTCGCCGTGTCGGCCGTCGTCCATTATCTCGCGTTTTGGGGGGTCGGATACGGGGTGGAGTTCGGTACCTCGGGGGGATTCTTCCTCGCCATGGGCCTCGGTGCGGTCATGGAAGGTGCATTCCAGGATGTGACTGGGTCGCCTGTGGGAGGGTGGATTGGCTGGGTGTGGACGATGCTGTGGACGCTGATTTGGGGCACGTTCATGCTCGATGGGTGGGCTCGACGTGGGACCTTCGCGAGCGACTTTTTCCCTGATGGACTTCGACCCGGCAAACTGCTTGCCGACAGCACCATCTCCCTTTTCAGTCAGTGACGGATTCCGTCAAGCTGCATATCCGTACAACCAATAGAGACGGAGCCGGGATCAGTTAACCACTAGACGTCTCAACTTCATTCGGGTGCATCGTAGGGACTAGTCAATTTACCTTTTACCTGTAGAGGCGGAAGCGGTGTTCAGTGGATAAATAGGAGGTCTAAAGTATTTGTTCCTAACCTGTGGAGGCGGAAGCAGAGCTACATGTACGCGTTAGCTACTGCATGGAAGAGAATCGTAACTAATCTCAGTCGATAAATAATAGAAAGGTTGAAAGCCATTGAAGCGTCGAGCAAGGAAGGGCTATCTACCTATAGTGAAGCTGTACTACAAGGAGAATTGGAATTAATGGAAGAAATTTTACGTCCGTTTGGCATTGTTGTGATGATAAGGATGCCCGAGCGGTCCTTCCTGCCAGGCCGGGCGTTCGACAGGCTAGATCTTTTCCTTTTTTTTAGGGGGGAGAATGGAACCATAGTCGACCTAACACTACGCACGATGCACGCACGAAGATGCAGTCTGAAACGGAGAACCACTAGTACTACTGGCAGACAACATTTGTCTGCCGGAGGCACCGGGCCCCGTGACTCTGGACGCTTGCAGCGAGCCAGTCCGTAGCCTCGCATCAAAGGAAGGCGGGGGAATTGCCGCCGGGTGGATTAGAGTGTAACTAAGCTTCCCACTGCCGACTTGAGAAAGAAATGCGCCTAAGCGAGGTCGAAGCGATACCGCGGGGTGCTGAAGTGCGTCAAGACAACGGTGTACGCGACGGGAAAGGGCACTTGGTCTTCCTATGCCTCGGAGGAAGACACGCTAACGGAAAACATGCGACACTTCAGTGTATTCACAGAAAATTTCTGGGGTTGTAACGCTGATAATAAACAAGCATGGATGGTTTTGCAGTGCTTGTTCCATGTGCGAAACCAAGGTAAGTTAGAGAATTCTGGCTTGTTGGGGGCTGTGCTTACATAAGGGATGGATTAGAGGACGAGGTGGAGGGATTGTGGATGGTGGCGGCTTTGTGTCCCACGCCACACGCGCGCTCAGGCCGCTCAGCTTGACGCGTCGTAGCCTGTATCCTTTGTCCTGGTGCCGTTAACATTTTCCTATTGATGGAACACACTTCTTGTCTCGTCGTCGAGGTGACCTGGAGCCCAGGCTGCGAAAACTGTTTCTGTTTCAGACGCCGAGCTTCAAGAGGGAGCGCCATCGACTTCCTTCGTGCTCCATTGGCCCACCTTGATCATGACAAATCGTAAGTTTGAAGGTTATATTGTATTTCTGACATAAAGCTTGGGTCCAGCTTCGGAAAAAGTACATAGGAAAAATCTTGTTTTCGATTATGTTGCTTGAACACATGTCGCACATGTCGTGTCGGCCAATCTGGTTGGCCCATGCTGCTGCGCAGGAATGTCACATAATGTTTCTCGTAACGCATTGAGATTCTCTTCCACCAGTGCCGTATGGCCTGTCAACTCTATTTTCAAGTGTTCTGATTTGATGTGGAGAAGACGTGAGTTTGAAGTGTTCCAATCACTTCAGTAGTCCTAGTTGTCAAAGTCCACCGCCGGACATCGTCGACGCCGCTTCTCGTATCTGACTTACCCGAACGGCGGACGAGGGGAACTGATTCCGACTGTCAAGGTGACCCAGCCACTTTTGTGAGATCTCGCAAAGGATACGCCGCCACTTACATACAAGAGTCACACAAGTCGAACAACACAAAAGTTCCTTTCTTGCCCGTTTCTGCAGGTCGTTACAACCACCGCGGTTCGAGGTGCCGCCACCAATACAATAACTTACTACGAAGTCCATTTATTGTACGTTATGTCCCCCCCCGTGTCGAACAGGGTGGATGGGTCCAGGGAAGCGACGAGAGCATCACCAAAAAAAATTCCGTCATGATCTTTACTCCCATCATTCGCGCCCCCCACCCTCGAAATTTCAGAGAACTTCCAGTTGGCGGCGCATAGATGACGGGGATTGGTCTGGTTGCGGAGAGAAGTGAACGCCACCGAGCATCGAGTGACATTGATACAGTTTAGTGAGAAGCGAAGCTGCGATCTATGTGATCAACGCAAGGAATTGGGAAATGTGAATGCCAATTGCTATCGATAGGACGTGTACGTCCCAAGTCCCGAGAAGGTCGTAGTTAGGAGAAAGGGAGAAAACGACGGATGGAGCGATTTCCCCGTCCCGGGTGGTGGATGTCCGCGCGGGCCGTGCAATGAATTGAGGTGAGCAAGGTCCCGATCGATCGGCTACAAAAAACATGTAAATTTTGCCGAGCCACGTGAGGGGGTCGCGTATTGGCCACCCCGAATTGGAAAAAGAAATCCCGTCCTCTGGGTCTGGGGTAGCGCCACTCTTGCGTTGGTAACCCAGAAACCGAGCCCGCCCAGCCCCTGCCCGAGCCTTTCGATTGATCCTGAGCCTGTGACCTTCAAAATGAATTGGCTTGACGCCGTCTCGTGTTTGTGGTGGCCAATGAGATCTCATCTCGTGTCTCAACCGGCTCGGGCCATCCCTCTTCCTTATGCTGGTCAGGTCGCGGCGCGGCGACATAGCTTGTGGTCCATTCTGTACCTCATGCTCATGTGAACTCTTTTATATATCCCTCTCTCCCCCTCTCTCACATACCCCCCTTCCTTCCCGTGTCACCGCGCCCTGTCATCTCTTGTCCTCTACCTCTTCCCCACCAATGCCCCACACTATGCCGCGTTTCGTAACTTGGTCCGGTCTAGCCCACAAGGTCAAGGAGCGCCAACAAATAAACGGCACCTCCTGCCCGAAAGGTAAATGCGAGAAAGGGGATGCTTCGGAGGCTGCAGATCCGCTTGCATGCTGTGAAACACTCAACACTGAATCCGCGGACATCGGTCGACGCGACACCCCCAGGTCTGGTGACGAAGACATTTCCGTACTCAATGAGAAGGCGGATTTCGGGACGTACGTCGTTATGCCTTGTCCCCTCGATCCCTCTTTTTCCCTATATAATGGGCCGATCGACTTCCCTCACCAGTCCAGTTCGCCCAGCTTTCTATTTCTCTGATGTTGTTCATTTCTCTCTTTGCGACTTTCAGACCGACACCTAAGCTGTTCATCCACCCCGTGGGGCCGGCACATGACGCTGCACCTTCGTAAGTTGCACTCATTGTTCCTATCCTCTTCCGATACTTATTACTTCTCATGCTGCAGGGAAGCATGTAAGGATCTACCCAAGTAAGTTGCGCTGGCTCATGTCGGGTTCTCGTTCACCCTAATGAGTGTCCAGGTCCCCATCTCAGGCTGTAGCAAAGCAGAGCGCAAGTGGTCCTCCACGACTGAAGCGTTCCAAGTCTTTCTTTAACACTTTGACTAAGAAACTCCGAATGCAAGGCCCTGCACCCCTCGTTCCTACACCTGATAAACCTAGGCGTGCGTCGACACAAGATGATCTCGGCAAGATGACCCATAGGCCCCAGGCGGTACCTATTAGTCTCTCAAATGACGAAGCATCGAAAGAGCGACGCGAAGAAGCGCTCCGCGCTCGAGGTCTACTCCCGCCAAGACAACTCCGGGACTTGTCGGCCATCGAAGCGGACGCTGATCGGCGGATTGATGAACTCCAAAAGACATGCCCTTCTTTTTCTTTCCCATCCCGTGACGAGAAAAACAGCGAGGCGAACGATATTGCGCACTCATGGCGAATTAGTAATTCAAAATGGCTGTCCCAGGACCCACCAAACTCTGACACTCCAGTGGTTCCCATGATCGAAGGTCCGCAAACGTGACCTACTCCATGCAATTCCCATTTTACTGATCCTCTGTGACTCTAGCCACTTCACTCGGCGTGCCAAGCAAGGCCGAGGGTTCATCGGAGCCACTGACAGTCGGCGCTGATCCATCTCCTTCAGTCATACTCATTACTTCGCCATCAATCTCAAGCTCTTCGTTGGGCACTCATTCTCCCACACAATCACTGGGGTCTGCTTCATCTAAGGGGTCTATTGGTCACCACGATTCTCGATCATCACTGAGTCTAACAAGCCCACAAGAATTGGCGCTGCCTTTATCCAGTCCAGAGGACTTGCCTTCTGCAACCCCCACAAGAGATGTACCGAGAGACGTAGAGACGCATTCCGTCCAATTGGCACCCTCTTCACCTGTACCTTCCCAGGTATCGTGCTCTCCAGAATCTCAGGTCCCCGAGAAGTCGGAGGGGTCCGCACCTGCGCCCACTTTACGGTCGCAGCGTTCGGTATCGCCTTCTCGTTTTCTGGAAGACTTGCCACCATTGCGTTCCCCCAGTCAATTATCTTCCGAGCCAGGAACGGAACAATCGTCCCAATCCATGCCCGCGGGTCCGGGTCCGACCTCTGGGCCACCCAACTTCCCTGCGAAAACGCAACGCTCAATTCCGAAGCCTTCCCCGCTGTATCTCCTTCCGAGTGTGTCTGATACAATTCTTGCAACTCCTACGACCCCGACGTTATCACCTTCGATGTGTTATTCGTCTTTCGAGATCTCGGATAGCCCGACAACCACCGAAAACGGTGAATTTGTGGCCTCGCCCATATCGTATTTCACGCCAATCAAGGGTCGACGTGCGGACATTACACCATTCGGAGTCAAGAATGGCGAGGAGGGTTTCCTTTGTCAAGAGACCATCATGGAGGGGCCCGAATCCTTTCCGGGTGATGATGACCTTGATCCCTTCGCGAGTCCTTCGAGTCCTTCGAGTCCATCCCTTCCTGCCGTAATCCCCCGCCCAAGGGGGCATAGACTTGTAGCAGCCCCGTCTTGGCGTAGGACGCTCTCCTCTTTTGGCAGACCAAAGATCCGGGCATCAACACTGGGCGCGCCACCGTCTGTAATGATTTCAAAATCAGCGTCGATGGTCAGTTTGCGCCGCTCGGTGTCGAGTGCGTTGTCCCGGCGTCCTCGTTCTCGCTCGGCGGTGTCGCCCTTGGGCGCCGTACCTCAATCACGCCCTCTCTCATCGCTGGATGTGAAAATGCACAATGATTCGTCCATCTCCGCCGAGGCGTCACAGATTGACGATGATGAGGTTCGTCGGTTGAGCGAGCTCGCGTTCATGACGTGAGCCGTCCGCGCTGCTCATTGACAGACATTCAGAGAACTAAGATTTCCACCCCCTCCTATTCTTTAGCGTAACCTTGTGTTCATTCTTGTTTTCATTTTTGGCTATCGTTCGTTTCATTAAACCCTTGAACCTTGCGATACATACCTCATAAACACTTACATCATACCCTTTCACTCATTGAAACTTATCACGTCGCGACGTCATTCCTTTTTGAACCCACTAGTGTCACTCGTTGTCATCACTCCAATTGTCTCTATAGTCCGAGTCTGTCGCATATCCACCCTCCATTCTAATTCAAAACAGACCCCTCCTATGTAATGGTGTTTCCAACAATCTCAGCGTCTTTGACGTTTTTCAATTCTGCAAAGCGAGGATTCGGGCGAATGTAATTCAGAGTTCTCGATCACGGTTGAACCCCATTCGAGCTGGTTGCGAACAGTACCGTATAACTTGCCGGTTCCGTGTTTCAAGGGTTCGTTCGCTTTCGTACCTCGCCCAAAAAATCGTTACGCGAACGCGAACGCGGACCGCCTGTTTCGGTTACTACACATCAAACGTAAAAAGAGAGACAGAAGGAGGAGAAAAGGAAGGCCAGAAAATAAAATAAAAAAAGAGCCGTTAGACTCTTCCGCAAAAAAAGATATGTTGTTTTTTTTTTTGATAAGAAGCGAAAGAATAGAAGTTCAGTATCTAAAACAAGTATCAAACGTTTTTATCGTGGGTAATGCATGGGGGTAATGGCCCATGTCTAGTACTGTACGTTCTGCGCTGCGTTCGCGAAAGCGGGGCGGCCTCAAACACCGAGAGGAGAAATCCGTGATCCGTCGCGGTGGTGCCGCATCCGGCGTCGCGTCCGACAAGACAGCCAAGCTGTGCATTTCCCGTTTCCCGCTTTCTTGTCTTTTGTGATACTGCTGTACGGTAGTTTTGTCGTGAATTGAGTCCCAAAAGTGACGGTTCCGAAAATGAAAGGGCCTGATCTTTCTTTCTGACACGAACGGTAACTTGTAATTCACAATCACGATTTAATATATTATAGCACACCGGACCACCACGTGAACGGGGCCGGGCTGTGGTAGGCCGGGTGGCAATTTACTCGCCGTACAGTACCGCCGTAATAATGGCGGGTCGCGCAGCGGCCACGAGGATCAGTTATTTTTGTTTTGTTTTGTTTTGCCAGCGGATTCACTTACTTGGGTGCGCCATTTCAAGAAAAAAATCTCGGGTAATTTCGGCAAACTCCGTGACACCAGTACTACCTACCCCGGTTTGGATGGACCCCCCGCTCAGACAGTCACACATATCTCACCCATTTTTTACTCAACCACTATGAAACTTCGTAATGTATCTTGTAGCTTGCATGAATAGAATCCAACCATGTTTTGATGGGAAATGCACTGAGTAGTGAGAATGAAAAAAGTTGGTTTGTCACACCTGCTGACCAATGCGTGTCGGAGTTCCGACTATGTGTGACAGTGCAGGTCAGATCATCTGGCATTTATATTCTTATCTGCTTCGTGCATACAGTTACTGGGAACTCAGTCACGGAGTTTGCCGATTACCGAGATTTTTTTCTTGAAAATGGCGCACCCCAAGGTTAAGTGAATCCGCTGTAAAAATTCCACTTTGGCTTTTACGACAGTGGAGTGGCGGCGCGCGAAGCAAATCAAAACAAAAGCTCCGAGGGAGAGGAAAATAGTTGTATTGTATGGGTGGGGAGAAGAGAAGAGAAGAAGTCAAGAAGTTCTCTCTCCCCTCTCCCAAGTGGTTATTTTTTTTTCCGTTCGGAAATCAACCGTAACGCCCAGGCTTGCCAGTGGCCTGGCCCTGGCATCCCTGATCCCTGATCCAACCTGTCAATGATCGCGTCAACTGCAATAAAATCAAATAAAAAAACAAAAACACTGTCGGCTTCGGCTGCGCTGTCGGTGGGTGTGACAGCGGTTAGCGCACGTGATTTCGTCGACGAATTCAATCTTGAATTTCGAATAGACAGGGCAATCGAATTTTGCGCGCAGCGACACATAAGAAGTATAGTGGCATGGGCAATCAAAGTCAGCCAAGCATGAGCGCATGAGCGAATGTGTGTTTGCCGCCCGCCCCCGACGCGCTCGAGCCGCCGGGCGCGTCAACGGGCAGTCGGTCGGGCTGTCAGCGTTGTCAGTGGGAAAAGCATCAGAATATGGGAGCGCGGATATCGCCAGAACTGTACGCATCACAACACGCTGCTCTCACACGTCCTGTTACTGTATCCGTATCTGAGCATTGTGACGAGAGTGGCGCTGGTTCCACGCTGCCCGTGGTCTTCATTAAGCTTCATTTCTCAGGGAGTGCACAATTGCGTAGGCAACCTCCATGGCTCCACCAACACGCGATTTCGGCCAATTGCGGGAACTGAAATGACAGAGAAACGTTGGCGACGCGTCCTTGGATCCATTTCGAGGCCGTTTGTTGTTCAGTTTTTTTTTTGCATGACGTGTAGACGTCACCGTCGAAACTAAGGCACCATATATCGAAGCTCCACACTGGCACGTCGCGTCGTAAGGACAATCGGAACTGGTTGAAAGCCTCGTCTGTGCTTTGCGCGGCCTTTCAGGGCTACAGTACGGGTGCGAAACAAACGGCAGCACAAGACGTAGGTAAGTACAAAGACGCGCGTAGAGGCAACAGCGCGCTAGAAATGCAGATTCCAAAAAACAAACAAACAAATGGGAGCACGCTATGCGAGCAGTCGTAAGACACAGGCACAGATGCCGAGAGCGTCGTGAGACGTCCGTCGGCAATGGCAGTGATGTTGTCCCCCCTTCGCAACTTCAGGACTAGCGGCCAGGGCACTAGTAAAGGAATGGCATAAACATCTCCGAGTCAGGGCGAGATGAAGAAGCATTCATCCAGAATAAGACCGTCGACAAATTTGATGCACAAGTCCAGACATGGCAATGGGTGTTTGCAAATCCCCTCGCTGAGGGGACTCTGGCAGCAAAGTCGCGAGTGAAAGAGGGAAACTGGTCCAAGAGTCGACATCATCCATTGGTGCGGCAGTATGACGCACGACATGAGCAGGTCTGGCGCCCAGCCTCGCCACCAGGACACACCGGCGCCAGCCCAGCAGTGGTTGGTGGCCCCAAGCGTAGGCGCTCGAGTCCTGCATGCAAGCGAAGCAAAGCGTGGGGTCGTCTGGCTTGCCAAAACCAAAAAGTTCAGCGACTTGGAAGGTGCGAACGTTTGGTATGGATGTGGTTTGCAGACGTGACCCGTGGCATTGTGGCAGTGAGATCAACCAAGGAAAGACTTTCGGTTCTCAGAGGACTTCAAGGCTGATAGGTGCTGCGACTTGCCCAGGCGTCTCCAAGTACCAGGCCATTGATTGTATGTTGCCCTCATTGACATCGACATCGGCTGCCTATCCGCTCCGAGTCATCTTCTAATCAAGTCTGACCTGCTGCATTGTTCTTGGCAATATTAAATTTTCGCGTGATACCCTGCGACATATGCCGGCGACAGCATTGACGTTTTCGATGACAGACTGCAATGTCAGCTCGGAGGAGCAGGATCACTTATCGTACTTATCTTTTGGCCACCCGGCCACAGGAGTGAAAAGAAATTTGTGCACGTGGTCGGTTGTGACAAGACCGAACTTGGCCACACGCGACGCGACGCGACGACCATGACTGGTGCAAACTACACTGGGGGAAAACGGTAAGTCGCTCAGACTCCTGTAGGAAAATTCTTCCAGACAAAGTGCGTGGGGGTGGACCGCCATCTTCAGAAACGTTGCCCGAACACGCTTCCGTGACTCGACCCGTCGAATACAAAAAAATCACTTCGGGAGCCGTCGTCTGGGTGTCCTCAGTCGCAGTCTCGTCAGTGGCATACACGGCAAACAGGAAGAGACCAACGACTCTGGGATATCCGCCATCCTTCTTGAACACGCACAGAGAGAATTTCCCCACCGTTCCGTACCTCTCCCCGCGCGCAAGACGGAGGCCCTTGGCGCGCTCACCTCCGGCTCCTCCTCGTCCACTGGACCTTATGGAACATCTTCCAATGCTGCAACTCCCAACTTAGGGGTCCCACATATCCTGGGTGATGAAAGCTGTAAGTCCATGTGGCCTCTCCTCTATCGTTCTGCTGTGCAGGACGTCTTTTTTCCAAAGACTCTTCCCTTCGAGAAGAAGTGAATCGCGTTCTCGAGTTTTCAAGGACCGTCGGGCTTTGCAATTACCTGGCCTCTCCCACACCGGCGTCACTGACATCTCGCCTCAGCCCCGAAGCAGGGGTGGGTGTCGTGCCTCCGATATCGCGTTGACTCACTAGGACTCCAGCGGCAGGACCCTCAACAGCGACATGAAAACCTCACGTCTCCCACGAGCAGATCGTCTGGAATGCAGCATCCAAGGACTTGCGTCGGCCACGCTTCCCAGAACTCTGGTGCCTCTCTACCTTCAACATTACCTTGACACAATTGGGACTAAACGCTTTGCTAACAGAAGATTCAGCAATGCCCCAGATCAGAACTCCTCAGTCAAGTTCGTTCGGAGGTGTCTTTCCCTCAGATCAAGCCCACGAAGGCGAGACCGATCTGGTGTATTTCGAGCCCTCGTCCGAGTATGACTGTCTGGAGTACAGCGTCTCTGAAAGTCCTGCTCGATCAGCATGCGAGGTGGAGCCTCAACTTGGACACGACAAGGCGTCTTCGGGTATATTGGAAAGGAGCTCCCATCAACCGGATCCTTTACCGTTACCACCCTCGTTTGCTGCCCTGGAGTTCCCAACATCTCCGCTACCTCCCTCGTCCCCCCTACCGAGTAGTACAGCTTATGGATCTCTTCTTTCCCGTCGCCACGTGTCACATGGCCCCGAGACAACGACTCTGGGCTGGGACAGTTTCCCGTTACCCTCGACACTGTCCGGCTCTCGTGAGGCTCGTTCTTCCTCTCGCTATGGCCACGATCGCCCCATGACTCCTGATCTGGCGCCCGGGTCACCCTTGCGATATCTTCTTCCCCACTCGGCCCCCGCTCACAGAGTTCCAAACCTTCGGGCTTCATTTTCCAAAGACGAATTGATACCTGAACTGCTGACGTGCGACAACCCCTGGAACGCCATTGGCGATATATTGGGCCTTCCTCCCATCCCCCCAGCGGACGATAGATACTTCAGCACCATCCGGTCTCGTCATACACTCTCGCATGAAGGCGTTTCGTCGCCAGCCTCTTCACGGAGCTTGGTGCGGGTGGATATAGGAGAGCCTTCCCGCGCTCCTCGACACGCGGGCACTCAGTTGCAGTTGAGGGCAGCACACTCCGACGGAGACCTTATTCGCCCTGGTCCATCCCGGCTCGCGCCTTCACGCGAAGCCTTGCATCGCACTTCTCCGCTGCCGTGCCAGGATCCATCTACCCAGAGATTCCTTTCTCCAGCAGTGCCGTTTCATTCTTCTGGTTGCGGGGCTCGTTCATTACTGGGCCGCGCTGCGTCTCGCCGCTCCTCGTCTCCATCAAGCGAAAGCATTTCTGCCCTTAGTGGAGCTTCTCGGTCTCTGCTCGAAACTCAGTGTCCGGTAGCGTCACCTCGTCCCCTGGAAGCAACCTCTGGAACAGGCTGGGAACGCTCTCCAACTGTGGAAAAGACGCTGTCACCTTTCTCTTGTATTTTGACACCTCAAGGGTCAATACCACCTCACCCAAAGAATTTAAACTCGCCAACGACATCTGTATCTCATACTCCCGAGGTTATGTCTAGGCCAACCGCTGAGTTCGATCTTGCTGCACTCATCCCTAAGGTGCCCCACAACACACATTGCCGCATCGAGGCACAGCTTCCAAAACTGGAATGTCCTGATTTATTTCAGGATGACGATGAGGACAGTCTTGGGGGCATGTTCTAGCGGCTTCGGCGATTGAGGTCGGCACGGAGGGATTAATATGATGTACTAATGAAGACATGCATAGATTCAATGAGTATATCACGTCGGCCGCATCTCTTTCAGCCTCCTGGTAAATGCTTCACGACAGTGATAGTGCGTGACTTCGCCACTGGCAATAACACAGGTCAGTTAGAAAAGTCACGAAGCGCGGAACGCAGAATGGGGGGTATGTGTTCTCACCCGGGCGTGTGCACAACAATGGCGCTCGGCCCGATCCTCTTATGACACTGCGGGCAACTGGGAGGAGATCCATGTGAGCGTGGCTGAGTATGGCCATGGGTGCACAGACACTCTACTTACATGCGGCTGTCCGTGATCTTGACGCGATGCGCCTCCAAGTACATCAGCTTACGCGCCACCTGGTCTTTCCGGGAAAGCGCCACTTCGCGCACGACACGCGCATCGAATCGCGGTACGCGCAGCGCACCGACCAGGAACACGCGCACGTCACGCGCAGAGACTAGCGGAGGCTGCAGTTGCAGTGTCTCCTCCGGGTCCAATCGGGGCCCGTGGCGTGCGATCAGTTCGAGCGCGGGCCGCAGGAGGTCATCTGTTGTCTTGACAAGCGGGCGCAGGTATATCCGAAGGAGGGTCAGGAACACGTTGCGGGTTTCCGTGTCCGGCTGGTATATTCGCTTGCAATATCTGCCGGTGATGAGTCAGAGGTCGCTTCCACGGAGGGACGATGGGTTAGCATACCGCTCCGCTTTGTGGTAGTCGCGCAGCCGATACACGTACAGCTCCAAGGCGCTATCATGGCGTCCGAGTTTCCCAAGAAGGATAGCTCTTGCCTCAAAGAGGTCTAATGCGGATGAAGGATAGGTCTCCACCGAATTGTACATATTCTAAATTGCGTACCGTCGCTTGGGAGCACACCGAGTAAGCGATCGACTCGAAATTGAGTGGTATTGTCGATGAATAGTAGTAACTTCCCGTATGCCCTGTTCCGATTCTCTATTGATCAACTGTCAGCGAGCTGCGAAACCAGCGTTAATTTTGCATATACCTTCGTCCCCTGCTTTCTTCGAATCCACAGTCATCCTGAGATATAGTTCCGCCAGACGGTCGTGATATATAGATGACACGCCATGGCGTTCCTCTATAAGGAACTCCAGATAACGTGCGCAGAACTTTCGGTCAACACTTTCGAGGAAATTGGCCACATGTTGTGGGGGTAACACCACTTCTTCGGATGTATAAATCTTTGGACGCGTCAACGAGTTTTATATGGGCCATCCATGATGTCTCTGACCTCCATTGCCATGTCAGCATTCTCATTGAGGATCCACTTCGAATACTGGAAGATTGTATCCAAGTATTCCGGACTGAGTCTTTGCAGATATGATATCGATGGCCCGAGCTTGTCTTTGATGTCCGATTCTTTATCGCTCAGCCTGCAATGCGTCTTGGGTGGGACCAAACGCAGAAAACACTGTTTACTCACTTGCGAAGGAGGTCCAAAGCTTTGGGATGCATCTTCCTGACATGATACAAGTCAATAAGCTCGGAGAATTTCTGACAGACCATATCATAAGTTCGTCCTGTCTGAAAAAAGAAAAGAAAAGAAAAACACCCACTTCGCGAGCGGCAAGGGTCTCCTCCACCTGCGCCACTTCACACCAATTATCCCGCCGACACAAAGGTCCAAGCAGCCCTGGTCGCACAACCAAGTATGACTTGAAAAGTGCTGTATCGACCACCTGGGCGCACAAGACCAGCTGTACAGGTGTGAGAGATGGAAACGGGGCATCAGGGATTTCGCGAAGCGAATCGCGTGACGTGTCCGATAAGGAAACATGGCGGTGAGATTGCGCAGGTGTGATATGGAAAGCTTCGAGTGCACCGAGGAGCTTCTGGCGCCTGTCGGGGAGGTACTGCAAGAGACTCTCAACTGAACGGCTGAAATTATCTACGAGATCTCGATGAGTGACGCATTATTAGAAGTACAACGTGCGGACCTAATCGCGGCTTGTCCTTCTTACTTGCTATCGACGTCGTTTCCGGATCCTTGAAGCCGGAGGACCGAAAAGCATCGAGCGTACTTTTCAGCTTGCCTATTTTAGCTGCCGATGCCGCTAATTGTCCTGATCGTGTTGTCTCCTCCACCGCGCCGCCATGTTCCGAAGAGTTAGAAGATGACGATACCGCTACCTCCGGCGGGGCCGTTGACGTGGGCCCGCCAAACATCTGGGTCCACTGGTCGCGTGGAACGGACAAGCGACCTGAAATTGACTCAGGATATAGGGAGATAACCTTTGCTGGATTAATGTTCAATTCGACAAACGAGTCGAGCGCACTGTCGAATTCGCCAGCACGGAATTTCGATACGGCCTCTAGTGCTTTGGTCAGGTTTGTACGTCTGTCCTTCAACGACGCGAGCATCAGCAAGGCGTTATATGAGGCCGATGTATATGTACCTTGTCTGGTAAAAGGGCAGCGTCGATAGTGTTCAGTAGAGCGAGACCCTCCGCATAGTTTGTGGCATCTATGAGCTCGTCAACTTGTTCACCCCACGGCTTCATACGAAGACACCATATGGTGCTCCCCTCTGAGGCTGCCGTAGCCCGGTCCGTGGGTGTACTGATCAAGAAAAGTGGGACTTGGCGGATGGGGACGGTGTTAAGAGGCGCAGAGTATAGTTGATGGGAACAGGAGGTGATGTGAGCTGAGGAGAATTGAACGGGAAGGGCAATGTCTGAGATATCTGGAGAGAAATCGAGGAGTGTATCTGAAGACAGGACTCGAATAGAACGTTGGCTGGCCATGCGCAGAGGCTGCGTCATCGCCAGGCGCTGTCGGCACACTCCCTGCAGGAAGTATAGTAAAGATATACGGTTGAACGAAGCCTGGCCAGAAGGGTCAATTCTCTGCATCGCGTTGTACGGTTGCACGACGTACTAACATCCTCCGGAAGTGCAGGCCAAGATATTTGCGTCTTACGTGATGGCTTACCATCTACGCCAATGAAGAGGCCTTCGTCTGTAGTGTGATTAGATACAGGCGGGTTGTAAGGAGGATACACGTACTATCTTTTGGGACAAGTACCTCTGCATCGCCAACATTAGTGATGCACGGCTTGAGTTTCGACCCCAAGCCCAGGCTCATGTATCCTCCCAAGCCCGTAAAGGCACCCATACCTACGTTACCGATCCCGGCCCCAGATTTACTCATCGTGGGGGCTAAAGCAATCTCAATCGTCGACATAGTGTCTAGGGAAAATAGGACGTGGCCTGTTTCGTATGCCAAACAAACAACTTCAGAATTCAGGAAGGCAATGGCCCGCGCTGAATGCGGGAGAGGAGATTCCTGCGGTATTGTCACGAGGAACCAGAGCAGCGTTGTAATTGACGAACCCTGATGTCTTGTGCCTCTCCATCTTTCCACGAGTAGACTACCAATTTCCGCTGACACCCGACTACGAGATATGTGATGACAGTAGGAACGGGGATAACCGGAGTGCTAAACTCGGTATCCTGTGGACGAGTCCTTTTCCCGTCGGGATACAGATGATGCACAGAGGTATGCACTGCGAAGGAAAAGGCGGTCTTCGCTTTCGGAAGCAGAGTGGGTTTTGAAAGATCCGGAAGGTCGAACAACGTAACCTGCGACTCTTGGGGGCTGTCAAAATGTAGGGGAATGAGAAGTGAGCATCTACGCACGGGAAAGCACGACGAGCGAATTTATATCCTTTACAAATCCAAGTGGTCGATGGCCCTTCTCGTGAGGCCCTTCTTGGTCTCCAAATGGGTTACGGTATAGGAATTGCCGTCTGCATTTAGTGTCAAATATCTGGCCACAAAAGTCAATGCTGGTATATACCAGCGGGGCCGGCAACGCTGTACACGGATAGATTTCCGTTCGCAGTCCCGAGTAGAGACGGTTTCCTACACCACACATCAGCCGACCGGGTACACCCAGATGAATGCCGATACCTTGGAGAGAAAGGCCTCTATTTTCTCCTTCACTCCTGTTAGTACGATCTCTGGTGGCTCGAATGGAGCCATGGGTGAGTCCTGGCAAGTCGAGTCAAGTCGAGTCGAGGACGGCAACGCGAGAAGGTCATGTGATTGGAAGCACGTGACTGGCTAGGTCTCATCGGTCTCATCGCGGAATGATATCTGTTGCAACATCCATCATGCGTACAGTATTTATGAGTTTCTTTTCCACGACAGTAGGAACGAGTAACGAACGACCGAAGCGAAACAGTTGACAGCGAATTATGCGAATGAGATAACAACGTGATACATGACAAAATAAGCCCCTATTTACCCGGTTTCCCATTTGGTTGATACACAAACTGGTGCGATGTCGGAGGGACTGCCTTGACAGGAGGTGCGGGTGGAGGTGGATGCGTGCGAGGTTGGCGATAGTAATTTGCACCCCGCTGGTCTGACTGCGCAGCGACAGTCGCAGCTGCCGCGATAACCGGGGATGTATTTGCGGCAACCGTTGGCATCGGCCAAGGCATGTTGGATGGAGGCGCTGTAGTTGTAGGTCGACTTGGTGTTAGTGTGGGAGTCGATGTCGTCGATTGGGGCTGTGGTGGGGCGGCAGGGTTGTGGATGGCCGGAGATGGTTGAGCGGACGGGGTAGACGTGGTGGTTTGGCTTTGTGCGGGAGATGGGACAGCCCCTGCGGGATTAGTGAGAGCGTTCATAGGTGGTGCCGGAGCAGGGGTAGCTTCAGATGTACTCGGAGCCTCGCCCTCCCGCCTTCGCTTGACGCCGCGAGTTGTGCTTTCTTTGAGGCCAAGCGCTGTTGCTTTGAGGAGAATTTGGTGTCTACGAATGGATCTTCAGTATTGCATACGAACAATAAAGCGAGCTTGCGAACCTTGTGCGAGTGTTACCCCACTGACCAACAACCCAGTCCCAATCAGTCTCGGTTGACGATCCAGAATTCCGACTTTGGCCGGCAAGGCGCCTGAGACGCTCAACTTCCTCGTCTGCCCACGCTCCAGATGCACCTGCAGGATTACTGGTAGCCATGGTCAGAGTTGAAGTAGTGGCCGCGGGCGTAGAGGAGATGAGCTGAGTTGTAGGGGGTGCAGAGGAGGATGCTGCGGGTGGAGCGGATTGTGGGGGCATGCCCGGATAGTAACCTGGGGCATGAGGATATTGATAGTAGGGTGCGGTTGGGTAGCGTGGCGCGTTCGCAGCGTACATCGTGGGATAGATAGGTTGTGACGTGCCAGGCATACCGAGTGGCATGACGAACGTGGAAGGGTTGGTAATGACAGAGGGTTGAGGCTGAGATGGTGTTGTCGCAGGCGCGGGTGTTGTTGTTTGGGACGGAGGCGGATAAGACGCGGGGGGGAAGACTGGTGGAGGTGGCTGTCCAACGAGCTGACTGGGGTTTTGAAGCTACAGCAGCCAACGATGATGTCCATGAGAGATGGGTAACGTATCACGTGCAGACGTACCAGTTGGTCGCAAATACGTTTTGCTTCGTTGAGCATACTGAGGGGATCAACCTTGCTCGATGGCCCCATTTGGTATGACTGTGCGATGACGACCGCAGGGGTCGCTTTCTAAGAAAACTCAGGTAATCGTCGTATTTGTCGATTAATGAAACATACAATAAGCTCTTCTGCAGCGCCATAGAACTCGGAGCACAGGTTTAGCACCCGCCATTGAAATTCGTAGAACTGCTGGTTTTGAGCGGTAACGCCTGGTAATGGCGGTGCGCCACCCTGTGAAATCGGATAACTAGGGAACTGGGACTTGCCAGCGGAGCCAGCACTCTCACGGGGCTTTCTGTTTCGAGATCCCTTGGGACGACCCGGTCGGCGCTTCTGCTCAGGTGAGTCGGGACCGTGAGCGGAAGACTGTGCCACCGACGGTATTTGAGGAGGCTGTTCTTGTGGGGCAGGGTTACCCGTCGCGGCCGGGCTTCCGGGAAAAAAAGAGTCAAAAAAGGGTGCATTCGAAAATATTCGAGCGTGACAAGAGATATACATACCCTCCGACTTGCTTGTTTTGAGGAGACGCTGAAGGACTCAGCTCCCTGTGATCATTGTCATCTAGTTCCTCTTCAACAACCTCCTCCTCCTCCTCCTCCTCTTCCTCTTCCCGCTGGGTGTCACTCACAGAATACTGCTGGGCGGTGTTTGTGGCGGGAAATGTCGAATATTGGGAGGGTTGGGGGAGGGGGGGTTGCAGTGCGTGTGAAAGGGGCTGATAATGTTGTGGATTATCCATTTTTATCGGATGACCAGAGTCAGACTCGACCAGAGCAAGAATGGTCCGAAGTAACCCTAGTTCAAGGGGGAGGGTCGGATATGGAGGTGACCGGGAGGGGTCAGCTACTAGCAGTGTGTAAACGAAATAATGTGGGAAAAAAACCCCTCGTGGCTCCCTGCTCGCTGTCACGGCTTAATAAGCAACAACCTCCACCAACGAAACCGTGCACACTCTCAAGCCGGGCATTTAGTCGCCTTACAGGCGAATAGAGTCGTGTTATCAAGCACTCCCGGGGACCGCACTGCCACCGTCTTTGTGGAGGTGTGGAGAGTGGGTTGAGCACTGGTTGGGCTCACGCTTAGTCATCGACTGTTTGTCGCTTATTGTTTGTGTGTTTGTGACTCTGGGTTGTGACTCGCTCGGGTTCTACCGGCATCGCCTCTTGCCTCGACGTCTATATCTTCCACAACCGACTGCCTCTTCTTGTCCCAGTCTTGCCATCACCTGGCACCAGACTGCCTTTCTTCAGATGCTTCAAACTCCCTCTCCCTCCGGCTCCGGCGTGCTCGCCAATACTGCTTTGCGCAAGGCTGGTCTCATGGATCGAGATGAGCGCATGCGTGATCCCTCAGACAAGCCAGGTGGTCGCAAGGGCTTCCCCAAGTCACGCCCCCATCGACCGCGTCTCATAGACACTGTCAAAGGTCACCCGGGACCCGGTCATAATTCCATGGTAAATATCAGGTTACTTTTGCCACCACCTCCTGTTTGCGCGATGTCCCCTCCTCCATACAACCGGTGTCTTGTGCTCGCCTCATTCCGAATTATAACACCAAACTCACGTTGTTCATCTTACTCTGTCGACTCGTTCCCTCGTGGTGCTCCACCAGCTTTCCACCCGCATCGCCCCCCCCTCCTCAGGCCCCCTCAGCATTCGCGGTGCCGCCCTCGGGCGTGTGCGTCGGAATGCAATATCACTGAATGGTGACAAAGTACTGCCTGGGACACGAGCGGCTGTAGGGAAACCCCTCGAAATATGGAGAAGATTCGTCCAAAAACGCTGGGATCCCCAATCGCGCTTTCTTAACCTCGAAGTATGCACAACTCCTCTCGATGCGACTCACTTTTTCTCACGTTTTGGTCAGCGAATGTCTGAAGACGAGATGATCACGAGGGCTGGCCTCCTACCCCCCGGCGTACCTGGGGGTTCGGGAAAGGAAGCAGCAGTAATTTTTAAGCTTGCGTCACAACTCAAACCACCCGTACGTTACTTTCACCGTGCAATCCTATCATTGTTTTCTCATTCATTCAGGTTCGTACTATATCTCTTGCCAACAACAACCTTCAAAGTACACACGTCATAACGACGATTGCCCACTACCTGCCGAATCTTGCCAACCTTTCTCTCGAGAACAATAATTTGCGTGTATGGAAAGACCTCGATTCGATATCGCAGTTGTCAGACAAGAAGGACAAGTTGTTGAAATTGCGCGAGCTCATACTTATCGGAAACCCCATACGAGAGCTAGATTATCAGAACAATCGCATGGACACCTACCGGAAGTGAGTGTTCCCAACCACATCTTGGACGGCGCTTACAGTGTGCAGCAATATCATGCGACGGTTTCCGACGCTTGAAATATTGGACAAGGAACCCGTCGCAAAGATATCGTTCGATGCCCCGCAGACGCCCCACACCAGTGGGCCCGCTGGCTCGCATCCGACAGCAAAAGACTTCCCCACGCCCATGCAGCCCCCACTGATTGCTGGGGTTGATGGTGGCATCATCACATCATTTTTGGCTCGGTACGCGTCCTCCCTACCTTCTTCTTGGGCTCCTTTTTATGGTTCCCTCAGCTTCTTCCCAATGTTTGATTCACAAAGAGCCACGCTCTCAAATGTTTATAATGAATCCGCCACATTCTCGTTCCAAGCCAACACATCTATACCTGCCCGCGCCAAAATCCAGGGATTCCAGTATTCAAAGGAAATGCCGAATCAACGCCACCTAGATTGGTCCCCATGGTTGGGTGCAGGATCCAGGAATCTAAGTAGGGTGGGAGGCATAGTCGACAAAATGCTGAAGAGCATTCACTTGGGGCGGGACAACGTTCTTAGTGCCATGTCATCTCTCCCCCAAACGAGGCACGATATCGTCGGCGCGGCGGAAAAGTTTTGCATTGATGCGTGGCCAGTAACCCACGAGGATCGGACGACGCTTTTCTTGTCCGTCCACGGACAGTTTATTGAAGGTGTGTTCACAATTTCTATATTAGTCGCTTAACGTTTGACTCGGGTTGTACTAGAACCGGTTGGAGGAGTTCGCTCATTCGATCGATCGTTTATTTTGAGTCCTGCGCCAGAAGGATCCAGGTGCGTTATATATTTCGGGATCACTGCCCCACGCTAATACAATGTCCAAAACCGGTAAACCAGGGCGAAAGCGAACGGTTGGGACGTAGAAATACTCTCGGATCAACTTGTGATTCGCGGTTATTGCAGTCACGAAGCATGGCGTCCTGGACCGCTTCTCGTACAAGCAGCTCCATCTAGTAATAGTCAGTTAGCATCGTCATTGCCCATCCAGCAAGAACTCGCGGCAATTGTGCGTCCCGGTTGTTTGCATACGCCGCTGGTCGAGACTGACCAATGAATTGTGATAGCCCGAACCGCAAAGATCGCTTGTAGCACAATTATGCACGCGCACCTTACTTACCGTTCAGTTTGCTGTGGATTGTCTCCAGAATAATAGATGGGACGTTGATCAGGCCCTTGCAAATTTCGAACAAGTCAAGGTATGCTTCTAATATCGCTGGCCTTTGTTATCCTGACATGGTGTTTTCAGGGAACACTGGGACGGGATGCTTTCCTCTAACATTTGTTCTGATGCGCCCGCCTTATGGACTCGAAGCCACCTGCAAACCAAACCTCCCATCTTGTTATGCCTCATGATCGATAGTTGTCATTTCGATTTGCCCTTACATACATCCTCGCATAGTCCACGTGTAGCCTTTACTCTAGTAGCTTTCGACACGCAATCAAAGCGAGTTGGTGCCTAAGGTCCAGTTTGTCGGATGAGGACCAGGCCACCAGCCCACAAAGCCCGCAGAAGTGAAGTGTGAAGTGTAAATGTAAACTGTTATCTTCTCGTGTTCTGTTCCCGGGAGCATTTGGTAATACTTACGGGAGAGAGACCACGTGTGGCGGTGCCTCCCATCCGGCAAACCCGGCATTTGCTCAGTCGGGGGTGCGCACGTCGACCCTGGTTCACATTATTCGGCACAGGCGTGAATGTCCGGCTTGTCCTTATGATTACCATCGCGTGAGTAGCGTCGCAGGCGCTGGTATTTCCTCCTGGTTTGCCTCGTGCTCCAGTTATGTTGTGAATTCTTCCCGATGTAATAAAAGACGCCTGCAGGATATTTGTCTTTGGCCAGAGAATTATTGTTGTTTCCCGTCCTCCGTCTGCCCTTCCGACTTTCCGACGACTTCCATCATCCCCAACGCCGCGTCGCTCCTTTTCCCCTTCCCTCCCCTACCATTCTCGTCTGCTTCTATCTCGCGGGATGCCCGACATAACCCCGTCCGCTCCGCCCGCGCAGCCGTCGACCGCATCAATCAACGCGCAGTTCCTGAGTGCGGTGACGCGCGGAGACGACAACTACGCGCGTTCCCTTCTGGCACGCGGCGCGGACGTCAATGCGACCGATGCGACGGGGCGCTCAGCCGTCGCGTGCGTGCTCGGGGGCGAGAGGTGCGCACCGCGCGGGGGTCCTGAGTATATTTGTGTGGAGATGCTGAACACATAGCCCTGTAGTTGGCAGGTCGTCGGTTCTTCGTTCATGACCGCGAACCGCCTGAACGCCCTCCGGTTACTTGTCGAAGACCGCCACGTATCGCTGTACACGCTGAACGCCCCCCAGGAGGCGATGAACGGCGTTACCCCACTGGGTTTCGCCGCCTGGATGAACTCCCCGAAAGCAGTCGAGATCCTACTGGAGGTCAGCGGAGGAGCGGTGTCTGTCGATGGTCAAGACGCTTACGGCGTCACGCCGCTTATGTGTAAGTGCGGGGTTCTCCTCTTTGTCGAGCGAAGTTAGCTCAGATCCGACGAACATCCGAAGATGCGACCCGTGACGGCAACCTCGAGGTCGTCGATTGCCTGGTGAGCCGTGAACTGTTTATTTCTGCCTTGCTGAGCAATCTACCAATTCCGATTCGTGGGTGTCCCGGAAATAGCTTCTGCACGGGGCGTACCCCGACCACCGAGATAGAAATCACCGAACCTCCATACAGTATGCCCTCAGCCATCCTCAGATCCTCTGGGCCTGCGAAGAAGCGCTCCGCCACTACCGGGCGCGCGAAATTCGGGCATGTCCTCTGACACATCTCAACCCCATTTCCCTACTGACTGGTGAGCCGGCAGTCCGCAAACGGGGGCATCAAACCTGACACCCCCGAAGCGGCACCGCAACCCGCCGCGGGCTCATCTCACTTTCACTCACCCCACCTCTTCAATCCTGCTGAAGTCCTGGAACGTACGAACGCGCTGGTCAGGGCCATCGTCTCGTCAGACGTCACCAAGTTGTACTCCCTCCTCGGTACTACCGTCTCGGCAGGTTCTTCCTCAGAGGGCGTCCCTCCGCTCGTGAATGCGCCAGACGCCGAAGCGTGGTCCCCAATTCATTACTGCGCCTCCCTCAAACAACCTTCCATCGAAGTGTTGGATATCTTGTACTGCGCCGGCGCTGATGTCAGTCTGTTTTCTAAAGCGGGCAACTGTACACCGCTGCACTGTCTGGCCCACAGAAAATGTGGGCCCGACGCGCTTCGGGATCAGGCTTCTAATGACGCCATGCACCGATTTGTCGTTCACCTCGTCCGCAATCTCCGCGCTCCATTGCAGGCTCAGGATCACAACAACGAAACATGTGTGCACATTGCGGCTGAGCATGGCGAGAGCGCAGAGGTTCTGCGTGCGATGCTCGACTCGGACCCCGATCACACGGTGTCTGAGATGCGGAATTCGCGGGGGTACGTGATTTTTCCTCTATTCTATAGATAACAGTCAACAGACTTCTTTTGACCTAGACTTACCCCCTTTGAGGTTGCCAAACCTGAATTCCGCCCCTTGTTCACTCATTTCCACGAGGAACGGCGTCCGGCGTCGTCCGCCTCTCACGCTACCGTCAGACCATTGCATAACTCCGGCTCAAATCCGAGCTTATCGACCCTTACACCTCGTACATACTCCGCCACGCTCTCTCCGCCACCGGATGACGACGTCAGCTCGTCGCCGTTTGAGCAGGCGCTTGATAGTCTTAATGCGATCAGTATGAGCCTATCACCCTCACCGGGCTTTACATCATCAGAAGCTGCCCTGGATCGCGTTGACGCCCTTTCCGTGATGCCTCTTCAGTGAGCCAAGGTGTCATTTCACACCTCCACTCACGTCTGGATGAGGCCCGTCAAGAGGTTTCGCGCGCACGGGAGTTATGGACGAGCGCAGACGCATCCTTGGATAGGATATCACAGACGGTCGAAGAAAAACTGGCGTCGGGTCCTCTCGTTGCTCGGGAACCAGGAACCGAGGCCTCGTCCCGTGAATCTGTTGCCACGCAGCGGAGTAGCTCAGATACTGAGAGCGACTTGCCAAACTCGCCTGGGTTTGCGACGGAGTTGCTGATGCTCGACTCGTGTGAGAACTATGGTAGTCTTCTCAAGCCATGGCCGCGCACGAGCGACGCAACAAAGCCACGGGCAAGCGGTCCAACTGACTCTATAGCACATATACGCTCGCACAAGAGCATGAGTGACTTGCGCCAAGTAACTCCACCTCCCACCCAGGATGGTACAGGCGCTAGTTCAAAGCCCGTGAGGCGAGCACGAGCGGATACCCTGACGGACATCGGCATGAGGGGAGGTAGATCTCGCGAACACTCTGAACCGGGGTCTGAGGGAGAAGGAAAGCGGGCGCGATTAAAAGCGTGGCTAAAGCGTACGTTTTTGCCGGAACGATTGCCAAGGTCACCCGTGCAGAAGGTCGAGGAGCCCCCGTCGTCACTAACCACGCTGGTGGAGAAGGATGAGAACGTCGCGATCCCGAACGCCCCAGTACAACCGTGTTATCGGGTGCTTGCGACTGTTGGCAAGGACCTCGCACGTATTGACGAGTGCATGTCGAGTGTACGTACTTGGACCATATCGGTAACTCGCATCGTTTATTGTCACGCTGACCTATTCTGGCATGATGGCAGTCCGAGAAGCTAATCGCATCAGCGCACCGTACAATTGTCCGCGTTGAACGCAAGATGAGGCGCGCATTGCAGGTCCGTTCGTACTCTACTCAAGGAGGGTCCTAGCATTAACGGTTTGTAGGCACGAAAAAAACTGATCCATGATCACCGACGGACACGAACGTCCACTGGCACCCCAAGGGCTGAGCAAGTCTCGGCGGAGCAACATGGGAGGCATCAGACCTCTCCGCCCCTCCGTGTGATTATACCTCGGACCGAGTCACCGGCAACAAGTCCCGCTCAGTCACCCATTACTCGGTCGACGGCATCGTCCATATCGTCCATCGCGTCTGTGCAGGGGAGGAATGGAGCGGAGACGGAGACAGACACGGAGATATTAAGACGGATGTATGTTAAGAAGGTGGAGGGCGATTTGAGAGGGCGTACGAAGGGCTGGAAAAAGCAGATACCTGGCTGAAGATAGTCACGAAGGTACTCGAGGGTGTAGAAGAGAGGCGAGGAATAATGGAGGAGAGGATGTGACACGGGTGTGACATGGAATGCCAAATTGGGAGAAACGGACCAGACCAGGACCAAGGCGACTGAAACGTTAATCAAGCAAACCGAAAGGCGACGTCGAGTCAACTCGCGGCGTGGTTCAATCGACTGCTCGAGCTCGTCCTCGCCACGGGAATGGCTGCTCAAGTACAGAGGCAAGATCTTCCCGATCTCCCGTCACTTATATAACCCGCTTTTCTCACCTTTATCTCCCTCTAGTCACAGCTCTCTCCCAGACAACGCCGTCGACCATGGTCACGTAGATCCCAACGGCCAGGTGAGCGAACCCCCGCTATCACCGAAGTCGTTTATATCCGACCCCAGCAGTCCTTGGACCAAGCGCTGGATCCTCACCTCTCCCAGGTTGGCCTCGATTCTCGCTCTCACTACCACTCTCACTACCCCGGCCCCCACATCATCGCCCCCGACCATGCGGGAGCAGCTCACCACACCGACCACATGTCATTTTACACCACACCTCATGAGATGCCCATGCAGCCCGTCGATCGCCAGCCGGCGTCGTCCTCGTCCAAGCGAAAACAGCTCGAATCGCAGTATACCCAGGGCACCTCGAAGAAGCGAAGATCCGATGTCTACGAGGATGACGCTGCGGACGATCCCGAGGTCGGCGAGGATGGCGGGGCCGGCGGGGCGAGGCACTGGACAGACGAGGAAAAGACGAAGCTGTTCAACTGGCTCATGGGCCCGAACGAAGACGAACATTTCGACGCACTGCGGACAAAGAAGAACACGTGTTTCCGAGATGTGGGTTTCACTTTTTTGCGCAGCAGTCGTGCCCCCCCCTTTTTTTTTTTTACCTCATCCTCATCTTTATGTTGTCATAGTGCGCATTGGATGCATTTGGTGGTCGCAAGACCTTCCTAGCAGTGAAAGGGTGCTACGAACGTAATTTCGTGGTCTTCAAGCAGATATATGCGTTCGAAACGTTTACGGCTGGCATGCAACAGGCGGACGTCGATTCTGACAGCGAGGTCGATCGTCTGCGCGAGTACGAACGTCGAATTTATGCCGCTCGTAAGGCGGGGTTTCATGTAGGCAACCTCTCTTCACGAATCCTGGACCACTGGCACCGGATGGGATGGTATGCAACATTCCATTCCAGGTAAGACTCTTTCTAAATAAAAAAATGGCTATCGCCGCCGATTGTCTAACCGTCACCCAGGTGGCATGGCGACCCAAACGTTCGCCGCCCCCCGGCACGCCCGCGGCCAATGGGACCACCTACACTGCCCTTGCCGCACGCGCAGGCGAGTGAGCCCTCGCAGGAACCTCCAATTCGTACGGAGAACTCTCCTGTGCTTGACCGTGCGACGGCGGACCCACCTCCCGTGCCCCATTTTGAACGGAGTTATGACCTCCCTTATTCCTCCGCCCCTGACCCTGGTGAAGCCATCCCGTCGCCCCCGCAAACCCCGAGTACGGCGCCCGTGGGGCAGCATCACCTAGCGCCCTATGCGACACCCACAACACCCGTTGCCAACGCCACTGACCAATTGCCTCCGAATGCAGGGGCCATGGCACAGACGCTGGTGTCTGCGTGCATGCGATTGTTGCAAGCCCAAGCGGATGACAGCAAGATGCGACTCGAGTATTTGCGGCGCAGGGAGGAGAGGGAAGAAGCAGACACTCGACTGCGGATGGAGATGGAGAAGAAACGCCAGGAACGCGAGGCAGCGGATTCGGAGCGATTGCAGCAGAGTGCGAAGATGAAGCAAAAGTCGGAACTGGCAACCGAACTCCTGTCGAATCCTAACGTCGATCCGTCCGTCAAGGCTGCTGCCGGAGACTATTTGAAGAAGCTTTTCGCGAACGACTGAGGGATGGGCTCGGGATTATACACTCGGAGAACACTAGGATAGTATTCGAAGAGCATACTGACGGAATCACTGGAACTTATTATGGACTGCTTACCCGTTGCTGTATATTGTCACAATTCTATGCATTTCCATTTATCCGTACAAATATCGCCCAGAGATCAAAAAAACCCTCGCTTGGGGAAGTTGAGCTCGAGTCCAGTCGAACCCGGAACGAATACTTACTTACGTATCGCAGTAAAATACTATAATCTGCGATTCTCGGGTGCCTGGTAGCAGTTTGTCTCGCACCAATAGGCGGTGGCACAACCGTACGATTAATTGAACCTTTTATTGGGTTCGCAGGTTTGACCGGGCCTTGGCGGCAAAGCCTGGCTTATCTGGCTTAGCATATGACCTCATCCGGGCAAACCACGGTCAAAGTGAGTCGCGATAAATTTCTCTAGTGCTCGGTTTTCATTCCAAAAACTCGCGTTTTCCAAAGACCAAGGCAAGGAAGAGATACCTCAAGGCAAAAAAGGACAGGAGAAAACAGCGCAGGGCCGCTGCCGTGAGGTCCGGGACTGCGTCTGCCAACCATCCGGGTCGGCGCGATGACACGGGGGAAGATATAGACTATAACGGCGAAAGGGGGGACGGACACGTGTTGGATTCCGAAGAGGAACGTCCCTCCGTTGTCAAAGACGTGGACGAAGAGGATGCCGCCGCTCATACGGGACACGAGAAGACTAACGCAACGCAACAACCGCGGAAGAAAAGGCACCACCACAAGGAGGCAAAGAGCGATGCTCCCGTTCCTCACGCCGAGGACGCCACGCGACCTCGCAAACGCCAAAAGCTGAGCAGCCGAGAACCTAGTCCCAGCCCCCTTCCCTCTGCAGTTGCAGCGGCGGCGTCGTCTTCGCAGCGGTCATCAACCCCCCCGATCCCGATCATTCGGCAGGGTCACCGTCTGCTGCCGACCATCGTACACGCACCCCTACTCCCCCCCCTCCTTCGCTACCGCGTTTCCCCCTCCCTTCCCGCCCACATGCGCCGGAAAAGTCTGAGCTTGCCTCGCTGGGCTTAGATCGTGCCCTTGCGCGCGCACAGCTGGTCGATCCCCTGCTGACCACGCCGCTCGCGCTCGACGAGGATGGCGGCGACGTCACTGGACTAAGTGCGAGGACGCTCGGGAGGTTGAGAGATCTGGGGATAGCGGAGTTATTCGCGGGTGCGTATCCATGTCCGTGGGGGCGCCCCAAAGGGAACTCGGGAAATTAAATTGTACATTTCAGTCCAGACTACGCTGCTGCCTTTGCTCCTCCCTCGGAGCGTCACAAACGGTCTCTGTACCTCCCATATGATCCACCGAGCGATATCTGTGTGTCTGCCCCACGGAAGCGGGAAGACGCTGGCATATGTCCTCCCGATCGTGGAGGTACGTGCTTTTTCGTGGCTCGTGAACTTGGCGAGTGACGGCGGGGTGTAGATACTCTCTTCCCGCGTGGTGACCCGTTTACGAGCCTTGGTGGTGCTTCCGACTCGTGATCTTGTGATTCAAGTGAGAGAGACTTTCGAAGCCGTCGCAAAGGGCCGGGGCCTTAAAGTTAGTGGATGTCTTGTTCCCTTTCTTTTCATTTACGACGTCGTTTTCCCCATCCATCAGATAGCCTCCGTTACGGGCCAACATTCATTTTCTCACGAGCAGTCGCAACTTGTGGAAAAAACGCCAAGGTGCTCATGGACTTTATTGATAGGTGTCACTGATCAATAACTCCCGAGACAGTCTCCAGGGAGGTTCCTGTAAGGTTGACATCTTGATATGCACCCCTGGGAGGTTGATGGATCACCTGAATGGGACGCCGAATTTCTCGCTGCAGCACCTGCGTTTCCTTGTCATCGATGAGGCCGATAGGTTACTCGCACAGTCGTTCCAGGACTGGTTGACCCAGGTACTAGCGGCGACGCGTCCCCCGGCTCACATGGAGGGAGGCGCTGCACCCTGGAAGGAGGAACCAATCCCATACCCGGACGCACTTTCCCCGGCGTTTTTACACCTTCTCCGCGGAGGGCCTGCAGTGTACACAGATCAAGATGAGAAGCGAGAGTCTTCTTGTCAAAAGCTGCTGTTCTCAGCAACTCTAATGAACGACCCTGGAAGGATCGCCGCTTTGGAGCTTAGAAATCCGCGGTACATAGTAGTGCAGTCCTCAAGCGAATCCCAGGAAAAAGGTGTTCTGGGTGTTGCGATGGAGAAGTTCAGCATGCCAACCACCTTGAAGGTACGGGTTGTCCTTCCAAGGTCACGGTCTTATCGATCAAATTTGTTTCTTTAGGAACACATGATCGTTTGCGACTCTTCACAAAAACCGCTGGTGCTTTTCTATCTGGTTCACTCCGTTGGAATCACGAACGCCCTGGTATTTACCAAGTCTGCTGAATCAACGCTGCGGCTTGTTCGGCTGTTCGAGTTCTTCGAGACGGCTCGCTCCGCTTGTCAGGGAAGTCCCATTCCGGACAAGAAGCCAGTGGCGGTCAGGGCATATTCAAGTGACCTTAGTCCTTCCGAGCGCAAGTCAATCTTGGATCAGTTCAGGGGCCAGAAGATTGACATGTCGGAATGATTTTCTCGTCCGATTACAGTGTAGCTGACACTTTTTTTAGGCTCGTCTGCTCTGATCTTATATCACGAGGTATAGATATCAAGCATGTGACGCATGTTGTTAATTATGACGCGCCCGTGGATATGCGCAAGTATGTGCATCGTGTTGGGAGGACGGCCCGCGCAGGTAGAATGGGTGACGCCTGGACCCTGGTTGAAGAGCAAGAGGTACGTACGTTCGCCTGTCGCAAGGCCGGTTATGCGTCGCACCGGCACCGGCTCACGATTCATTTTCCCAGGCACGCTTCTTCAAGAACATGATGAAGGCGGCCGATCATGCTGCGGCTGTAAGCAAGATGAGGATATCCCCACCGCAGCTTGCCCCACTTGCTCCGTTGTATTATGTAAGGAGCGCCGCCCGATCTTTCTGCTTTCGCGTCTCGGCTCACAGACGGCTCCAGGAGGCCCTTGCACAACTGAAGGGCACTTATACCCGGGGAAATTGAGATCACCTCGAGTCCTTTGCCTTTGTTGCTCCTGAATTTTGGTTGTCCGGAGTAACGAGCGTGTTCCGACGGAGCACTTAGACGCCTGTCGGTCGCCGGAAGCACCTTGTAACTTACCTTAAAGCGTCACAAAACAATAAACCCATTTATTACGTAAGCACCTATGAATACGATAGCGATGCCGAGCCCTTCCCATGCACGCACGAAAGCGGGACCCACATTACAGGAGTTGTGGCTTCTTAAAGATTTACTGTAGGGTGCTGGCAGCGCAGATCATGCTTGCGTGTTCGAAAGCCCCCGGCTGGTTACTCTCACGCGCCCGCAGCAACTGGCAGGCCGCCGTTCAATTTATCGTATCGTGTCATAACTCCTTCGTCATCGGCCCATTGCCCTCTATTTATTAGGTCGCGCCCTCCAGCAACTTGACTCATTTCAGGGGACAGTCCCAGGCTGAATCTTCACCCCTGCACTCATGGATAAGGCTGACCTCGCCCAGATGACCCCCAAGGACGAGTCTGACCTTGAGAAGTCCCTTCCCACTGCCCAAGTCCATTCCACTACCAGTCTAGTCGAGACGAGTCGTCCATTCCTCGCCCGGGCTCATAGGTGCGTTTCTAGTAGGGGCAACACCCGTCGTCGTGCGTGCGCTAACGATCGTTTAAGGTTCCTCAAGGGTCTTGTCGTGCCCATTGACCCACCACCCCCGAAAGGGAGCGCCGACGATGCCGATTACATCCCGGAAATGACTGCGGGCTGGTTTGACCAGCTTACGTTTGGCTGGATGAACAGCCTGATGACCCTAGGATACGCCCGTCCTCTCGAGGCCTCGGATCTCTGGAAGCTTCAAGAACACAGATCTTCCGAAGTCATCGCCATGGCCATTCTCGACTCCTTCGAGGCCAGAAGGAAGAGGGCGGAGGAGTATAATGCCCGTCTGGCCAATGGCGAGGTCAAGCCTCCCTTGAGTTTGCGCCTGAAGTCGTTGATTCGCGGTGATCGTGAGGAGCGACTTAAGCGCTGGCGTGAGAAGGACGGGAAGAAACGCGCCAGTCTCACGTGGGCCATAAATGACAGCATCAAATGGTGGTTCTGGTCCGGGGGCATCCTGAAGGTCATCGGTGACACCGCTCAGATAACAAGTCCTCTCCTTGTAAAGGTGGGGGGAATTGTTTTTTTTGTTGCCGTTGTACGCATTACGGTTCTTCTGACGGCTGCGCCGCCTTGCAGCAAATCATCGAGTTCACGGCTACTTCTTACACTGCGCATCGAGAAGGTCGACCTGCACCCGGCATTGGCAAAGGATTTGGTTTCGCGATTGGCCTCGTCATCCTACAGTTCATCTTCTCGTTCTGTAACAATCATTTTTTGTATAGGAGTACATCAACGGGCGTCCTCGTTCGGGGCGGTCTAATCACGGCGATCTATTCGCGTTCTCTTCGCTTGACTACCCGCTCTCGGGCGATACTACCTAATGGCAGATTAGTTAATCACATCTCGACAGACGTCTCTCGCATAGATTTCTGTTGTGGTTTCTTCCACATGTTCTGGACCTCACCTATCCAAATGGCGATCTGTCTCGGCCTGCTCATTGGCAACTTGGGGCCGAGTGCCCTTGCGGGGTTCTCCGTCTTCATCATTTTTACCCCAATACAGGGTAAGATCATGAGGTCCTTGTTCATGTCTCGGAGAAAGTCCATGGAATGGACGGATAAGAGGGCAAAACTGCTTCAGGAACTCCTGGGAGGGATGAAGCTGATCAAATTTTTCGCATGGGAAAATCCCTTCCTGGATCGCATTGCTGGATACAGGAAACGTGAGATGAGGTAAGTTAGACGTTGCATCCGCTCCATGTGAAGTATACGAGTCAGGCTGACCACTTTTTTCCCTCAGTTACGTGCGGACGATGCTACTGGTTCGCGCAGGGAACATGGCAGTGGCTATATCTATCCCGGCGATGGCATCAGTTGTCGCCTTCCTTGTATATGCGGGCACTGGCCACCAGCTTACGGCTTCCGTCATCTTTTCCTCATTGACTTTGTTCCAGCTTTTGCGCTTGCCCCTCATGTTGCTTCGTAAGTTCCGCAGTCTTTTGATCTACTACACGTGGGCTGATCACGTGGTCACCTACTGTAGCCATGTCCTTTAGTACGATCACGGATGCGCGCAATGCTATTGGCCGTCTCCAAGAATGTTTCACTGCGGAGCTCATTTCCGAGACAACCGAACGAGACCCGAAGTTGAAGCATGCAGTCGAAATCGAAAATGCGTCGTTCATGTGGGACAGTCCCCCACCGGACGAAGGCAAGACCGGAAAGGGAAAAAAGAAGGACCGTCGTAGCAGCGTGAAACCAGAACCAGCCGCAGAACCGAAGGAAATCAAGGAAGAGAACATGTTCAAATTGAAAGATATCGACGTGAGGATTCCGCGCGGGCAGCTTGTGGCGATCGTGGGAGCAGTGGGCTCTGGCAAGACGTCATTGCTCCAAGGACTGATCGGTGACATGCGGAAGATGGAGGGCTCTGTCCGGTTTGGTGGATCTGTGGCGTACTGTTCGCAGAGTGCCTGGATCCAGGTCAGTTACTTCCTAAATTTTGCGGAAAGTTCCATCGCGCTAAATTTCGCGCAGAATGCCACAATCCGCGAGAATATCTGTTTTGGCCGGGCTTTCGAAGCTGAGCGTTATTGGAAAGCCGTGCATGATGCCTGCCTGGAGGCCGACCTCGATGTGCTCCCTAACGGCGACATGACAGAGGTCGGTGAGAGGGTACGAATGGGTCTAATTTGTTCTCGCTTCTGCTGCGATGACTCATGGACGTGGTGTGTCGGCAGGGTATCTCACTTTCTGGTGGCCAGAAGCAACGTGTTAACATCTGTCGCGCCATTTACTCTGGATCCGACATTCTCATATTCGATGTGAGTATCCCGTATTCCTTGACCGTGCACACTTAACAAGACGACATCCAGGATCCCCTCTCCGCTCTTGATGCTCACGTTGGCGAGTCTGTCTTCAACAATGTCCTCCTCGACAGCACTTCTGGTGCGACGCGAATACTCGTTACGCACGCCCTCCATTTCCTACCGAAGGTGGACTACATCTATTTCATGGCCGACGGACGCATCACCGAATACGGCACTTTCGAGGAGATGATGGCAAGTCACGGCGACTTTTCGCGCACCTTCGATGAGTTCGTCACGAAGGATCGGAAAGAATCCAAGGACGAGATCGCTATAGACCTTGAAGACGTTGATGCCGATGAGAATGCCAAGAAGCGACGAGCTTCGAAGCGCGGCGCGCAGCTCATGCAGGCAGAAGAACGCAACGTCGGTGCCGTGAATCTCCAGGTGTACAAACAATATTTCCGGTCCGGGAATGGGATAGTCCTCGTTCCTGCCATGTTCGTGTCGATTACGCTCATGCAAGCTGCGATCGTCGTATCATCCTATTGGTTGGTCATCACCACAATATTTGTGACTTGTGATATGCTGATGAGTGTCGACCCCGACAGGCTTGTGTGGTGGCAGGATCGGTGCGTATTTTGTAGTGCTGATTCGTGCTCCAATTCACCCCACACTGCAGTCAGTGGCCACGACCTCAAGGTTTTTACGTAAGTGCCACACTGTCGTCTGCTGATGTTGATGACGTTGTCTCACTGCTTATCTCTAGATGGGGATTTACGCGATGCTCGGTATCGCGCAAGCGTTCACCGGATTTTTGGTCGGTATGGCTATTGCGTTGGTGGTATACTCTGCTTCTAGGCAGCTACATCACGTAGGTTTTCTTTGTCTGGCGTTTTCTCCCCCTTTGACGACTTGGTCAGGATGCCATCAGCCGCGTCATGTACAGCCCAATGTCGTTCTTTGAGACAACAGTGCGCAACGCTAATTGATTGCGTTTCTCCTCTCGCTGAATCTTGTACGTAGCCAGTTGGTCGTATCATGAACCGATTCTCCAAGGACATCGATACAATCGACAGTGTACTGGCTGGTTCGTTCCCCCAGCTATGGCGAGTCGTATATTCTGAATTTATCTTCGCAGACTCCTTCCGCATGTTCCTCAACACCTTTGCCAACATTATCGGAGCTGTAATCTTGATATCTATTGTTCTCCCGTGGTTCCTTATCGCCGTTGCCATTGTTTGCGTCCTTTATGTCATGGCCGCCGCTTTCTATCGCGCGAGTGCCAGAGAAATGAAGGTGCGCCATTAACAAGCATAGTGCGTTGCTTTGATGTGTTTACAGAGAGACGTTCCCAGCGGCTCGACGCTATCTTGCGGTCGTCGTTATATTCCCATTTCTCAGAGTCTTTGTCAGGGATCGCAACAATTCGCGCCTACAAGGAAGAAGATCGATTCTTTAGAGAGAACAGAGACCGAGTCGACATGGAAAATAGAGCTTATTGGATGACCGTCGCGAATCAGGTCCGTTATTTCCTTGGCATTTAACGAACTCCGCGCGAGCTCTTGGCTAAGTACCGAAGTAGCGATGGCTTGGTGTCAGGCTTGACTTTCTCGGGACGCTGTTGACTCTGACCGTGTCCATGCTCACCGTCGGCACGCGATTTACTGTGTCCCCAGCACAAACCGGCGTTGCACTCTCGTACATTCTCGCCATACAGCAGGTAGGTGTCCAGGCGTCCACCATTCCACCATAACCATACACTCAAGCTGGCTGTATTCTAGTCCTTCGGTTGGATGGTCAGGCAACTGGCGGAAGTCGAGAACAACATGAACTCGGTTGAGCGTATCGTCTACTACGCCCGTGACCTTGAACAGGAACCACCTCACGAACTTCCGGAAGTAAAGCCCGCCGCTCCTTGGCCTAGCGAGGGGAAGCTGGAGATCAAAGACGCAGTTTTGAAATATCGCCCTGAGCTTCCGCTTGTCCTTAAGGGCCTCAGCATGAACGTCCAGGGGGGCGAGAAAATAGGGATCGTTGGACGGTAAGCTCTCCTTTCTCTGTAACCCAGGCACAGTCAAATTTAAGGTCCCTGTTACTCGCAGGACTGGTGCTGGAAAATCGTCTATCATGGTTGCCCTATTCAGGATCGTCGAACTGGTATCAGGTTCGATCAACATCGACGGCGTCGACATCGCCAAGATCGGGCTTGATGATGTCCGCAATGCAGTCTCGATTATACCTCAGGATGCTACGCTATGTACGCGGAATCTGCCATCACTCATTAACATGATGAGTATTCTAACGTGCGCTTTTAGTCTCTGGGACTCTGCGGTCCAACCTTGACCCATTTGGATTACACGACGATGCACGACTCTGGGATGCGCTCAAGCGTTCGTATCTCGTCGAAGACAATAGGCGTTTTTCCTCCGCGAAAGCGGAAGAGGCCGAGGTTGACGGCGACGAAGATCAACATGGGACAGGAGCATCATCACCGAGCGCTCCGCGCTTTACACTAGACAGCCCCATCGATGACGAGGGTTCGAATTTGTCCGTTGGCCAGCGTTCTCTAGTGTCCCTCGCGCGCGCGCTGGTCAAGGACAGCAAAATCCTCATTCTAGACGAGGCTACTGCCTCTGTCGACTACGAGACGGATCGCAAGATCCAAGACACCATCGCTACTGAGTTCCATGACCGTACCATGCTATGCATCGCCCGTACGTCCCTTGATATATTCCGTTCTTTTACCTTGTGACGATTTCGCTGACTGCCGAACCATTATACAGACCGACTGCGCACGATCATCTCGTATGATCGTATCTGCGTCATGGACAATGGCAATATCGCCGAATTCGACACCCCAGATGTCCTTCATGCACAGAACGGCATTTTTCGCGCAATGTGTGAGCATTCCAGTATCACACTCGAGGACATTCGCCGCGCGCGTAAGGAGCGGGCGGCTAGAGACGAACTAGACATCTGATCGCACTTTCTCATGATTTACGATGTTCTCCGCACTATTCACGATCGGATGTACCATGAAGTTCATGAAGTTAGATGAGAATTTCATCATCCACGTTGTCCACGTTGCCCCTGATAGTGTAGCGTAAACGGTGACTCGTGAGCGCGTATGAAACCTTGTAATTCCTAGCCATATGTCGATATGTGAGGTAACCCATGCAACTGTGGTCTAATTTAAGCTCTCAAGATTCCGCATGCAGAGCGGACAGTCAAACACAGGACGTACCTGCAGCTGCGGCATTACCACATAAAGCCTCGGTCTGGCACGCTGTCATTACACAGCAATTGTGCGAGCATGCGACGGCCATATCTTAACGCAGAAAATGGAGTCTGATTTTGGTGATCTCGGGCATCGACTTGCGCTCCATGCCTAATCAAGCGTCGCGCCACTGCAAAATTTGCATACTCTCCGTTTAGCGCGTGGTGCAGTGGGGTACAGCCATCGCCGCCCTGGGCATTTACATCCGCGTCATTGCTGATCAACAATTGTACTATGTCGACATCTCCACTTTCCGAAGCTGTATGAAGTGCAGTCGAGCTGTGCTTGTCCCGGGCGTTCACGTCCGCACCGCTGGTAAGGAGGAGCTCCACGATGTCGAGGATTCGGGACCGTAATGCCTTGTGCAATGGCGATTCTCCCTGGAGATTCAGGGCATTTATATCCGCGCCATGGCTGAGCAACAATTGCACCATGTCGACGTCTCCACTTTCCGAAACTATATGGAGTGGAGTCGAGTCAGACCTGTCCCCGGCGTTCACCTCCGCACCGCTGGTAAGGAGGAACCTCGCGATATCGAAGTTTCGGGCTCGTAATGCCTTGTGCAATGGTGCGTCTCCCTGGCGGTTTAGGGAATTTATATCCGCGCCGTGGCTGAACAACAACCGTACGATGTCGAGATTTCTACTTTCTAGAGCTTCATGAAATGGTATTACAGCGGATTCACTTAACCTTGGGTGCGCCATTTTCAAGAAAAAAATCTCGGGTAATGTCGGCAAACTCCGTGACTCAGTAATGTATGCACGAAGCAGTGATAAGATAAGATAAATGCCAGAAAATCGCAACCTTGCCACTTTTGTCACACATGGTAGGACTCCGACACGGCATTTGGTCAGCAGGTGTGACAAACCAACTTTTTTTCATTCTCGCTCCTGTGTGCGTTTCCCATCAAAATAATGGTTGGATTCTATTCATGCAAGCTACAAGATGACATGTATGAAGTTTCATAGTGGTTGAGTAAAACATGGGTGAGATATGGTCGACTGTCTGAGTGGGGGGTCCGTCCAAACCGGGGTAAGGGTTAGGTACTGGAGTCACGGAGGTTGCCGAAATTACCCGAGATTTTTTTCTTGAAAATGGCGCACCCCAAGGTTAAGTGAATCCGCTGTAAGTTGAAATTGTGCGAGGCTTTCACATTCACACTGCTCTTGAATATGCGCTCCGCCATCTCGAATTCTCCGGACCGTGCCGAGCCGGATGAGCTGTCAAGCTCGTCAACGCCCCTGAGAGCGCTTGTGCGCTCGACACGAACTTGCGTGATATTGAACTCCTTGCTTTCGGAGGATTGTGTCCAGTTCAACTTGCCCGAGGTATTCACGTCCGCCCCACCCTTGACCAGAAACTCCACGACATCGAATTTCCGGCATCGTAATGCCTTGAGCAATGGAGGATCTCCAGAGCGGTCGAGGGCATTTATATCAGCACCGTGGTCGAGTAACAGTTGCGCTATATCGAGGTCACCACTCTCTAGAGCCTCGTGAAGTGGAGTCGAGTTTAACTTGTCCCGAGTATTCACGTCCACCCCGCCTCGGACAAGGAATTCCACAATATCAAATTTTCTGGATCGCAATGCTTTGCGTAATGGAGAGTCTCCCCGGTGGTCTAGGGAATTTACGTCCGCACCATGGCCCAGCAGTAATTGAGCGAGGTCGAAACGTCCACTCTCTAGAGCTTCATGAAGCGGAGCTAAGGCGCGCGGACCCTGAAAGTTCACGTCCGCGCCCCGCTTGATGAGGAGTTCGACAACATCGTATTTTTGGGATCGCCATGCCCCTCGTAAAGGAGCCCCTCCCCGGAAATCAAGGGCGTTGATATCTGCACCACGGTTGAGCAGCAATTGCATGATGCCGATATTTCCTCTTCCCGAAGCTATATGCAGTGGAGTCGAGTTGCTTGAGTCACGGGAGTTCACGTCCGCAGAATGGCCCAGTAAAAATTGTGCAGTCACGGCATGTCCCAAGACTACTGCCACATGCAATGGGGTGCCCTGATTTCCACGGCTTCTATTCGGATCTTGTCCATGTGTGATGACGAGGTGCTCCACTAGACAATGAATACCGCAGAGGGCCGCATAATAAAGGTGGGATAAATCAGATGTTTTGGAGGATCTCCGAAGCAAGGAACGGATGGGATCGTCTATATCGTGTATCGAGACCCAGATTGCAAGATGTGTTTTGTATGGGTCGAAGAGGCGTTTCATTCCACCTTGTATGTGCGGCGCCACACCATTGCACCGGGCATGATGGAACCAGTTTTGAGCCGCATATTCGACAAGGGGAAAGCGGTTGGCGATGTTTCCGGCATGGCTATCCAGCTGGAGTAGGGTGCTAATGCAGACTTGTGCGAGAATTGTGTGGGCTGGTTGTAGAGAGATGTGATACTGGGAAATGTCTCCCTTTCCTGACTTGGAGAGACGTTCCGAAGTCAAGTACTCCTTGACTGAGTAATGGGAGAATTGTATAATTCGGGAGTCGCACTCGTCACCATCGTCGTGTTGGCCGCCAAGCTCTATGGCGGTGACCAAGGAGGAACATGCCGACAACACCGCTTCGACTGCATCTCCCGGACGCCAAGCCACATTCAACTGGGGAATATCTCCTGCATCCCGTCGAATTGCAAGGACTTCAGCAAGCTCCTTGGCACGCAGCGGCCGACGAGAGATTGCCAAACACTGGAAAAGGTGAATGGCATGTTCACGTTTCTCCACATCGATCTCCAGTAATATCCGCTCGTAGGTTTCGTCCAAAGTCATTGGCATTTCATTCAGGGCCCGCTGAATACTTGGCGGAAAACAACGCCGCAGGGTATCCAGTTGACAGACAACCCATCGAAACCTGCGCCATATCGTGAGCAACAACGATACGAAATCTTACTCGTGATAACTTACATCCCGTCCGCATTTCGTGACAGCGAATTGATGACCATTTGCCTTTCATCTGCTCTCCATCTCCGCATCTTCGCATCTGATTCAACGAACGACTTCACGAAATTGATAATATCGTTACTCTGCCCTCCCTCGTCGTGAAGGGACACGGTGTGAGACGCCAATTCGTCAAGGTCCATTCGGATGTCCGCTTCAGGACGACTTGTGATACAGATCCGAACATCTGGATGGCGTAGATCAACAAGCTCTTTCACGAGATGTAGAACTTTTTCGCGGGGGGAGGGAATTCCAGGTTTGTTGGGACATTCGTCCAAGGCATCCATGATGATGTATACTCTGCCTTGACCAGGCAGTGAGAGCACATTCTTGAGACATTGAATAAGGTCGCCGTCACTGGGTTGTCGCAAACCATTCGCGTGTTTTTCATACAGGCTTGATAAAACATCGTAGCCACGATGAGACCAAGTGCAAAGTTGGTTGAGGACAGAGGAAAGAAAACTGCGACGGTCCTGCTTTCCGGTGTCCTTGAAATCACAATAATGGTACGCGACTGAAACCAATCCGGTCTCTTGTACGTGTTCCATGTCCTTTATGATTGAAGAGCTGGTAGCCAACTTAAGCTCTGCCAAAAAAAATAATCCATTGAGGCGTCACGCACCAAAGGACAGTTTTTCCCGATCCCGCTAAAAGCAAAAGGTCATCAGCGCCGGTGTCAGGGAGAGTATGGAAAACCGTACGTTTCCCGTGCATCCACATGAGCGAGCCCGCAGTCTTCCATTCATTATATACAGCACCTCCGAGAAACCATGCAGCGGTTCCGGTGTGGTGGGCTTCACATGCGACATTATGGTTAATCGATGGATCGGGAGGGGAGAGCCATTTTTGAATCTTTTCTCGCAGTTGATCACCTGAGGTAGGTTTAGTCGTGATCACAATGCCACGAAATAACGAACGTTTCATCTTATTTAAATCCTCTGATATCTGTTGCATTTCAACTGGCACCTGCGGTCAGCGACGCTCGTTAACGATCACGAGCTTGTCATACCAAGAGCCCCCCGGATGTTATCTATTGATGCCTTCCCATCTAAGAGGACAAACACTCAGTAAACTGCGAAAAACATATCAAGCAAGGTTTCCGTACCATCCATCACCGTCTTCATGTTGTTGAACAGACCATAGACCACCTCCATCGTTTGCGCCGCGGTCATCCGCGATTCCTCCATGGTGAGTCGGTCCAACCTCTGCAGCACCATTTCAATATCGTTCTCTCCCAACAGTTTCTTCGCAAATTTCTCTGCGTCATGCTAAGCCCAACTGAGATATACCAGTAATCGTGAACTCACTGAATCGCCCCTGCTTTATTTGCTGCATTGCCAGAGCAAGGACCGCAAGCAGTTCGACCATGATGTTGACTAAAATTCCTCGCATAAATAAGGGAATCTCGGTGAATACTTTGAGACGGCCAAGGTAATGCTCGAAACATTCGAAGAGCTCGATAAGTGCATCGTAGCTGTTGCTAACTCCTTTAGCGGCCTGAAAGACTTGATGTCAAAACTAATACAAGAGAAGGAAGGGTTGTGGTACACACGGAGAGCAGGAGACCAACACCAGCAAATATGGGTTTTGCGGCGGGAATTTCCTGGGAAAAGAGTGATGAACATCTCTAAAGGAAATGCAGATTTCGTTGGCCTTACGAGACCGACGCCCTCTCCGAAGACACCACTGGTGGAAAGCCCAAGAAGGATATCAACGGTCGGTTTGAGCCGTCGCATGAGCTGCACCTTCCATTCCCCATTGCGATACTGGTTGAACGCATGTGCCTGCTCTTGAAGAACACCCAGCACTTTATCAGGAGAGTCGCAGGCTTCCAGAGTGGCGGCGAGTGGGTGAGTAGAAAGGTCTGTCCCGGTCTTCTGGGCATACGCCTTCAGAGCAGCATCGAAGATGGCCCTGAATTGCGAATATGATGAGGTTAGGTGCGGATCCAAAGAGGACATGGAGCTGGTGAAATGAGAGCGGGGGATGTGCCAGTGTAGGTATGAAAAGGGGGACGTTGACCACTCGTTGGCCCGGGTACGCACGAGGCGGCAATGAGGCAGCATTCATTACATGCACACAGCCTTGTTATCAGAAGCGGTGAGTTGGCGTAGCCGCCGATACGGCCGGTGCCGGAGGCAAATGCCAGTCCAAATGCAGCAATTCACCCATACATGCTGTACACGCACAAGCAATACACTATCTTCAACTAACTAGAGCGCACCGTCACTATCCGCGCGTGCGTCTTTGTACTTACATACATGTTGCGCGTCACAAATGCAGATTCAAAAAAAAAGCGCATGAGAAATTTAATGAGGCGGAACCAGCTGCCATGCGTTGGGGTAGTCATTAGTATCGAGGTCTGTTGTCATCCGCACCCACCTAGGGATGAAGCAAAAGCGGACTCAATTCCATTCTGTCCCCAGAGCTCTGAATTCCGGTCACCTCGATGGGCCAAACTACCACCGATTGGCCTGTATTGTTCCAGTGGGCAATAGGCAAGGACAAGTTGTACCAAAAAATGCAAGTCACCGTCGGCACGCGATGTACTGTGTCCAGCACAAACCGGCGGTACACTCTCGTACGTTCTTGCCATACAGCAGGTAGGTGTCTAGGCGTCCACCATTCCCCCGTGCACTCAGCTGGCTGTATTCTAGTCCTTCGGTTGAATGGTCAGGCAGTGGCAACTAGCGGAAGTCGAGAACAACATGAACCCCGTTGGGCGTATCGTCTACTACGCCCGTGACCTCGAACAGGAACCACCTCACGAACTTCCGGAAGTAAAGCCCGCCGCTCCTTGGCCTAGCGAGGGGAAGCTGGAGATCAAAGACGCAGTTTTGAAATATCGCCCTGAGCTTCCGCTTGTCCTCAAGGGCCTCAACATGAACGTCCAGGGGGGTGAGAAAATAGGGATTGTTGGACGGTAAGCTCTCCTTTCTCTGTAACCCAGGCACAGTCAAATTTAAGGTCCCTGTTACTCGCAGGACTGGTGCTGGAAAATCGTCTATCATGGTTGCCCTATTCAGGATCGTCGAACTGGTATCAGGCTCGATCAACATCGATGGCGTCGACATCGCCAAGATCGGGCTCGATGATGTCCGGAATGCAGTCTCGATTGTACCTCAGGATGCTACGCTATGTATGTGGAATCCGCCATCACTTATTAACATGAGTATTCTAACGTGCGCCTTTAGTCTCTGGGACTCTGCGGTCCAACCTTGACCCATTTGGGCCTACACGACGACGCACGACTCTGGGATGCGCTCAAGCGTTCGTATCTCGTCGAAGACAATAGGCAGTTCTCTACCGCGAAGGCTGAAGAGGCTGAGGTTGAGGGCGACGAAGATCAACATGGGACAGGAGCATCATCACCGAGCGCTCCGCGCTTTACACTAGACAGCCCCATCGATGACGAGGGTTCGAATTTGTCCGTTGGCCAGCGTTCTCTGGTGTCCATCGCGCCTGCGCTGGTCAAGGACAGCAAAATACTGATTCTAGACGAGGCTACTGCCTCTGTCGACTACGAGACGGATCGCAAGATCCAAGATACGATCGCTACTGAGTTCCATGACCGTACCATGCTACAGTACGCATCGCCCGTACGTCCCTTGATATATTCCGTTCTTTTACCTTGTGACGATTTCGCTGACTGCCGAACCATACAGACCGACTGCGCACGATCATCTCGTATGATCGTATCTACGTCATGGACAATGGCAATATCGCTGAATTCGACACCCCTGATATTCTTCATGCACAGAACGGCATTTTTCGCGCAATGTGTGGGCATTCCAGTATCACACTCGAGGACATTCGCCGCGCGCGCAAGGAGCAGGCGGCTAGAGACGAGCTAGAGATCTGATCGCACTTTCTCATGACTTACAATGTTCCCAGCACTATTCACGATCGGGTGAACTGTACCATGAAGTTAGATGAGAATTTCATCATTCATATTTATCCACGTTGCCCCCCCTGATAGTGTAACACAAAAGGGTGAATCGTGCGCGTACGAAACTTGTCCAGAGATCACCTCCTGGCCATATATCGATATGTAAGGTAACCCATCCAACTGTGGCCTAATTTAAGCGCCCGCGGTAATAGCCGAGTCACACACAGGACGTACCTACAGCATAAGTACTACACGCCTTGGTCTGGCACGTTGTCATTCGACAGGAATCGTGCGAGCTTGCGGTGCCCATATCCTAACGCTGCAGAACCTGGAGTCAGATCTTGGTCATCTCGGGCATCGACTTCCGCTCCATGCTCAGTCAACAATCGTGAGACCGCGAGAGATCCCCAGAACGATGCCATGTGCAACGGAGTCCGGTGGCGCTTTTCCCGTGCATTGACATCCGCGCCATGCCTAAGCAAGAGTTGCGCCATTGAATAATATCCCTGCAGCGATGCACAGTGCAGTGGGGTAGAGCCACCGCCGTCCTGGGCATTTACATTCGCGCCATGGCTGAGCAAGAGTTGTGCCATGCCGAGATCTCCACTTCCTGAAACTGTATGAAGTGGAGTCAAATTGTGCCTGTCCCTGGTGTTCACGTCTGCACCGCTGGCAAGGAGGAACTTCGCGATGTCGAAATTTCGGATTCGTAATGCCATGTGCAATGGTGAGTCTCCCTGGCGATCAAGGGCATTTATATCAGCGCCATGGCCGAGCAGCAATTGTACCATGTCGAAATCTCCACTTTCTGAAACTGTATGAAGTGGAGTCAAGTTGGGCCTGTCCCCAGCGTTCGCGTCCGCACCACTGGTAAGGAGGAACTTCGCGATGTCGAAGTTCCGAAATTGTAATGCCTTGTGCAATGGTGAGTCCCCCTGGCGATCAAGGGCATCTATATCCGCGCCATGGCCGAGCAGCAATTGTACCATGTTGAGATCTCCACTTTCTGAAACTGTATGAAGTGGAGTCGAGTTGAACTTGCCCCCGGCGTTCACGTCCGCACCGCCGTCAAGGAGGAATTTCACGACGTCGGAGGTTTGGGGTCGTGGCGCCTTGTGCAATGGTGAACCTCCTTGGTGAACAAGGGCATCTATATCCATGTCATGGCTGAGAAACGGTTGTACCATGTCGAAATTCTCACTTTCTGAACCTGTAGGAAGTGGAGACAAGTTGGGCCTGTCCCTGGCGTTCACACCCCCGCCGCTGGTACGGAGGAACTTCATGATGTCGGGCTTTCGGGATCGCAGTGCCTTGTGCAATGGTGAGCACCCCTGACGATCAAGGGCATTTATATCCGCGCCATGACTGAGCAAAAATTGTACCATGTCGAGATCTCCACTTTTTGCAGCCGTATGAAGTGGAGTCAAGTTGAACTTGCCCCCGGCGTTCGCGTCCGCACCACTGGTAAGTAGGAACTTCACGATGTCGGGGTTTCCGGATTGTAATGCCTTGTGTAGTGGTGAGTACCCCTGATCATCAAGGCATTTATATCCGCGCCATGGCTGAGCAACAATTGTGCCATGTCGAAATCCCCACTTTCTAAAACTGTAAAAAGTGGAGTCAAGTCGGGCCTGTCCCTGGCGTTCACGTCTGCACCGCTGGTAAGGAGCAATTTCACGACGTCAATGTTTCGGGATCGCAGTGCCTTGTGCAATGGTGAGCGCCCCTGACGATCAACGGCATTTATATCCGCGCCATGACTGAGCAACAATTGTACCATGTCGAGATCTCCACTTCTTAAAGCTGTATGAAGTGGAGTCAAGTTGAGCTTGCCCCCGGCGTTCGCGTCCGCACCACTGGTAAGTAGGAACTTCACGATGTCGGGGTTTCCGGATTGTAATGCCTTGTGTAGTGGTGAGTATCCCTGATCATCAAGGGCATATATATCCGCGCCATGACTGAGCAACAATTGTACCATGTCGAGATCTCCACTTCTTAAAGCTGTATGAAGTGGAGTCAAGTTGAGCTTGCCCCCGGCGTTCGCGTCCGCACCACTGGTAAGTAGGAACTTCACGATGTCGGGGTTTCCGGATTGTAATGCCTTGTGTAGTGTTGAGTATCCCTGATCATCGAGGGCATGTATATCCGCGCCATGACTGAGCAACAATTGTACCATGTCGAGATCTCCACTTTTTAAAGCTGCATGAAGTGGAGTCAAGTTGAACTTGCCCCCGGCGTTCGCGTCCGCACCACTGGTAAGTAGGAACTTCACGATGTCGGTGTTTCTGGATCGTAATGCCTTGTGCAATGGCGATTCTCCCTGGGGATTAAGGGCATTCATATCCGCGCCATGGCTGAGCAACAATTGTGCCATGTCGAAATCCCCACTTGCTAGAACTATAAAAAGTGGAGTCAAGTCGGGCCTGTCCCTGGCGTTCACGTCTGCACCGCTGGTAAGGAGCAATTTCACGACGTCAATGTTTCGGGATCGTAATGCCTTTTGCAATGGAAGTTCCCCAGAGCGGTCGAGGGCATTTATATCGGCTCCGTGGCTGAGTAACAGTTGTGCTATATCGAGGTGTCCATTTTCTAAAGCCCGGTGAAGTGGCGTCGAGTTTAACTTGTCCCGAATGTTCACGTCCACACCACCTCGGACAAGGAACTCCACAATATCAAACTTTCTGGATCGTAATGCTTTGTGTAATGGAGAGTCTCCCCGGTGGTCTAGGGCATTTACGTCCGCACCATGGCTGACCAGTAATTGTGCGAGGTCGAGACGTCGACTCTCTAGAGCTTCATGAAGCGGAGCTAAGGCAAATGGGCCTTGGAAGTTCATGTCTGCACCGTGCTTGATGAGGAGCTCCACCACATCGAATTTTTTGGATCGCCATGCCACTCGTAAAGGAGACCCTCCCCGGAAATCAAGGGCATTGATATCTGCACCACGGTCGAGCAGCAATTGCACGATGTCAATATTTCCTCTTCCCGAAGCTATATGTAACGGAGTCGATTTGCTTGAGTCACGAGAGTTCACGTCCGCGGAGTGCCCCAGAAAAAATCGTGCGGTCACAGCATGTCCCAAGACTACTGCCACATGCAATGGGGTGCCCTGCTTTCCGCGGCTCCTATTCGGATCTTGTCGATGTGTGACGACGAGGTGCTCCACTAGGCAGTGAATACCGCAGAGGGCTGCATAATAAAGGGGGGATAAATGAAGTGTTTGGGGGGTCTCCGAAGTAAGGAACGGATGGGGTCGTCTATATCGTGTATCGAGACCCAAATTGCAAGGTGTATTTTGTATGGGTCGAAGAGGCGTTGCATTCCATCTTGTATGCGAGGTGCCACACCATTGCACCGGGCATGATGGAACCAGTTTTGAGCCGCATAGTTGACAAGGGGAAAGCGGTTGGCGAGGTTTCCGGCGTGGCTATCCAGTTGGAGTAGGGTGCTGATGCAGATTTGTGCGAGAATTGTGTGGGCTGGCTGCAGAGAGATGTGATACTGGGAAATGTCTCCCTTTCCTGACTTGGACAGCCGTTCCGAAGTCAAGTACTCCTTGACTGAGTAATGGGAAAATTGTATAATTCGGGAGTCGCACTCGTCATCATCGTCGTGTTGGCCGCCAAGCTCTATGGCGGTAACCAACGAGGAACATGCCGACAACACCGCTTCGACTGCATCTCCCGGACGCCAAGCCGCGTTCAACTGGGGGATATCTCCTGCATCGCGTCGAATTGCAAGGACTTCAGCAAGCTCTTTGGCACGCAGCGGCCGACGAGAGATTGCCAAACACTGGAAAAGGTGAATGGCATGTTCACGTTTCTCCACATCGATCTCCAGTAATATCCGCTCGTAGGTTTCGTCCAAAGTCATTGGCATTTCATTCAGGGCCCGCTGAATGCTTGGCGGAAAACAACGCCGCAGGGTATCCAGTTGACAGACAACCCATCGAAACCTGCGCCATATCGTGAGCAACAACGGTACGAAATATTACTCGTGATAACTTACATCCCGTCCGCATTTCGTGACAGCGAATTGATGACCATTTGCCTTTCATCTGCTCTCCATCTCCGCATCATCGCATCTGATTCAACGAACGACTTCACGAAATTGATAATATCGTCACTCTGCCCCCCCTCGTTGTGAAGGGACACGGTGTGAGACGCCAAATGGTCAAGGTCCATTCGGATGTCCGCTTCAGGACGACTTGTGATACAGATCCGAACATCTGGATGGCGTAGATCAACAAGTTCTTTCACGAGATGCAGGACTTTTTCGCGGGGGGAGGGAATTCCAGGTTTGTTGGGACATTCGTCCAAGGCATCCATGATGATGTATACTCTGCCTTGACCAGGCAGTGAGAGCACATTCTTGAGACATTGAATAAGGTCGCCGTCACTGGGTTGTCGCAAACCATTCGCGTGTTTTTCATACAAGCTTGATAAAACATCGTAGCCACGATGAGACGAAGTGCAAAGTTGGTTGAGGACAGAGGAAAGAAAATTGCGACGGTCCTGCTTTCCGGTGTCCTTGAAATCACAATAATGGTACGCGACTGCAACCAATCCGGCCTCTTGTACGTGTTCTATGTCCTTTATGATTGAAGAGCTGGTAGCCAACTTAAGCTCTGCCAAAAAAAATTACATTGAGGCGTCACGCACCAAAGGACAGTTTTTCCCGAACCCGCTAAGAAGCAACAGGTCATCAGCGCCGGTGTCAGGGAGAGTATGGAAAACCATACGTTTCCCGTGCATCCACATGAGCGAGCCCGCAGTCTTCCATTCATTATATACAGCACCTCCGAGAAACCATGCAGCGGTTCCGGTATGATGGGCTTCACATGCGACATTATGGTTAATCGATGGATCAGGAGGGGTGAGCCATTTTTGAATCTTTTCTTGCAGTTGATCACCTGAGGTAGGTTTAGTCATGATTACAGTGCCAAGAAATAACGAACGTTTCATCTTATTTAAACCCTCTGATATCTGTTGCATTTCAACTGGCACCTGCGGTCAGCTATGCTCGTTGACGATCACGAGCCTGTCATACCAAGAGCCCCCCGGATGCTATCTATTGATGCCTTCCCATCTAAGAGGACAAACACTCGGTAAACTGCGAAAGACATATCAAGCAAGGTTCCCGTACCATCCATCACCGTCTTCATGTTGTTGAACAGACCATAGACCACCTCCATAGTCTGCGCCGCGGTCATCCGCGATTCCTCCATGGTGAGTCGGTCCAACCTCTGTAGCACCATTTCAATATCATTCTCTCCCAACAGTTTCTTCGCAAATTTCTCTGCGTCATGCTAAGCCCAACTGGAATGTACCAGCAATCATGAACTCACTGAATCGCCCCTGCTTTATTTGCTGCATTGCCAGAGCAAGTACCGCAAGCAGTTCGACCATGATGTTGACTAAAATTCCTCGCATAGATAAGGGAATCTCGGTGAATACTTTGAGACGGCCAAGGTAATGCTCGAAACATTCGAAGAGCTCGATAAGTGCATCATAGCTGTTGCTAACTCCTTTAGCGGCCTGAAAGACTTGATGTCAAAACCAATACAAGAGAAGGGATGTGGTACACACGGAGAGCAGGAGACCAACACCGGCAAATATGGATTTTGCGGCAGGAATCTGCTGGGAGAAGAATGATGAACATCTCCAAAGGAATGTAGATTTCGTTGGCCTTACGAGACCGATGCCCTCCCCGAAGACACCACTGGTGGAAAGCCCAAGAAGGATATCAACGGTCGGCTTGAGCCGTCGCATGAGCTGCACCTTCCATTCCCCATTCCGATACTGGTTGAACGCATGTGCCTGCTCTTGAAGAACATCCAGCACTTTATCAGGAGAGTCGCAGGCTTCCAGAGTGGCGGCGAGTGGGTGAGTAGAAAGATCTGTCCCGGTCTTCTGGGCATACGCCTTCAGAGCAGCATCGAAGATAGCCCCGAATTGCGAATATGATGAACTTAGGTGCGGGACCAAAGAGGACATAGAGCTGGCGAAATGAGAGTGGGGGATGTGTAGGTATGAAAAGGGACGTTGGTCACTCGTTGGCTGGCCCGGTAAGAGGCACGAGGCAGCAATATGTGGGTGCACACAGCCCCGTTATCGAAGCTGTGTAGCCGCCGACACCCCGCCAACACAGCCATAACGACACCAGCCACAGGTACACGCCAGTCCAAACGCAGCCAATCCAACATACATACACGCACACGCACAAGCAAAACACTAGTACTGTCTGGGTGCTTTGCACCCAGGGGCGACCCATCCCATCTCCCTACCCCTATACGGAGCCTCCGTGCTCAAGGCGAGATACAGTAACGCACAGGCGGGCCCCGGGGCGAACGTTAATAGATTTAAAAAAAAAAACCCCTAGTACTGTCTTCAACCAACTAGGGCGCACCGTCGTGATCCGCGCGTGCGTCTTTGTAATTACAGTACGGGCGTTACAAATGCAGATTCAAAAATAAAAATAAAATAAAATAAATAAAGAGCATAGAATGAGGCGCAGCTGCCCTGCCATGTGTTGAGGTAGTCGAGGTCTGTTTCCATCCGCACCCACCTAGGGATGAAGCTATGAAGCAAAAGCGGACTCAGTTTCATTCTGTCCCTAGAGCTCTGAATTCTGGTCGCCTCGATGAGCCAAATGACCACCGATTGGCCTGTATTGTGGGCAATAGTAGGCAAGGACAAGTTGTACCAAAAAATGCAAGGCACCTATGTGATCTTAAATGACCCTTCCAAACGAGTGCCTCTGATATCCTTCCAGTGGCCATGTCCTCGAGCATGTCCTGGTATTGGCCCGCCTTGTCCATGAAGATGGTCTCATTCTCTCTCATTTTCGTAACTCGCTACGAGCTATATCTGTGCCTTGCCACGGCACTGTGCTTGACTTGACCCATGAGTCTGCGTCGCCGGGCTTAATCTTTGATTTTCAGGAAGGGTTCAGCCATAGTAGGACCTCCAATGAGCTTTCTCATGCCCAAAGTGATCGGCGTGATTGCCAGGGGAATATATCATATACCCGCAAAGAGGCCAAAAAGTACAAATTATATTTCAAACCCTTAAAGACGTGCGTTCTTGGGCATGGCACGCATGGCTTGCCGCACACCGAGATCACCTAGCACGTCCTCCGCTGCAAGGTACCTCGCATCAGCGCAACATGCGACACGAGCGCAGAAACTTAGATAGCCATACCTCCTCCTAGAATCGCATCGAAAGGGATCGTCCGGTGATACTGAGCGCCAACAAAAAAGACGATTCAGCAAACGACGCCATGTATGGCAACTGGGGCAAGGAGAGATGAACCCCACATGTTCGATGAAGCGACCCATTCCCGTCTGCGTGATGCCGCGGCCCCCAAAGACCTGCACGGCATCCCTCGCCGTATCCTGCGCGCACCGAGTGCTGAACATTTTCAAGAAAGCGATCTGGCCGGCGAGTTTCGACGCTTGTTCCTTGTACGACTGCGGCGATGGTCATGGTCATTCGCGCGTGTCCAGAACGATGGGACTCGGAAGGACAGAGCAAAAAGGATGATCTCTTCTCACCATATTGCACATCTGGTACGTGACATTTTCCAGCCAGCTTTGCACGGCCTCCGCGCGCGCGATCATCTCCGCCAGCTTGGCGCGCACCACGGCCTGCGAGCTGAGCGGCTTGCCGAACGCCTTGCGCTGCGAGACCCACTTGAGACATTCCTCGACGATCATGCGCTGCGATCGAGCGGATGCGCAAATCATAACCCAGCGCTCGTGGTTGAAGTTGCTCAGGATAACGAAGATCCCGCCACCCTCGGGACCGAGCGTGTTTTCGACCGGGACGCGGACGTTGTCGAAGGTGATGAAAGCTGTGCCTGCGGTCGGAGAGTAGGACGTCTTGATGGGATTAGTCGAAACGCCTTCTTGGCGAGGGATGAGAATGACTGTTAGGCCATTCTATCGGAGCGTTAGGAAGTAACCAACTCGGCTATCGGAGAGAGATGGAACTGGACGCTCACCTCGGTTCTACAGCCGGTTGTGAAGCTGATATTGGTGAGCACGACCTATCCAGACGAGACCGTACTGTCGCACTTACTAGTCCGCGAAGCTAGACAGGAACAGTATTAACATCCCGGTGGCTCGACACCGACGTACTTACTGTCCGTTTGTGATCCACTTTTCTCGCCGTTGATGATCCAGTATTTGCCGTCCTCGCTCTTAACAGCGGTGGTCTTCATGCCCAGGACATCGCTTCCTGCGTGCGCCTCCGAAATAGCTAGGCAGATGAACTTCTTGGCAGAAAGCACTTCCGGGATGACCTAGGAATGTGAGTCATACATAAGTTTCGGCAATAAATCCCATAGCTACCTTGGCCTTTAATTCCGGACTGCCAAAGTTGAGCACTGGCGGTAACCCAATGACTTTACCGCCAAGAAGCCCTGAGATCCAGACCATCAGGTGAAAGAGAGAGTGCTAAGAGAACTGAGTCCCGTACCATCGGCATAGCCCCGGGACCCAGTTCGTATCATCTCTTGAGTGATGATGAGCTGTCCAGCCGTTTGTGAGCATAGAGCATATGGGTTGTAATTTCCGAAGTGACCATCCACACACCTCATGGAAGTAGTCAAACTGGGGGTCGCATTTGAGCCGAGGTCTATCTCTAGGAAGTAGGAGAAAAGGTTGGACCTCACCTCTTCGGGCTTGACAAGGCCATTAAAGAGCGAGAGGCCCTTGAGGTGCTTCCCGGGGCCCAGCCGCATGGCATGAAGATTTACCTCGCTAAAAGCTCGGGTAAGTATCACTCGCAACAGCTAGGAAGGGCCGAGCCTACGCCATCTTGTCAAAAACGTCCTGGCTAGGCCGCTTCCCATCAAGCTCGCGCTCCTGCGCATCAGGGTACACCACCTCATCGAAGAACTTCCTGACGGTCTTCTGGAACGCTTTGTGATTCTAACAACCAGCCACCCATCGTCCGATGAGCATTCCGAGAAAACCCCCAAAAACCAAAAATCAAAATCAAAATCAAAACCAAAAAATCAAAAATCAAACAAACGAGCCCGCGCCTCGGATGCCGCAGTGGGGCACCCGAGGCATCCGAGCGGTATCCGAGCGCGCTGGCACACACAAGTCACGCACCTCAGTGTAGTACGGGCTGTGGAATCCCTTGCAGAGGTACGTCGGCTCCGCATATGGCACGCTGCTGAGGCCGCCGACGAGGCGGCCCGTAATGACGCTCTGCTCGCCGCGAAGGACGCCGATCTGGAGCTGCGCGTACTGCGGCCGCTCGAGCACCTCGTGCCGATGGAGCCCGTAGAACGCCTCGGTTGCGTCCTGGCCTGCGACGGCGTCGTCGTCGAGGAGGACCGCGCGCCCGCCGGGGTGCAGGTTGGCGAAGCGGGAGAGGTCGTAGACCTTCGCGTCTATGATGACCCACTACGAAGAGCGAGGCGGTCGTGTGAGGTGCGGTGTGCAGGTGGGTGACAGTGGTGGTGGTGGCTGCTTACCAGGTCTCCATCTTTGTTGTGCTGCGAGATACGTCAGCCGGCCATCTGCGCCCGTGCAATGAATGCTCACCTTCTGCACCTCCTCTCTCGTGAGCTCCTTAAGATCCTTGGACATTATGGTGGTTTGTAGGATGATGCAATGATCGGTGAGACGCCCATCACTTGGCTGAATCAGTTGATGTCCGGAGTCCGAGGGCCGAGCACACAAGCACATGAATATGCGAACGAGTAACGGCACTGTCCCATAACGACAACGCGCACTGCCCCGGGGACCAGGATGAATCACATCAACGCCGCACAAGACCGCAATTCGTAGGGCAACTATATTTAGCGCATAGGTAGCATGTACCCATTCGGAATAAAGTACGGTTATTCTATAGCATTCACAGAATCATGTTCCATTAGACCCAGAAAAAACCCAAAAACTAAAAGCCTCGAGTATGGCAGCCCCCAATAGGTGAGGAAGGCGCCTCCGGTTGTGCCATAAGCTATTCATGATTCATGACAGTGTTAGATGATCTACGCTGAAAGCAGGAGAACAATGCTCACAATCAGGGTTTGGACCGTCGTGTAGATGGCGGCGACAACCCCAAATACACCCAGCGCGATGTCTGCAGCCTTCTGCTTCCAAGTAGTCGCGCATGCCTTGTAATGAAGCATCGCCGGGTAAACGTAACAAAGCGGCACGCTGCAGGGGACGTGAGGGTCAGCTTGTAGTCGACAGTGGAACATCACCTACCAGGCGAAACTTCCGACAAATGCGACGAATTTGTCAAGGTCCTTCGCGCCAGCCCAGCTAATTGCACTGCAACCCATGACAACAAGGAATCTGAACATATTCTTCTGCCACTTGACATTCCAGTCTGCCTTGCCACTTCGAGTAAAGAGACCGTTTTCCATGATTCGCACAGCAGGGAAGAGCTGGAGTGGCACGGAAAGCAGGATCGCGAGCGCATAGAGGAACTGCACCGCCTGCGTGAGGCGCGACGAAGAGTCGAGGTTCTTGATGACGACCGTGTTGATTTCCGACCCGAACGTGAGATAGGAGAGTGCGCCGGCACCGCCAAAGAGGACTTGAAAGTAACTTTTAGGGCAGAGCGCAACAGCGCGCTCGAATAAAACTCACCAAGAAGGAAGACCATGACACCGGAAAGTACCGCGGGGAACTTGTGCGGTTCGCGCATGGCATCGGTGATCGGAATGACCTATCAGAGAGGTAAAACGGTTGCCTTAACGAAGGTCGCCATATTTCCTTACCAGGCCTATGCCTTCAAATGAGAAGACGGCGGTGCTGTAAAGCAAACCATTTTTGCGTCAGAAGATCCCAAACTGGGAAAGGGACATACCCAATCAGCAGCGGAAAGTCCTTCGGATTGAACAGTTCGACTTTGGCGACTCCACGTTGGGCGATAATCCCGAATTCGCTCCCAAATATGTAGACGAGACCGGCGAGTATGAACGCGTCCGCGACAAGCACCGCGGTGCTAAGCTTCGCCAGGTTTCGGATAAGCGCCATGGGAAGGAAAATGACAAGCTGCAGGAGAATGAGATACTGGATCGGGATGAACGACGTGCAGCGTGACGCGGCGTAGATGAAGCTCTGCAAGTTCTCCGCGACGAATATCGTATAGGCAGAGACAAAGCCGATCTGTGAGAGTGCGATAGACGAGAGAATGGCGTAGCGCATCCATGGACCATAAAGCGTCCCGCCGAGGTCTAGACCCTGTCAGAATGCAGCGTAACAGTCGCCGAGATTGGTAAAACGTACCTCCGAAACTGCCTGATACGACGAACTTGGTCTTGATAAGGAGCAAAAACGCGTACAGGGAGATGATAGCGATTGCAGAGAGTGTCAGGGTGGAGAACAAGAGACCACCGTTGAAAAAACTGATGTGGATGATGATCAACCAACGGACGGCGGTGGACACTGCGGTCATAGACTCACGCTTTCCCCAAAAACAAAACCCCAGTCCCAACGAACGATTTCAAAAGCTACGAAAAAAAAGTGGTTACGCGGCCGTGTGAAGTAGCATGGCAAAGGGTGACAGACCATCAACACCGCCTGACCGACGGTGGCATCACCATGGCTAACACTGACCCGGCGTCGCTTCATGCGTGAGCGCGGAAGTGACGACGCGCGTGGCAGGAGCGGCGATGTCTCGGAGGCGGTTGGCTTCGATGGCCGCGCATCTGCCAGGATCCGTGCCAAAGAGTCTTGGGCGGCATCAGACTGGAGTCCGGACGTGCCCTGAGACCCAGAAGCCTGTGCGTATAGTTGCCTTCGTCTATTATCGATTCCTCATCCTCGTCTTCGGTCTCTTCAAGGTCTTCTCCCGCCTGGTGAGCGCTGCTTAATATACTGGGTTAAAACAAGCAGAGCTGGCCACTCACAAAGTGACCGAAGAGGTACAAAAAGTCTATGAAATTGTTGAGTACACGGGGCGATTCCCTTTCCTCGCCACTGCTTCCTTGAAGTAGCACATAATTCCGGCGGAATCCACCAGGCTCGTGGATGTGCTCAAACGCGGGATCCGGGGCCAACCCAGTAGAGCCTGCAAACGACACGGCGCGTTGGCGCCCTTGTCGGCTCTGTTCCTGCTGCCACTTGTATATGCCGTGTCTAGGGATGGTCAGAAAGCAAAAACTCAGAAAAATGGCAATCACGGCGGTAATACGGAACGGTGGTGCTCCAGGCTGACGTACGTGATATCGGCTCCCGGTGTGTGATACGGCACCGGGAACGCATGGGAATCTACCTGAAATTCAGAGGCGAGATTCGTGGTCGAGGCCTGACGCGAGGGAACACCGCTTGACCCTTGTCGTTCCTCACGCGAAACGAGGTGCTTGCGGAGCACCTTCACCCTGTCGTCCTCTTGAAGGCTCTCGATGTCGACGGAAGGGTCGGGCGATGGCGCATCGGGGAAACCGAGCCCAATGCCAGTGGGGCGCCGGGCACTTATCCCGCTCACTGCGGGCAGATTGCGAGGGCCACCACCTATGAACAGATAGGTTCTGTGGAGGTGGAGGGGCGGGGTGTGCCAGTTCGGGCTGGGATGTTCGGCAGAGGAGGGGTTCCGATATATTGAGCACGAAGGCTGCGTAGATCCGGGGTGCCAGCGGCCGAGTAGGGCGTGCCTGCGGGACTTGCGCGGGACGCGGGGCCCCTGCGACTGGCAGGTGTGCCGAAGCCAGCCGGTGACGAGAACCGGGGGCTGACGACGTTGATGTTGACGGGTCGAGTTGGGCTGGCCATTGTGTGTGTGGGGGGAGTGAGTGGGGGCGTGTGGCTGAGATCCGGGAAGAACGCCAGACGGACGTCCTTCGTCTTAGGCATCCGCCGTTGCCTGAACTGGAAGCATTGGTCTGTGACGTTGGAGGCGCTTAGCGTGCCTGCCCGGGCTTCCCCTCTGACGCCATCCTTGGTCGAGACCCCTTGATGTCGCTCTATCAAAGCCCCCCATCATCCTCCTCATTCGCCACAGAATTCGACATTCTCAGGGCTTCACACAAGTTCCTGCGCGAAGACGAAGACTCCGCAGCGCCCCACGACACCTCATGGAACGACCAAGTCGCCCAGAAATACTACGACACCCTCTTCCGCGAGTTTGCTGTCTGCGATCTTAAACACTACAAGTCTGGAAATGTGGGTACTCCCCCATCTAAGGATCTCACGGGACCCACTGACATGTTACCAATCCCAGTTTGCCCTTCGTTGGCGGACAGAGGCGGAAGTACTGTCCGGGGCAGGAGAGAACACGTGTGGCAATACACGCTGCAGGCACCACGACGGCCAGGATGCGGCCGTTCACCTGAGCACTTTGGAGCTCCCTTTTGCCTACGAGGAGCATGGGGAACGCAAAAGCGCACTCGTGAAGGTCGTGCTGTGTCAGCGATGCCTGAAGAAACTCATGTGGAAACGCAGCAAGGAGAAGGAACGACAACCTGCCACGCCATCGGAGGGACCGGTCGAGCCCAGCAATCATGAGGGCGTGGAAGACACGGCAGCTGATATGAATAGATTGCGCCGCTCGAAGGCGGGGAAGGATAACCGGGGTGAGAGCGTCATCGTCGAGGCCGAATCATCCAACCGCCGGCGCACTTCGCGATCTCGCTCGCCGAGATATAGAAAAGATAATCAACGTTCTCGACGTCGACGATCCGCATCACCTTAGGCATCAACCCGGTTAGTTTTTCACTATTTGTTTCCTTTATTGGTGTGCTAATCTAGGCATATGGCAATAGCGCTCTCATGACGGATGCAGGAATGTCTGTAACTATAGACCCAAGTCAGCAGTCGCAGGCGATGATGTCAAATGCTTATACACACGTATTCGTCATAAACGTGTAAGACTTCTCGCAGTTGCCTCCTCGATATTTCCGCCCGGAACAGTATCTCATCGTCCGTGCACCTGCCGTCAAAGTATTGATTAATCCTATGAGCCGTTCCGTCAGCCCCAAATCATCCGTACAACTGCGAGGAGTAACGAACTGGTCAAATCGCCGCGAAACAAGCTCATCCTTCCCCTCTGACATCGCCTGCAACCACTCGCGTTGCACAGCGGTCGCGCGCCCGGGATCTGCAAGGATCGATGTCTGGTTATCGTCATCTTCATATTCGACTTCCTCGTCCTCCCTGTGACTCGCCCTCTCCACATCCGCTGCTACCTCCGCCTCGTCGTCCTCTATCTCCTCGTCAAGATCAATGCCCTCCTCCAGGATTGGCGGCTCGATGACCTCGCCGATGTTGGCACTGCTCTGCTGCGAGCCTGGGCGACGGCGCGTGTACCATGGAAGCGGTGCATCGAACAACCGAAAGTCGCCCTCGCTCCCCCCACTATCCGTGCGCGCTTTATGCCCGCGCGTCCCAAATTCATCATCCTCTAACCTCCTGTGCCACCCACCTTCGCGCAGCTCTTCCCTCCGCCGGCGCACCCTGGCTTTCAACGAAGCGGGAACCACGATACGCACGCGCAGATGTAGGGTGACGAGCAAATCTCGCTGGAGCATCCACCGGACGACCTCATGGAACATCGGAACCCGGTCCTTCGACTTGACCACCGTCGCGTAAAAGTGATTTGATGAAGCCCCGGAAATTGTAGTGAGCAGCTGTGGCAGTTGAGGGATAGAAGGGTCCGGGAAAGCCTGTCGGAACTCCTTTGCGAGGTCTTTGAGCCTGGATGGATTTTTAGAGAGGAAATATGCGACATAAACTTAGGAGACCAGCACGTACGGAGCTTCAAATTTTATGGGTAACGTAAAGACTGTCTTGAGACCGCGGTGAACCATATCAACGATTTTGGCACGCCGGTGGTGCACGAGCCATCGTACGATTGGGTACACTTGTATCTCCAAGTCCCAGTCCAAAAGACTCGCTACATCGACGAGTCTTTAAGTCGCAGACGTATTCAGCTCAAAGAGTCCAGCAGAGCAAAGCAGACGTACGACAGGGTGACATCTACAGTCTCGAGAAACTTGATCAGTTGCTCGGCGAGCATCTTGTCCTCATCTCGTACGTTTGTCCCGCGAATCGCTGCATACACGTCCATCCACTGGTGGCCGGGATCATCGGGGCTGCTCAAGAGCAGCAGGCTCTTCCACGGCTCGAGGGTCGGCAGACGCCATGCGACACTGAACCCGCGGCCCCATGTGCTGACGCCACCTCGCAAGTCCACGTCGTCATATTCTGCAAACTCTTCGTCGTCCGTGCTGTGAAGGAGGGTGTCGAGGTATGGCGGGAGTTGCAGCTCCAGGGGAATGTTGTGGATCGTGAGATGGGCGAGCGAGCACGACTTTATGGCTTCGTATAGCGTCTTCATGGCGGGGGCGACGGAGGAGACCAACAACGCCTCGTTCATGTACTCTTCGTATGTCCTAGCTGATTGATGCCACGGTTGAAAAACAAACGAAGACATACACGATTGCGCGGACACGCACATTTCGACGCGAATTCGTCCTTGAGCGCACTCAGGACGTCGCACTCCTGCTCGACAAAGTTCGACAGAACTTGCTCCTGGAACAGCACCGCCGTGAGCGTAAAGGCGACCTGCTGGTAGATGACGTCGAAGTATCTGCCGATGTTCCCCGAGGCCGGGGACGACGGGTCGGGCACCTCGTGCACAAACGCGACGTGGAACGTCTCCAGCCACGACGACGAACTCGGCGGCAGCATCGGGGGCGGCAGCACCAGCGGCGAACCATTGCCGTTGCCGTTGCCGTTGCCATTGCCCTCCTGCTGCGCAGACGAGCCAAACTCAAACTCGGCAGGCGACCCGCCGACGCCGACGTCCTTGTCGTTCTCATACTCGTACTCGTAGTCGTAGTCGTACCCGTCGTGGCCATCGCCGGCGGACCTGCGACGCCGCCTGCGCGCGCCGCCGCGGCCGCGCGCGTCCTTCTCGCGCTTGAAGCGCCACGTGCCGTCGGCGTCCGCGCAGACGGGATGGCCGACGAAGAAGAGGTCGTCGACGGCGAGCGCGAACTTTTGGTGGCAGAGCGCGCGCTTGGGGAGGAGCAGGCCCGCGAAGAACTCGGCCGAGTAGCCCAGCAGCGCGCCGTACTCGTCCTGCAGCGGCGCGTCCGCCAACAGCACCTGCGCGTCCACGTCCCCCGGTCGTACATCATCCCGCCCACGCCCGCACCGCCCGCGCCGCCACCACCCGCGCCGATGGTGCTGCCGCCACCGACGCCGACGCCGATGCCGCCGCCGCCGTCTTTGGTGGGCGAGGCGCGCCCAGAGGGCGTCGAGTGCGATGCTGAGCGCGAGATCGAATGCGAGCGGTCGCGCGCGCGCGGGGGCGCTGCCAGATGTACTCCCATTCGTCGTGCGCGCGACGTGCTGCTTTTTGTGATGAGTGGCCGTCGTCGTCGACACCGTCTTTGAAGTTGGCGGAGCGCCACGGGTTGTCGTAATGGTCTTGGTCGTAGCTCACGCTCGGCCGGGGGCGCGCCAAACGTGGCGAGGCCTGCGGCGCGGGTGGCCAACGGCATATGAGACTGCTTCCGTTGGCGGAAGACGTGACCAGAACGATGGCTAGGAGCGTCTCTGCCATGGGGGGCAGCGGCTGCTGGGTATGTGTGTGGTGGGGGGGAAAGTGGCGTCTGGCGTCACGAGGGAAGAACAAGGAACAAGGCAAGGTTTGGGCGTTATCAGATAACAAATCTTCAATTGATGCCTTTGCCGTTGCACTTACAGCACACGTCCAACCGCTTCGCGATTCGGTTCATAAAACCTGGCCCAGCTGACTTTTCGCTGACGAACAGATAACATCACGGGTTTACCAGGGACACTATTCGGGCGTGTACTCGTTTGAAAAGTTGCGAGCAGAGACATAGTGCAGCCCCAGTTTTAGAGTTCGCCCGTTGTAAGGTTGAAGCGACACTACACTACCAACGTGAAACGATCAGGGACAGAACAACAAATACTGTACTGGATTAACGGTAGCTTATTTATTTTCGGTGGTTATAGTAGCGTGATAGATGCACCGCTAGAAAAGGAGGGCGGCATTTCTGTCAGCACCATGTGGCGCTGAGAATTATGAGTGCCAGCCGCTTCCAGACTCATGGGCTGTCCCACGCACGCCGACCTTGATGCTTGATGCTTGATGCTTGATGCTTGATGCATCTGGGGGTTGAGGCCGTTGAGGCCTTTGGGTTGAGTGGGGTGTCCCTCGAAGTGATTTGCTTTCAGCTGTCCCCCGCACAGGTGGGCACGTTTAGCGATGCGATCGGTTCCTGAAATCTTATCAGATATAATGTGGGAACCAGCGCTGCCCTGAAAATTCGAAACGATCCTGTCTTGCCGTCTTGGATCGAATTGTCGCACGCGAAGTAGTCCGTGTGGGCTGCATCACGTTCCCGCCGTGGGGCAACCCAAGGGCATACAATACCCAGGCGACTCAGTTTGATGGCCGCTGTTGTCTCTTCGACCACTTCCCCCAATGCAAGGCGTTGGCCCATCAGCATTGGCACTGCTCTCCCTTCATCCCTCCGTCTAGACCATAGGCCACACTTAAGGACGTTCAATAGGAGCCCACTGCGACCACTGCTCTGTGCTACATAACTGCATATCATATCTTAACTCCGACCGAGTCTGACTGAAGCCGCATCGCGCTCTCTCCCAACTGCTCAGTCCCCATGACCTTGGAAGTGCTCGTAACGCGCAAACCAGAGAAGGACAAGTCGAGCAACCCTCTACCAGAGCCTTCCCTCTATGTTGCCACCTGGGCCCTCTCGTCGTGCCTCTCACCATCAGAAAGGGCGGCATTCGCCGTCACTGCGCGTCTCCTAGCAAGTATCGTAACGGAATCGTTGCTCCGTGCCTACTACGTCCCTATACTCTCAGAGGAAGCGTGCGGAGTCTGTATCATCCTATCCACACATCTCATGAGCGAACACCCTGTCCTCACTCGGTCCCTGCGCCCCGCGGACGTATTTGCTATTATTCCTCTACACCAAGAGCCGGTGTTTCAAGCACATCCACCAGACACGGAAGACCAATATGGCTTTTGGACCCGCTCGACATGATCCCTTCCGTCTTTGAACTTCCGACCTCAGAAGTTGGTTTGTTCGAATATGTGCGGCCACTTTTGTTTACGATCGTACTCCGAGTTACTTGCTCATCTATGGTAGCCTACCCTTCAAAAGTCCATTCTCTCTTGTCTAGTACCTCCGCAATGGCAGCTTGGGGGTTCAGTTGTCCTAGCACTGAACCGGGATCCGCTATATTGGTGGAGAAAATTTGCGGCAAATGTCATGATGGGCTGCGATGTAGACGCCAATCTAGCCAAAGAACTCTCCAGCTCATATATCTGGCAAAGTGCGATATTGAGTTGATACCGTCCTAAGCGTTACCATGTAGCTTACGCTCCTTCCTTGCAGGAGCGGTATACGAGAACCCTCCGGTTTGTCCTACCATCCTCTCCTCGACTATTGACTGGGAGCAGTCCATCATCGAGGGACACCCGACACATCCTGTAAAAACTAGCGTTTCCCCAAAATACGTTGTGTTAATCTTTGATCGAACTAGATGTACCGCTCTCGTCATGCAATCGCGCCTCTCCCACATCAAGACCCGCAAAACAGGGACTGGAAACATCCACGAATCCGGTTCGCTCTCGTGCCCCGCTTCAGGCTTGACATCGTCGGACCTTTTGAACGCGAGATTCGCCCCATCACGGAATTAGCCGCACGTGCTTCGGGTATATCCGAGCGCGATAGACAGAACGTCATTGTTGTTCCCATATATGATTTGCAAATTGCAAATCTTCGCGAGAAGTTTCCCGACGTGGAAATTCTGGGCGAACAAGTCAGCGTCCGTTCTCTTGGCCAGGCGAGCATTCGGTATGTTTCAGCTCCTTTTGATTCACAGAAAACTAGACGCTGTGTCTGTAGAACCGTCGTATTTCCAGACGCTCCAGGAATCGCGCTGAAACTCTCAGTTGGCATCCGGATATCTTCCGCTCTCCGTACCATCTCCCATTTTACAGCCAACTTTGGCCCGCGTTTTTGTACCGATGTCGTGCCCAAGTTAGCAATCGACCCCAGCATCCTGTCACTCGAGCACGAGGTTGCCAGCGCCATCTGTGCAAGAGACGCCAAGGGCGTTGACCTCGACCCCGACATCGCCAAGCATTTCACGGTCGTGATCAGGAAGCAGTACATCCCAGACGAGTCCGAGGCGGTGATCATATGCGCCGCGCTCCTAGAAACGGGTCATTCCGGATTGCCACCTGGAATCCCCATAGTGCAGCATATACTGGGCTTGAATACGCAGGAAAAGCGGCTCACCTTCTTCGACGAGTGAGTTTTCCTTTCTTTGAATGCTTCCCGGTCTAAATTTAAAAAAAAAAGATATACGCGCCTCCTCGTAGCGGGGGTCGTCCCACCGCTGCTCCACAACGGCGTCGCCTTCGAAGCGCACCCGCAAAACGCGCTCCTGCGCCTCTCCCGCTCGACGCTCACACCCGCCGGCTTCGTGATGCGCGATCTCGGCGGGCTGCGCGTGCACCCCGCGACGCTCGCCGCGTCGACCGGCGGCGGCAGCGGCAGCGGCGGCGACTCGGAATTCGCCTTCCTCCCGGAGCACTGCGTCGTGGCGGCGACGCGTGAAGACGCCGCGAAGAAGCTCTACCACACCCTCGTCCACAACCACCTGCAGCGCCTCGCGCGCGTGCTGCGGCTGCACGCCGACGGCCGCGCGTGGTCCGTCGTGCGCGCGCACCTCGCGCGGGAGATCCCGCGCGGCTCGTGGCTTTGGGAGGCGTGGATGGACGAGGGTGCGAGGAGCGTGTCGGGGAAGTGCCTCGTGAGGATGAAATTGGAGGGCGTGTATCGCGAGGTCAGTTTCTCTCGGGCCTTTTTTTTTTTCATCATTCCTCCAAGCCGTCCTCTTGGCTGTCCTGTTCGTTTCCCATGCTTGGCTTTCCCTGACACGTATTACCCCCCCTACAGTCGGTCTACGAACCCTTCCCAAACTTGATCCATTATCGCCCAGAAGATAGGAACGGGAAGTGAAGGGCTTGTTCTACTTGTGTAAGAGATATATTTATGAGGGGGACTTTCCGAGGGGGCCGAGGAGAGTCCCGCGTTGCTTATCGTGACGCGAGTGAACCACGTTGCTTATCGTGACGCGAGTGAACCAATTATCAGCCGTTGATCAAATAAACAAACAATATCATTTACAATTGCTGCTGCTGTAACTTAGATGGTTGCTAGCAACAATTATTACGAACTGCGCATAGCCGACGTCTACTATAGTCCGGGCGGCACGGCAGGCTAGCGCAATGCTAGGGCTGCGATACAACTGACCACCCATTCCGTAAGTTAGAGCATGCAGGGGACGTCAATTCACCGCGGAATTTTCGAAAACTGAGGATAAAGAAAGCAGTATATAAATACAGCTCGACTACTGATTAACATAGTGCTGTAATGGAACGACACATTCTGTACATCATAAACTATTTGGTTTGCTGTATGTGTCACGACCCCATGATAAGTAAACACGCCCGGAATGCGAAAATAAAAATCAAGAAAGTGAAGGTAAATGACTCTTGTTGGGTATTTGGCTGCTCTTTCAACACCGTTATCCCTGTATGCCGCCGCACGACGCAAAACGCACCAAACTCCACACCCGGGTCTTGCAAGCAACTTGGGATTTCTGGCATGAAACTTAAGTTACCACTGGCTGCGCGCATCCCCCACGATCCCCGGGCGGTAAGGTGGCACTTGCGAGGGGTGGCCAGGGTCGCCCTGCGGTGCGCCCCCCATGTTGAGTTCCAGATCGAGCGTCCGAGCCAGCTCAGCATCCCGTTCTTCCTGCTCGCGGCGCGCGCGCATCCTCTCCTCTTCCAAACGCTGAAATTCACGCACCGCGTGCCCATTCTCGCCGCTCCTCTCGTCCCGCTGCGCGCTTACCGCGGGCGGCATCGCAGGCGCGGTAGCGGACGGCCTCGGCTTTGGTTTTGCACTCTGGCTAGAGCCGTGCATGTGGGAAGCGCCCGTTGGAAGGGGGAGGGGCGTCTGGTAGCGCTTGAGCAGGTAGGGGTCCGGTAAATCAGGCTCGCCATGAGGGGAGAATGGTGCGGCAGTGGCGGTCTCAAAGTAGTCAACAGGGCCTGTGGTACGGGGAAGGACGGCGCAGGGAAAGACGGCGCAGATCCGGGTGCATAGGGCGAGCCGTATGGAGCGATTGGGGGAGGAGACGTAACCAGCGGGTATGCGGAGGCTGGCGGCGAAAGGTACGGCTGCGCAGGCGGAGAGGGCGTCGTATGTTGGGCGGGTGATTGGACACGCTGAGCTAGGATAGTGCCCGCAGGTGAGACATATGGTTGAGCTGGCGGGGGAGGGCTCGTAGGGGTTGCATACGGGGCAGGGCCCGTAGGGGCTGCATACGGCTGAACCGGCGGGGCAGGGCTCATGGGGGCGGCATACTGCTGAGCTGGCGGGACAGGGTTCATGGGGGCGGCATACTGCTGAGCTGGCGGGGCAGGGCTCATGGGGCCGGCATACTGCTGAGCTGGCGCGACTGGGTTTGTTGGTGCTGCATGCGGCTGGGTGGGGGGAACAGCGGTCGTTGCATATAGTTGAGCGGGAGGAACGGGACTCGAGACATTGGGATGTGGTTGATTGAACGGAACAGAAGCGCCAGGCGGAGCGGGCGACGCAGGGTTCGCAGTGTACGGCCTGCCATGTATGACTGGAGGATTTTGGGACGCAATCTGTGACAATATCGCAGGGGGAGGGGTCTGAGACGCGGGGTATGGCCGGCCATGTGGTGCTGGAGGAGGGCTTTGGGTAGGCGGAGAAGGGGATTGAGACGCGACATATGAATGAGAGGGTGGTGCCGGGCTTGAAGTCGCGACATGCGATTGGCCAAGCGACGGAAGGGTAGGAGTCGCGGCATATGGTTGGCTATCGCGCGGGTACGGCGTGGCGTGGTGACCATATTGTCCTACCGGAGGCTGTGCCTGCGGCCGGGGGCTATGCTGTGACCGTCGTCGCTGTTGTGGCGGTTGTTGTGGCTGGGAATGATATTGAGCTTGTGGGGGCTCGGGCTGTGCTTGAGAAGGCTGCGCAGTTGCATGTCCGCCTGGTATGAATACGACGTGTTCCGGAGTTCTATGCGTCGGATACGAAGAAGGCGAGGAAACCTGGCGTGCATGTGGCTGCGGCTGCTGCTCTGGCTGTGGCGAATACGAAGGGACACGAGCCTGCGGAACAGGGGAACCAGAGAACGTTAGCGAGTTGCGGTGGGCGGGGTGAGGGTTAGTGGTGTAGGTATTTGGGCCTGTGTCACTTGGTGTCATATGATGATAGTTGGTAGCACCGTTGGCGAGAACAGGGGAGGGTGTTCCAGCTGAATGCCGACCCTGTGCAGGTGCATTTGCTGGAACAGTCCGCATTTCCTGAATGGGCTGCACCCCCGGGCGCGAAGGTCCACCTGGACGGAGGATCGATGGCACAAACTCTTCCTTCGGCCCGACGTCTTGGGGAAGTGGCGGTAATGGAGCATCTTCGTCCCTTGTAGGCTGTCTGGGGGGATAGGACGAGGACGTAGGCTGCGCTGGTTGTTGCTGCTGTTGTTGCTGTTGACCCGAGCGCCCCGGCCACGGCCCAGGTAGCGGCACCTGCTGCCGCACTCTAAGGCGCGCTTGTCTGGGACCGTCATGTGGATTGGCTTGTGACCCTTGCCCTCCAGGGGTAAGAAACGAGGGCGGGGGTTGGGACACGACGCGCTGGGGTCTTTGGGCTTGGGCGACGGGCTGCTGGGGTCGCGCGAGCCGCTCAGTGGGACTAGTGAACTTTGATGGGCGCCGAGTCAAAGGGGCAGGTCCAGCGGCGAAAAATGTCATCTCAAGATAAGCCTCGCCGCGCTGCGTGCCCTTCAGACTCAATGGCACCCAATCTGTCCCTCCATTGAGCACACAGCGGCTTTTTAGGAGAAAGAAAAGGATGGCTCACCGTCAAATTCCCCAGATTTCAAGGTATCTGTAATATCGACAGTTCCCTCCCCGAGGAGTTCATCCTCCTTCTTCTCCGCCGAGAACACAGAAATTGTGAGAGTCCTATTGCTTTTCGATGGATCCCTTGAGATGGGAAAGCGAAGTTCAGTATCCCAGACAGGGTGCTGCCCGCCCTTGGGATCCACCGGAGTCTGCTTTGTAGCGCCACTGAGGGTAAGCTTGGCGTAGGGATCTTGCTTGTAGAAAGTGTGGTTGTCAATGAGGTTTTGGCCTTTAAGAACGACGATGACGAGGGTGCCCAATTCCTTGGACATGGTGGTTAGAGACGATGACGGTCAGTCGTAACTTGGTAGATGGCGCCTATGAAGCATCACAAGACGAGACGGACCAAGAATATTAATGTGACAGCTGACCAGGGCAGTGCACTGCTGTCTGATATATCGCCCACGTCACGTCGCTCTTCTCCGCCCTCGCTGTTATCATTATTTCTGGCCCTGTCCACACCGGATTCCCTTTTATGAAATGCTCCGCAGCCGCGGCCCCCAACGCTGCGCTGAACACAGGAATCAGCTGATCACATGATCGCATCCGGACGACGCCGAATAGTCCGTGTAGTAAAGTTTGGGATTCTTCGGCCCTACAGCAGCTCCTACAGCAAAAAGCACACTAGCTAGTTACAGTATAGGACTAGTAGAGCTCGCCCAAGACCAGACTTGCGTACCCTCAGTTCGCTCCTGTCCATACATTGTCGGAAAACCTGGAACGACCTTATAATAGATCCGGTTTATAAATAGTTATCCTGAATAATAATGTCACTATCGGGAAATTATAAGGTCCTTATAACTTATAAGGCACTTATAAGCTAGTTATAACGCCAAAGTAATGACAAAAGTCACATATAATTTGCATTATAATTATTATAATTATTCGTTGGGGGTTATAAACTATTATAAACCAATTTCCCGCTCTGTATTGTTAGCTGGTCATCGCGTCAAGTTGAGATCACCACACTGGCATGGGATCACCCCGTCCCTTAGAGCCGTTCATCGCGTCCCTCTTATCCACTATGGCAGCCGGCTTTGTGGTGGGGTCAATTGCCGGCGTCTTTTGCATCATAAGCGGTGCCGCATTCTCAACAGATCACTCTATGTTTCCTATTTTCGCGTAGATTATTGTGACTCGGACGATCATCTACCCCTGACTTTCCCCCACGATTCCACGTAAGACGTCCTATTCTCGAAAATGTTCATGGTACGTCCTGTTTGTCTCAAGAATATGCGCGAAAATTAGAGTTGGCGAAGGTATGTGAGCAGGTCGAATCGTTGCTGAGAGTGTTTGAGAAGCAGAGAGGTCATGAAGTAAGTAGGAACTGGAACCCTAAAGGACGTGTAGGTGTTCTTTTCGAGAATAATGAGAGGATTGGTTCATTGGAAGGAGACCTATTTTGGATTTTGTCTTGTACACAGAGGTACGTTGTGGCAACGAGTGGCTTGCCTGAAACCAAAAATAACGAATACAGGAGACCAGTAGTAAGTAGACTTTCAGAAGGCAGGATCAAGGGAAGTCTAAGAGAGAGGGCTCGATGCCAAAATGGTACGTAGTCTTTGTATGATGAGTAAAGATACAAAGTCGAGGGGAAAGTGGGGGGGGAGGATTTGCGGTTGAAACTGTACATCAGGAGTGTATATTGTGCTGGGGAGTGTATGAGGCTTGTGAGAAAGGGAAGCAAAGGGCGGCCGGCGCGGTGGAAGGTGACGGTGTATTGTGATGCCTCTGAGAAGCATCTGACATGCCCAGTCCGTACGTAACGGGGATGACTTGGCAACCGATAATTGACAGAGTATCAGGTAATCACACTGCTTGGAATCAGGATCAGTCAGTTAAGCAGATAGAGAAACACGTAAGTGAACACACCCGCAGGGTATTTCCATAGGTCGTATCCATCATGACCCCGAATCTAATAATAATCATGCAACCTCGGTATGATCCGTTTCCAGCGCCATCGTGGATGCTGTCCGGCCCAGGCCGTCCAGGGCACCTACATCCGCCCCACGCTGTATCAACCACTGTGCCATATCTGTTTGTCCGCTGAATGCGGCCAGATGTAATGGAGTCATGAGGAGCCTATCCCGTGAATCCAGGTCGGCGCCATGATCCAGTAGTAGTTTCGCGACCTCGAGATATCCGCGCGTTGATGCCCCATGCAAGGGGGTCCAACCGTACTCGTTTCGAGCATTTGGATCGGCGCCATGTCTGAGTAAAAGCTGTGCGATGTCGAAGATGTTCTTGTACACCGCAAGATGCAATGAGGTATGGCAGCCACGTTTGCCTGTGTTCACCTCTGCCCCACGCTCAAGTAGGAGCTCTACTACCTTGGCTTGGCCATGAAATGTTGCTTCGCTCAACGGAGTTGAGTGATCATTGTCCCGAGCGTTTAGGTCTGCGCCACACTTGAGTAGTTCCTCCGCAACTTTGACATGCCCACCTTGCGAGGCTCGGTGCAGAGGCGTTGACCCTTTGTCGTCCCGAATGTTCGCGTCCACACGGCACTGAAGCAACAGTTGTACAACGTGGACGGACCCGGAAACGGAAGCCTTGTGCAACAGAGATGGTCCCTGGTGGTTGAGAGCCTCTATATCCAGCACACCGTTTGGACCCAGATCTTCCACAGCTTCAGATAATGGTGCCAAATCCACGGCGTTCACGCCTGCAACTCGCTCGAGTAATAGCTTTAGGACATCAAATTCCCGATATCGCCATGCATTGCGCAGTGGCGATATGCCTTGGTTGTCGCGAGCCTTCGCATCGGCACCGTAGTCGAGGAGCAATTTCACAATGTTGAGACGCCGCGCTTCCGAAGCTTCATGATATGCCGCCACGTCCTCGTTACCTCGACCTCGAGTGTTCAAATCGACATCGTGCAGGTGTGATAGCCAAAAAATATCGAGTTCCCCGTATCGCAATGCCTTTTGCAGTGGGGAGACTCCTCTATCGTCACGAGCACCCACATCAGCACCATAGTCAAGGAGTAATTTCACGATGTCAAGAAAGCGGCCTTCCGAAGCTTCGTGCAATGGCGTCGAATTTCTCTTGTCACGAATGTTCACGGAGACACCGTGTTCGAGTAATAGCTGTAAAACATTGAATCTCCCGAATCGCACTGCCAGGTGCAGTGGAGAGGCTCCTTCAACATCACGAACGTGCATATCGGCACCGTAGTTTAGTAGCAATTCCACAATGTCGCAATAGCCACTTCCTGAGGCTTCATGTATTGGTGTCCGACACTTCGAATCGCAGGTGTCCACGTCCCCACGATGTGTCAGTAATAACCGGACGAAATCGCGTTGTCCTCTTTTGGATGCCCATAGCAGCGGTGTCTGGTCCTCCAGAGCTCGATAGTCGGCACTTGCGTTGTGTTCCAGTAAGTACTGTGCAATCTGAAGATGTCCTCCCCGTAACGCCGCTTGCAAGGGAGTGCCGAGCTCGATATCAGGAGCGTTTGTATCTTGTCGGTATGTAGTGACGAGGCGTTCCACCTGGTTATCAAAACCATAGAACGTAGCATAAGAGAGAGGGCGTGATTTAATTTGGCTTGGAGGTTCGGGAAACGACGAGTGCAGTGTGTTGACCCACGTTTGGAAATGTGGCATTTCTGGGTCAAAGAGGGAATCCGTCCCAGTTCGGACGCGTGACGTCACGCCATCGATCTGAGCATGATCTACCCAGTGACTGGCCGCGTATTCGGCAAGAGGAAAGTCATGAAGGTTATATCTGTTGACACGACTATCCAGCTGTAGCAGGGTGCAGATGCAACTTTGCGCGAGAATTGTATGAGCGGGCACCGGCGAGATGTAGAACCGCGAAAGGGCTTGTGTCGATGATCGCAGGCGACTTGAAGTCAAGAACTCTTGGACAGAATAGTGGGAAAATTGTACCACCCGGTAATCACCGCCAGTGTAATCAATGTCATCGACGGTGTCTGGTTGGACGATTGTGACCAAAGTGGAACACGCAGACAGAACGGCCTCATCTGCGTCTCTGGGCCGCAAATCCACGTTAAGCTTGGGAGCTTCTCCGACATCCAGCTCGACGGCAAGAACCTCCGCAAGTTCTTTGACCCGCAACGAACGACGGGAAACTGCCAGGGATTGGAAAAGCCGAACGGCATATTCCCATTTCTCCTCATCTATCCCTCTTAATGTCCGCTCGTACGTTTCGTCCAAGGTCATTGGCAATTCCTTCAGGGCACGCCGAATGCTTCCCGGAAGACAACGTCGCAGTGTGTCAAGTTGACAGAAAACCCATCGGAACCTATATCACGAAATATGGGTATGGGTCATGATATGACGTTGTAATGGAAATGCCTCACATTCCATCCGCCTTTAGTGTCAGGGTGGTGATGACTAGTTGCCTGTCCTCCTCTTTCCATTTCCCCATCCTCGGGTCTGACTCAACGACAGACCTAACGTAGTCGATGATATCGTTCCTTTGGCCAGCCTCGTCGTGGAGGGACACGCGATGAGATGCCAAAGTCTCGAATACCGCTTGGATGTCGACCTCCGGACGACTCGTGACACAAATATGTAGGTGAGGAAGTCGTAACGAGACGAGCTCCTCGAAGAGCTTCAACACTTTTTCACGTGGCGTGGGCATTCCGAAGTTATTGGGGCATTCATCCAGGGCGTCCACTATGATATATGTCTTGCCTTGTCCAGGAACGGCGAGCACCTCTTTCAAACATTTGATGAGGGTACTTTCACTGGGTTGTCGCGAGCCTTCAGCATGGTCGGAATACAACTGATCGAGAATTTTGTAGAACGTGTTAGAGCGAGCAGAGAGTTGGAGAAGGAGAGAGGATAGTAGTCCGCGGCGGTCCTGCTTTCCAGTGTCTTTGAAATCGAAATAGTAGTAAGCTAGCGAAGCCAACCCAAGTTTTCGCAGATCCTCAATGTCCTGAATGATTGAAGAGCTGGGAGATAGCATATGTTACTTCGAACAGCATCAATTAAAGAGTGACATACCAAAGGACACTCTTCCCTGACCCAGCTGTAAAAAGCGGAGGCGATTAGCGATACCGATTACGTAAAGTGCGATGACAGGACAGACGTACGTTTACCGTGCATCCACGCGAGGGAGCCCAGCGTTTTCCATTCCTCATAGACGGCACCTTGAGTGAACCAAATGGCCGTCCCACTGTGATGGGCTTCACATCCAATATTGAAATTTGTTGACGAATCCGGAGGAGAGAGCCACTGCCGAATACATTTTTGCAACTCGTCACCTACGAGGAAGTCTTAGACTCGGTAACACATGATCGCAATGACAAGAGAGAAACGAACGTTTCATCTTGTTCAAGCTTTCTGTTATCTCTTGCATCTTAACTTTTTACCCACGGTCAGGTACACCCAATATTACGCATGTGAGTCAAGCGTACCAAGAGCCTCCCGGACATCACCCATTGACGTCTTTCCATCTACGAGCGGACCGGAGTGGTAGCGTCAGCATAGTAAGATGGGCCAGCTTTGAAAACGTTTAACATACCATCCATGACCGCCTTCATGTTATTGAATAGACCATGTACGACTTCCATGGTTTGTGCTGCGGTCATCCGCGACTCTTCCACGGTGAGTCGATCCAGTCTCCGCAACACCGCCTCAATGTCATCCTCGCCCAACAACTTCTTCGCAAATTTTTCTGTGCTGTTACTGAGTAGATGTCCATGAATCATCGACAATGGAGACTCACTGAATCGACCCTGCTTTATTTGCCGCATTGCCAGCGCAAGCACATCTAGTAACTCAACCATTATCTTGACTAGGATTCCCATAGCGGCAGATGGTATTTCGGTTAAAATCCCCAGGCGAGTGAGGTAGTTTTCCAAACATTCGAAGAGGTCGATGAGTGCATCATAACTCGTGCTGACTCCTTTCGCTGCCTGAAGAATGCTGGTGTCACAAAAGTGCCTGAAACTGGGGGCAACAAGATACACACTGCGAGTAGGAGGCCGATGCCAGCCAGGATAGCATTTGCTGGCGGGAATTTCTACGGGATGAAGATGTGAGAACGCATACAGAAGGACATCTAAATTCAAGCGCCGACCTGACCAATCGTATTCCCAAGAACTCCACCATTGGAGAGCATCAACAAAATATTAAGTGCCGGCGTGAGTTTCCTCATGAGTTGTACCTTGCCATCTCCATTGCGAAACTCGTTGAATGCTTGTGCTTGGTCCTGAAGAACACCAAGGATTGCATCAGGAGAGGTGCAGACCTGGAGCTTAGCAGTGAGTGGATCTGTGATGATGTCCTTCCCTGTTTTTTGGGAGTACTGGTGCAAGGCGGCATCAAAGACAGCCCGGAATTGCGAAAATGATGCATCTTGGTGGAAAGTTGAGGACATGCTAGTAATGTGGGTGGAAAGACGTACGGTATACAGTGAGTTGATAGTAAAAGTCAGAGCCCACATCGCACTGCCCCAAATACAGATACTCACAGCCTTTTTTTTAACGAGCTGTGCATGGGAAGATCTAGTACCCATCCATATTTTCGCACATTCTCAGACTTGTACCCTCAATATTAACAACGTTGGCTTGCAACTGCTTCTTTCCGACGCGTCTCAACTCTTGTTGGGGAACAGAACCTAGCCTAAAATTCGACCGACCACCCTTGCGACTGCGACAGCTCGTCACATGTTCCATTCTCTTGTTCAGGACGGAAAGCGGACGCAAATCCCATGCTACTCTGCTTGTTCACCGCTTCACCGAAAGACCCGGGTTGCCAAACCGCCTCCTTCTGCAACCCGGCCTGCAACCCATCCCAATATCGGTCATGATCTAGCCAAACATCAAAATGATCATCAATCAGTATAAACGCCCGACTGATGCAACCCTGGGCACGACACAACGCGAGAGGGTAGAAATATGCCAATCAAGCAGGGCTCGCCATAGGTCTACCTTCGTTGTCAGGGCGATGTTGATTATCGATGGCTATCCATACCGGAGCTCCGAGATTTAAGTGACGTCATCGCACTTGTAAGCGAATCGCACAAATTACCAATCTTCACAAAATGGATGACACAGCCAGCGTCCAGCGCGCAGGGAGATACAAACAGGTAGTAGGCCTTTGCATCACAACTCTCCTAAATACATAGAAGTGACATCCCTGCATCCAGGCTAGTCACGCAAAGAAAAAAAGTAAAACACAAAAAGAAGACTGATAAATGACAGGGAGTAAGCGAGAGGGAATAGGATGCCGGTCACGTGAAGCGGTAATTGTGGATATCGTCGGCTCCAATGAACAGGTCGATGCGATGCAGGATGAAAATAGATTACAAAATGCGCCAACAGGGTCATCACGCTACTGCAACAGCTGTAGCTGGCATGGTTGCATTAGACTGTGACGGTGATGAACCTGGAGTTTGCGCCAGCTTGCTGAATATCTGTATTTACAGCCATAGTCGATCAGACGCCTGAACGAATCGGAGTCTCTCTGATAGCACCCACCTTCACGAATACAGGCGCCGACTGCCCACCGCTGACAGCCCACTTGCTGTCAATGATCGTGAATGGCACCCCGGTGACACCCTTCGCACGCGCTTCGGCTACCTGGTGGTTCACCTTGGCCAGGCACTCGTCGGATTTCAGGAAGCTTAGTGCCTAAGAAAACCGGTAATTCAACTCAGCGACCATGACCAGTTTGGAATGCACGGCCCCCCCGGGAGAAACAAAATGGAGGATCTCTCGGGAACCGCCAGCATGCCACATGAGAGGGACATACCTCAGCCCTAGGCATGACATCCGCTTGCTCCGCCACGTCTGCAAGAACTTCAGGATCGCTGATATCGAGATCATCTTCATAGTATGTACGGAATATCGGCGTCATCAAGGCAGACTGAGCTGCAGGTCCCCCAATCTCATATGCTTTGGTGATGAGTCGGTGTGCAGGGGTGGTCAAACTGACTGGGCCACTAAAGGAACTGACAACAGGGAAAGCATGAGTCTGTGCGGTACCAAGTACATAGATGTGGAGAGACCAAGAGAAGATGCCTCGGTAAACCCTTTACACTTGAGGCGCGAGATAGATTGGGGTACTCAAGTCACGAGGGGGATGGACGCGATGCAGATGCGGCCCCTCTGACCACACCACATAACGGGTGACTATGCCACTCGGACCAAGAACCGTACGGGGGAATGGACTGGAACGAAATAGAATGGCCAAATTTCGATGACTTACAAATTGATGCCCACGGCTTCGCCTCGTTCCGTAGCCATAAGTTTGCAAGACTCCCATCTCTCTCGGCCAATTTTCCTTCCAACGAACTCATTCTTGTCCATGTTCTCCGGAACAGGCGTGGTGTGGAGCAAGAACGGCCGGTATTCGACCTCGAACGTTACTGGGAGGTTAGAGCATTGCGCGATGGCAGCCTGGAGCTCGCGATGGGCGACATAGCACCAGGGACAGGCCTATGGGGTGGGGACGCGAAGAGTCAGCGGAACAGGCACGACGCGAATGAGGATATGCGCTGGGGCGGGGCGGGCGTCTGGCTGACTCACAAAGTCGGAGATGACGATGAGTTTGACAACGCGCTTGGACATTTATGTGGAGTGTGAGTGGGACGGCAGGGTGGAAGAGAATGGAGGAAGTGAGTGGGGGGGGAAGTGGGAGAAGGGCAGGCGTTTAAAGTTAAAGGGAGGGAAGGGGGGAGACGGCTGAGTGAGAAAAGAGGTAAAATGGAATATATGCGTGAGGAGGAGGACGTTTATAATACAGCGCGAAGAGTCACAGGAGGATCTGGGATCCGGGAATTACCATACTCGATGGCCCGGCCAGGAAAGATTACTGAGCATCCCCGTCACACGCCCCACGATCGCCGCAGATGGATCTCTCCTTCGGTCTCCCTCCACGACCTCCGCGCTCTTCCGCTTTCGGGTTTCGGTCTCATTCGCCATCACCCGTTAACGTGCGTCCTGACCGCCAACATGATTCCGAATCAACCCAATTCAGCATATCCTAAACGCCTGGTCGCCTTCTTTGCCTCAAACGTCACGTTGATCTTGTCAGCTTCGCCCGTCAATATAAGCAATCGCCTTGCTTACTCGATCATTACTATGTAATGGTTTTCCCCTCCACTCCCGCGGTGGGAACATGCTCATGCATCCCGCATCCATCGGAGCATATCTGCTTTGACATGACCTGAAACCTCTCCACCACTCCATATGGGTTTTTTTGACGCAAGACTTTCAACTGTTTGGGCGTAGGCGCGTGAGGTCCGGGCCCGAACACGCGCCACTGCGTAACATGTTTGTGAGGCGTGCCAAGCAACCGCGGTCCCCACATTGCCGTGGCCTTGTAAGAGCCGTGGCAATTGTGAGTCGCTTAGTACGTACTACGCACTGCGCTACGACCATGTCGCAGAACGCCAGCACACGAAGCTCTTCCCTTCCACCGCATGCTCTCGCGCGCTTACTCGCTTTTCTTCTTCCTGTGCTCACATGTTTTTCTTCGCCGCCACTACCCCTGACGGTGAGCGTGAGAGGAAAACCACAATCAAAACCCAAAACCCATACGCACGCCTATTACCCGATGAAACAAAGATTTCTTGACTTGTAGCCAAATACTGTACAGGCCTCCTGATAATAGGCAGTGGCGCCGGTTTGGGAAATTGGCACTTTCGATTAATCTCTGTCCTCAAATTTTGACATTGTTGACTTAAATGTTGCCAGAACTCCGAACCACGCTGGGCTCAGTTGCTAAGATTTTCCCGAGCCCACAGAACTGTCCCACATCGGCCCACCTGGGCGTCACAACATTTTGTGCGCCCACAAACGAACACCTGGTTTCACAATCCCTCGCGCATGGCACTGCGCACATTGTCTGTGCCAGCAATCGGTCATCGGTCATCGTCTCCGTCTCGGAGTCTCGGGGGCATTGCAACGCTGGAAACTCTGACGTTTGGGAGCTTCGGAGTTTATCTGGATATTACCTGATCCTGATCTTGTACTTGCGCCATTCTCTGCACAAAACTGTTCCACGAAGACTCGCTGTATAGTTGTCGGAGTAATTCCCTGTCAGTCATATCTTGTCTTGGGTGAGCACCCTGGGTCGCCTGATCAAATCCAGGCACATTGACGATTGTGTTTCATTTACAATGTAATACATGACGGATCCGCAGTGTCCTGGCTTGTGGGTGTTGTATCTGGTTTCCTTCCGCATTCCCGCGTAGACCTTCTAATTTAACGTCAGTTATAGCTAGTGAAATTAGTGAAATCTTATTGATTCTAGCCCCTAATGCCTGGCTTTTCGATTGACGTGCGGGCCGGCCGCAAATTTCTACTGTTTTCTCGCGCGAGTTTCGGACGTGTTTCGGACAACCATTGGCGGGTGTTCCTAATTCGGGGTTTGGGGAGAGTCAAGGACCCAATTACGGCATCTAAATGTTGAAGACATGACTAGCACGGCTGCATGACCATGCATGACCGAGGAATCGCCGTGCCTTTAAGATCGAGCCAGTACTAGTGTGTTTTGGGTCTAGCGGTCTCCCGTACTGTCACCTATATCGGCGTCCTTGTAGCATCTCCGCCTCACTCAACGAACGACCTGGCTTTTTCGTTTTGACTGGACTCGGCAATTCGGCTGCTTACGGCTTATCTTTACTCCCCCAATAGTGTTGACGCATAACCCACCGCATATCACCAAGCATCATTTCGGGGAGATCTTGCCAGCAGGCTCAGTTTTGCCTCTCATGGTTTGAGATGCCTGCGAATATCTAACACGCTTCCGAAAAGACAAGCAAGAGAGGTGATTATCAGACAAATGAACCCAAGTGCGTGGTACACTGGCACCCTGGTTTTACGAATCGAAAAAGGGATGGGACCTCCTAGGATCACGATCAGGATCAACATCAACATCAATCCACAACTTCAGTCAGCTCAGGGTGACCAACTCGGCGCTCTTCCGTCGGAGGACGATCAAGTGACCGTCACCCCCATAGAACAACAAAACACTTACTTTTGGTGGATTGCATCAGGCATCAGGAAAGCCCTCTCAGTCGAGGCCGCACTGCACAACTGTCGCACGCAAATGTGGCCGATGGATGCTGGAGGGTGATCTTGGCAAGATCCGTCCCGGTGTCGATAACTGCCCTCTTGTGCCGCAGACGAAGACGTTGGGGATCGGCGGAACTTTAATAATCAACCCTGGGTATAAGGGCCAACCAAGCTGGTACTGTACGGCATCATGGGGCACTACTGGAAGAGCACGAGGCACACAATGCGATCGAACTTATGTGAGGTGGGCGTCTTGTGGCGAGACAAGGGATTACGAACTCTGGTGGCAGCGGAAGGGGGAATTCCTCCTCGACAAGTTACTTCACGGGCCATGAGCAGGTCCCACAATATAGTGATGCGATGTCGAGAGGATGACAAGGTGCTTTTCGCCCACGTATCATGGATCGGAACTTGCTACCAAAGTGGGCGACAATAACAATAATGACGATGCCGACGCCGGCCTCGAGTCCCTGCCATTGCAGGTACGGTAAAGGCCCGGTTTTTTCGGCAGACGTCAGATCCAGGTCCAGGTGCATGCCCTCGGCCGCACGTTGTCGGCGTGCCAGTGGCGGGCATGCGGCTCGCGGCTCGGCTTAATGACGGTCCGCCAAAGTGCTGACTGACGCAGCCGAAGCACAGTTGTAGTTGCGCTTTCAAGTCTCTCGGGCTCGCTCTCGGGCTCGGCGACTGATCCCAGGTCAGGGGCACACCTTTCGGGTTATTTCCCTTTTGCGTGCTAGGTGCAGCGGTCTAGGTCTAGGTTTTTTGCTTGTCAAAACCACCGCCAAGATACGGTCTGGCCCCGACGAGGGCAGATACTCAAGCAGCCCGTCAGCCCGTCAGCCCCGGATGGGCTAGCGACTAATTACTGGGTGATGACCGGTCAAGTGACTCCTGAGTACTGAGTATGGGCGCTGCACCGGAATGTGCATCGTGGATGATCGGTAAGCGCAGGCACTCAATGCTAAGTGACAGCAAACTATTCTATCATCTGGCACTCATCTCCACAGTCGGAACGTTGCGCCCGAGCCTCCTGTGCGGCATTAGTCGCAGAAACCAGTCGCCCCGTGATTGATGCGAAGCGTGAAACGGACCGAATGTGCGCGCGCCTCCTCTAGATACCACTTCGGGGATGTGTGCACCCACGTAGTCAGCTCTGAGATGGATTGGGGGTTCAAGAGTAGCGTGTCAATGATTTAAGCACTGACTTGGTGCGTAAGCGGAATTCTCAAGCCACCGTGGGCGCCGCCTGGGGAGAACTGATTACGCTATTCCTATCCAGGATTCGGTGCTGACAGGTCTTTAGCTGGGAATCGGGGCCGGGGCAAGGAACCAACAGCTGTTGACATCCGAATCCCACAAAAGTGTCAATCGTATTATTTACGGTTCATAGGTGGGAAAGGCAGTTTCCGAAACTTATGTGTAAGTGGTGTGGATCCACACGGAATGGGGATCAAGAGCATTGGACGCTGCAAACGTAGGTGCGACCAATGTGTGGTTTGATTCTTATGAAAACACTTACTATAGAGGCCGTAGACCGTAGACCACAGGTTTCGGTAGCGCGTCGGCATTACGGCTACGTATCGTAATGCACCCCCTGACATTCAAGAGCAGGGGTTATGACCAATAAATTGAGTTCATTATTTCCAGAAAGGCGTGGGTAGAAAGGCGTGGGATGCTGAATGGCTTCACTTGATTGCCTCGAGGCAAGTGCGACGATAACAGTGAGCTGTCACAATTAGTTGATCACGTTCCGGGGCATTTGCCTCGCCTTCATACACGAGGATCAGTGCGGCACTTCATAGCCGTGACACTGGCTGTCACCCGTCAGCCGATCTGTTGAAGGTCGCGAACATCGATTGAGAGATAGGGCAGCTTATTGCCATTCTCGTGCTGGTTCTCACGTAGGTTGGCGAGCGATTCAGCTCTCGCTTGCTGAGAAAAAGTTTCCAATTCTACTGGCTCACTCAGATTCGGAGCGTGCGGCACTGTAACACACGGAAAACAGGCGGTGGAAGATCGGAATGATCTAACAAGCGAGAAACGTCTCGGAATTGTGCAACGCTAGTTCAGAAAACTGAGAGGGGGCGTGGGAGACATGCTAGAGGGGGCAGGGGCAGGAGAGGAGAAGATCGAAAGACGTGATGTTGGGACCGGATACGGACACGCCCAGGCCAAAGCCAAGGGCGAAATCCCCACTGATTTTCCGTGTGTGGGCGCTCACGTCGAAAGGAAGAATGACAGCAAAGCGTAGAACGGGCGAGAACCGAGAGAGCGATAATTTCCAATGTATGCGGGCGCATCATCAGGCGTCTAGAATGGTTGACGCAGAGACGGGCGACAGGGCGGGAGAGGGGGAATGTATGCTATGCTAACCATGTTGAGATGAGCGGCTGTAAGGCGTGAGAAGGACTGGCCGGATTAGGCAGGTTGACACATATTGGACATGGACCCGCATCACCGTGCTGCACTTCCTTTCCCTTCCCTTTCTCTCTCTTTCCTGTCCCCGCCTTGGTCCCTCCCTTTCCCTTTCTATCCCTCTCCAGCCGTGATGACAACTCCACATGTAATAGCCTCTTCTTCAAACCATGCCTCCCAATCTGCAACCACCAACGGCCTCGTCGGTAACCACTTCCGTGTCGGGAAAAAGATCGGGGAAGGCTCTTTCGGGGTCGTCTTCGAGGGTACTTTTCTGCTTCTTTTTTACATTTTTGTCTCCTCAGCTTCTCCCCTTCAGGTTCAAATCTCCTTACTAGCCAGCCTGTTGCTATCAAGTTTGTGAGTCTTTTCCCTCCGACTGCATTTCCTTGTTCATGCCGTGGGCGCCTTTCAGGAACCCCGCAAATCAGACGCACCTCAACTGCGAGATGAGTATCGCTCATACCGCACCCTGAATGGCACCCGTACGCTCCTCATTACGTGCTGTTCCGCGTCCCAATAATTCCACGTGGCGCCTCGTTCCCTTTTCACGCTTCCTGCCTTGCATCCAGTCGGTGTTCCTCAGGTCCACCACTTCGGCCAAGAGGGGCTACACAATGTCCTTGCGATTGACCTCTTGGGACCCAATCTTGAAGACTTGTTCGACATGTGTGGTCGCAAGTTTTCTGTCAAGACCGTGTGCTTGGCTGCGAAGCAAATGGTGTGTGTGATGTTCTCTGACTATCGACCCTCGCGCGTTTGGCATCCTCGACTCTTGTCCTGAGTTTCCCACTTGTACACCAGGTTACTCGAATTCAAGCAGTCCATGACAAGTCCCTCATATACCGTGACATTAAGCCCGACAACTTCCTTATTGGGGTTCCTGGTACGAAGAATGCCAATGTCATCCATTTAATAGGTATGTTTGTAGCCCATCTTCTTCTCTTTCTTGTGGTGCAGTCGCACTGGAGGAGATGTGTCGTAGTTGTCACCGTCTGCATGACACGCCTGGGTGTAACGGCTTCGTGGCGATCACGGCCTTCCACATAAAATGGGTGGGGTGAACTAACCTGTACCTCCTTACGATGATGCGTGTTCATTATGGCGCGCTTTATATGAGATCCCTGTGACTGATGGGACTTTTTGCTCAGATTTTGGCATGGCAAAACACTATCGTGACCCTAAGACCAAGGTTCACATTCCATATCGAGAACGCAAGTCCCTTTCCGGAACAGCACGATACATGTCTATCAACACGCACCTGGGTCGCGAGCAATCGCGACGGGATGATCTCGAGTCTCTCGGACATGTATTCATGTATTTCCTTCGTGGCGGCCTTCCTTGGCAAGGGTTGCGGGCGGCAACGAATAAGCAAAAGTACGAAAAGATTGGAGAAAAGAAGCAAAACACTGCGATTTCTGAACTTTGCGAGGGGTTCCCAGGTGAGGCACCCCTATGTACCATGCGATTAGTGGCTGAGGAGGTATTGCGCCAGAGGAATTTGCAATCTATATGAATTATGTTCGAAAACTTGGTTTTGAAGAAAGCCCGGACTACGACTTCCTTCGAGAGCTTTTCTCCAAGATACTGAAGACCACTGGCGAACAGGATGATGGTATCTACGATTGGATGCTGCTGAACAATGGCAAGGGCTGGGAAGCAGGACATGTATGTCCCGTACTCTCCTATTACCCGGAGAAAGCCTGCTCATTACCTCTTTAAGACGCCTTCACAGATCCTCGCACAGGCTCATGCGAACGCTGGCACGCCACAAACACCACAACGTGAACCTCGTGAACACAGGTCACGCGACCATCGGCGCGTTTCGCGGCAAGCACTGCAAGAAGGAAACCCACTCACGTCCCCCAACCCCGCTCACCTTAAGGTCTCAACTCGCAGGCCAGCAGGTGGCGAAACACCGCGCGGTGTCAGCCGTGACACTAGCGGACAACCCATCCCACCATCGAGTAAGCGGGCAAGTCAGCAGCATCTTTCACCTGCCGAGGCCCGTGCACGCGAGCCGTCAAATGGCATCAGTGCACATCCCTATGCTGTTGCGCCATCTCCAGGCGCATTCCGCGGGAGTCCCTACGGCAACGGCATCCCTGGAACCGCTCCACAACGTCCCGAGAGTGCACTTGGTGCAGCTGGTTCGACTGGCGCGCTCGGTCTGGCTGGCAATGGGAATGGAGCAGCGAACTCAGACTCCTTCCTGTATGGCAGCACGGCCAAACGTGCTGAAGAAGCTGCCGCTGCCGCGGCACGTGAGGGTCGCGCGAATGGCATGGCAGTGTATGACCGTGGGCAAGTGTCACGCGGCGGTATGGATCCAGACGATGAACTTGGCCATCGCCGTGGTCTTTTCGGCTTCTTATGCTGTCGTGGATAGATATACGCTGTTCTCTGCTGCTCTCTGAGATGTTCCTTGTGAGTGTTCATGTACTCTGTTACCGGCAAAGCGATGCTGATGGTGAAACTCGATGAATAAATAAATAGCCTTTGTACCATCGACTTCTGATACCGTCACGACCATTTTTTGAACTTTGCAGCATCTTTTTTTTAAGCAATACGTCTCATGTTCTACATGACCAGCACATCAGGATCTACCCTCTAGTGTTTTCAAGATTACCCTTCTCTACCCATCGTCGCTCCATCCGTATTATTTCATTCTGCCGTCGCTCGAATTAAACCGCCATTTTCATCGTGTATTTTTCAAACCGGAGTCGGTTGGTGTGTTGGCTGGCCACCCCGCTGATGGCCCTGACCCATTCCTTCAGGCCTGGTGTAAATATACCTCTTTATCATATAGTTGCTCATCGGAGCGTCCTAGTGTCTGCGTGATGTGGGCCGAATAAGTCGTGGCGGAGTTGTCGAAGTGTAACTGGTACCTGATGAGGCAGCGGTTACCTGCTTGGTGACGAGGCCCTGGCCCTTGAAACTCCCGTGTCGTCTCGCCTGACCGTTCTCCACTGTGAATGGTCAGATCATTCCCTAGTGAAGTGGTCATAGAACCACAAGGATAGCTTCTGCTTTGCCATTGACTGGATATTGATATTTCCCATTATCACATTGGATTGAGGTTCTCTACCTAATATTTTGCTGTAGTCGCTAATGGATTATTTCTGTTTCAAGGGAGGGCGGAGGCCTGGATCAATGCGGATTTCGTCGAGGAAGTGGTTGATCGCCATTCATGATCAGCTTGGACTGAGGCGATCAACGAAGCCGCAATTCGAACTATGCCAGATTTAAATTGAAGAGCCCTTCTCTAAAGGGGGGGTTCACGACCGTCCCTTCCCCTTCCCCCCGTCTCTTATTTCTAGAATACACGTTCTCTTATCGGGTGTTGTCGTTCCCCAGTACGGTGAGAACGGTCCCCCGGGGCAGTGGGCAAGCAAGCAATTGAAGGAAGGTTCCTATCCTGGGTACCTGGGTACAGTCGGCGGAGGAAAGGCGGAGAACGGCTTCAGGTCGGAACCGCAATGGTGGCTGTTAGGAGTACAGTACAGTAATCAAAATCCGTGCATCAGCGCTCACGCAGGGCCTTTGGTCGGTCAGTCAGATAATATGCATGCGAACATATTGGGCTCCTTCCGCGGAGATCTCAGTCAGCCGTTCTAATCTGTAATCTGTAAGAGTAAGACGCGGCGGCGATCTGCATGCCAGCGCTCTCTCCTCCCTTCTTTCGGCTTTCTCATCTCATATCAAAGTAAAAGATTCGAACTCTCCAAGACCACCCATTTCTGGTTTCTGGAGGAGAATCGTGCGGTGGTGTGCTGTCAAAGCACGTTGCACCGAAGGGGTTCTTCATTTCGGGAAGCAAGCGGCGAGCGATGCGCCACTGCTGGTGTAATTCTTCGCCGCCGCGGTGATCGTCACGCACGTTTCATTGTGGCCTCCACTTAGGCGATAAATAAAGCACATCAAGCGGTGGTTCTTTATCGCCTCGAGAAAAGCTTGGGGAAGGTGTGAAGTGGCAATCAGAAGTCCCTTTGACAAGGGGATTTAAGATTTCGTAGACGTGCGCGCTTGTATCGATTGCCACGTACACTCCTCACTGCCTCACGGCCTACATGGCAAAGAAATCTTCAAGATGGTACCTACCGAGAAGCAATTGCAAGCGAGAGACCGAGACCGACACGAGACGACATGCCCAGACAGAAAAATCAAAGATGAACTTTGATCGCATTGAACCCTGTACTCTATTACATTCTGCGCTCCCATGCTTCTCCAATACCAACTCTACCCATTTCATCTCCACACTCCTGTATCCGTATCGCCGGCAGATTGCGCGAAGAAAGCCGTGGCGGATCTGATCTTCCACCGACAGGCCACGTCGTCGCTTCCATTTCCACTTCCTCCTCCATCCCCCCCTCTCCCTCGAGCGCACAAGCGCCCGGGAGCAGAGAAAGAGACGGCCGAGCGCGCCGGAGCGCTCGCACGCGCCTCCACTACTACGCCTGCTGTGTGTTGCGGCGCATCGCACACGTCAGCACAGGAATCAATGTGCGCAACGAGGCCAGCCAAACCCGGTCAAAACTGGAGGACCTACGTTCTTAGGTGGCGCCGCCGCCACGGGGTGGTACGGCGCGGCGTTGGGGTACGCCCCCGCGGGCACGCCGTACTTGAATTCGGCCGCGTTCGGCTCCGAGACGACGTAGAGCGTGCGCGCCGCGTGCTCACGCTCGTGCTCGTGTTCGTGCGTCTGCGACACCGCGTCGCTGGAGGTCGCGACAGCGGCGGCAGTGGTGGTGGGGGTTTGCTTGGTGAGCAGTGGGGAGCGCTGGAGTGCAGCGAAGGGGGAGTAGAACGTGCGGCGGAGGGGCCGCGAGAGCGTGCGGGTGTGTTTGGCGGTAGCTGCGGCTGCGCGGACGGCGGACATGGGGCGGACGGGAATTAAGGCGGGCGGGTTGGAGGGGGAACTCTGGGGCGGTTTATATAAGTGAATCGGCGGGGGAACCAGCTAGGTTTTAAGCCGCGTGAGAGACTTTGGGGGTGAAGAGCGTTTTACGTCACGTAGCGAAGGATCCGATTGGTTACAACACGGCTTTGTTTGGGGGTAGCCGTCCATTAATTCATTCATTGCCGTTTGTTCAATTGGCCCCGGTTCTCTGCCACTTCCATAAAGCTGTGCGTTTGCCCCCTCTCGGTCTCGGTCTGTCATTCGATCACCTGACTTGTATCACGTCATGGCCGTCCGTCATGACTTGTGTGTCAATGTTGTGTTGGGGGACAGGATTGACTAGGTTTGCCTTTCTGTCTCGTAGCTACAGTATCCGCATTCGTCCTACCATTCATCTATCCGGGTTGCCCGAAGATTGTCCCATATCGTAAAGCTTCATGTCTATGCCGAGACATTGCCCATCACAGCATAACCCCGTTTTCCGGTCTGATTCATCCTCCGGATCCTGAGCTAAGCGCCTAAGCCTTGGCGCACAGACTCCCGGTACTTGGGCGCACCCTCGTTGGTCAACATCAATCATCCTCATTTCTGAATACCCTTGGTCAATCTTCCGCATGCATAATTCAACATTCTCTTTTTCTCGAACATACGCAAATACGTGCCTGGGTATTTGCCTCTTTCGGACAATCACGCATACGCGTGTGAGCATAAAACCGGTTTTGCGCTACAGGATCCTAAACTGATGGGTGCAATTTCAAGCTACGCTTTCACCAGTCGAACAGTGCAAGCGAAAGTACATAGTGACATAAACAGTGGCGTGGCAGAAATAGTTCATGCGGAATACACAAGTTGTGATGCTTTTGTCTTAATCATTTGGAGAGAATTCGCTATCCAACTAACCATCGTCCCGGGGACATGCCGTCACTCACCCAAACTTCGGCACGTCGAACGTGCCAGCCGGATCTATGTCGATGAAGTGGGTAACAACAATGCGGTAAACGGCACAAGACTGACCTTCTCCGTACTGAAGAATGTATTCATGGTCTTTCTGCGCCATATGCATGAATCGTGCGGCAAGTTCGACTGCGTCCGTGCATATTCTCGGGTTATGCTGGGCACCACCGCGCACTGCCGCCGCAGCAACGTGATACCGCGATGTATGATTAACAAGCATCATCTGAGGGGATACAGTTGTTCGTCGTCTGGTAGAAGGGGAGAAAGACGCTCACATCGAGGGGTGATGTAGTCGTCCCTTCTTCGCGATACCCTTCAATCGTTACCCTCTCCAGATGGGGTCGCCCAAACAATAACCCTTTCAACTCGATTGGGTATCCATGAAAGTTCATGTGGACAGCACAATCAAGCGGGAATAGTGTTTCAAAGTCAATTTCGTTGAGTGCGTGCGGGTGGGTGCCCCCTGCGGCGAGAATCATCAAATCGGTGACGTTCACGACACGCACGCGCAATGCGGGGGCATATTTTCTCAGCAAAGCGGCCGCCGCAATCACCTCAAAGGTGACCTCGACGCCAATCCCGACGATGACCCTGCAAGTGGCGCCCATGGTGAGACTCGGACACGCTCTCAGTATCTTGGATACGTACACGTCTGGGTTGACGCCATCGTCCACGGATGCGAACTTCCAGACGGATGCGCCAGCAATGCAGTGCTGCGATGTGATGTTAGGGTATAATATAAAAACCATGGTATATCACTTGCCGCGTCGGC